>OY776296.1:27783989-28383989 GCA_963675345.1 Trididemnum clinides
TACAAAGCATTTCCCTAAACATCACCGGCTTCACAAGATATGCAACAAAAACAACATTAAAATTAGTTATAGCTGCATGCCAAATATGTCCGCGGTCATCTTGCGCCATAACAAAAAGCTTCTTTCCGCTTTGCCAAAGACCGATAGACCTCCCACTGCCGATCCAAAATGTAATTGCAGAATAAAAACAGCTTGCCCACTTGACGGCAAATGCAAACAAAAATCAATTGTATATAAGGCAGAAATATCCTCTAATAATACCACCAAATTATATTATGGATCCTGCTCTACTGATTTCAAAGCGAGATTTAGCAATCACAAGCATTCTTTCACCCACCATAACAAAAGAAACGCAACCGAGCTATCAAAAAAAGTTTGGCGAGCAAAGGATAATGGCGTTGAGCCGTCTATAAAATGGTCCATTGTTTCTACAGCACCATCATACAAATGCGGAGGGAGCAGATGTAACCTGTGCCTGGCTGAAAAACTTGCCATCTTAAGCGGCGACAGAAAAATAATGCTCAATAAACGATCTGAAATAGTGAACACATGCCGCCACAGGAAAAAATTTAAATTAAAAAGTATCAGATTGGACGGTTCGTTGTAATTTGCGTGTTTTGTTCTTTTACTTTTGCCGTTTTTCTTTATCCTTTCTTTTCCGTCTATTTTCCCAACTTACCGTTTACCATATTAAGTATATACCTGTTCCCATTGTTACGTCACTATTACTCTCATACCAACCTCCACAGTTCTTAGTTACCCAGATGAGTTTACTGTTTGCAGGAGAGCCAGCAGATTATTCTTTAGTATAGTTTCTGCTGGCTATCATACTATTTCTGATTACTTCTCCCGAACAACCGTAAGTAATATTGCATTCTCTGTTTGTTTTGGGTTCATTTTTCGTTTTTTTGCAGAAATACCTGAGGAGCCTTAACGGCGAAACAGGCTGTAGTATTTTTGCTAACAAAGATATATATTAATTTGCTCTAACTGTTTTTGTTATTGAGTACTCTTAAGTATTTTACCGAGTCTATTTATTTATTTAAAAAGAGTTTTAGATATTATCAGAAGATTACTTTTTATATACACGAAATTTCCTGAATTTTCTGAAACATTGCCTTATAATACTTACTCCTATTTAAAATGCTTTAGGGTAGCTATACTTCATTACTTGGCGGTAACCCTTGATGACGAAAGCTAGGGTATATCCTGGGGTGCAGCAAACGCAATTAAATATTGGCAATAACCCTAACGCTTAGTGGAGTTTCCAAGAATGTAACGACATCACGAATCTTGTTGTGTCAATTTATAACAAGGATACCTGCATTTTGATCAAAAGTACCTAACAAACTATTTGCTAACAGGTTTGCGACATGACGATATGCTTTTTGTTCAGAAATCTAATTGTCATTCAACAAATTTGCGATAATTTTGATAAACTATATCAAGTATAAAAATTCTAAATCATGTGTCAATATCTGTCGCATATTGTTTATTTGCAAACAAAATCAATTTTATAGTAATCCAAGAAGCTAGCGATGCACTTAGCAAACTGCAGACAGTGATACTGTTTCGACCTATGAGGTCTCTTCAGTGCAGTTGGTGATCGACAAGAAACTACAGGCTTTTAATAAAGCATAGCTTAGACCGCCGCACTTGTGGGACCTATACTAGATCCACTTGGTGGAAGGTCTGTCAGTACTCTGCGAAGCCGTATCACTCGTGAATGAGCGGCGGTTGTCGCAGGTGCACTAAGTCTAGCAACTGCTAGAACAATAGTGCTGTCACAGCCTAGTGGTCACAAGCTTTTATAGTAATACAAGGGGCTAGCGATGCACTTAGCAAACTGCACACAGTGACACCGTTTCGGCCTATTAGGTCTCTTCAGTGCAGTTGGTGACCGACAAGAAGCTATAGGCTTTTAATAAACCATAGCTTAGACCGCCACACTTGTGGGATTGACACGTCATCAGGTTTATAAGTAGCCTGCACATAACAAGATAGAATACTTTATAAATACAAAACACTTGAAAACGCAAGGCTAAAATTAATAAAATTAAAATTGAGGAATGTCTCAGTAAAGGTCATAATAAGGGCAACCAAAAGTCAATAAAGTCAAATTTTGCTGCCTTGTTTAGAAGTGATGAAACGTCCACAAACTAAATTTCAAGTTGATGCGATGGGAGGTTTCAAAGTTATTAAGTCAAGAAAAAGTCAAAATTCAGCGTTAGGTCAAAAAACAATTTAGCACATTTTCTTCTCGACATTAATTATTTCAGTGTCACGACTCACAAATAAATTAGGTAGGTTGTGCCTGGCTAGATTTTGCCGTTGAATTAGTTGATTTACCACCATTGCGTTCACATGTCTCAGCTCTCAGTGGGTCTATTGTGCAAATTGTGACGTAATAGTTTTGTATTGCCCACTAATGGGCGATTGAATATTAAGTAGACTTGGCGTGGAAGGCAGGTAATGTGGTCTCTCTTCTAGGTTAGTTAAATGCTCAAGTCATTTGGCATATAGTGTTGAGTTTTAGTTTACTTGTGTTTTCGTTTGCTTCTAGCTATCATGCCTAAGGTTAAGCAATCATATTTTTTTCAAAGTTCGTAATATACTGCATGAATACGATTCTGAGTTTACCTCAACACCTAAAGGTGAACTCTTTTGCAAAGTCTGTGACTGCATAGTGAAATGCGACAAAAAGTTTATGGTGGATTCACACCGCGGCAGTGCAAAACATCAAAGAGGCTTCTTACATGAAAAGGCAAGTACGCAAACATTTCTTAAAACTCCTTTACCGGATTTTGCAGAAAAAGTTACTAAGGCGTTTCTTTGTGCTGACATACCATTGCACAAGTTGAGAAATAGCCACCTATCATCTTTGCTTAAAGAGCTTGGTAATCCGTTACCTTCCGAGGGAAAATGTCGTTCGAAAGTTGAGAAGTTAGCTAAAAAGGAAGCATTACGAGTGAAAGATTATTTGAAAGACCAAGAAATGTTTATGGTTGTAGATGAGAGTGACATAAATGACAAACAGTTTTTGAATATCTTAGTTGGTAAGTTGGCAGCTCCTGAAAAAACGTTACTATTCAACTGTAAGACTCTTTCGCAGGCTGTGGATAGTAACATCGTAACTCGAGAAATTGACGATGCAGTTCACTCTCTTGGTGTTGCACGAAAAAACTTTCGCTTGTTGTTAACGGAAGCTGCGAGATACATGACTGCTGCTGGAGTCCTGCTAAAAAAACTATATTCCAGGCTCTTCCAGGTAACATGCATGGCTCATCTTCTGCATAATTGTGCTATGAAAGTGAGAGCTAACTACCTGCTGTTGATGATTTGGTTGCCAGGGTAAAAGCAGTGACCATTAAGAACAGATCAAGAAGAGCTTTTTTTACTTCCATCGGCCAACCTCCACAGCCAGTTGTAGCTAGATGGGGCAGTTGGTTGACAGCTCCTTTCTATTACTCAAGAAATCTTCCAGAAGTTAGAAATATTCTGCAAGGCTTCCATGATGGTGGTGTCCTCTTGCGGCGTGCTCAAGAGGCTGCAAAGGCTCCCAACTTAGCTACTCAACTTGTAGAAATAGAGGAGCAGTACAGTGCACTAGTTGACGCAATTCAGAAGATGGAAGACAGCAGTTGCACTATTCGAGAAGCTTATCAAAAAATGACATCCCTTGACTTTGGTGTTGATGGCTGCCAAATTGGAAGATATATTCAAGAAAGAATGTCAAGGAATGACATCAACTGCATAGTTAAAATGGGACGAGGTGATATTTCGCCACATTTTTACAGCCTGCTAAGCAACTCCCAAGCAACCTCTGCTTCAGTAGAGAGAAACTTTTCTATTTTAGGTAAATTTCTGGCGAGAGACGGAAACTTTAAAGATGATAACGTGAGTCACTACTTGATGCTGAAGTACAACACTGCGTAATCCTGTCAGTGACTTCAGGAAACTGAAAGATACTGCATACTCATCTCTTGTTCTTTTTCGAGCAACTTGCGTTACCTGTTTCTTACCTGTAGTTTGCTTGAGTCTTTCATGTTTTTTCGTTTTTGTGTTATTTCATTGGAAACAAGTAGACATTCATGCTAACAGTTTGATTTATATAAAATTTTTGCATTTTGCACAGTTGCAAGCGCATGAACTTATTGGTCAAAATAAGGTCAAAATTTGTAAAATTTTACGTCAAAATTTTAAGATTTTTAGGTCAAAAATTGGTTGCCCTAGTCATAATACAATATAACATCACCTGCAACCCTGTTACGAAGCATTAAATGTCTCGCGGGATAAAGAATAAAAGTCATCATAGAACAAAACTTCCTGGCAGAAGCATTTAGTTAAGAATAGCATAGAAAAAAAAGACGAAATAGAAAAGAAAAAGAATATAGCAAAAAGAAAAAAAGGTGAGCGGTAATCACAAAACAAAGGAATAAACTAATTGGAGTAAAAAGATTGAAAACTAGCCAAAGCTGGATTACAATATGCTGTTGAACCTCTCCTTTAAAATAAAAAAGTAAGACCTATCAAAATAAAGAATGGGGCATTTTAATTAATCTTTAGAAGTATGAGTTTATTAATTTTTTAAAACTATTTGTCTTCACACCAGTCTAAAAATCTTTTTGCCGATTTTTCATCAAATATGACTTGAAAACAAAACAAAAAATCAGGCTTAGCATTGACTACATCTCTATAGTGATTGGCAAAGTGTCTGAGTAAAGCAGTTTGATCATTTTTGATTTAAAACGTATTAAAAGAATTCCAAATGTGGCGACGTGAGCTATGTCTGATCTAAAATGAGTTGTTGGTTTGATGAACATGTTGCATATAACATAAATTACACTGCACAACATAAGTACCGAAATTCTTGCAATTTAAATTTCGATAAACCTAATAACTTGATCTTTGCTGGTGTGGAGCTTATTGGCAATTTTAACAGTATTTTTGTGCTTGCCGCGGTTATCACTCAAAGCACAGTTACCACGCAGAAACAAGCCATAGCTATTCAGTTCATTGTTTAAAATATGTAAAGAAAACTAGTAATTGGTCGTTTTATTTATAATGATTAAAAGATATTTGTAAATTACACAATCAAAAGTTTCAGTTTACTTTCTTTGTTTAATCCAGCATACAAAGAACTACGTAATGAAGCTAAGTAATAAAGAACGTTAACTAAAAGCTGATGCATGTATGATTTGCAAAAATGCCATGCTGTAATAAGAAATAATCTTGTGCATCCCAACAAAAAAAAGGTTAACGGTTTATTTTAAGAAGTAATGTCCGAAAATAAAAATGTTTTGTGACCAGAAAAGATGCACAGTAAGCCTCCCACCATAAAATTATTTTTCCTATTTAGGGTTCTGACTCTAAAAAACTTTGTTACGGAGCCAGGTTCAGCCCCTCAACGCACTTGACTACAGTTAATTTTTCATGCTTGGTTATAAATAAAAGCAAAATGTAACCAAATTTACTGTAAAATCACTTACTTGTGGTTGCACTTGATTGGTATTGCATTTTGTTAAAATATATTTTTATCCTTATGACTTTCAGGCAAGCGACGTGAGCGCTATACTACACTTAAAGCAACCGCAGGCTACTTCAGCGATTCGCTGTTATTGTATCCCTTCTCTGTTTAAATGTTGAGAAGACCACCACAGATTATGAATGCTCGTTCGAACATTCTATGTTAAGCGCTTTTGCTAAGGACAAAATACTACAGCATTCGGAAATCGCACGATACTTACAACCTTGCAATTCAAAATTCAAGGCCCTTGGACATGAAACTCACAACTATTTGTGCAAAGCTTTATGCTTTAACTTCACCGAAAAATGCTGGTGACACTCAGTAATACATTACTTTATGGTCCTTTTATGTTTGGTTGTTGCTATTTGTAGTTCACTATTGCTTTATAACAATTTTGTTTCTGAAACCGGTGCCTTGACTCGAGATCCTTGTAAATAACTTCAGCCTGTTGCAACAGTTTAAAGACACTTTCCAAATGCTGAAAATGTAACTTTTAATTATCATATCTCGATGAGCAATCGCTGGAATATAATGCATAATTAGGTTACTGGGTTGATTTAGAATCTCTTTATGACAATGCCTTTTCATTTCATCCTTAATAAGTTTCTTGGAAGGACGCTTTTTAGTCGAAGTTGATTAAACTTGTGGTTGTAAAAAGCGGGCCAAAAGTCATCTTTCAGCACAAGAAAACGGGATCAAATCGTAACCTTGAGCAATTTAAAAATCAGATAGAAAACTCAAGAAACTTTATGCAAAATAAAGTTTCAGAAAAGCATCCCTTAAGCCTTGATGTATTTTAAACAGCAATCAAAGAAGTTTGGGTAAAAGAAATCTCTTCATATTATTGTTGCAAACCGACTTACAGCATGCCACGTCGCCAGCAAGAAGTGATCAATAACTAGATCAATCACACAAAATACAAAATGTAAACTCTCTTTACAATTCTGTGCAAGCTTGCTTTTTTTTTATTTACGTTAAGTGACTAATAACCTATCAAAATATAATTGTGTAAAAGTAGTAAGTGAAGCAAAAGTTATAGCGATTTAAACACAGAATTGTTAAAAACGCTAACTGTCCTTAAGCTTTTGTAACAGGCTGTAGTTGAAGACGGTATTAATGGTTTTGTATCAAGAGCATTTGTATAAAATACTAAACAACTTATTTCAATGGTACTTAACCGGCGGGAAATTTTGCTAAGTCAGGTGGGAGGTTATTAAATGAAGTAAATATCAAGTTTTGGTATATTATACAGGGTGGGCCGTAAATAACGCACCAAAGATTTAAAATAAATTGTGATGTGAAATAATGTAAATATCTTTTCTTTGGGTATCTGTTAAATTTAATTTCAATATCAGTTACTATAACTGTTAAATTTAATTTCAATCAAAGTTTTTTAGTTATGATTTGCCTTTTAAAAAAAATTTATATCATTTTTAGGGTATGCACTTAACAATTAAAGAACGAATTGAATTAGTGTTAATGTCTGGTGCCGATGGCGTTTGTTATTATTATCTGAATTGTTTTATATGCTTTGGTGCGTTATTTATGGCCCAAAACGTTTGTTATTATTATCTGAATTGTTTTATATGCTTTGGTGCGTTATTTATGGCCCAAAACGTTTGTTATTATTATCTGAATTGTTTTATATGCTTTGGTGCGTTATTTATGGCCCACCCTGTATTTTGGCGTATGTAAGCGCAAAGTATGTTGTTTTCACACTTGGCTAACTTGCATTATCAATCTGCATGACCGAACAAATATACTACAGGCATAGTTTTTAACACTAAAAGCCCGGATCGGTCATTTTTGACCGGTTTTAAATTTTGACGCTTCGTGTTTCTGGCATTTTTGCTAATTGATTTTTCATACTCCTTGACTTTTCTTAACTTTGGATGATGTTTTGGTAAGTCAAACAATTTTTCTTTTATAGCTTTTGTAAATGGAGCATTTTGCACATCTACCTATAAGCGTGAACCGGTCAAAAATAACCGGTTCTTAAAACGGTTAAAATTTGTCTTTCAGCTGATGAATTAAAACATAATAGAAGGGAGAGAAAAGTTTGTTTTTCTACAAGCAATGCCTCACGTGTCAATAAGATTACGATTGATCATTGCTGCAATGGATAACTGATAAGCAGTAACTAAAATAATTACTATTTTGCTGGCTTCATCGAAGTAAAGTTGAATTTTATTTGCTGTCTCGAACAATGGCTGGTCATTGAAAGTTCTAATGTCTTTCTTAGTAGCGTAGAGTTCATCAGTGGTGTGTGCAGATAAAATAGATAGTTTATTACAGCGTATTGACAACCTCCTAAAATCTCCCAAGTTTGTCTTACAGATTTGAAGAAATGCATATTGTATAAATAATGTCTTAGGTATAGGAATTTTTTTACGAGTTTTTTCATCGTTTTTGACAAACTGGTTTTTCTAATCATGAATCGTGGCAACAATTATACTGTCCAGCAAGTACGACGTACTTCAGCGGTTACAAACTGATCAGCTTGATGACTCCTGTGATGAGAATGAAGAAACTGAATTGCAAGATAAAGAATTTGTTTCTAATTGTTGTGCTGGTGTCGAAAGTTGTGACAGTGATACCGACAGCGGTGAAGACGAACAAAGCTCTGCTGCTGTTTCTATAGATTTTCTTTCTGAAAGTGATCAATCGGTATCTCAAAATACTGTCGGACAGGTGAACGCACGAAACGGAACTGTGTGGAAAAACATAACAGGTGCTCCAGGTCTGGGAAGAGCATCTTCGTCCAATGTGTTTTCGGAACGTCCTGGCCCAACGTCTTATTGTCACAGATCTGTAGTAAACGGTAGCCCTTACGGTGCTTTTCATTTATTTATAGATGAACATATGCTCAGGTGTATTCAGAAACACACTATCAATCATGGAAAGAAAGATAATGACGATTTTGATTTACATGTTGATGAGCTGGAAAGTTTTATAGGTCTTCAAATCGCTCGAGGAGTGTTGGTCGGGAAGAATACGCCAGTAAAGCAACTTGGGAGCAAGGAATGGGGACAACTAATCTTTCGAAATACAATGAGCCGTGATAGGTACCAGGAAATCATGAAACATTTGAGATTCGATGACTTTTTTAGTCGGAGGCAAAGGAGAGAAACTGACAAATTTTGATTGATTTCAGAGGTGTGGAATTGCTTCATAGAAAATTGTAAGAAATGCTATGTACCAAACTTCGATTTGACTATTGATGAACAACTTTTCCCATGCAAAACCAGGTGTCCTTTTATACAATATATGGCTAACAAGCCAGACAAATTTGGAATTAAGTTATGGCTTTTGACTGATGCTCAATCAAAATACTTGTGCAATGGCAAACCATATTTAGGAAGAGATTCTAGCCGAAGCAGATGTAGCGACCTTCCAGGTGATGTGTGCTTGACCCTTTTACAACCTTATTATAAAAAGGGCTACAATGTCACCACCGACAACTACTTTACCAGCCTAAAGCTAGTGGAAGAACTTAAGCAGAAGAAGACTACAATCCTTGGCACTATACGGAAACAGCAACGAGAAGTGCCAAGCACTGCGCTGATAATGAAAGACAAGGAATTATATCCTTCTGAAATATTTTCTTCGCCATCCGGTTGCAGCTTGACAATATACAAAGCAAAGAAAAAAAAGTTGTTTGCATCCTGAGTTCAATGCACAGAAACGTAAATATTGATTAATGCCACAAGAAAAAACTGCCAGAGACAATACAGTATTACAACAAGTCCAAGGTGGGCGTGGATATACTGGACCAGATGGCTCGATACCATACCAGCAAGATTTCCATTAGAAGATGGCCTGTGGCTGTATTTTTTAATATTCTCGACTGCGCCTGCATAAATGCTTACATTATTTACTACCTTACAACGAAATTGAAATTGAAATTATCAAGAAGACAGTTTATGCTTGAGCTTATAAAAGAACTTTGCAAACCGAAAAATGGAGTGGGCTCAATACCTCCTTCTCCAGCAGTGGATCACATAGTCAGCATTGCATTGCCGGGAACCAGTGGTTTAGCACACCAAGCACGGAAAAGAAAAGAGTGCCAATTTGTAGCATGTAGAAATAAATCCAGCTCTCTTTGCCAAAACTGTGGGAAAGTATGCTGTGGCAAACACACATCCGAAAAAGTAACAATTGTAAAATGCAAAAATTGTGATGATTGAGTGTCAATAAATTTGTATACCTTGTATTTCTACTTAATTAATTATAATCATAAAAATGTCAATAAATTAATCAAAAAAATGTCAAATACGCCAGAATAGTTTCTTTGTGCTTTTCATACAGTATATGTCGAAATTAGTGAAAGAGAGAACCTATTAAAACCGATTTACAGATAACCGGTCAAAAATGACCGCATCCGTCCTTATAGGTAGGGAAATAATTCAGGGCTTCTAGTGTTAAAGGAGTTTTATGGGACCAAAATGGTCCCAAAATTTTTCTTTGCCGACCCTTAAAAGTTGTACTTTTTACGTATAAAAAGCAGGTTTGAATTACTTTTTCTACCTTCACATTAAATCTGGACACAGATATAAAATTTTGGCTCAATTGCATCGTTTGTTTATTAGACGTGCGAAGCTGATTCTTCTCACACCAAATAAGTACAATACAGGCAGTAGCCTCGTTTGTTCATCATAATCATCTCTGAAATTTCATGCTACGCAATAAGTAAATAATTTTACTGCAATTACGAGAGAAACTTTTTTGCTCCACTAAAAAATCCTTTTTAGTTTCTCTAAGTTAAAATGCAATAAATTAGGCAGGTCGTGCGATACAAAACTAAACGAGCAAAAGAAACGTAGAATGAACGGTTTAATAGTTAAGATTTATGGCGAGTTTGCCTGGAAAACTGTTGTGTTATTAAATTCGTTGTTTTTAAAAACAAAGAGTTTTTAGCGAAGCAAAATCTTTTCCAAATTTTATAAGTTTGCTTTCTTGTGTGTTTTTTCAGCAGGCGATATCGCAGCAAAAACGTAAAGCTAGCCATCCAAGCATAAAGTTGTATTGTTGTTACGATTCTTTCTCTTAAAGTCGTGGTTCTTTTGTAGCTCAATCTCCACTCACACTAAACACAGATAAAACGTATATTATTTTAAAAGCAGTGACACAACGCCGGCGTCTACTCGTCTTACATGTCCAATCTCAACTGTGCTACAGTACAATCCTTCTCACCCGCTTGCTGCACTCTTTATCAGCTTAATCAGCGCACAGAGAACCCGCCCGAAGGTAGAATGTGTTATCCAGACCACTTGCGATCAAAACTAACGCGTAACACCCTCTCTCTTCCACCAAAGCAGATGGAAGCTACCACAAACATGCGTTCACACGATATTACAACAGCCTACAACATATTAATTCATGGTGATGTGATTCGCTAATATCAAAATTGCCCACGTACAATTCATACTTTTTCATACAGTGCAGTTCAACAATTAAAATGCAGCTAACTATCTGGATAACAATGAGGGCGTCTCAACGTACTTCTGGGCCGCCAATTTGGTCTACGACTATTAATATTGTGACTCTGTGACAAATCTGATTGACTTGGGGAGAATGGTCGACATAATCCCATGTCGCTATTTGGCCTGTAGTTAAGGGATAATTTTTATTAAACTTATCATCCTGAGCCGTAGATTTTTCTTTAATTCTCCCACAGTTCTTTTTCAAACCATTAAAATGAACACGTTTAGGAGTAGACCCGTGAAGGCTTTCTATCGCATAATTCACAGGTGGTAACACTTCAACAACACAATAAGATCCACAATAAAACAAATGAAATTTACGTGATACATTATTTTGTATCACAGAATTCCTTAACGTAACAAGATCTCCAACATAGTAAGTGATATTTACCAATGCCTTCTGATCATAGCGTTCTTTCATCGAATTCCTTTTTTTCCAATCTTGTTTTGACCGCTTCATGCACCAGGCGCTTTCTATCTGGCAAATCAGCAATAGCATTTTGGTGGAAGGAACATAACTCGTTTTCCCCGTCATTAGATCTGCCGGCAGTTGCAAATCTCTCCCAGTCAGCAGAAAATGTGGAAAAACTCCTGTTTCTCTATGGCATCTTGCGTTATACGCGGAGCAGATTGCTGGAAGAAACTTTTCCTAGACTGAGGATCCTGTTGTACATAGTTCTTCAGCACCGTAATTATAGAGCGGTTATTTCTCTCGATGCCACCACTACCAGCTGGGTGGTAAGCAGTCGTTCTCGTCTTTTCGCACCCCATTAGTGCGGTCAGCACTCAAAACAGCATGCTTTTGAAGTTTTCACCTTAATCGGAGTGAACGCGTTCAGGCACTCCGTGAACCGTAAACCAATTACAATACAAGGTCATTCCTGTTTTCTGAGCTGTTTGAGAACGCATTGGCCATGCTTGCATATATTTGGTGTATGTGTTACAAGCGACTAAAATGTAGCGTTTATAGGCGAGTCATGTGCGAGTCATATGCAAGCCACCAAGTACATCGATCTCAACTTGCTGTATTAGGATCAGTTCCGAAGAGTAAACAAGCTCAGCTCTTGGAGTTGTTGATGGTTGTTTCCGTTGGTTACACAGTTGACACTCTTTACAATACGCGGTAACAGTAAAAAGTGTTAACTATGTGACCAACGGAATACTCTCGAACTGTGTGACAATACTCTCTAACGTGGCCAATAAAATCGTTCTGATATCTTTTTAGCAGTTCTCCTTGCACCAGAGTGGCCTTCACGGTGAGCAAAATTGTGAAAAGCTTTTAACCCTTCGTTGGTACCCTGGGGTGTTTGAACACCTCACAAAAAACTTTTTTTATAATAATTTTGGGTTGGTAGTACTGACATAGACTATCTCTCAAGTACCTTCCTAACGATAGTTATAAATAGGCATAGCACAGGTATAGTAGGCATAGGACAGGAATAGTAGGCATAGTAGAGGCATAGTAGGCATAGTGGGCATAGTACAGGCATAGTGATCATAACTTGAGCTTTTAATGTGAAATCCCATTGCACCCCTCAATACTTAAATCTAAACTCATAAAATTAATTTTTTTTTGAAAGGAAAGAGGGAAGGCTTCCTTATATTGGTGCGACTAGTTTTTGGTCGCACACCTCCCCTGCTATCTTTGTACTGGTACTATGTCTACTATGCCCACTATGCCTACTATGTCTCTACTACGCCTGTACTATGCCTACTATGTCTCTACTATGCCTGTACTGTTCCTACTATGTCTGTACTATGCCTATTTATAACCACCCCCTTCCTAAATAGTGAGAAGATAAATCACTGTGAATTTCATAATTCTGTACCACAGTAGGCTGGTAGGGGATAGAGACATTTATTGTGGTTTGGGGTGTGACATCACCCCAAGGTACTAAGCATGCCATTCATTAGTTTTCTGGATTTTGGTGTTATTTTTCCCTCTTCTGCTTTTTTAGACAAGTTAATATTTATTAATAATTGTTTGATTAATATTGCCTTTGTTGATATGAAGAAAATACACATGCTTAATATATAATTTTATTTCTTTATCTTTGTAAAAGTATGATGCAAGTCAAAATTTAACTATTTTCTATGATTGACCTGATCTGATACAAAAGTATTCTTTAATATCAGTAAATGGAAATTTTCTTACTTATTGGTAACTATAAAACTTACAAAAAAAGCTGAATAAACATCATGTAATGCTAAACAACAGGACATGAGTTTTAAGATTGGGGTGTTCTAACACCCCAGGGTACTAACAGTGTTTCAAACTGTGAGGGTACTAACACAGGGTTAAAATATCTTCTCTATTTGTGCTCAAATAAATGTGCTCTTATAGTTATCATTGAATATTCATGCTTTTGATACAAGCAAGAATCCTTAAGAATAATTTCTCCGAAGATAGAACAATAGTGCGAATTTCGCTCGACCACCATTTAAAAAAATTAGAAAGTCCAGTCTTCGCTGAACTTTCTAATCTTTTTAAATGGTGGTCGAGAACCGCATCGGACCCAATCAAGTACAACAGACAAATGTTCATCTTTTTGTTGAAATCGTGCAATTGAATTGTTATTCCAACCTTGGCGTTCTCGGAAATCAATGGCAAACATATCTACCTTGCTAGAGTTCTCAACATGCTCCACCTCATTTACCTTAAGGTGTTATCATGGCGGAACGGACAGTCATCAGGAAAATTCTCCTCTCTACCAGGACACCTGCTCAAAGCATCAGCGTTTCCATCAACAGATTTTATCAGTTTAAAATCAAGTTTAAAATCAAACTCTGCCATCAATTCTAACTACCGTGCGCATTGACCAAACACATCCTTGGACTCCCACAACCATCGCAGAGTAGCATCATTAGTTCGCAGTAAAAACGTTTGATCCAGATTTTGAAAGCAACGATACTTTTGAAAGGCATGAACAACAGCCAGAAGTTCTTTTTTTGTTGTGGAATAATTCCGTTCACATATGGTTAGTGTTCGGCTCCAGCAAGCAACTGGATGCTCTTTTCCATCGAAAATTTGAGACAAAACTCCCCAACTACACTATTTGATGCATCAGTATCCACAAAAAAAGGTTTAGAAAAATCAAGATACATTAAACAGGTGCAGATGTTGACATAGTTTTTAAACACAAAAATGCGTCATCACTAGGGCTATTTTTTTGACCTAAAAAATATATTTTTGACTTTATTTTGGCAAAATTTTGACTTTATTTTGACCTAACCGCTTTCGCCTATTATTTATGTCTTGTTGCACTTTTTTGATTATAAATGTTTTATAATCCGCAATTTACATAAGTTTTTAAAGAAGAAGATAGCCTACTTTAAACATTTTCTCAATCACTCAGTCTTGAAGCTAATGCAACAAAGCGACGCATCACGTCAAAACCTAGGATAACGAGCCATTGTGTGTACCGGTATCAATTAGTGTGTAATACAAAAAATGGGTTGTTATCGCAACTGCACTGTACATTAACAGTCTGTCTATGACGTTTTTAACGAAAGCCACACAGTATAATTACCAGGACTTTTTATTGTAATACAGCATTATATATTTTTTTACGTTCTTAACATCAAAATTTCTGTCTTTTCTCAATAATTTACTGAGCATAGAAAACGACCTCTCAACAGCAGCAGAGGTTGGCTGGGCTTTTTGCAATAGTGCGTAGCTTGTTGGGTCAATTGTCAAGTTGGTACAGTTTATTATTGTTTCTAAATCAGAGTTGGATAGTCGTTTTTTAATGTAATTTTTAATTGCGCACGGATCATCATCGAATTGCATATTCTTGAGCAGTCCGTATGCTTCGGTTATCGTGCAGGCACTTCCTTCTAAGAATTCTACGTTGGCTGCTAGAGTCCGGCATTGATTTATTTTAACCAAGTCCAACACCAAATCTGTCACATTGGTAGCGTCTTTTGCTCTGCTGACTAAGAGGCCTGCACTTGTCCAATTGCCGACAATGGTACGAACGGCTGGACGGTTCTCACTGTAATATAAGGCAGCTCTAAGCCAAGTTGCCCATCTTGTAAATACAGGGTCAGGAGGAGATGGCAGACCAGCATCATGAAAATCTTTCTTGCGATCTGTGTCTTTGATTGTTGCTGCCTTGATCGTTGCTATTACTTCATCAATATTTTTAAAATGAACACGCACACGCATAGCGCAGTTATGTAGTAAGTGCGCAACGCAGGTGACATGCATCAAAGAAGGGTAGAATTCCTTTAATGTCTTTCCAGCCAAAGACATGTACCGAGCAGCATCAGTCAAGAACAATGAAAAATTCTCGCGTTTTATTTAAAGTTGTCGCAATATGTCATCCACAGTGTGCAGAATAATGCTGCTATTAACATTTCTACCGCTGTCAAGTGGATGGCAATCAACGAGGAATGTCTGATTTAAGGCATCTAAGCTGCCCACAAGCACACTAATATACTTTTGTTTAGCAATCTCTGCTTCATCCACAATTAAAAACATTTTTTGTCACGAAGTAATTCTTGAATTTGTTCTTCTTTTTGTGATGCTAATTTAGCAACACATGCCCGGGCTGCAGTCTCCGAAGGCAATACTTTTCCCATTGTAGCAAACAGAGACTTTAAAGAAGGATAGTTGAGTTTATGAAGTGGGATATCTGCAGCTAAGAATGAAGAGACAACCTGTTCCTTGAGGTTTACATGATCGAGTTGTAAAACGGTTTGCTTACTTTGGGATTTGCTCTTGGTCTCCAATTTTCTTTGGTGTTGCTTACTTTTTCGGTGGCTTTCCACAAAAAACTTTTTGTCGCATTGACTAACACGTCGCAAAGGTTGCATCGCAAGTCACGGGCAGGAGTTGCCGAAAACTCATCCGGATATTCCTGGCAAATTTGCCTAACTTTCGCTGTAGAAGATTTGGCTTGTTTAGGCATTTTTTGCTTTGCAAGCTACGACTTAAAAAGATCACGTGTGAAGAGCGCAAAGGTTTTATAGGAACAGATTAATTGCCAAACAATTATGTGTTTATGCATCAACAAAGACGATTTTATGCATAATAAGTGCTATTTCCTTCTCAATTAGCGCACGCATTTTTACCATTGCAACTATTTGAGAAGTTTAAAATCAAATAAAACTGCACATAAAATTTTAATAGCAGCTCAAAAATTGAAAAAGTATAAAAATGATATAAATTTGTTTGTTTTTGTAAGGAAATTTTTGATGAAGACAATTTTGACAAGTTTTGACTTTACGCAAAATTTTGACTTTATTTTGACTTATAAAAGCTACCAAAACAGACTCCTGAACACCTGAAACGAACGTCAGTACAGGTTTGATCATGTAAGAAGGTCCTGAAAAAGTTTTGACTTTATTGACTTTAGCGGGCCCTAGTCATCACATCCATTAGTCCATTGGAATTGTCTGGCGCACTTCTGCTAATTTAGCAATATCTTTCACAAAATTTCAATAAAATGATGCAAGACCCAAAAATTGTCTTACTTCTTTTCAATGATTGAGTAATTGGCCAGTTGCTTACGCAAGCCAACTTTTATTAAATGTTGAAAGGTTGTCGGCGCGTTTGCCAAGCCGAAGGGCATCACGTAAAATTCAAACAATCTTTTATTGCATGTAAACGCCGTCTTCTCCTTATCTTTTTGTGCATAGGAATTAGCTAGTAGCCCGATTTCAAATTAAAAGTGGATAAGTATCCACACCCGGACAGCTGATCAAGACCGTCGTCTATTTTTGGCAAGGAGTAATTACACTTTTTAGTACAATTATTGAGAGCACGGTAATCGACACAAAACCTGACACTGCCGTCTTTTTTTCGTAACCAAAACGATAGAATTGGACCACGGCGACTTAGATGTGCTAATAACAATATAATGCAGCATATCATCAAGTTTACGGTACCTACTTCTTGTTTTTGTTTTGTCGACATTCTTCAAGGCTGCTGACGTACAGGCATGGCATTGCCATTATCAATGCTGTGTTTAATTACTTCATTTCGACCCAAATCTGTTTTAACAACAAAAAAGCTTTTTGTACTTTTTACAGCCTGCAACATAAGTTTAAGGACACTTTTCACAAGCCCAAAGATGTAGCTTTAAAGGCTTATGTCTCGATAAGTAGTAGGTACTGTTGCGTCATAATCCATAATTATGTTGCTGGGTTAATGTAGAACCTCTGTGTGACAATGCCTTATCATTTCCTGCTGAAGAAGTCACTTTCTAGTACGTGTTTTAGTCAAAATTAGTTAGTTTTATAGCTGTAAAAAATGGGCCAAAAGCGATCTCTCAGCAAGAAAAAACGGGCTGAAATTGTAACCTTGAGCAGTTTAAAGTTTTCTGTGGGTCAAATTGAGAAGAAACTGAAGGTTAGCAAAACAGCTGTAAACAATGCAATCATGAAGTACCAAAATGAGGGTACTTTCAAGGACAGAACTAGGTCTGGCCGACCAATGGTAACCAGCAGCAGAGAAGACCGCCTTATGCGTAAGGTAGTTACTCGCTCTTCAGTGAGTTCCTCTAAAAGAAATTCTGGCTAAGTTGAAGGAATGAGGCACAGTAGTTAGTACCAAAACGATTCAATGCAGGTTGTCTCAGGAATTTGGCCTCAAATCCAGCAAGCCAGCCCATAAACCACGCTTGACTCAAGTTATGAAAGAGAAACGGTTGGACTTCTCCAAGAGATATGCTAGCTGGGATGTAGACGTGCGGAAAAAAGTACTTTTTTCAGTCAAGTCTTCTGTACAGTAGTTTTCTGCTTGAAAATATTGGGTTTGGAGGCCTGTTGAATAATGCTTCAAGGAAAAGTACACTACTCCTATTGTAAATCACCCATCTAGCCAAATGACTTGGGGAGCAATGCCCTCCATGGAGACTGCTGGACTTTATTTTCTACAGCCTGGAACCACCATGAATGGTGAAAAATATGTTAATTTGTTAATGAGCAAACTTGAGCTCCTCATGAGAAATTCTTGGAGCGAAAATGTATCCAAATGTTCGAGTGGCCAGGAAACACTCCGCATTTCAATCCGATAGAAAGCTTGTGGAACCTTATGAAGAATAAAGTTTTAGAAAAGCATCCCTCAAACCTTGATGCACTTCAAAAAGCAGTCGAAGAAGTTTGGGTAAAAGAAATCTCTTCAGATTATTGCTGCAAACTGATTAACAGCATGCCACGTCGCCTGCAAGAAGTCATCAAAATCAAGGGCGGTCACACAAAATATGAATCATAAACGTATTTTTGTCATTTCTGTGTGAGCTTGTTGTGTTTTTATTACGCTTAGCAACTAATAGATCATCAAAAGAAATTGTTTGAAAGTAGTGTGTGAAACAAAAGTTATGGCGGTTTGCACACAGAATTGACGAAAAACGCAAAATGTCTTTAAACGTTTGTCACAGGCTGTAATAATTTCATCCACTGCTTTTTTTTCTTCTAAGGTTTAACTCATTTAATTTTAATTCCTCCCACAAAAGAAAAAGGTCAGCATCTCCACTACATGAAGCCTCTAAAGAATGATCCTGAATTATAGGCAGGGTTTCTAAAATATAAGCACAATCGTCAACACATGAATCCTTCGCAAAACCACTGATTTTCATGAGAGCACTTATTTTAGCAACAATTACTCCCAAAGGTAAACACTTTGGGGTGTAAGTAAAATTAGCCATTTTGATTTGCACAAATTTATCAAAAGTTTTTGTCACTCTATTTTCACACATAATTTCGTATTTACCCAACAACGCTTCGTTTCTCTCGACATAAACGTTTGAGCCGTCACTAAACTCATGACCAATAATTTTGCAGGGCACCATCATTTCAGTAAACGGTAGTAATTTTCAAGTGTTAACCCAACTCGCATCGAAGGAAGACAATGAGCTGAGCTGCTCTGTTAGGTGTAGGGTAACGTCCCCAACTTTTTAAGATTTTTTGTTTGTAATCTACTACGCACTGTTGTTTCTGCAAAAAATCCAAACCCAAAATTCATGGTTCAATCAGATTTTTACAGATGTACACATCAAATGGCACTTGACAGTCCCCAATGGCAATAGACACCTCAGTCTTTCCTAACATAATGAGTGGTTAATCGCCAGCGCCGACAAACTTAACATCATTTGATATTTTAAACAAAGTTGGAGAGTTACACATTCGGTAAAATTCTTGACAATACCGTCACTGATGCACCTGTGTCTACCAACGCACACACATATTTATCGTTTACAATAATCTTGGCATATTTACAAAGTTCTTCGCTGGTTGACGGCACATAATAAACATTTTTCCGGTTGGTTTCTCCTATTGGCTTGGTCAGCGTCGCGATCCACTTTTCAGTTGCCGCCGAGTTACTGCTTTTTTTCAGGGCGATTTCTTTGTGGATGTCCATTTTTTCGGCAAAAATAACAGGTAATAACAAGTGTAGATCTCTCTTTCTTTATATACATATCTTTGATATCCTGTACTTCTTTTGGTACATCTGCAATTAAGCCTTTTAATTCCTCGATCTCGTTCTTTTGGTTGACCGATTTCTGAAGTCCGATGGCGAATAAAGCAGCAGAATGATCCGGAAGGGTATTAGTATTTAAAGCTAACAGCCCTTTTGCGGTATCCAAAAATCCAGGACCGTCCGCTTGCGGATTGCCGGCCATCAAGCAGTCGACAAGATGCTTATCCCTCAACCCACTAAGCAACACATCGTTTTTTGTTTGGGCGTCTTCTTGATTGGGATATGCAATCTCCCCCAGCCGATGGAGCGCAGCAACAAAACTTTAATTTGATTCTCCGATTGCCTGGCAGCGGCTAATCAACTGCTGCCTCTGCTTTGTTTGACTGCTTAGCTCCACACGCTATTTCTCTTGCCTTTTGTTTTTACGCATCATACGACAACTGATAGAGCTTCTTATCAGCTTCCTGCATTTTTAACTTCATAGTTTCCGGTAAGCTAGCCAAAAATGCATGGCGCTTTCACATTTTTACAAAAGCTCTCAAAAGATGACAAAAATCCAATGAAACTTTCTCCTAGCAAGAACTTCAGGAGCTGACAAAAAAAATTCATTGAGCGTGCTCGCCAGCGCTGCGTTTCTTTCTTTTAAAGACTTGGTTCTTTTGTAGCTCAATTTCCACTTGAGCTAAAAGCGGATAAAACGCATATTATTTTAAAATGTGACACAACGCCGGGGTCTACTCGTCACACATGCCCATGCTCAACTGTTTTGCAATCCTTCTCATCGGCTGGCAACCCATCTCACTAGCTTAATTAGTTCACCCCGCACAGAGAGCCCGCTCGAAAATGGATTGTGTTATCAAGACAACTTGTGATCAAAACTAACGTGTAACGTTATTGTCTTAGACTCAAACAAAAAGTTTGTTCTATTAGCCAGCCAAAAATTGCAAACGCCAGCAGCAGAAGCTGTAGAAGTTCTTTCGATTCGGTTTTTGAGGAAGAACAGCATTCAACTGTTACAAAAGCATCGCCAATTTTAGCTAGCGGTCAGTCAGCATCTAACTGTAAGACTTTTCACTCATGTATTAAGTTAAAAGGTATTGATGAATCTATTCAAATCAAGGTGTTCATTCTACATGTTGACTGAAGCATAATATGCTTGCTATGCTCTCAGCATTTAGCTGTTATCACAGGCAGAGGAACGAGTGGTAATGCAGTTATCTACACCACCGAGCCTGCCAAGCGTCAACCCCCAAACCGACTGGATAACCATCTCAGCTCTGATCAACACCAAAGAGTCGTTAGCCTTGAAAAAAATTAACGTGCTTCGCTATGTCATGTTGTTCATCAGGATCGCATTTCAAATAAAGTTAACTCGGTAGCTGAGCGAGTACAATTGATTTACTGAGTTTTGGAAGAAAAGATAGCGAATTCAAAAAATAGCTTCTTTGCAAACCTCGATGGACTGCATTGGCTACAAAGATCAGCTTCAAGACCTGCGCCATATCAGTTCACCTGCAGTAACCAAGTTCACTTTACTTATCTATGAACATTTTAATGATCGCATTGTCAGTCGTGTCAAGCAGAGCCCATTCTAGGCTACTATGGTCGACGAGACAACTGATATATCTGCAATGCTGCTATATATTGCTTTAGTTCAGTACATCAACACAAAAAGATGCCAGCAATAGCATTGAAAGATACTTTACGCGGCTCCTGGTTAGCCCCAATATCCTACATAGAACTGCAACGAAACGCGCCGGTTCACCCTCAACAGCACGACGATTTTATTGTCTCTTTCACGAATGCAATTATGTAAAGCGGATGAACGAAGGCGTTTCTAAAACATAAAGCAAGATTCAAAAAACAATCTCCAACACAAAGCACAAGACTTACATACCGTTTACTTTTGAACCAGGATTCCTTGTTGTTACTGCTAGCCGTAAAAGTTATTGATTAATTGAAAAACTGATATCTTACATAAAATCGGTCACACAAAAGGTAATTAGGCATAGAAACGTTCCGATGATTACACTAAATGTGGCGTTTAAAGACGTGCGCGATTACATGATAGTAAGTCTTGGCATGTGTGGAACAATAGCTTGAATAGCCCGGGTTCGAGGCTCAGTAGAACAAGATACGACGTAACATACCCCCGGGCAAAAATTAAATAAAATTTACATTTTTTGATTATCCAGTCGTATCATTAAATTATACACACAACAATACACAAATCACACTTCATCGGAATTTAGTATTAAGCACAACTTTGAGATGGGTCGTTTTAAGACGGTGGTACTCGTCTTCACATTTACAGTTCGTACTAGTCCGTGTTTGTCCGTGAAGGTCTCTACTACGCGGCCTATCGTCCACTTGGAACGGGGCAGGGAATCATCGACGATAAGCACAATGTCTTCTAATCTAAGATTTCGACGGCTTTGCTTCACAAGAAAAGGCCCGAAGTAGTCAATTCCGACGTGTGAAAAGGGTGGTTCGTTAACTTGAAGACGGCCTAAGGGGAGATCAGCCATTAACTGCTGACCGACAGGAGCATTTCGTTTTTTGCAAAGGACACAGTTGCCAATCACCCGTCGTACTGTCACACTACCTTTCACAATCCAGTACGACTGCCGCAAGGATGCCCACGTGTGGCCCATCCCTGAATGGCCTACCAATTGGTGATGGTGTAAGATCAAAGGCGCTGTGAAATGCGAGTCGCTTGGGAATATTACGGGATGCCGAATAGAGAAGTCGACCGGTGCTTTGTCTAATCTTCCTCCAACGCGAAGGACTCCATCAACGAGAATTGGTTTGAGCTTCAGTAGGTAGCGAGGAGAGGAACCGTGATCATCCCGACACGAAGATAACTGCAGGCACCATACGCGTTCGCAGAAGCATCAGAAAAATGATGGAGTTCGTATGAGATAATTCTACCAAAGTCGGCTGGTTTGTAGCATCTGCTAACAGTAAATTTTTGCAATTGAGTTAATGTTTGAAGCCATGCTTGCCACTGCACTGCTTCTGTATCTGATATATCATCATCCCAGCTCAATCCCTGCTTGCAGAGATTTTGAAGCAAAATCTTGGGGTTCAAAATAATAGGGGACACAAATCCTAAGGGATCAAACAAAGAGCTAAGAGTCGACAAAATGCCTCGGCGGGTTAAGGAGTGTGGCGGTATGTTTACCTTGAATTCAAAAACATCCCTTTTAATGTTCCATCTTATGCCCAGAACCCGTTCAATAGAGTTGTCAAGATCAAGGTTTAGCAATAGGGTAGAACGTTCTGGACCCGGAACAGCCTGCAAAACAGATGAATTATTAGATGACCATTTGGTTAAATGAAATCCGCCCTTCTGAAGCAGTTGCGGAAGTTGAGTCACAATTTTTACGCCTTCTTGTACAGACGAGACAGAACACAAACAATCATCCACATAAAAGTTGTGGTACACTACATTGGATATGTCAGGATCAAATTCACTTCCGTAATCGTGAGCTGTTTGTCGTAGACTAAAGGCGGCACAGCTAGGTGAAGATGTGGCACCAAACAAGTGTACCGTCATCTGGTGGACCTCAGGTGGTGCTGAAAGATTGCCTTGAGGCCACTACAAGAATCGCAGAGCGTGGCAATGCAAAGGATCGACACGAACTTGATGAAACATGGATTCTATGTCGGCGGTGATTGCCACTTGTTCTTTCCGAAAGCGAATGAGGACACCGATGAGACTGTTGACTAGATCGGGACCTTGCATAAGAGCATCGTTCAGGGAAACACCTTTGGACTTAGCTGCGCAGTCAAACACCACTCGAAGTTTGGATGGCTTTTGGGGGTTTAGCACTGGGTGGTGCGGCAGGTACCACCTTGTGGCATTAGTATTGACTTCATCCAGCGGAATTTTTCGAGCATGTCCTTTTTTCAAATACAGCTCCATAACGTCTGTGTATTTTTGGTGCAATGCTTTATCGTTTAAGAAACGTTTTTTCAAACTTGCTAAACGTCTCTCGGCAACGCCTCGGTTGTCGCAAGGCAGAATAACGTTTGGTCTCCATGGCAATGGAAGAATGTAATGTTTGTCTTCTTGTTTGACAGATTGCTTCATGAGTTTGAAAACGATTCTATCTTCTCTAGAAGAAGGCACGTTTAATACCGACGTTGCATTGCCAAAATCGGTCTCCCAAAGACTTTCAATTTGGCGATGCACAGTGTCCTTTGTTACTCTGACAAAGTTTATTGAGAAGTTGTTGGTTGTAGACAAGGAGAGTGATGGCCCAAGGAGTGACCATCCTAAGGGAGTCTCTATTGCAATGGGTTGACCCTTACAACCCACACAAACGTCTCGAGTGCAGAAAATTTCAGGGTTATCTGCACCAATAAGAAGAGTGACCGTCGCACCAGGAATATGTGCGAAACTAAGGTCCTTTAAGTGACTAAACCTATCGAGATCAATTTTTGAAACAACAGGGTTAGGAAGAATAGGCACATCACTCACTGAGTACACAGCAGGAAGAACAAAGTTTTCATCACCATTCAGCGAAGAAACTGAAAGAGAGACATTGATACCACTATGAGCCTTGGTACCAATAAGAGTTTGAAGCGTGAATTCATTAGCATCTCCACGCAACTCAAGAGCATTCACGAGGGCTTTGCCGCAAAAGGAATGAGTAGACCCTTGGTCTAGAAAAGCATAAGTAATCACACTCTTGGTTTTAAAGGTAACGTTTACTGGAACCACACACAAATATACATTCTGTAATGATTTACCATTGCATTTATATACTCCACTCAGAGAACAGACAGTGCTAGAAGAGCTTTCTGCTTGAGAAGATGCAGAATTAGAAATGCTAGGGCAAGGAGGGTCGGAAGTGTTAGTGCTTGAAGGTCTAGATCTTTGCTTCCATGGATGAAGCAGAGAGTATGGTGAAAAGTTCCAGTACAACCGACAACTGAGCACGTATTTTGCTTAGAACAAGAAGGTGCGCGATGATTCGGACTTAAACACTTCTAGCATAACTTAAGTCCCTTAACAAAGCTGGAACGTTTAGCTAGGGGAGTGGCTTTAAACTCGGGGCAATTAAGAAGTCTGTGAGAAGGGCTCTTGCAGAAGAAACAAGCAAAGCGGTCAGATTGTTGAGGATTTTGAGTACGCGAAACGTTTACATTGTATGACGAGAGTGCAGACTTCCGACGATCACCCGATCGCGAAGTACTAGAAGAATGAGCCTCAGGACGCGCTCTAGAAAGTGTACCAAGCACTCTCCGTCCATACAGTGAATTCGCTTCCTCTGACAATTTTACAACGAAAGAAACAAAATGAGAAAAATCTGCTATCTGACCTGATTGAGCTTCTACAGCAACAGATTCCTTTACCCAAATTCGCCGGAATTCAAAGGGAAGTTTGTTGATGAGCTGAGTCATGACATTCGGAGTGTTCAGGCTTCCAAAGTAACCTATGCCTTCCAAAGTAATCTTAGTTTTTTCTAAAAGATCAGAAAAACATTTAAGGCTTTCTGGATCATCAGGTTTTACTGCCTTTGCAGTTCTAAGCCGTTGCTCACAGGCATCGGCTATTATACATGGACGACCGTACTCTCGTTCAAGTCGACCCATTGCTAATGCATAGCTTTCGCTTCCTTTATTGGAGAAATGGTTCAATTTCTCTTTTACATTGGATTCGCAATGCTGAAGAAGATAACAGAAGAGCGTCTCACTATCCCTTACTTTAGGTTTGACGTGCTTTTCAAAGTTAGTTTTGAAGGTCATAAAATTAAGCGGGTTGCCATCAAAGTTTAGAAACTCTGGTCGTGGCAAAAACAAATCGTCTTTATGAAAAACACAAGGTGTGACATGAGGGTGTGGGGCGCACACTTGTGGATTAGAAACGGGAACAAAAGGCTCAGGAAGATTAGCAGGGTAATAATCTCCTGGCATCCCATGCGGTTGAAGTGAAGCGGGAGGCCTGTACCCACCTTGGCTTAAAGCGTTATTTATTACTGAGGATGATACATAAGTAGAAGACAAAGAGGCGTTGTTGACATCGTACAATGGAGTAGGAGGATTACTTGAAGGGATGTTGTAATAAACGTTTTCATCAAATCTAACCCGAGGAGCACTAATTGGTGCTGAAGTAGAAGTAAAGGTGTTGGGCAAATTTTTAGCGTGCTCACTACCTTGAACCAACGCTGAACCGGACTGCTGATTAGTATGATGGAATTTTAAAGGTTTTGTAACATCGTACCTTATATTTTTATCACTAGTTCGATTCACCTCCTCGTCCCAGAGCTTCAGTTCCAAGGTAGCTCGTTCTACTTTGCGTTCTACTTCACGCTGAGCACGGAGAGAATCTTCTTGTATTTTACGCTGAGCACGGAGAGAATCTTCTTTCGTCCTTTCCGCAGTCTGCTGGGCTTCAAGCTCTGCCAACTTAAGTTTGATTAAAGCCCGGGTTCGAGGCTCAGTAGAACAAGATACAACGTAACAAGCATGTTTGAAAATTTCTCGCATTGACGCTCGCGGAGCACCTGCTGCTAACCTGTTCCGACTTTGGAATGATGTTGCTGCCGATTACTATCTTGATGTCAGCAAGCATGTCGGTTTTGCATGTGATGGAGCTGCTGCAATAATAAATCGCCAAAACTCTTTCTCCCAGAATTGGACTGAACAAAACCCAATCACATTCACGGTGCACTGTCAAGTGCATCGCTTACCACTGGCTTGTACAGACGCTGCAAAGGAATTACAGCACATCCAAGATTCCGAACGCGGTTTAGTCAAGACATGAACATACTTTTTGATCTTACCTCTGTAAGCGGCAAAACTGCATGACAAGCAAGCTGCTGATATTTTCAACCAAAATATGGTTAAAGCATATTGTACCCGTTGACTCTCTCATGGTGAGGCTGTGATTGCGATAAAAGCAGAACTATTCGCTGTGTACGCTACCCCTAATTATTTCGTTTCTGCTAAGAAGGATCGCGCAGCAGTTGAAATTCTAAACCAGAGTTTCGCGAACTGTGTGCCGTGGAAGATTTGCAGGTGTGCCGCGAGTCCTTTCAAAATGTTTTTTGTTGCTACAAATTTTCTGCCAAAATCGAGAAAACGCTGCCATTACGTGTGATGGCGAGAGAAGTAATGACCTTTTTTTAAAAATCAGCACCATTTGGGGCTGCATCACACGATTTCCGGAGGTCGTGCCCCAGAAAAGTGGTGATCTCCAAAACAAAAATTAAGAAAGGTCATTACCATTCTCCCTGTCACCTGTGATGCTACTCGACATCAATTGGAATAGCTTCCAAGGCTGGTGTGCTGCGAAATTTGTTCAACTGATTTCCTGTGCCGGCAGTCAAAAAAGTTTGGGAAACACTGTTCTAAACGCTTTTATTTTCCCTTTATCTGCTGCACGCTCCTTTAAAGCATACAAAGAAGCTTTCACTACTTTTTCAAAGCATACAAAGAAGCTATCACTGCTTTTTCAAAAAGACAACTTTCATTTTTCTCACGCGCAATCCGTTCTTTTGTTGTGCCAAAAAGAAATTAAGAACATTGCCGATTTATATGAGGCTATTAATAGCCTAAAACTTGATAGAAAAAAAATTTCAAAATTTTAGCCAAACTACAAAATGAACTTTTTGAAAATGATTTTACAGTGCTGAACAAATTATTTCGGACAGCAGTGATCTTTTTGCGTTTTTTGTAACTTTCCACTAACTCTTAAATTTCACATCGATATCTTTGAGGTAAAGAGTACAAATAGCGTATGGCAACCACCAGTTGTGTTCTTCAACCATATAACGCATCACAAGCGTCAGCACTGCACTGTTTACTTTGCTTGCTTTTCTAAAACGCCCAATTAAAAGCAATCATATTTTTCTGCAGGGCTGGGATTGCTCTTTAAAAATTTTAACCTTTGAGCATATTTTTATACAGGGTTGCGTTTGTATGTTTTGAAATATTTTTCTGTGAGTGGTAGACTTTAATTGCATTATGGATGTTAGACCAACTAAGGTGCAAGTATTATTGCTTTGAGAAAACATACTGGTTTGATATAAGAAACATTTCCGAAAAGCTGGCTATCCCAAAGTCAACTGTGGGTGACCTCATAAAGAGAGCTAAGTACACTGATGAACCATGGACATTACGACATGGAAGATGTGGAAGAAAGCGCAAGACAACACCGCAGGATGACAAGGTAACGCTAAGAAATAGTGTGAAAAATCCGAAGAAAACAAGTAAAGATCTTCTGAGGGACCAGCCTTAGCTGGTGTGAATGTTGCTTCTTCTACAGTCCGACGGAGGCACCTTAAAGTGGATAGAACAGCAACAAGACCTCTACGTAAACAATTGTTGACTAAGGCAATGAAGAAAATAACGCCTGAGCTGGGCACGTAATCACGTTGGATGGACAAAAGGTGATATTTTCCGATAAATCGCATTTTGAGGTGCACGGGCACAAATCAGCGGTGGTGAGACAAAGCAAAGGAGAGGTTATTCGGCCTGAACACATTCCCCTAAGAAGATGTTTAGGGGTAGTTTTACTGGTAAAGGTCCAGGACGCCTGATTATTATTGAAGGTATGATGAACAGTGACAAATACAAGGCAACATTGCAGTCTTATTTGCTTCCTGTGCTAGAAAGAGACTTTGCTGATGGTGATTGCATTTTCTAGCAGGATCTAGCTCCGTGCCATACTTCCAAAAAAATGCGCACATTCTTTGAAGAAACGGATATAACCATTCTAGATTGGCCTGGAAACTCGCCTGATCTCAATCTAATTGAGAATCTATGGGCAATAATTAAACGCAGGAATAAGAAAACCGACTGTTCAACTGTAGAGAAGCTGATTTCTGCTATTATTAGGACCAGGTACCATGATGATGAAGTTGTCAAAATGTGTTCCACATTGGTTGATTCTATGCCAAAACGTGTGAAAATGCTTCTAAAAGCAAATGATGGTCATATTAAAAGCATCGTTTGTCAAGTAATTCCTAAGACTTTTTAAATTAAATTCTATTTTAACAAATATTTGTCTCATTTCATCACTGTACGCATTAATTTGCACAGCACTGTAAGCTGATGCGATGCAACACCAAAACATACTGTGAAGCACTGCTCCATAATCTTGAAGACCGCTTTTTTAAACTTGAAACACTGTCTGCTTTCCGTATCTTTTGATTCGAAAGAGATTCTTCTGGATGCCAACTAGCGGCAGCTTTATGAAAATTATGATCTAAAGCTGTTGATCACAAGGTTTAATATCGTTTCAGCTGAACAAACCTTGATAACAATAAATGATTGCCAAACGTTAGAAGATAGAATGATAATGCCAAAGTTTGAATTTTGCCTGGAATTTGGTGCGGTTTGGAGCAAAATTGTCCCAGATGAAATTTTTTCAAAAAATATTTCCAGAAATGCACCGGCTTTGCTGCATTGTCCCATTCATTCCATTTGCCACAGCCCGGACAGTGCTAGGATTTTCAATTCTGTGTCGTGTGAAGCCCAAGCAACGAAACCGGTTGTTTGACGTGATTCTGAGTGCTCCGATAAATCTTTAACAAACGGCCCAGAGCAGCTTATTGATGAGGGCACACTAGAGATAGGTTGCTCAGAAATAGACAAAAGCAAACGATAGACGAAGGGAGACAGGGCAAACACTAAAAACCGTACCGTAAGAGTCTTCAGGTGATAAGGAAGAAACGGATGCTTTTGCTGATGAACGTGAACTTCGTAATGAAGCTAAAATTGAAAAGTTTGCGTTGTAATTTTGTAAATACGTTGGTACTAATTGAGCAATGTCTCGGCCACTACTGTCTTAAACAATCAATTAAGGAACCTTTTCGAATGTTTGGATAAAAAAAATGCGGTCTCATAAAATTTCTTGGTGGTCCTGTAAACCAAACCTTAAAAAAACCCTGATAATAGATACTATAATTTCAACGATGTTACAAATTTGAAAGCGCTAGTTGAAGAAACAATGGAAATAATGCTATTAGCCTTTTTACGCACCATTGGATGTTGTCAATAAGTTTATACATGTAAATTTCTCAGACAAGCAACGCACGTTTTTGTTTACAGTTAAATTTAGCTTGTTAGCTACTTCCCTGTAACTTACGTTATTCAAGAAAATCTTAAGGCCTACTATGAGGCATGCTCCCATTATAGACAGATAGGAGAAAGCTGCAAACTTGATCCATTTGGTAATTCAGAGAGGTTTTGCAAAGCTCAACCACTCTTAACTGGTGGATTAGCAGCTGGTGTTAGGTGGGTGACGTTTCTACTCAAGAGTGTGATCTTAGGAGTTTTGCTTTGCAGCAGTTCAGAAAAACAAGTGCAAAAACGCTTTAATATTAAAACACTTATTGATGATCAAGCTTTGCTCGAATGAAGTTACTTTAATAGCGAGATGTTTGGTGTATACTTACTAATTTTAGCGAGATGTTTGGTATATAAAGATAACTTATGATAAAGCGCATAGGTTATAATTAACTGTGATTTAACAGTATCCAAAAGTTACTGTTTAAACGATGATGACATAAACAATAAATAGAACTGTAATGAAAAGCAGAGACAGAAAATTTGGGCGTGGTAATAGGCCTTAGTCGGAAAGTACACAAAAAAGTTAAGAATCCCCTGTGTATTTAACCATAACGCAAACTTTGGAAATATGTTCACCGTAACTTTTAGCTCTACACAATGTTTCTGAAACGTTGTTTCTTGTTTAGAACGTTGCAACTTGAATACCCTTTGCTCAGATGGAACCGATGAAAACTCATGCACTCATGAAAATTGCCCAGACGATGAAATACCATGCGACTGCAACCAGTACAACAATCTGACATGCAAAGGAGACTTATGCTACAAAGTAGAATGTGAGGATTTGTTGGTGTAAAACTAGATTTTAATTAAATGCATTGTAGAAAATAGGATGTTAAAACGAAAAAAATAAAAAGTTATCGTAGATTAACCAGATCAATAAAACCACTTCTTTGACATCAATAACTCACTTCATTTTACGCGTTACAATTTTGAAAATTGTTCGCAAACGCTTCATAAAGTGTTTGTTAAAAGTTTAAAGAAAATTTCATCAATTTGCTTTTTTAGATAGAGCAGTTGATCGATGTTGTAAAACTAGCTATTTTAAATCATACAACAAGCAAAGCGAAAAGCTCACTCTTGGAAACAATCTCGGCTACATTATATGTGGGATATTTATGACTTTGCTTGATTTAGCAGAGGTCAAATACAATATAAAACAATATATTTGAAAATTATTGAGCGTAGAAGGAAATTGTAAACCTTCCAACTAATTGGCAAAGCAGCATAGGGCGTAAGGGGCATTAACAATTTATTAAAATGAATATGCCAGGAAACAATAATGAGTATACCACCCAACCAATTTAGACGAGACCATCCCTGGACGCGTTTCGTCCTTTTGGACTCATCAGCAGGGCCCGTCCCGTCACAAGCAAAATACTTGAAAAGAGTTGGCATGGATTTGCCCGTTTGACTGTAGGAGGCCCGGTTTATTGCGAAGTGAGATAGAGTGAAAATTCGTTGGCATGGATTTGCTCGATACGTCTATCAAAGGTCTCCCGGCTCCCACCTTGTGAATTGTCAACGCACTCGCCGCGAGCGTGATGGCATTGCAAAGACAAGGCGCTAGGCTATAAATGCAGCGTTTAATCTGCTTTTTCAGATCAGTGTGTAACTGGTCTCCCAGTGGATATGCAGCCAAAATCAACCAATTTGTCAACCCGCCCTGCTAAGCAAAGCAATACGTCGTCGGTTGAAGTCTCAGTGCTTCTGCATGTGCATAGTTGGATTTTTTTTTGAGGATAACAACGTTAATGAGTGGGTTACTTTTGCTTGTGACGGGACGGGCCCTGCTGATGAGTCCAAAAGGACGAAACGCGTCCAGGGATGGTCTCGTCTAAATTGGTTGGGTGGTATACTCATTATTGTTTCCTGGCATATTCATTTTAATAAATTGTTAATGCCCCTTACGCCCGTATGCTGCTTTGTCAATTAGTTGCAAGGTTTACAATAAAACAATATGTAATTTTCGTATAAAAGTTAAATTGAAAGATTATTGATTGTGATTAATCGCCTACTATGAGTAGTTCTTAACTCTTTACAGCCACGAAAAGGAGTATAGACTAATGAAACGTTTGCCAGCAAATCTTTTTGCCATTTCTGCAAACTTGATCTGGGTGTGGTATTTTAATTTAATTGAAAAGTTGTTATAACACAGTTAGGAAAATTTTACTTTTAATAGCACATTACTGCCAAATAAACTTTCACTTTCTGCATTTTGATACGAAAATTACCCTCTATTCATTACTAAAACATTTGATCACAATTGACAATTGTCAGGTTTTTTAAGTTTTTGCTACAATTTCTGGCTTCCTACTTGCGTTTCCCTATACTCTTTTTGGTCAAAATATTTAATCCAAGCTCTGAAAAGATCAACAATAGAAATTTTACTGGCATAATTTGAGAAGCCACACTGCTTTCAGCTACTTTGTCTGAAGTCTCTTTCCTAAAGTTTTATTACATAAACTCTAAAAAATTTCCTATTAACCAAAATTTACCATAAAATTAAAATTGTCAATATTTGTAATTTTTGCAAAATTTTCATTTAAGTTAAATTAGCTTTAATTAACAGTTCGTAAAATAGTTTTCAGCATGAAAATGGAGCACAATGAAGCGATATCAACGTTTTAAGCTGATGTTTTTTCTTTTAATAAAGTGTTTTTCGCAATTCCAATAATATTTTATGAAATCTTTGCTAATACAAGCAACTCAAAATAATTGAACTTTTGTGCTCTTTAAATATAGTTTCTTTCCGTAAATGGCGATGCATAACCCTGGTCAATGATCCAAGTTAAAAAGAAAAAAACAAATATGTCTTCTTATTGCTGTGTCGATTGCTGTATTTTACTCCACAGCAAATAAATAATTGTTGGTAAAAGTAATTATTCAGAGCAGATTTTAAACAACTCATATCAAAATCTATCTTCAAAAGCTTTTATATTTGAAACTTTTTCAGCTTAGCTACCACATTAATAGCAATAAATACACCTATGATACAGACATGCTAAACTATCTGTTGCAAAAGTTAAGCATGTTTGCCGAAGGTTTTGAAATAAATTTAATGCAGCAACCAGAAGTAATTTTTAAGCATTTTTTGCAAAAGTTTAGTTACAATAAAGCAATTTTTCTCAACTATTTTTAAATAAAACGCGGCTTTTGATAGTAAAGAGGACGATGATTAACCTCAGACGACCAATGTGGAAGTGATGGATTTGATTCTTTATAAAGTTTTAAGGAGCATACAGTGAACCCGGCTATTTTCGTGAAAAAGCTGGATTTCGAAAATTAAATCTTTCCGCTCTTTTTCTTTCTCTCGGTCACTCACTCATACATTAAATTTCTCGGTCACTCATTCATTTATTAATCTAACTTTGACTACAAAAATTGCCTATTCTAATACACATTGGCTGCAAGTACGCGATATTTCCTAAACATACATTCTAAAATTGGAAAAAATATTACTGGTTTATGCATTATTACATACCGTCCATCTTTTTAACCCTAGAATGACCAATAAATATGTATAGCATAGAGTTTAAATGGGCCTGTTAGGCCCGATTATATTTTTGTATTTATGAGTTTTTATAAGTGCAAAATGTGTAGTCATATTAATGCCAGTAATGCATCTGTGATAAATAAGGTTTATTTAAACAACTTCAACAAACTGTATAAATATATATTCCCATAACAACAAAATTTAATAGTGTCTCAGTTTACAGCTTCAAATTCAAACATCCTTTTCAACAAAAAAGTAATGAAATGTCTAAGAACTTGCAGACATTGAAACATGTGAACACATCCTAGTAGAAAGCAAAGCAATAAACCCTACAAAATATGATTATTGTTTACAATTTTTGCATACTATGACACTGTGCTCCCCACAAATACTCATTTGGCAGTCACAACAGTACACCTTGGATTTCCGGTCTTGTTTAGAAGAACACATTTAACATTTTTTCTTTTTTTTGCATCCAGTGAAGTTGAATATAAAACTGCTCCCGAAGTGGATAAGTTCTCTTCTGACGATATGCCAGCAAGGGATTTTGTCAATTTTATGAGCAGAGTACGGCGAACCATTTTCTTCGATTGAAAAGAATTTTGAAGTTTCAACCATATAATTATGGCATTTAATGCACTTACGTCTAACATATTGAAAAATATTACCATTGGCCGTCCATGAGTCTTTCGTTTTGTATTATAACATCAGGTCATCTGATCCATTGTATCTACGCCTCCTTTTGTAGAATTATACTACTCAATTATTTCAGGTTTACTTTTGGTTGTTGACTCACTACCTTTGTCACTATACATTGTGCTTAGTAATGTAACCACTTTGCTTTCCTTTGGACAGTATAAAGCAATTGTAAGATCTCTTTGAAAGCCATACGTAGTAGTGAAGAGCTATCTGCCTTTAGTGGCTGTAAAAGCGGCAGGCAGTTCAGTTCGGTGCTTTCGAATTGTTCCAACAAACGTAAGTTTGTTAAGCCACAGTTCTATTCCTAATTGTAAACTCATGAAAAAGTTATCGCAAGTGACATAACGACCACTTTTCTGGTAAGCATCAGAAAGTTGTAGTACTACACTAGTACCCAGATTGGAAACTTCTGGTTTATTGTTTTCTCTACCTTTATAAATGCCCATTTTCAATGCATAGCTGGTTGCGCTGTGACAAATAACCCTAAATTTGATTCCATACTTTGCTTGAGATATACTGACGAAAAGAACATCTGCCACGGAATATGACTAGTTGTTCATCAACAGTCAAGTTTACACCAGGGGTAAATGAATTTTGCAAGGTACTGTTCCGCATGTCAAATACCTTTCTGATTGGTTGTAATTTGTCTTGCCTCCTTGCGACAGCATCATCAAACCGCATCATGCACAAAATTTTTTGAAAACGAGTTCTTGAAAAATTTTTATTGAAGATTGGACGGCCATCAGCTTTATTCCACGATTAAGAAACTGTTTCTCCTTTTGATTTATAGACTCCAATAAGCAGAAGTGTACCGATAAACTTTTTTAGAAAGAAAGAAACCGTTGGAAGAAAAGAAACAGTTAGATGTTCACCTAGTTTAACAGATTTGACACTGGTGAATTTCTTTGTGTGACAGTTTCTAAAAAACAAAGTTTGCAGTAGGAAACCTAAAACAATTGCTAAAATGAGAGTGCAATTGAAAAAGAATGTGCTAAAGTACCAGAGAAAATGTTGCTGGACTTTTCTAGGTCCATTTCTTCAAGATATAAAAAGCGTATTGAAGAAAACGGCCACCAGTTAGGGTACTTATGTGAACTCGTCAATTTGTGAACATTCTAAAATTGCCCCAATTGTCTTTTATGTTATCAAAATTTAATTTGATATGTTTTTGTATATTTTTTCTCACAAATTCTTTAAATTTTTTTGCATCAATTTATTTAAAAGCAAAAATCAACAACTTAATTAAGTTATAACAATTCAAAGAGTGTATACATCTTTTGGGACCATAGGCGTACGAAGTGGGGGGTCCGGGGGGGCACTGGCCCCTTCTGGTTGTAAAAATTTTGGGCAACTTTCAATTTTTCGGGCAATTTGAGTAAGTGTCCTTACATTTTTGCCGAAAAATTTGTCACTGCAATAGCATCTGCAAAAAAAAAAAAGGTCAACACCTGTTTGGACACACGTTTGATGGCATATTTAGGCCAAAAGTAATGGAAACGGTGCAGCGAAACAGGCGATGACCTTTTTTTTTTTTTTTGGAGATGTCATCGCAGTGACAAACTTTTCGGGCAAAAATTTGGTGCCCCCCCACATGGGTTTGAAGTCGTACGCCCATGTTTGGGACACCCTATATATAGGAACAATTTTGGCCCAAGAATGTTCGGCAGATCTGGCCTGTTTAAAATCATGCTCCTGAAACAATAGACCATAATCTGGAACAGCGATTTTGTTAAGTTATCCCAGCTTGTATGTTGGATCCATTTCAAAGGACAGCGACGGACGGTTGGCGGCCGTTGAAATTAAGCAGGGCAATTTTACCAACATTGTAATGATTGTGTATGCCCCCACAAGCAGTCAATCAATCTTTTGAAGAGAAAATTTCTTTAAACCTCTTTTTAATATCTTGGTAGATATGCAATTGATAATCCAATACTCGATTTGTGACCCCCTCCCCAAACCTCAAAAAATCAAAATAAATTATTTACAGATATTTGTTCCATGTGTAAAGTAAAAAATAGTTTTAGAATCCCCCACCCTAAAAACAAAACTTTACATGGGGAGACCCTCTCTTAACATCAAGACTTGATTATATCTTTACCAGCAATAATGTAAAGGTTATCCAGGCATCAGTCAAACCCAACCCCCACTTGTAATATGACGCAGCAATAACAACGCCAAACATTTCATTCTCTGGACCAGGAAAAAGTTATTGGAAAAATAACACATCCATATATCAACAAGAAGATTTTCAAGTAGAGTCTCAAGTAAGGTGGGCCAAATGGAAAACTCTGCTTGGCATAGCTTACCTTCACCACTGTGACTGGTGGCGCCACATAAAAAACAAAAACTCTAAAGCTTTGTTTTAAAACAGTCCAAAATAAATAAAACTGAGAGAGTTGCTGAAAAAAAAACATCTAAATGACCAGCTTGCAGAAATGGTCCCCTAAAACTCGATTCAACAGTTTTAAAAATTTACACTAAAGTAAAAAAGACTTTGCTAATCTACAAAAATAACCCAATAGGCAACCATACCAAGCAAACACTTTTTTCATAATCCACTGAGAAAAGAAGAAACACTCAATATTGCGGAGCTGGTTGGCAGTAACGGATCTTCTAAACTTCACACGAACAGATTTTCAGTATATGCCAGGAGTTTTATGCCAACCCATATAAATAAGAAATAAATACCCATAGAACTAGAATCTTTTTTTTATACTGAACTTTCAAAAACATTGAAATCGGTGCAACAAGAAGAATTAGGAACGAAATAACCAAAGCAAAAGTTGAAGCGGCAATACCGAATACAAAATGGCAAAACTCCAGGCTCAGACGGTCTAAATATTGAGTTTCCTAAAACTTTTGCGATATAATTGGTTCTGACATTACCCAAAGTTTTCAAAACATACTTCAAAACAGTAAGATTGGTGACATTGTGAAAAAGGATACCTAAATATTATTCACAAAAGAAACCAAAACACATCATAGATAACTACAACTCTATTTTAGTACTCCATTTGGATTTTAAAACATTCTTTGAAATGTTTGCGAGGCACATTCACGGTGTGATAGGAATCTTGGTGCAACAACACCAATGCACCCGACCAGAAAATCAAATTTCAGTAGCCACCACTCTCTTTTGGAGCCTATATTGGTAAGCTGCGAGCAACTACTGGGAAGCATATTTTATATCTTCAGATATTTAAAAGACCTTTGATTCTGTTGATCCCTGATGACTGTATAGGGTCATGGACAATGTGTTCTTCTCATCTAACTTTATTAACCTCATAAAGAATTTAAATATGAATGCAAAATTTTCGGTTGTCATTAATTTTTCTATTGCCGCTTACTTTGGATTTAAAAAAAAGATATCAACAAGGTGACCCCCTATGACTTTACCTGTCCCTTCTTGCGGTGGAGCTGTTGATCTCATACATCAATGGTTGCCACAAAAATCAGGGCTAGAAATTGACAAGGTGGACTTAGATATACCGGACACAACTACGGAGCATGAAATTGGCCTTAGGATATCTAATCTTTTTGATTCAAAACAACTTAACCATCTATCGCATAAAGCAATACTTTCAATTTTTGTGAACTTGCATTGAATATCATCAATAAATAAGATATTAAGTAAAAAGAATTGGAATCTGGAACACCAAAAGAAATATGCAAAAGCACTATAAGTGACTTGACTGCAAAGATTAGACCGGTAATAAACTCTAACAAGCAGAGGGAAGTCTACAATCCAATTCTCCCAAATTTTATAAAAACATTCAACTGTAAACTAGTACAAAATATTTACTATTGCAAACCAAGTTTCTAATTTTGCCTTAGACAACTTTAAATCCTTTTGTTGCTTTTGCAATAGAAGCCTGAATTCCGCCTTACTTATTTTCAGGGCATACAACATACTTATGCCAAGTTGGGATTTTGTAAAAGTTTTCATTTTTGAAGCCATCTCCACTCATGTTTTTTTTTACGAGATCATTTCCCAATTGATCACTTTTCCCTCATTTTTAATTGTCAAAAATTCGAAACGATTATGCTTTTAGTTTCGGTTGCGAATTACAAAATTTGGAAGGCAAGGAATACCAAAATTCACGAAAATCAAATGAAAAATGCAAAACATATAATCTAAGAAATCAAAAAAAATACTATAAGACGTTTTCACTTGGAGCTACAAAAAACTGGTCAACCTTATTTTTCAGTTTTTGAAAATCCAAAACACAACTTGCAGAGCGTCATCTGATCCCTTTTCCTTCAGGACTGTGTATTTATGTGTATTTTCACATTATTTGTCTGTTTGACTTAAATTTGTTGTAGTCTACTTGTTGTTAATACTATCTATTTTGAAAATTTAACAACAAAAATAACTTTTTCAATTGCTTTTCTGCTATGAAAATGCAAAGGAATTGGGATCTTTTACAAGCTTGAAATGCCCACGTGCGATGAAGGCAGACAATAAACAACTCTTAAATAAACAAGAATAAAAAGCATTGCATATGAACAAAGCATAAAGTATTGCAATTAGTATATAATACCTTTCTATTATTTGGCTTTCTATAGTATTTTTTAAATGCTTGTAATGTGTCTTCTGTCACTGTGTCATTAGATACTTTTTGCTTATAGTTGAAAAACATCTTAAAACCATTCTAGAGGAAATTTTAATCCCCATTACCTGTGCTTATCGCTTATAAAGCATAAATTTGGACCATACTGTCTTAATATACCTTCGCAGCCAATGTATATCGAATATCTTTGTGCTCTTGCATCACTAAGCCGTCTAACAAGTTTAATATAGCAAAGGCACTGCACACAAAGTCTTCAAAAAAGGAGTAAGCAATAGTTTAGAACCGCGAGACAACAGGCGAAAAAATGGCTGTTCTACACAATCAGCACTTCCCAATAAATTGTTTTTGTCATTGTCATACTTGGATCGCTTTGCCAATTTTTTTGCAACATACATGTATCTTGCAGTAGTAGGCGCCACCTCAAAGACGGCAAGGTTTAGAGTCGCCTAACAGATTTCGGTACGATTTCGTTCGATGCCTTTTTTCAACACATTTGTATTTGGCTCTTTTAAATTTATATCCTCATTCCAGAAATTGATGCACTGTTTCAAAAGGGATCGGTATTTCAAAATTGTTTTAAAATAATGACTTCGCCAAGGCTAGCCAGAAATCTCTACCGTACCGCGAGAACCACCTCTCAAGCAGATTGGTTTGAAACGTTAAAGGAATCGCAAAATCATTTCCTTTGTGCAGAAGTTTTGATACAAGAAGGCTTTGGGCAGGAAGAGTTGTAATTTAAGCATGCGCTGTTTGCTTTGACCAAGAAAAATTTGTCGCCTCCCATTTCTGTTGCCAATCAGCCATTGCATTTAAAAAAATCAATGTTGTTAAATCCAGCATATTACATGAAAATGAAGGAAATACACATTTTGGGCATTTAGTATATCGTTTCTGATATTTTTTACTAAATGCACGTTATCATGAAGCATGCACGTTTCGCTAACGTCGTAGTCATGACAGAAAAACTCAGAATTGCTTGATTTGTATTGCGTTTTCAAATGATTGAAAGCGCTGACGTCAGAAGAATGACTGTCAGCAACTATCGCACGAATATTAAAGTCAGCTTTAGCAAGATCACTAATACTTTGATATACATGTTTAGCAAGTCATTCTCCATTTATTGGCGGCCTCTGGAATTTCCTCTACCACTACGAGACGAATTTCTTTAATCCTTGAATCATTAGAACGACAATTTTCTTATACAAATTTCCATCTATATTACAGCCTGCAAATTTTTTTACTGTGATACTGAGTTGATTTTTGTAAATACGTTTTATCCATCGCAAAATAACATCAGTTGATATGTGACTTTTTTAATGCAAAACTTTTAATGCATTAAGATTACCCCGATTAAGTTTAGCCATAACCGAAAACGATAGCAGAGGAAACTTTTGCAAAAAATGCGGTATGCTTGGAAGGAAGTGTGAGAAAAACAATAGAGCAAATCGAACCATATCCGACAAAAATGGAGAACAATCTTGAGACTTATAAGATTGTCTTTGATGTAATTCTGCAAGTAACGATTGGTCGATATCAGCATAAGTACTTTGAATCAATGAAGAAAAATTGTCTAACATTCTAGATCTAGATAATTTTGCATGTCTTCCTTGTACAAACCAAGTTGGCAAAGGGACTGGTTTGTTTTTTTAACTCAGTCGTTTATGCAAATCTTTGTCAACTGTGATTGCCACTTGTACGGTAGGAAACCTTTTGTTTTTGTCAAAAACTACGTTATACAACAAGATGTGATTTTCTGTTTTCCGGCACAAAAAACGCGATAACAATGTGGCTGGATTAGATCTGAAAATTTTTTGGTAATATCTCTTCAACTTAAAGTTTCCATTTGGTTTAAAAGTCCTTTGTCATAAAAAACATGTTCTGCATCAACATTGAAACCTAAACGTAAAATAAGAATGCCAATTTGGTGCTTGAGATTTTAATTGTATTTTTAAATATCTCCTAAACCAACTTTGAATAGTCAAATTCAGTCTTCATGTTTGTATTTGCTTTTTACTAGACAAAAACGACGGATGGATAGATTGCAGTGACGGAAGCGATGAAAAAAGTCAAGCATGTTCAAACGAATTTCCACACCAATGCACATGCGGTCAGAATTGTATAAAACCAATTAATTTTTCACTTGAAGGAAAAACTGCATTTTATGGATTTTCATGTTTTTCAGATTGGGGTAATATTCGCATTCTCTATAATATATCTTAACTTGTAGATGTACCGAGACATTCTTAAAGCTAAAATTTTACAATAAACTTTCATTGTTGCCAATGGGCAAGAACGATTTTGCAAAATATTATGTATCCTAATATTCTTTACTAACAATTAGATCAATCTTTTGTAAGAATTGTTAGTTGCTAAAACTTTACTGTACATTTTATTTACGAAGTTAGGCTATACGACCTTACGATGCCTGAAGTTTTCAACAAATGAATATTTTCACTTTGAATAATGCTTGTAAAAGAAATTGTTGCTTTTAATGATTTGTTAAGTAGCTTTCAATAGAGAGCCAAAAATGCGTAGTGAAAATTCTTGAAAAGACTAGTGGCTGCGCGTTTCTGGGCTGCACTTTTTTTCAACAATTGGACAGTCTTAAAATTTCTTTTTTCATTTGCTCACGCTGGTATTCTTTAACAAAAGTGGTTAAAGGTATGAACAAAAAATGTGAAAATGTGATAAATTACATTTGCTTGCTAAAATTGATGCGGAAAAAACTTGATATAGCCTATTTGAGATATAACAGTTTCCATTAAAAATGATGTTTAACTTTTTTTTATAAATGTTTTCTAAATAATACCGTATGTTCAAAACTAACTCCAAAGTTACATTAAGGTGAATGTGATGGAGTTGCAGATTGCTCTGATGGAAGTGATGAAAATGTCACAACTTGCCAAAATTGCACAGAATATAGACCAATCAAATGCAAATACTATGATGGACATAAACCTCAGCCTGACAACTCTTCAAAATGCATTACCGAAAAAGGTGAAAACAAAAACAAATGCACAGATAATTTGCTTGTGTATTGGCACTTATTCTTTACGTCTTTCTTAAAGAGTAGGTCATGCATGACGTGTACACACTTGGTAATTAACAAAAAAAAAAACGATTTACATCAGGGATGTCAAACTCATTCAGTGCTGCGGGCCACATTTACATATCTGGATTTCATACGGGCCAGACTCTTTTGAAAAAAAAATTGAGCAGGCAAGACTGTGTATCAATAGTTCCCAAACTTATTTGTCTGCTGGCACAGGAAATCAGTTGATCAAATTTCGTGGCACACCAGCCACGCAAGTCTATTCCTATGGATGGCGACTGGCATTATTTGGAAATCACCACTTTTCCAGGCAACGATCTCCTAAAATTGTGTGATGATTACCAAAATGTCATTACCTCTCTCGCCGTAACCTGCAATGCCACCCGCCCACCCGACTTATAGCAGTTGTCGACCATTACTTCATGGCATTTTCTCAATTTTGACAGAAAATTTATGTAGGTTTAAAGCACTTTAAAAAGACTCGCGGCACACAGTTTGAGAAACATTGCTGTATATATTTCGTTTTTGGAGACTAATGCTTTCAATAGGAATTTTCTCGCATTTTTCACTCAATAGCTACTTGAGCTTTTTTAAAAAACAAATCTTCTCACCACGGCGACGAACGCTATTTTCACGTAATTTCAACTTAAAAGATTTTTTTCTTTCGGAGAACAATTTTTTGAAGACCAAATTCGGAGACCAGGCATTCGTGCTGTACCACAAAATCCTTACGCGGGCCACAAAATATTACGTCGCGGGCCACATTTGGCCCGCGGGCCGCCAGTTTGACATCCCTGATTTACATGAACGTAAAATGATAACGCGTTTTGTTGTTTTGTTCTGTTTTTGATTATCAAGCAACATGTGTAACTCTTGAAGTGCTTTCAACACTAATTGATTCTTTAGTTAGACTTGCTTACTTAATCCATTAGATTTCGCATTGTACAAAACAAAACAGTGCAACTGAATACCACTCTTGCAAAAAACCATTTCCCCAGAGTTCTTCGACACTATCTCTTCTCTCACGTGGTCAATAATCACAATGAATATTTTCCAATGATTCATTTCCCGAAAAACACTGTGATTAATCCCTGTCACAAACGTTCTATCTGTAATGTAAATCTCAACAAGCGAATAGCTGTTGCCAAGCACGAACAAAGAGTTGGCCAACTGTACTGAATATTCAAACTTCAAAAGAAAACTAGGTTCAAAATTATTAAATAAAAGAGTGAAGGGAGAGGGTATAGATGATAAAAAGATTTTTGTTTTTACATGTCTTAAAAACGACCTGATTTACTTTTTTAAACTTCATGTTTTTTAACATTTAACCAACTCCATCTATTTTTTTTAATCACCTTAAATTAGTTACTTTAAATACTATTTTTCAATAGACTTGTGCAACGGAAAATTTGATTGCGACCGCGGAAGCGACGAATGGAATTGCTCTTGTCCTTCTGATCTTGTTGCTTGTGCTTCCAGATATATCACAGAAAAAAATCCTTTTCTTAGTGAACCACATGCAGTGCGCATTGGACCAGATACCTGCCATCAGAAAAATAGTGAGTTAACAGATTGTTAAATAGTCACTTGGAATATGACTAAATCTTAACATAGGAAATATGACATGATTTTAGAGAAAGTAAATTTTTTAGCAGAGTGACAATCTGGCACAATTTTGATACCAGTCAGTGGTCTTGCTCTGGAGATTTTATAGAAATGGGACTTTAATTTAAATATAAGCTACTTTGATTTCTGAAGTGTTAGTTGGGGATGTAGATAATGTTTCTCAGAAAAATAGAAAATCTTTTTAACTGGAACATGCTTTATTTACCTCATCAATTTTTATCAAAAAAGTTTTCCCTAAAAAGGAAGAAAGATTTTTTTTAAAGATTTCATCGCTAAAATAATGTCAATTAGGATGTTGTTCTCACAAGTGGTGCCACTAATCTAATTTTTTTATAAGATTTCTCAATATTTCATTAGCCGCCGTTGCTAATAAAACTATATTCGCTTTTCTATAATAGCAGTATTTAAATTTTGATATCTAAAGCACATTATGCTGTGTGTTATGTTGTTGTTTTTCATAGTACTTTGGTTTTTACGTTGCCACACAATCTATACCTCCATGTTTTTCGTTAGAATTGAACAGGTATTGTAAACATGCAACAGGTAATTACGCATCAGGTAAAAGACCATAATATCAGCTTGTTTTGCTACCTATTTTGAGGACACTTGTTTACTGCAAGGCCAACTATTCCACCAAATTTCCAGCAGCCAATTAATAATTTTGTCATTTAGATTCAAAATATCAGCTATTCTAGATGAGGAAAATATATATCAAAAATATTGCAAGTCGCATATTTATCATATAATTTTACTATTTTAAACTATTCAACTCAAGCAAGAATTTAAAATTGTAGGTCTAATAATTTGGATTTCACACCAAAACACTCTTTCACTTGAACGCAGATGGCACTTGACCAGAAAATTGTAAATTTTGAGTTTAATTGCATTTGTAGTAACGGTTACCAGTATTTCATAATCAACGTCGAGCGAATTGCACATTGTTTTAACATAGATTAAATCTAATGTGGGTTTTCTTTTTACCTAAACTCTTATCTGAATATCGTTTGTGCAAGCTTCGTTTGATATCTTGATGAATAGTAAATGCAAGTTGTAAAATACGCTTGAAAGTTTTGCTTTTCCAAGAAAATTCAAATTTATGCGTTTCTTCTCGCCTGGGCGACAAACAAATAAGCCCAACAATAGTTTGTCAAGATATACTGTAAGCAAAGAATTTGATACAGAGAACAAAACTTAATCAGCGCATGCACGTAGGATAACAGCACCAAATCAGTCCGTTGTTTAAATTCATGAAAAGAGAATTATAAAACGACCAAACTATCGATTTGACAAACGAAAAACGTCTGCTATTTTTTACATATTGGTATTTTTAAACGCTTAGTTGCATCTTTGACAAATGCTGGAACGTTGCTTTAATACGGTAATATTTTACCATAGCAATGCACATAATAGCATCAAACATACTTCTTATTTTCTCTTTAAGATACAAAAGCAAAAATTGTTTTAGAGCAGATAAATAAAAAGCCAATCTATCTTTATAATTCAGAATCAAAATCTCCTGTTCCACTTGAGATGAGGTTCATATGAGTAAACTAAAAGTATAGCTTATTAAATTTTTGGGTTAGCAATCGCTTAATATAAAAAATAACTTTTTAAAGATTGCTCTAAGCTTGATTTTTGATAATTTGCCAGGCACATAGGATCGTTTTTGCAAGTCAAAAAAGTGTTTTTACATCATCCTGCTGCAAGTGCTATTTCTACATTACGTGTTCCAGGTGTTGCAGATCTATGTTTGCACACTGACGCTACGAGCTAGCTAATGTCATAGAGCAGTAATAGACAATTCGATCTGAAGCATTTGGTAGCTGCCTTTTTTGCAATGTATTGAAGGAGCAAAAAACAAAGCTTCGCTCCGAAAATTGGGTAGCCAAGTAAAGCAATGAAAAAATATTATTTTTTTAGAAACATGCGATGGAATTCAAGACTGTCCTGGATGGACCGACGAATTACAATGTGACTCCTGCCCTGAACTTTTTCCTTGGAACTGCGCTTGTAATCAAGGTCGAGACAACAACAATTGCTCAGGACAGCCGTGCATCAAAAATGAAAGTAAGTTCATGTGTTGAGGTTCATTTTACTACTAAAACTTCTAAAAATCTTTTTTCTTTTAATCAAAAATGGAGGGAGTGACTTATAGGAGTTTGCGACACCGAAGCTGCTTCTGCAGTGTTATTTCAGAATCAAAAACTGTAACCGCCAAAACAGAATGACGCTTAAAAAAGATCTTTCAAACCTAATCTCGAATCAATGTAGAAATTGTTTTCGAAACAGCGTTACCTTTATTGCAATAAATCACTTTTACAGCTTAAAACTGTAGGCTAAAGTCACCCAAAGTGGAACGCCTTTCTCCCCGCAGTGATGTAGTTAAATGCTATTTGACAATTTAAAAATATTTTTGTGCCCACACGAATCTGTCTCTACTTTTTTCTCACACAAAAAAATTTCAAAATAATTGCAATTTGATTTTGTGCAGTAACTTTTTTAGTATTTGCAGTAATTACAATCACTTTGGTTTCTATCTAAAGCAAAATGTTTTGATTTAATATTTTTGAAACTTAGGTAGTAATTTGTCCCAAAAAAATTACTTACTTGCGAAAGTCGTAATTCCTTCTAAACTGAATGCCATTTATCCGAGCATGGGATTATTTTTCATTTTAAACATTTCAAGTAAATTTATTCCTAACAATAAATAAGAACACCACAAAAGCTTGAGTTGACTTTATATGTTCCGAAAAATTATCTGTGCTTTGTTTTCATGGAATAGGTTTAGGTAGTTAATGTTCTTTGTTCTCAAAAAGCAAGTGATTTTTCCTTAATTTTTCCCGCATGGTCAAATAATTTACTATTGTAGTATTCTCAAAGTTCTACTTCTGATGATGAAACAGAACACGTTCATAAGGAGGAAGACTGTTTTACAAGATATTATAATTTAATCAGTAAAGCGCTGTTCTGTCTGTGTGTCTGCCTGTGAGTCTGTATGTTTGACTTAACTCCTTTAAAACTGCATGGGGTACAAACATCAAACTTGGTACGATTGATCATCTCCTCAGCGAAAGTATTATAAAGGGATTTGTGAGATCACGATGACGTCATAATCAAAGACAATTTTTTAAATTGCATTTTTGAACTGAGAAAAAAGGGTTTTGTCTTAAACGAAAGCCAGTACCTGAGTTGAAACTTTAACACATTTTATTTATTTAGGATGTCACCTGACGTCATAATTAACAATTATTTGCAAAATTTGTTTTCTTGATTTACTCAAAAGTATTGATCGTGAAAACGCAATTAAGCGCTTTTTTGGGAGATCTTAGCAAGATGCTTTTGATAAAATCAACCCTACAACAATTAAACCTTATTGGCAATGCAACAACAGATTCCTTGTTTCAGCATTTTAAACCTTCTAAGCATGTTTTTTGCTTTTTACCTGCATGCTTTATTTTGCTTTATGGTGACACAATGCTGCCTGGTACGATAAACACCGTCTTTCGGTACCAGAGATCATTCATCATAATTTAATTATTTTTTCAAAAATGGCAACATCTTTACAAAATCGGTTTTATTAGAAATTGATTTGTGACCTCATTTCTGAACTGATTCTCAAAATGTTTTTAAAAAATGAAAGAGTATTTCGAGGCAATTTTGATAACACATAATATGTTATGTTGCATTTACTAGTAGTTTTTGTAGAAAGAAATGATCTTTGCCACCTGAGGTGTAACTTTTTATTTCTCCAAACAATGGTAAGCTAAGAAAAACAGATAGGTTCAATGCATAAAGATTATGATAAGATACTAGCAATTAGTGTCGTTTGAAAGCTGATCAAATTTGCTTTCCAGCAATATATTACTCTAATTAGTTTGGTCTAAGGATTAATTCATAATGGCAGGTTAGTAATTGGTTGCTATACAGCATGTTGCGTTTTTAGTTGAATAGTTATCCTAGTAAACCAAAAAAATTTGCATTTTTTAGAAAAAATTAGTTCTTTGGTACATTTTAACTATTTTTCTGAGCAAATGTGGTTCTTTGGTATTGATCTATCCAAATTTTTTCAAACAATTTATTAAAAAATAAAGATTTTGAAAATTTTAAAGTGTAGCCTACCGATTAAAAACATCCATAATTTTGGTGGCTGGACTTTACATAATTTAATTTATAGAAAAACTTAGTTCTTTGGTAAATTTTCACTATTCTTTCTCAAAAGTATAGTTCTTTGGCATTATCTATCAAAAGTTTTTAAAAAGCTCATCCAAAAATGAAATCTCAACCATATTTTAAAAAGTATCCTACTCGAAGTAAACAATTGGAGATTACCCTACAAAAAGATGAAGGCAAAAATGGTCCGTTTATATTTTTTGCAACAAAATATTAGTATCGTGCTATATCTCATCTAAATGATAAAGCCATTTTCTTTGCAGTTGGATAAAGCTGACCTAGCTGTCTCATTTGATATTCCTAACCTCAATAATTCTAATGGCTGGTATTGTAATAACTTAACTATAGGTGCATGTTTGCTCTTTTTTCTCGCTGTGTTTGTACCAGGACCAAGTAGTAGAGGCTTTAAGTTGTATAAATGAGCATTCAGCTACGAAAATGTCGTAAATATTGGTCCTAATATTTGATAGGCTATTCCTGAAAATACATTTATAAATCGCTTTGGCCCTTCTCCTATCCATTAACTCTTTACTTCCATGCTCTTCAAAAAATAAACAAATAAAACTTTTTCAAGTAAGATGTAGCCAGGAACTCCAGAAACTTTTGGAAAAAAATGGCGGCTATGTGCAACCCTTGTAATGCTCTTTATCTCCTAATCAATTTCCTTTAAAAAACAGTAGTTTTGATTTTGAAACGAAAATTGGCTATGTCAACAACATCTTAACTTTTTGGTACTGTTTTCACAAATATCAATTCTGTAAGGCCGGCTGAACCGATATTCTCAAACTCGACATTACTGGTGGGGTCGCTGCTATTATAATAACTTAACCGCAAGTGTTTGATTTCGGGTTAGTTTGCTCGTTGCCTGGCTGCGTTTATGCCAGGACCAAGCAACATGCGCCCAACCAGAGGCGTTACCTCATACAAATAGGCCTAATGTTACGACGAAATCGTATGTGGCTGGCCTAATATTTAATAGCTTAATACTGAAAAAGCATATCAATTACTGTGATGCCCTTCCACAACTTTGTTGTACTTTCAATTCACGCACTTGCTCAATTTAACGGATAAAAGTTTTTTTAGTATAATGAGGCCTATGGTCAAATCAGAGCAAACAAGATGATACCAGGGGTTCGAGAAACTCTTAGACACATAGTGGCTAGGCACAGCCCGGTAAAGGTCTTTTTTTATCAATTGCGTTTCAAAAAATGGTAGTTTTGTTTCAGAGCAAGATTTGGTTATGCGAAAAAACATAAATTTTTTATTACTGTTTTTGGAACTATGCATTAGGTGAATTCGGCTTGGTCCGCTGAACCGATATTTTTAACCTCAATTTTACGATGGAGGGTCTGCCAGGCGACGCCCGTGAAGCCGGTTAGTCTATACCATGAAGCGCAATTCTTTATCCCTTTGAGCCCTGACGGGAATTCCAGTTCCCATCTTATAATCCTGCCTATAGTTAAGCAATGTAAGCAAAAAATAGTCTTTGAGCAATGAAGGGAAACTCAGTATTCAACACTTTAGGCATATCATCAGTTGCAGTATAAAATATATTTGTCATTTCTTCGTAATTTTGACATGAATTTGTTAACCTTGGAGAATTTGGTTGAAAAGAATATATGATACACATTGCCGCATATCGCCATATTTATGTTGCGTTAGTGTTTTTTGTATGTATGACAAAACCTAGCCGAATAAGCATGCAGAATGTTCATTTTCAGAGATGAAAATATACAGTATGTTTATTACGTCATCAATATGATCATATGGAAGAAATGTAAGACTCTGTATGGCGAATAATTCCGATTTTTAGCGTCTAAAATCCTGACGGGAATTAGAATTCCGGACCCCTAAAATGACCCCAAAATTCATCTGATGCACTTCATAACAATAAATATGTTTATTGATGCCATTTCGAGCAAAAATATTCAAAACTTCAAAAAATTTATGGTACTTTAGATAAGTCAGGGCTGAAAGGGTTATGTGTGTGCGTGTGAGTGTGTGTGAATGTCTGTCTGTCTGTCTGTCTTTGTGCTATAACTACAGAACGTACAACGATCAAGCTTGGTGCGATTGACCATCACTTCGGAGAGAGTGTCGTTTGAAGGTTCGTGACGTTATGATGCCGTCATCATCAAAGATAAGTTTTTTGATTTATATTTCTTGAAAGAGGAAAACCGTTTTTTGCTCAAACGAAAACAGTGCGCACTTTACCAACTTTAAAACATTTTATTTTTTTGGGTCTAAAATGACGTCACAGTTAACGCTTGATTGCAGGATTTGCTCTCTCTATTTTTTCAAAAACTACTAATTGTGAAAATGCGATTAGAAGTTGTTTTGGGAGATGTTAACAAGGTGCGTTCGAATAAAACACATTCTACAACAATTTAAGCTAATTCTACAATGCAATAACCCTTTCCTTTTTTAGGTATTTTTAATCTTCTAAGCATAGTTTTTCTCTTTTCTCTTCAACGCTTTAAACTCGCTCTTTGATGTCATAATGTTGTCTGGTGCAATGACAGTAAAAAAAGCAGTAGGCAGCACCTGAGCGTAAAGCTTTTGTTCACTGGTATTTTGAAGGCAAATAACTGAAATGCTACCTGCGAAAGACGAATGATATATTAAATCAGTGGTGACAAACTCATTTAGTGCTGTGGACCACGTTTTATATACCTGGATTTTATGCCGGGCGGACTTTTTGAGAATAATTGTTTTTATGATTGATGGTTATAATCGCTGTTTTCACTTAAATACAACTTGAAGATTTTTTTTGGAAAACAATTTTTGAAGATTTAATTTGAATGTCAAGCATTCGCACTGTGCTACAAAATTCTCGCTCTGGCCACAGAATATTACGTCGAGGGAAAGGTTTAGCCCGCTGGCCACCAGGTTTGACTCCTCTGCATTTGAGTATTAGCATAGCTGTTGGTCAAAAATCCTGTTTTTTAGTTAAGCAATAGTGTCACGGATAAGAAAATTTGCCTTGTAAGCGCAGTTTTCATATACATGTAAAGTGCTGTATCATTTGTTCGCTACGCTACTAATTGAAAAAAAAAGACCTTTTTTCCCTGCAATTGGATTTGCTGTAAGTACGCCTTTATTACATCACATCGTTTATGACATAATAAAATTCCTAATTGATCTAGTGATTCTAGCTTCTTCGAAGAATTTCGATAACCGATTACATAACAACTAATGCTTTTTTTTCTTTCTCACGTGATTTCGTTCTAGCGTTTTCTGGATTGTTTTTTTGATATATATATTAGGCAACGGGATTTTTTTTTAGTAGTAGAGAGTAGAGAAAAGTGTGTAGTGGGGGGGGGAGAAAGATTGATTGACAGAGTAAAGAAGGAATATTCTTTTTTTTGAGATAATTAGGGCCCGCTAAAGTCAATTAAGTCAAAATTTTGCATCAAGTCAAAACTTGTCAAAATTGTCTTCATCAAAAATTTCCTTACAAAAACGAACAAATTTATATCATTTTTATACTTTTTCAATTTTTGAGCTACTATTAAAATTTTATGTGCAGTTTTATTTGATTTTAAACTTCTCAAATAGTTGAAATGGTAAAAATGCGTGCGCTAATTGAGAAGGAAATAGCACTTATTATGCATAAATCGTCTTTGTTGATGCATAAACACATAATTGTTTGACAATTAATCTGTTCCTATAAAACCTTTGCGCTCTTTACACGTGGTCTTTTTAAGTCGTAGCTTGCAAAGCAAAAAATGCCTAAACAAGCCAAATCTTCTACAGCGAAAGCTAGACAAATTTGCCAGGAATATCCGGATGAGTTTTCGGCAACTCCTGCCCGCGACTTGCGATGCAACCTTTGCGACGTGTTAGTCAAATGCGACAAAAAGTTTTTTGTGGAAAGCCACCGAAAAAGTAAGCAACACCAAAGAAAATTGGAGACCAAGAGCAAATCCCAAAGTAAACAAACCTTTTTACAACTCGATCATGTAAACCTCAAGGAACAGGTTGTCTCTTCATTCTTAGCTGCAGATATCCCACTTCATAAACTCAACCATCCTTCTTTAAAGTCTCTGTTTGCTACAATGGGAAAAGTATTGCCTTCGGAGACTGCAGCCCGGGCATGTGTTGCTAAATTAGCATCACAAAAAGAAGAACAAATTCAAGAATTACTTCGTGACAAAAAAATTTCGGTCCTTACGTATTATCGGGAGGACCTTTGATTTTTAATGTTATTTTATTTAAAAGAAAGGCAGTGTACACTGAAGGGGCAGGCCCGGTATGTAAATGTACGGGGCAGTGTACACTGGAAGGTTATTTTATTGTTTTAACCGTTTCAATAAATAATTTACTTCAATTTTTGAGTCGTGTTTTTAAAGGTCCTCCCGTTAATACGTAAGTACCAAAATTTCTTTAATTGTGGATGAAGCAGAGATTGCTAAACAAAAGTATATTAGTGTGCTTGTGGGCAGCTTAAATGCCTCTAATCAGACATTCCTCGTTGATTGCCATCCACTTGACAGCGGTAGCAATGTTCATAGCAGCATTGTTCTGCACACTGTGGATGACATATTGCGACAACTTGAAATAAAACGCGAGAATTTTTCATTGTTCTTGACTGATGCTGCTCGGTACAGGTCTTTGGCTGAAAAGACATTAAAGGAATTCTACCCTTCTTTGATGCATGTCACCTGCGTTGCGCACTTACTACATAACTGCGCTATGCGTGTGCGTGTTCATTTTAAAAATATTGATGAAGTAATAGCAACGATCAAGGCAGCAAACCGGCGCGATGGTGCAGTGGTTAGAGGGTCCACATTGTAGTCGGTAGACCTGGGGTTCATTCCCTAAGTCGAGTCATACCAAAAGACTTTAAAAAATGGTATTCACAGCTTCCCTGCTTGGCGCTCAGCATAAAAAAGGGATAGTGTGGAGAACAAGCCGGCAAGCTTGCTTGTTGTGTCCTTGGGCAAGGCACTTAACGGGACGCCTCCACCTTTATGTGGCAGACAGGTGGCCCCACCCGTACTTCACCGGATTATAATTGTGAAGTTGCTAACCCAGCATGTCAGACGACTCTTGGGTATCCACCAGTGGCAGTCCGCCTTGTTGGTGGTGGGGCTACCAGTCACTCAAGACTGGTTCGAAATGGGCTGCCATCTTTCCCCTAGCCTAATATCAATTAGGTTGACGGCATGAACCTGAATTACCGTTCATGCCGTACCTCCATCCCAAGGAAGAGGAGGGGTAAACACACACACACATCAAGGCAGCAACAATCAAAAACAAAGATCGCAAGAAAGATTTTCATGATGCTGGTCTGCCATCTCCTCCTGACCCTGTAATTACAAGATGGGCAACTTGACTTAGAGCTGCCTTATATTACAGTAAGAACCTTCCAGCTGTTCGTACCATTGTCGGCAATTGGACAAGTGCAGGCCTCTTAGTCAGCAGAGCAAAAGACGCTATCAATGTGGAAGATTTGGTGCCGGACATGGTTAAAATAAATCAATACCGGACTCTAGCAGCCAACGTAGAGTTCTTAGAAGGAAGTGCCTACACGATAACCGAAGCATACGGACTGCTCAAGAATATGCAATTCGATGATGATCCGTGCGCAATTAAAAATTACATTAAAAAACGATTATCCAACTCTGATTTAGAAACAATAATAAACTGTACCAACTTGACAATTGACCCAACAAGCTACCCACTATCGCAAAAAGCCCAGCCAACCTCTGCTGCTGTTGAGAGGTCGTTTTCTGTGCTCAGTAAATTACTGAGAAAAGACAGAGGTTTTGATGTTAAGAACGTAAAAAAATATATGATGCTGTATTATAATAAAAAGTCCTGGTAATTATACTGTGTGGCTTTCGTTAAAAACATCATAGACAGACTGTTAATGTACAGTGCAGTTGCGATAACAACGCATTTTTTGTATTACACACTAATTGATACCGGTACACACAATGGCTCGTTATCCTAGGTTTTGACGTGATGTGTCGCTTTGTTGCATTAGCTTCAAGACTGAGTAATTGAGATAATGTTTAAAGTAGGCTACCTTCTTCTTTGAAAACTTATGTAAATTGCGGATTATAAAACATTTATAATCCAAAAAGTGCAACAAGACATAAATAATAGGCGAAAGCGATTAGGTCAAAATAAAGTCAAAATGTTGCTAAAATAAAGTCAAAAATGTATTATTTAGGTCAAAAAAATGTCCCTAGTATTAATTTATTGTGGATTTTGTGGACGGGGCGAGTTTATGCAGTTATTGGTGAAATTAGTTTTGCGGTTTTTTGATTGTGTAGTAAAGTGATTAGTCCTGAGATCGTTGAGCAAAGAAGGTAAAGGATTATTTCTTTGAATAATTTATTCTGTTCTTAACGTGGTTTAAGGTGTTTTTAGTTGAAGCCAATCTTTTCCAAATTTTATTAAGTTGCAGTCAGACCTAATTTTCCGAGCGATTATCATACGTCGCCTCAATTTTGAAGGAAATTAAAGATTGAGATGGAATCGAAAATTCTATTATTTTTATTATTATAATAAAACGCTACCAATAGCAAGTTGCAACACATTTGCTCAGTCTTGCGTCAAGCCTGACTGATCATAACCTCTAAGACACTTTAAGCAAATGTAGCAGAAGCAAACAAATGGACAAATGTTTTGATTGAATTTTGCAGGAATCGCGAAAATTATCCGCGTCTTTTACTGCACAAGAATTTAAATTAGATTTTTGGGGTTATGGCAAGAATACTTGGAGTTATGTGCGACGCGATTGCGTAGTGATTTGAGCGTCTGCTTCGCTGTCGGTAGACATGGGGTTTATTTTCCTTGTCGATTCATACCAAAAGACTATAAAAAATGATATCCACAATTTCCCTGCTTGGCGCTCGGCATTTAAGGGATGTTGTGGAGAACAAGCCGGCAAGTTTGCTTGTTGTGTCCGTGGGCAAGGCACTTAACTGGACGTACCACCTTTTATGTGGAAGACAGGTGACCCAGTTTTCCCTCCGAAGAGAAGGTTGGTACAAGAAGGGCATCCGACTGTAAAACAAATGCCATGCAATACAAAATGCAAATCAGAAATTATTTGCTGTGGCAACGCCTAACCGGAAAAAAAAGCCAAAAAAAAACATTTGGCGTTTTGGCAAGAATGCTCAATGACGTATGAGTCAATGCTGTAGAATATCCTGCCAAATACACCGATTTTAAGCAATAATTTAGCCTTCTGTCTACCGAAAGAAATATACAAAATGTACCATGGATCCAATGGATCCCAATTTTAAAAGCCCTTGTTTTAGACAAAAAAGCAATTGAAATTACGACATTAAAGTTAAAATGAGAAAGAACATAATAATTGCAAAAGATAACTAACAAACACTTGAGTAAAACCAAAAATACAAGAAATTTAACGAATAATGTTATAGAGTCGTATTCGCGAATGTAAACCAAGCTGATTCGGTGTTGATATATTCTTATAAGTTGTTCAAGCCCAAAAAAAAGGTTAATCGAAAAGAAACAACTCCTTGCACAGCCTATAATAGCTCACAAAAAGTATTGTCAGTTTGAGTGGCAAATTACAGTTACAGTGATGGCAAATGATTTGCAAATGTTCTTAGGAAAAGTTCAGATTGCACCTATTACAGATTTGTCTGCGTTTTTGTTCTTTTTTGTGTTTCGCAAAAATAGCATCTAGCCGCCTTTGTTTTTAGGGCCTGATATTTAGTAGCTGTTCCCTTTCTTTTATTTTTTTGAAAAGTGAAATGCATTATTGACGTTGAACACAGAGCGGGTGATCTAGCAAGCGCTTTTCCAAGTTAGATGAAAAAAATACTTTCTTTTTTTGCTAAATGTGCTAGAGCAGGGGTGGGCAAACTTTTCGTTCGGCGGGCCACATTTGGAAAAAATGTTGCAGCCGAGGGCCGCACACTCTCATTACAAAGTAGGAAAGTTTACTCTTTTTGTAAATAAACACATATTCATATTAAACACAGTTTTTTTATTTCACACTCGGGTACGTTTAATGCTATTTATACAGTTATAGTTAGAACTGAAACATATACTATTTTCATAAAATTCTACAGTAGCAGTAAAACGTTATAAAAATATGCCAATCATAAAAGTTAATGAGACTTGTACAACTGTTGACAGTTTTTCACAATCTCCTTGAAACTGGGGGCAAGTTTGCTGGTAGATATCCTCTAACATCATGCAAGTTGGTGTCTGTCAGCAAAGACCTGTTCTTCGACTTGTTTATCTTTAAAGAAGAAAATGCTTGTTCGCAAATATATGTGGATCCAAACAGTGTCAAAAACTTAGCAGCAAAGTTTTTCAAGTTTGAAAACAAATCGTCAGACAATGACTTGTAAAAGTCAGGCAGTGAAACTGATTTAAACTTCTCTTTCAAGTCATTACTTGCTTGCAAGTCCAGCAGTTCCAGCTGTAGATCCTCAGGAGCTGAATCAACTTCTGTAGTGAATGGAGAGCTGAGGATATTAAACTGTGGTTCGAGGTTCTTAAAGTCTTGGAACCTTCTGTCGAATTCGACAGCCAAGGTATCCAACTGAACTTTATACTTTGCTGCAAGTTTACCAGAAATGTTTGCTTCTTTCAGCAAAGGAAAGTGACAAAACCTGTTGTTACCAGCTTGCCTGGAGAACAATGACAGCTTCATTTGGAATGATTTAACGTGCACGTACATCTCGTGTGCAAATGTACCATTGCCTTGAAGCTTTACATTCAATTCGTTCAATTTTTCCGTGATATCAATGGCAAACTTAAAGTCCAACCTCCACTCTTCATCAACTATGTTGGTACAAAAATCACACTGAATACTTTTCATTTCCAAGAACATCACGATTTCTTCTCTTAGCTCCCATTCTCTCCTCAATACCTTGCCCAGACTCAGCCAGCGGACACGGCTGTGGTAGAGGACATCCCAGAGTTCAGTTTCTAAATCTTCCAGAAATGCCTTAAATTGCCTATGATTAAGCCCCCTGGCTTTGATAAGATTGGCAACATTGACAATTGAATCAGTAACGTGCTTAATGTTCAGTGCACCTTTACACAGACTTCCTTGATGGATGACGCTATGAAGAGGTATGAGGGCATGACCAGAATGTTCCGCTTTGATCTTGTCATTCATCAATTTCAACAGCCCTACATTTTTTCCTGTCAAAGCACGAGCCCCATCAGTTGTTACACTTGCCATTTTATTCCACTCCACCCCAGTTCTTGCAATACAGTTTTCAACAGCATGAAACAAGTCCTTACCAGTTGTTGTGTCTTTTAGGGATTCAACACTAAGTAACTCTTCAGTCAGTTGAAAATTAGCATCCATTTCCCGTATAAATACCAACAACTCTGCAGTGTCTTGTACATCATTGCTTTCATCCAATGCAAGTGAATACCACAAAAACTGCTTGCTTGTATCTTTCAACTGGCTCATGAGATCGTCACTTATTTTTTGAACACGTCTAACCACAGTTCTCTTCGATAAGGCAATGCTATCCAATTTGGTTTTGTGTTCTGGACACATGATACTAGCTACGTCAGACATGCATTCTTTAATAAATTCACCGTCTGAAAACGGCTTGTTCCTTTTAACAAGTTTGTATGAAACTATAAAACTAGCTTCAGTTGCAGCATCTTGTATGATCGACTGTTTGGTGAAAATACTCTGTTGTTTCTTCAGCTTGTTCACTAGCTCTTGGCATTTCCGTTCTCTTTCTTCACTGATGAAATTTGGTCCAAAGTTTGCGTGCTTGGTTTGGTTGTGTCTTTTTAAATTGTACTCCTTAATAACAGCCACGGATTCACCGCACAACAAGCAAATTGCTTTATTCCCAACTTTCGTAAAATAGTATTTAACAGTCCACTCCTCATTAAAAACACGACATTCGTCTTCAATCTTGCGCTTCTTCTCAGCACTCATTATTTAAACAGAGTAAAAATATTTTATTTTTTAAAAATGCCTGGGTGGAGATAAGAGGATAAATAAACAGGAAAGTATTTGACCCAAAACGCCTTAAGCTCAGCTCCTTAAAGTTGTCCTTGGCCGTATACCGCTCTACCATTCTAACAAACTGACTGATAGCTGCCTTAATCCATTAGACAGTCTATTCTGAAGCGTAGATTTGCTGCTTCTAGTCAAAATAAAGCAACACAATGGATAATTTAGCTATTTTTATTACATCATACTTAGTTTATGAAGCAGGGTTACCATTAACGGAAGGCTACAATGACTCACAAAAATATCTCGGAAAAAATTGAGGCTTAGGAGCTTTGGTGCGGCAATGTGTTAGGGCTCTTGGTAAAATTAATAAAAAATGTGTTGTAAATGTATTAGGGCTCGCGACCCGTACACCCCCTGGGGAGGCGTGCCCCCCGGTTAAGAACCCCTGTATTAGACCCACAGGACTAAAAGGCACACGTTCCAGTAGTAAAGTAAGATATTTACAATAAAGTTTCACAAATATTTTGTCATGTAACGTGTTTAATTAAAACAATAGGTGAAGTTTCTGCAAGTGCCGGCGGGCCGCATAAAATGATCTCGCGGGCCGTAGTTTGCCCACCCCTGTGCTAGAGCGTTTGGCTTGCCATTGCAGCTATATGACAAAACATTGACAGCACTGACGTAGAGCATATTGTAAAATAAAACTACAAGCCATCTTCTCGTCATTCTCTTGGAATTACATGTTCCAACCATTCTGTCAAGAGTATCGATCCCACTTTGGTGCTCTTGTATTACAATTTTGTTGCAGACGTATTCTGTGTAGAATTTAAAGCTCTTTTGGAAAGTAAGCGCGAGAATGACGAGGTAGATAGCATGTTTATCAAATGGCATATTTTTGAACAGCATTATGCAATTATTGTGGCATTGTGCAAACCGAAGATATTGGATTTTATCTTACAACTTTTAGCCACAGTAAATATTGTCAACGAAGATCTGGTTAGTTTTTCGGATGATTCCAACAAGAGTAGGCATTTTTTGCTGTAGACTACGCGCAAGTGGTGCACTAGTAAAAATATTATCGCAAGTGATGTTTCAGCCATAGGTCATTATCTCTGACTATCATAGCATCATAGTTTACTTTTCTTTCAATTATAGCCTATTTTTCATTGTACAGTTGATCTTCCACCCTTGAGAAATGTTGGTCTTAAATACCGTCCAAATGTTCATATTTTTTTCCGCACTTCTAGAAATGTATAGCCAAAATGGACATTTTTCTTTAAAACAAACCAGTTGCTCCTCAACGGTCATATGGGCCCTTGAGTATAGTCATTGCCCAAATTGAAATCCCATCTTTCGAAAACATCTTTAATGGCTGGAGTTTGTCAGCAGATTTATCCCTCCTTTGTGAGTTGGCATATCAAATCGAATCACACGAGGGATCTGTTGGCATCGATTTTGGCTCATTAGTTGATTGAAAATTTGCCTCTCATTTTTTTACGCCGAAGTTGAGAAATATCCACATTGTTTGATATTTAAATTCCAATAAAGTCAACCACACCCAAAAATTTCTTTATACCATCTTCAAGCCATATATCACTTTGTATTTTAGCACAGCTTTGTGACTTTTAACGCGGTTTATCTTTTAACACAGTTGTAGCTTCTTAGTCGAATTATGCGCTCTTGTGTGATTTCCTCGTTACGAGACCAGTTGTAATTATAATTGAGGATATAATAGAAGAAAGACAAAGACGGTTTTCTGAAAAACATGCAATTGCATCATACACAAATACCAAACAGACATGATGGGACCCAATCGTTGGCAATTTTTTATATCAAAAACAAAGCAATAAATTTCTTACCGAACTATGAACGGACACGTCAATTATTTCCACGAAATGCCAATGATCCACAAAAATGTAAATTCAAAAAACCACCAACATGTTGATACCAAAAGCAAAGAATGACGCAAAAAAAGGGCGTCCATTGCTGCTCAAATTAAACGTGTTTAACTGACTTGCCTCCAACAATTTAAGTGTGCAACCAATTTGCCAGGCAATCAAGGAAGCAAGCAGCTAAAGTTGTGACAAAAATACACAGACCAGACGGTAGGAAACTGGTTCAAAACCCGCTGTATCAAAAACCGAAAATACGATTAATACTTTTCTGAAATTTAAAAGCTATTATACGTTGAAATTTCTACAACAGTTTTAATGCTTTCTTATTATTTTTTTGTTGGGTCAATGTAACCAAACAATAAGGAAAAGCCAAAGAAATAAACAAAACAAAACAAAAGTTTGCACGAATATTGCGAACATCACAGTGAATCACTTGATTTTGACTTTTGAATTTTGTGAGCAGCCCAAAGTAAGGTTCAGCTTTTCTCTTACAGTATGGAAATTAAGTATTACAAGTGAGCTTGATCTTGGCTTCTATGTTTTGTTGATTATTTACTACTAAAAGTTAACGAAAAGTAAGGAGATAGGAAGCAGCAAGTAATACACATAAACATGGGGCAATTTACAAACAATGAAAAATAATCAGAAATATAAAACAGAACAGAGAATTGCATGAGCATCACACTGTAAATTTAGTTCGGGATTTCTATGTTTGTAAATAACCTTAGAAAATAGGTTTGTTTTTTGTTTTAACAGCAAGAGAATTAGGTAGTTTAATTGTGTCTAATTATAGCTTATATATAATGTTTATTATTTCCTGTCCCAAGAAAACAAGCAATAACTGTATATAAAAAGATAATACCATACACAATCATATCACAAAAAATTTACAAATAAATTAAATATACATAAAAGTTTTGGACAGTAGAAAATCTAATGCACTGAAAAGGTATGAAAATTTTTTTAGAAGAAAACGAGTGAGATTATTTAATCGTGTTCTTTGATCTGAATATTACGCAATCAAGGCTAACAGTATTCCCTGGCATTACGTAGCACAAACCGCTTTTTAGCTTTTTCCAAAAGAATCAAGTTATCATAAAAATGATTTAGGTTATTTATTTTACGAAACATTTATGCTCTAACAATAGTTTTAACATTAAAGGTGCTTTACAAATCAACTTTGGCTGATTAGAAAAATCAAACTAAATGTATAGTAATGCAAGAGGCCAGGGATGCACTTAGCAATCTGCAGACAGTGACACTGTTTCGACCTATCAGGTCTCTTCAGTGCAGTTGGTGACCAATAAGAAGCTAGAGGCTTTTAATAAAGCACAGCTTAGACCGTCACACTTGTGGGACCAAATACTAGGTCCACTGTAGTGGATGGTCTGTCAACCTCTGCGAAGCCGTATCACTTGTGACCACTCGGCTGTGACAGCACTATTGTTCTAGCAGTTGTTAGACGTAGTGCACCTGCGACAACCGCCACTCATTCACGAGTGATACGGCTTCGCAGAGGTTGACAGACCATCCACTACAGTGGACCTAGTATTTGGTCCCACAAGTGTGACGGTCTAAGCCAGGGGTTCTTAACCGGGGGTACCTGTACCCCTTGGGGGTACGAACAACCAAATCAGGGGGTACGAGATGAGGAGTCAGAATACCAGTTATTTTGAACTATTTGCTAAAAATTAATGTTTAATATTTTAAACTTGGACCAATTGTGTAAAAACGGGCCGTATTGATGCTGACGATGACGTAAGTCTCCAAATATTTACTGTTTACCACACATGGTATATTTTACAAGTTTTATAATGAGTAGAATTTCCGAAGCCTTCTTTCACATATGTGCAGTGTGCATTTCTGAAGGTTTTTTGTCATAAGAGAGAGCTATGGTGACATAATAAATAGCTTCTTGTTTGTCCCAACAGAAATGGTTTTGAACTGTGATTTCATACTAAGGCTTGGTAGGTAACTAAGCAATACTATTTTTGTTGTTCTGTTAAGAGTTCAAGCTCAATTAATATTTAGATTTGCAGTTGAATTGAGTTATCGTATAATTGACTAAACAATTTAACCAAAAATAGTTATGTCTAAAAAACGTAAGTGGAGCGAAGACTATGTCAAGCATGGTTTCACCTGCTTGACAGAAACAGATGGAACTGAAAGACCGCAGTGTATATTGTGCAGCAAAGTACTTTCGAATGCTAACCTGAAACCTTCAAGACTTAAGGAACATTTCGATAATCGTCACGGGGGTGCAAAGTCGGGAAATGATTTAAATACTTTGAAAATCAAAAGGATACGCTTTGATCAGAGTGGTACCTTAGAAAAGCATGGATTTTCGCCAATAGGTAAACCACTTTTGCATGCATCTCATAAAGTTGCTTTTCTGTGTGCCAGAAAAAACAAGCCACACACAGTAGCAGAAGAGTTGGTGAAACCTTGCGCAATGGAAATGGCAAAATTATTACTCGGGGTAGAAGCGGAAAAAAAGCTAAGTTTAGTGCCGTTATCAAATGACATCATAAGCTCCAGGATTCGTGATATGAGTGAAGACATCTTGCAACAGGTCGTTGCAGATGTCAAAGCCAGTCCTATTAAAGTTAGTCTTCAGTTGGATGAGTCAACAGACGTCAGTTCGTGCAGTCAGTTATTGGTATTTGTACGATATGTGAAAGAAAAAGAAGTGGTGGAAGAGTTTTTATTTTGTACACCACTGAAAACAACCACAAAAGCAGTGGATGTATTTAATATTGTAAAGGAGTTCTTTTTAAACCACGAAATGTCTCTTGACATGGTTGGCTCACTTTGCACCGATGGAGCGCCCGCCATGCTTGGAAATAAATCCGGCTTTGCTTCCCGTGTAAAAGAGGAGGTTCCTCACATTACAGTCACACATTGTATGCTACATCGCCATGCTCTTGTAGCCAAGTCATTGCCAGAAAAATTGAAGAAGGTGTTATCGATTGCTGTGAGTGTAGTCAACTACATCAGAGGAAATGCCTTGAATCATCGTCTGTTTAAAGCTTTTTGTAACGAAGTTGGAGCTAAGCACAGCATACTTCTCTATCATACCGAGGTGAGATGGCTTTCCCGAGGCCGAGTTCTCACTCGTGTTTTTGAACTGCGCAAAGAAATTGAGATGTTTCTCAAACAGCGGGGTAGCAGTCTAGTAGTGCATTTTGAAAGTGAGGATTTCATTTTGTCCCTGGCCTACTTGTCAGATATATTCACCCACTTAAACGACTTGAACACTTCCATCCAGGGTAAAGGAATAAACATGATCACTGGCAGAGAAAAGATATCCGCCTTTACTAGCAAACTTTCAATCTGGAAAAATCGTATTGATTGTGGAAACTACGCGAATTTTCCTAAACTTGATGAAGTTTCCGCTTCTATGACATCACTGCCGGAGCATACTATGATGCAAATAAAAGAACATTTGCAGGTGCTTAGTCAGTCTTTCGAAGGATATTTCCATCATGGAGATATATCTGATTCACATGGATGGATACAGGACCCATTTCTTTTCACTCTAGATTTGATGGATGAAAATGACCAAAAGAAAGATGACCTTGTTGAAATGAGAGCCAGTAAGAAAATCAAGATGGAGTTTGATTCCATGCATTTAGCTACCTTCTGGTGTGCACAACTCGAAATGTTTCCACAATTAGCAGAAAGTGCTTTGAATATTCTTGTGCCCTTTGCAACAACCTATCTCTGTGAAAGCGGATTCTCAACTCTTGTTAGCATAAAAACCAAGCCAAGAAATCGTTTGGACCCGGAAGATGATATGCGTGTGGCTATCACAAAAAAGGAACCACGTTTCAAGCTGATCATTGAAAAAATGCAACAACAAAAAAGCCATTAGCAATAAATATTTCAATGCCTAATTTCGTTTTTCGTTGTGAGCAACATTACGATTAATAAAAATCAGACGGTTAATAACGGTCAATTTACGTTTGACTCTTATACACCGATAACATGCTACATTGTGTTTTACTTTATTGTTAGATTGAGATTGGATAAGCCTTATCCGATAAGTGGTACGAAAACGTTTCACAAAATTTTGAGGGGTACGAGCGCCAAAAAGGTTAAGAAACACTGGTCTAAGCTATGCTTTATTAAAAGCCTCTAGCTTCTTATTGGTCACCAACTGCACTGAAGAGACCTGATAGGTCGAAACAGTGTCACTGTCTGCAGTTTGCTAAGTCAAACTAAATACTTATACAAATGGAAAAAATTTTAATTTGTGGTACTGAAAGCAAAGTATTGTCATAGAAATTATTGTAGTTTCCACAAAGGATAAAACTAGTGCAACAGACTTGGGGTCTGATGGAGCCCAGTGGTAAAAAATGCTATTATTTTTTCCCTGCTTTAAAGCCTCGCTTTCGATTTTTGATTCCTTGCTCTACTAAAGATCGACCCTAGTTGTGAAAAGTCAAGGTACAACAACTTCATAGCTTCTGTATGTCCCTAGAAAAGGAAGAGCTAAATTTGATTTTGGGTCTATTGGACCCTACGATAAAGAAAGGATTAAATAGTTACATGCCCAAAAACTTTCTTAAAAGCTATAAACATGATCTACTTAAGTAAAATGTGTAACTACTTAACTAGTAGTACTTGTTACGTAATTTACCGAAGAAAACCAAGTAAAAAGCTAGTTACTGAAAAACTTACGTAAGTAAAATTATTTTGTCTGACGTTACTGAATACCTCTTTATGCAAGCCCACTTAAAGTTAAAATATTGGAGGAAAACTAAGCCATGGCTTGATTTTTATCGGGAGACATGAATATTCTATCTTCCTCTTCAAAGTAACAGATTTGCTTAAAAAGCTTCATTTTTTGTTTTCTTTTAGATTAAAAACAAAATTATGACCTTTTCCAACAACTACAATTAATGGTTGTTGTTCATTCACCTTGTTGTTCATTCAATAAATATTAAAAAAGTTTTGCCCCAAAACTGTATTGACCAGTTATGTAGTTGATGCCAGAACCATTTTTAAGCCGATTCCAAAAGCGTGCGAAAGGAAAGAAAGTTGGTAATCATTTGAGAAAAAGCTCAAAGATTGCTGTTTTAGTCACGTTTGTTTATGCTGAGAACACAATTAGTTTTCAAAATTTATTGCGGTGATGTTTTTAGCTGTTTGTGATGGAATAAACGACTGCTCAGATGGAAGTGATGAAAGAAATTGTCCTCCTTGTACAAACGAACGACCCCACAACTGCAGCAAAATTGCTACTAAACCTTGCTACCTTAAAGACGGTAAAAGCTATTTAATCTTATGATTTTTTAGTTGATTACTTCCATAAACAATTGTGAAATACAGCTATGTCTGTTTTTTTTAAAAAAAGCCTAAAGCTTACCTGACAGCAAATTTTTTACGTATCCGCTTTTTAAAAGAAATACCCTTGCACTAAATCTAGTCAATACCAAATTAAGCTTTAAGGATCCCTTAGAAACATTTTTTTCGAATCCCCAATACTTTCTTATGAAAATCTTTGTAACAAGTTATGCGTATAATAACTATATTTACTTCAAGAAGCAAACTCAATTTGAATGCATTAGATAACAATAAAAATAGCAGTGTACAAAGATGAAGCCAAGCACTTTTAATTCTGCTATTTTTAAGAAAAATAGCCCATTTTTTTCTCTTGGCAGATGTTGTATTACGAAATAAACTTATTTGAAGCAGAGCATTTTGAAAAGTTGAAAACTTTTATTTCTGGGACCAACTTTTTGAAACCAATAACTTCGCCTATTTGGTCTCCAAACAGACAAAAAGGCTTTTCATTTAAAGATCAACTTTTAAAAGCAAAAATTTTGTCAATTTGTATCTGATATCAAATGTCAAGAACAGGCCTGCACAACTCAAAACAGTACAAGGGCCATATCCGCAAGGAACTACTTGTCGCGGGCCGCATACGACCGCTGTTGTAACGTAAATGCCACCGTTGCGGCTTGAACGCTTTGTCATTGTCGAAAAGTAAAAATAACAAAATAAAACAATCATTAACGGCGCGTTGGCGTAGTCGTTAGAGCGTCCGCTTCGCAGTCGGTAGACCTCGGGTTCATTTCCCAGGTCTAGTCATACCAAAAGACTTTAAAAAATGATATTTACAGTTTTCCTGCTTGGCGCTCAGCAAAATAGAGATAGTGCGGAGAACAAGCCAGCAAGCTTGCTTGTTGTGTTCTTGGGCAAGGACACAACTTAATGGGATGCCTCCGTCTTTATGTGGCAGACAGATGGTGGGGCCAAGCAGTCTACCTGTCGTGGGGGCCCCAGTCTAATTGAAGACTCGCAAACCGAGCGTGAGCGCTAACGCAGTTTAGCCTACATATACATCTTCCAGCACAAAGCTCACAACAAATAGCTCAAACGACGAAGAAGAAGAACTCATTACCATCGCACTACATCTCATTGTTGTTTTTAATACTTATTGGCAGGAAAAACTTATCATGAATTTGTTACATTTAGCTTTTATTTGGGCTGGTAACCGTTTTCCAGCTTTTTTTAAATAGTAACCTTCTCACAGAAGGGACAAATAATAGCAAATTATCGAAATGTAAGGTGATTGTAAGCATCGACAATAAATTGTAGCAAGTACAACACTCAAAAAAGAAGTTTAATGTGAAATGTTACATCTTTTGTTGGCAACAAGCACACCATAATTAGGTACGATGCTGGAACATTTTTACTACATTTTCTTAATGCCCATCAGTAAGCGGGAAACTTTGTTTGTTTTTGTTAAAGTTCATCACTGAGAACGTTTGTTCGCATATGTAAGTGCTGCCAAATAAACTGAACATCTGTGTTGCCCAATCAAGTAAATTTTTGAACCCTTATTTGTTCAAACACTTGTAAAAGCCTTGCATACTGCTTTCTCCATATTTACTTTTGTATACAGATGAAGCCAGCAATTCGATAAGTTCCATTTGTCAATGTGAAGCTGCTTCTTCCGGATCAATTAAAAATGGGTTTACAATAATTTTTAAATGCAGTTTTTCTTTAGTGGAAAGAGTGAGTCTGTTGTTGAATTCTTCAATGAGGACTTCGATTTGTTTAGCATATTTTATTCCTATAGCTAAATGCCTCTCCGACAAAGTAAGTTTTAAGCAGATAGGAAAATGTGTTAACATTCCTTTTGAAAGTTGACTTTTGAAAAGTTTTAACTTTACTTTGAAAGCGTTTATTGCAGCAGGAAGATCAAAGATCAGTTTTCCTTTTCCTTGAAGCTTAATATTCAGGTCGTTTAAATGAGAAGTAATGTCGCCAAGGAAAAAGAAATCTTCATTCCAAAAAGAATGTTCTCGCTCGGAAAATTCTTTGGGTTCCGTTTCCAAAAATTTTGATATCTCGGGTTTTAGAGCAATGAACTGCTGTAGTACATTTGCACGGCTAAGCCATCTTACATCGGTGTGGTACACTACGTCACCATATTCTGAACGAGCTTCTTCAAGAAATGATTTAAATAAGCGGTGCTTTAGTTTCCTAGTTTGGAGGTAATTAACAACATAAACAACAATCAACATCACATGATCAAATTTTAAAACTTGGCTACATAAAACTTGTCTTTGTATAATTAAGTGCTTAATGATAATCTTCCTTTCAATGTGCTCTTGTAGCAAAGTCATCGCTCCGTTTGTTTTTCCACACATAGCTGGAGCACCGTCAGTGCACAATCCAACCAAATTTTTAAAATCACTGGAGAGCTTTTTAGTAACACGATCTATAACAGCGGTGCATATCTTTTTCCAGTAGTCCGACCTTCCATACCACCAAGCTCCTCAGATACAATACCTCTTACAAACACTAAAAGCTGTGCCATATCAGTAGAATTTCTACTTTCATCAATATCCAAAGAATAATAAGAAAATTCCATTGTTTTGTGACATAGCTGTTCAGTTATATTCTCCGCAATATCTTCAAATCTTCGTTGCACAGTTGTGCGTGAAAGGCTTACGTTTTAAAATTTTTTAATCTCACTAGAGCAGATTAAAGAAACTGCTCGTGACATGCATTTTTTAGTAAACTCTTCCCCACAGCAGCACTTTCCTTTGAAATTTCGAAACTAACTCTGGTAGCACTAGCACTTTCATTGCCCGGAAGTTTAGAAAAGTTTTATTGGGAGCAAAGATTGGCAAGTAAACTTTCAGCTTCAAGGCTCTTTTTATTTGGATCTGATTCAGCGAAATTCGGGTGATTGGTTTCAAAATGGCGTCTCAGATTATATTCTTTTGGAACTGAAACCACGTTTCGGCAAACTAAGCACAATATTTTTAAGTTTACTACTGTACAAAGTATTTATTTGTCCATTCTGAGTTTAACACTCTGCCCTTACTTTCAATCTTTCTCTTGTTTTCAGTTATTGCAGTATGCTCATTGCTAACAACATGCTCATTGCTGACAAATAAACTGAAAATACTTGTCAAACACGCAAGCACTGTTTTACGAACATTCACAATTGACAATAGCATCAGACAATCACTGAAATGGCAACAACTAACAATGCGCGATATACAGAAACAATACACACAAATGGATTGTTTAAAAGTGATTTGACTCAAGATCACATGCTCGCATGAAACCGTTTCGAAGACCACAACAAAAGGCCTCGCAGGCCGTATGTTGTGAAGGCCTGGTCAAGAACTTTTCCTTTCCTTGTTTTTATCTATTTTTATCGGGTTTGGAAGCCCTCTTTTTCCCTCTGAATACGCCCCTGAACAGGCGTTAAATATTGTTTCTCAAGTTTTTATCTAGCACTAATTTTTAAATTTGAAAAAATTTTTATCGTCGAAGAGCAAAGGAGTTTATTTATTTTATTTGTATAAATCAATGATGAGTTACGTCTAAATTACTTAACGTAATAAACTAAAAGATTTACATCAAAATATTGCAATTTTGTTCAAGCTTTTTTTCCAATCAAAAATTTCTGAAAAACCCTGTCCCTCTTACATTACACAAGTCAACAATGTGAAACAATTTTTAGGCGTATGTACAAAAGAGGAAGCTTTTGGGGTATTTTAGGGTTTCTGAGTTCGCAAACGAGGTCAAAATTTGTACAGTATATCCAATCTCATTTTTTCGTAAAATGATATAATTTTTTTTAGTTGGGATTTTATAAAAGACTGTACGTTATAAACTAGCATATCTTTGGCACAGTCTGCAGTCATGCTAAGTTTTGCTGTTTGCAAGCTAGTTGTGTATAGCTATCCATTCAAAACCTTTACACTGGTCAACAAAAAATTTTTTTTTCAAAAGTCACTAAATGTGAAAATGATTTTAGGATATATCAAGGTCGCTAAACCCAAATATGCTCTTAGTTTTTTCGAATTGGCTCTAGTTTTTGAGATATTGCGGAATTATTTTTTTCGCATTAGAGCTTACTAATAAACTGCGTATTGCATTACAGATTACTGTAGAGTGCATCAGATACAGCTGATCGCAATTTTGAGTGCACATAAGCTACTTAAGTAGATATTGTTGACAGAATAAACAATAAAGTTGGTTTTACTTTAAAGTTACATTCCAAACAAGCCATGCATTGGACATGAACAAACTGTTCAAGGTAACGCTTATAAAATGTGTACACACAGTAAATGCCTGTTAACTTTAACAGAATAGACAGTCTATTAAAATTCAATAGCTAATGGCACTAAAATTTTATGTCAGCGTAAAGAAAACAAGGTTTACCCTCAACAGTCCATGTTAGGTCAATTCATTTGTTGAAAGGCACGTTTATATGATTTCCGCTTGTAATTTTGCTGGGTGCTATCCCGCATAAGGCTCCAGCAATACTCTGACATCATACGAGAGTCCCATCGACTTTGGTACCTCATTTCCATATTCTTAATGGCCTAATGAAACTTTTCACCTTGTTCTTCGCTTACTTCACCAAGGTTTTCTGGGAATCGGCCAAGGTGGCTAAATAAGTAATGAATTTTTATGCTCATTCTGGCCCCAAGAGCTTGAAAGTTTGTCAGCATCTGTTTCACTAAGCCCTGGTAACAGTCTGCCTTCGTTTTTCCAAAAGAACTCTTTTACCACGGAAACATATGAGCACCAGGCTGCAGATTCAACTATTGTCATGTGCAAAACAAAGGCTGGATCTCTTATTAGTGTTCGGATTTGTGGCCGTCAAAAATTTCAGCTCTAACTTTGTCATAACTCGTACCAGGAAATCTGCTGCGGATTTACCTGAAGCAATCGCCATTCCTGTCTGATGCCTTGACAAATTGTTTCATTAAGCCCAACTTAATATGCAAGGGTGGAAGAAGGATGCTATCACCGTACACCAATGGCTCGTTTATCAAGTTGTTCTCCACCACCACGAGCTCTTCACGTACGGGCCAATCCTTTCTCTGCTAGTGTTAATCATCAGCTTTACTGTCCCAGAAACAAAGAAAGCACGGGTACTTTACATAGCCGGCTTGCTGTACCAATAAAATGTTGACCATTTTCAAGTCCACACATATTGCCCACTTATGCTTGTTGTAGCGCAGCTTCTGCAAGACCATCTGTAGAGTCGAGTAGCTCTCTTTCAAAGTTACAGAATGACCAATAGGGACACCAGCATAGGTGCTTGCATTGTGTAGCAGAACACACTTTAAGCTTTGTTTAGAGCTGTCTATAAACAGACGCCACTCACCCGGTTTGTATTGGGGAACACCCATTGCTGTAAGAAGGCCTTTGGCGTTTTTGCAAAACACAAGGTTGTCTTCTTTAGTAAAATAATCACTAAGCGCTTCATCCCTGTGACGGTAGAAAGTTATTTTGGTCTTGGAATCAAGAATGCTATGTTCACTGAGACGAGAAGCCAAAACCTCAGAAGCCTCTTTTGATAAAGCTAAGTCTCTGACTAGGTCATTGAGCTAAAAGGCTTTACCTTACTTTGACATTCTGCAATTGTATCAGACATGCTGTCGCTGTACAACAAGTCATCATCGCTGTACAACAAGTCATCATTCGAAACAAGCTTTGGCAAAGAAGAAAAAACTGGAATGGGTACTTTCTCGCAATGCGACACCGGCCGCCTTGCTGACTCTAGGTCAGGATAATACCACAAATTCTTTTTGTGGCGGTTCCATCCTAACATGTTTACCATGCAAAAATAGCAATCGTCATGGTGGTTCTTGGGACTTCTCCAAACCATAGGCACTCCGAATCGCATTGTTTTACTTTACCTTCAGTCCAAAGGCGAAGAGTATCAGTGCAATTTTTACACACTTTGTGAGGAGCCGATTGCTTGTCTTGATTCCCAAGCTTCACGCCAAAGTATGCTTCGTACGCTCTTTTTGTAAAATCTCGCACATTGAAACGATGCTCTTTTTTCATATACTCTCCACAAATGTAGCAGAATATATCTGGATCATTGACACAACTCCTACGCTTTGAAGTCATAGCTCTATTTTAAATTTGATCTTAAATACAATTCCTGAGAAAAAAGTAGTTGACATCAGCAAACTGCTAAAACAAAAGTCTTACAAAACATTAGTTTGACAATTTTTTCAACACTGCCGTATTAAACTATGTTCATACAAGTAGGCCATAGATTAAATCTGTACCCGTATGAACCGACCTTCGCGCAACGTAGTTTACCTTGCAATGTACAGTAGACTATTGACGAAATAAAAACAGCTATAGTAACTTTATTGTTTCACAACAATACAGACATTTTAACGAAACAATGCCGCAATTGTTTCATCATACTGCGAATTATAATCGTACTGCTGCTTGTTTTCTGTACGCAAAAATTGTTCATGAAAATTTTCGACGCTCCATATCTCAAAAACTAGAGCCAATTCAAAAAACTAAGCGTATATTTGGGTTCAGCGACCTCCATATATCCTAAAATCGATCTCACATTTAGTGCTAAAATTTTTTTGTTGATTAGTAATTATACCAGCAGCTGAAAGAAAGCAAAAGCGTCAAAAACTGCTGCAGAGCTAACAAAGAACAAAATTTTCATCATTGTGGCATGTTGGACCAAAACAAGAAGAGCATATACACCCAACAAATTATGTAAGTAAGGGAGTAAAATGTAAACGTTTTCAAAAATACTAACTAAGACTTTAAGAAGCAAGCTTTCTTCTGTTTGTTTGACAAGAATATGATTTTCTGCTGCAATCTCGTATGAGTCTCCAGCATTTTCCCTTGTCATGCTCGTGTTCCATTTTCCTGGCTTTGTCTTTTGATCGTCTTTTTATCTATTTAAAAACGTTCGTTCTGTTTCTGACTAAAGAATGTCAAGATTTTCAGGAGAGTGATTGAAAAGAAACATTTATATTACATCCCAATGCTAGGAAGAAAGAAAGCAGTTTCTAAATGTTAAATATTGCTCAATTCTCAAAACTTTCATCTTTTTCGTTTCCTAAGAGGTTGCTGGCATTTTTAGCTAACTACATCAACTTTCTTCGCTATTCAGTTTCAACGAAGTGTATAAATGTTAAATCTTTTTGTAACAGCAGCCTTTTTAATCAGCTTTGGAAGACTGAGGCTGCTGAAACAGGTGTATATAGCCGAATTTTATGCGTATTCCAGAATTCACTTCCACCCGATGTTATAAATATTTGTATATTGATGCTGTATCAATGTGGGCGAACGTTAGAAGTACGGTTATCTGAAATACGGAGACGAATTAGCAAGTGAAACACACACAAATAAGATTACAATGCGGATTCGATTACACACAAGATCACATACGCAAAAACGGGATCAAGACTACGGGTTCAAAACGGGATCAGACTACTACAAATTATGCTCAAATTTCGGATTAATAATTTAGATATAAAACAGTCGTTATAAAGAAAATCCAGCGGGAAAATAAGTAACAAAAGCAAATATTACAATTGGGCTTACCGGACTATAGCGGAACCGTTCCAAATATACAGGGTGTCCCAAAATAAATGAAACCCACAAAATTGCTAATAAATATGTTGATTTTAACCCTATAGTTTATATTTTTCAGATTTGATAACAGTTATAAATAACAATTATTGTTTTAAAACCCCATGGCTTGGAAATTAGAAGAAAAAATTTTTTGCGTCACGACTTATATAGAGACTAAATCCTATAAGACTGTTCAAACACGCTTCCGCAGGAAGTTTAATTTCAACACTTATCCTGGAAAATCCCAAATATTCCTGTGGTATCGTAACTTTCAAATCTATGAAACTGTAAATAAACGTAGCAAGAAATTAGAGAATCCATCTAGTGGAAGGAAATTGAGTGCAAGATCTGCAGATAATGTGGAAGCGTCCAGAGTTTCTGTTGGCCGGAGCCCGAAAAAGTCCATTCGAAGACGCAGTAGTGAGCTCGGCATTTCGCGGTCCTCGCTGCATAGAATCCTTACTCAAGACCTTAATCTGTATCCTTACAGATTCTCTAATTTCTTGCTACGTTTATTTACAGTTCCATAGATTTGAAAGTTACGATACCACAGGAATATTTGGGATTTTCCAGGATAAGTGTTGAAATTAAACTTCCTGCGGAAGCGTGTTTGAACAGTCTTATAGGATTTAGTCTCTATATAAGTCGTGACGCAAAAAATTTTTTCTTCTAATTTCCAAGCCATGGGGTTTTAAAACAATAATTGTATACTTGTGATCAGTATACTTGTGATCCAAAAATAGCAGTAACAATTTCCAACAATTATATCTCACGAATCTTCTGACAGTTACAAATCTTCCGACCATTCTCCCCGTAGTCAATTCTCAACTATACTGGTTCGCACACATTTTTGACTTTGTCTTCGAATTAAACACACGTAAATTTAGGAATGCTCCGGGCAAAAAGCTCAAATGTTATTAGTAGCAGCACGACGTAATGAATTTAAGTGTCAGGTTTGAATCGAAAGACTGCGGGTTTAAAACTCAGAACATTTCATATAAAATTTATACGTGTAAATTCAACACTTTCTATGAAGGTCGTTTTCGAAAACCGTCGAAATATGCCAGCTCTCAATTTTTGTAGCTTAATTTTTGGAAACTATTTCATGCAAGTTCTTAGAATAATACAAGAGGTCAGCGATGCACTTAGCAGACTGCAGACAGTGAAACTGTTTTGACGTATCAGGTCTTTTCAGTGCAGTTGGTGAGCGACAAGAAGCTAGAGGCTTTTAAGAAAGCATAGCTTTGACTGTCACACTTGTGGGACCTATGCTAGGTCCATTGTAGCGGATGGTCTGTCAGTACTCTGCAAAGCCGTATCACTCGTGAATGAGTGGTGGTTGGGCCAAATAGTCTTTTCTTTGTTTAATTACTTTGAAAATTGCTTCATTAAGCGGTATTTATTTGACCAAAGAATGTCCTATTACCCCTTCTGCACATTGAGAGGGGCTAAAAACTTCCTAGTGCGTAAAGGGAATATTAAAACTTTCTTAAGATCAACAAATGGACTTTCGACTAAAACTCTTTCACTAACTATAAATCTGTACCTTTCAAAGCATGTTTCTAGCTGCTGGTGATCCTTGTGTGCGCGATTATTTTTGAGGCTGAGGAAGCAAGGGTATTGGAAGAAGCTTTTTTTCTGCCCTAGCATCATGCTTAGCAGTTTCATGTCTACTCAAATAACCAGGTTGCGTTTGATAAAATCGAGTTTTGTTTGCTTCATTTCCAAGGATATTCGCTTTCTTTCATCAAAACAGAATGCAAATTAGTATGGAGTTATATTTTTGCCATTGCTAAGAATAACGTAATCTACTTAAGGCTTTCCTAGCTGCTGCCAATAAACAGCCTCCACTCGGAAATATCGTAAACGTAGGTCATGTTTTTATGAGACCATGCACATGAAATTATCGTGCACGGTAAAAAATAACAAAAAGTCTCGATCTCGCTTTTTATGAAATGTAACTATTGTACCAGAAGTAAACAATCTTTTTTCTAGAAAGGGATTGCTAACACTTTAGAAGTATTTTTGAAAATCCGAGTGCTCATAGCAAATTATGCAGATCTTCTCCAGAAAAAGTAAACATGATTTGAAACCAGTTCGAGATTAAACACACTCTTTATTACAAATTGGTGAGACTAGGGCTTCACCGAATTAACGAACAAGATCTTTATCCACATCATTATCACTATTATCATTGAAATATCATCAAAATCAGAGACAGGTTGTTGATTGGAGCATGACTTCGGCCTTATGGCTGAAATGATATTGGGATGTTTTATTTTTGAACAGGCAGAACAGGCATTTGCTTTAAAACCAAGACATCTATTTTTTCGCCGCAGAAGTCTTAGTCATTAATGTGATTTTTAGGCTTCCTCCATGCACCATGCCTATGCCAACTGTAAGCTTTTCTTTTCTTTTGCTCCAATCTCTTAAGCGCTAAAACACAAGTTTTAAATTGCATGTGCAGCCCATTTCTTGTCCTGATCACCAAGTTTCATTCCAACATAACCAAAATAAGTACTCTTCTTTGACAAAATAGAAGATATTTCTTCTTTTGTTTGATGGAGTAAAGCAACTGCAGTTGCAACAAAGAAGTCTACAATCGTAGAATTAAGAAGAGTAATTGAAACCTTATCGTTAGTTGGTGTATACAAGTCAAGCCACAAAGGTTTTTCTCAGTTGTGGCATATGGAACATGAAACATCAATTTTTATGTAAAATTATCCCTCGTAATCGTTTTCAAGGCATATTACGTTTCCTTGGATTTGATGATGCTGCAGCTCGACAATCTGGCAGATTACCAGACAAATTGTGATCTATTAAAAATGTACTTGAAGTTTGGAATGAATCTCTTTTGAATGCATTTGTTCCTAGTGCGAATCTGACGGTAAATAAACAACTTGAGACGTTTTGTGGTCGTTGTCCATTCCGCCAATACATGCCATCTAAACCAAGAAAATATTGCATCAAAATCTGGGCAATATGAAACTCAACGTCATTGAAAATGGATGTGTGCAAAGGAAGAGAAATAGGTGAGGCAAGGGAAACAAATCTAGGCTCAAAAGTAGTGCTAAAGCTTTCAGACCCTTTTAAAAAAATGGGAAAAATATTACCTGCAATAAATTCTTCATAAATTTTCAAAATCTCGCCATCGTTGGAACAATTCAAAAGAACAGGAAAAAGCTCCCTGCAGAAATCCACTACTCTCTATGACTTTCAAAAAAATGCAACAATTGCTTCCCATTGTCCCAAAAAAGGGTAGGTGGTTACTCTTCTGAGTACCATGCATTCAGATAACAGTACTGAATTGTTGGCAGCGGAAAAAACCTAAAGTCATTACTCACTACAACGCCACAAAGTACGGTGTAGACACCATGGACCAAATGGTGAGATGGTTTACTTCCAAAAGAAAAACTCGGAGACGGCCCTTAATAATATTTTGCAACATGCTGGATATCAGCGCTCCAAACATTTTTATAATATGGATGACCCTCAACAAAGAAAACCATGCTGGGAAATGTAGCAACACATTTAGGCGGAGCCTACTAATTAGCTTGGCAAAGGAGCTGGCTGGGCTTCAGTACGAAGATGCGATTTAAATACAGGCTTTTTCATCTGAAAATCTAAGAAAGCAAAAGCGCTACTCCATGAGTCCTGCAAAAACCAATCGCAAAAAAATCTTTTGTGAAACCTGTAGCAATCATGTCTGCAGTGATCAATCTGTCGTTACTTGCAAGAAGTTTTGTGCCTAATAATCTTACTGTTTCACTATTGTTGCATTCTCTTATTGTCACTGTCGTTCATTACAGTCTCCTTTGCTGGAAAAAATTTCTATATGAATGCTGAACGATGTACTTATTGAGTGTTTGTTCTTGCTGCTCTTGAAAACCAGCCTAAATGTTGAATTTTTGTTGATGTTGCACACACAAACAAAGCATTTACATTCATAACGATTATCAGCTTGACTGCTCCCCTTTTTCCTATCACAAAATTTTTTCTCTTGTGCAAACTGTCTATGGTGTAAAATACCGAAAATAATATGCGGAACAAAATGACCTGTATGTAAAGTAACGCAACTAGAAAAATCTGGGAGTATAAGGGACAACCTTGTTCATGGATTATACTCTTAAACCATAACCTAACGTATTGTAACGAGTTAACATTAAGTGTTTGATTTTGGGTTAGTTTGCACTTCCCCCTAGCTACGATTATGCCAGGACCTGGCAATATACGCACAGTCAGAAATGTTAAGCTATACAAAATAGCCATACAAATACAAAAAGTTGTTGGTAGTATACCCAATGTTTAGTAGCTTATTTCAGAATTCACACAACAATCACTTTGGCGTCCCCTTTCCCCACAACTTCACACTTATGCTTCCACGCAAGTTATGAAATAAACGGATCAAAGTTTGTGAAATTATTGGCTGTGTCAATTGTGAGCAAGCCCAGTTCCTAAGTATAGACTGAAATCAGGGCAAATAAGGCGTTGCTAGGGACTTCAATAACTTTGGAAGAAATGTATATAGCGACTATGCTCTACCACATCCGATTTTTTTCTATGCGATTTCCACTAAAGCCACGGTACTTTTGATACTGAAATATGAATTGACTTCGTCAAAAAAGCAATAACTTTTCATTACTGTTCTCACAACTATTCATACGTACAGTGATAGGATTCAAAATTTTAAGAACAGGTTCCCTTTTGCATCAAACTCACTAACAACAGGTTCCCTCATTTTAGAAAGCCCATTTGCTGCGTTCGTCTAAGGTCTATAACAAAAAACAAGAACGGGTTTGCACGAACCCGTGAGAACCCTCTGAATCCCATCACTGCATACGTGTATTCCTAACCTCGATATAGTAATATGGGCGCTGCTGCTATAATAACTTAACTGTAAATGCAAAACTTTGGGATAGTTTGGTGTTTCGTTGATTGCATTTATGTCAGGACCAAGCCACATGCCGCAGCCATAGGTTTTAGATCTTACAAATAGGCATAAAATTACAATTAGCGGTCCTAATATTTGGTAGCTTATTCCTAAAAATACGTTTCAATCACTTTAATGTCCTCTAACAATCTTTAAATTATGCCTCGATGCATTTCATCAAATAAACAGATAAAGCCTTTTAAAATCGTTGGCGGTTTCAATTGTAAGCAAGCCGAGTTCTTAAGTACGTCTCTGCTGCAAACAGGGCGAGCAAGACGTAGTCGAAACTCCGAAATCTTTGGCGGAATTATAGATATATTCATAACCCCCTACGGTGCTTTTTAATCGATTTTATTTTGGAAAAAGATTTGGTTATGTTAAAAATACATTACATTTTTATTACTTTTCTGACAACTATTCATTGGGTGAAGTCGTCGCAGGCCTTCTGATTTGATAATTTTCACCTCAACATTAACGATAGGGCCCTGCAATTAGAATAACTTAACTGCGAGTGCTTCACTTCTGGTCAATACGTTCTTTCCCAGCTACGTTCATGCCATGACGAAGCAACATACCCGGCAGCAAGAGGCCTTTGCTTATACAAATACATACACAGTTACAAAAAAGTCGTAAGTAGTTGACTAACATTTAATAGCTTAACCCTGAATCGCCTTGGCGCTTTTCCACAACTTTGATAAGCTTGCAAGCACTTGCTTAACGTAGCGGTAAAAGTTTATTTAGTTTAACGATGCCTATGGTAAAAATAGGACAAATAAGATGTTGTCAGTACTGTAGAAACTTGAAAAGCATATAGCAGCTATGCGCAATTCCCCATAATGAGTTTTGATTAATATTTTTTTTTAAAAACCGTTTCGGAACGAAATTTGGATATGCGTAAGACCTGAACTTGTTTTATCGATACTTTTTGCACAACTATTAGTTGGGTGAAGCTGGCTTGGCCATCTAAACCGATATTTTTTGCCTCGAGATTACTGATGGGTCCTGCGAGCAAAGCCACAAGAGACGTCTTGTTTTATATGATTTTCATTGAGAGGAAATAAATCCGCGAGTATCCTTGGGCTCGAGGTCATAGGACTCACGCTTTTTGTAAATTGCTTCAAAGACAAAAAGCCTTTATGTCAAGACGCTCTTATTTTCCGTGGGCTTTGGAACATGCTCACTCTCTACACCACATATCCTTGATCCAGCACTGGTTGTACTGAGTCATTACTCCAGAATTTTTAATTAGCACACCGCAAATCACTGCTGAGCGCTATTAGCGTAAATCCCAAGCATTCACATGCGTGCCAGTTTTTGTTTATTTAAGCTCATTTGTATTGACTGTACCCGTATTTCTGTATTCACGGTTGATTCAGTAAAAGTTATTATTAAACTGGCTTAGGCATGCGTCATACAATACTGCTGACAGAATGCTAAAGCTTATTTAACGCAAAGCATTGCATTTTAAAAAGTGTCATGTCTTTACGTTCCTCAGCTTAATTACAATGTTACTGTTTGATTAATAATTTTGTTTGCGTGCGTGGCTCAACTCTACGCAAAGTAGTCTATTTGGGTACATTACGTATTTGACGGCGTGCGCCTATGGATCCACCATCGTGCAATAGGAACCATTACTAATTACCGGTACTCTTGTTGGGCAGTTGAAAACGGCCAGCAAGAACAAAAATAAATCATACTTTACAATACCCCTCCCGAAAAGCAAACGTTAGAAACCGTTTTCTACTGCAAAGTATTTTGACGGTTTGCTTCGTCTTTGGTCTCAAAACTTTTTGAATACAGTATTTTAAGAAACTTGTTGACTATTTTTAATTTTTTTAGAAAAATGCGACGGGAAAAACGATTGTGGAGATTGGAGTGATGAATGGCACTGCAATTGTAGTTATGTCTGTGATCAATGCATTCCTTGCGACTGCAGTAAAAACAATGGAATTTGTAACAACTCCAAACCATGCTATCACTTGTCAGGTGAGCGTTACGTCCATATACTCGCAATTGGTTGTCGAGTACAGTGTTTCTAAAGTCTAAATAGTTTTTATTGCTTAATAATTTTTTTGTTTTTTTTCAACACCACCTAGAATTGGTGAGAAGGCATTTCCAAAACATAAACTTCTAAGCTGTCAAACATAAACGTTCCCCTAAATGTCATCAAGGTGTTTTAGCGAGCAGTTCTCTAAATCAAAAATACTTTCGGGTGTCGAAGCTAGAAGGTCTTCGAAACCAGAAGATGGTAAATTTCTATCTGCCATATGATCTAACAAATTTCACCCTTAAATTTTTAGATTTATCTTTGAAGTTGAAAGTAAAGAATGTACTACAGGACGCTTTCGGTCGCCTTGAACAGATTTACGAGAAGCTGTAGCTGCTTATATTAAAAAATTTAAGCGTTTGTATTTAAGAGAGGAGCCGACGAAGTGGAGGAAAGCACCAAAACCAGTGAAGAGAATAAAATGGTGGAACCTGAAAGACTTGAAAGTGAAGAACAAATTTAAAATGGAAGTGATTAAAAGCGGAATACTTGGTGCAAAGGAAGACTGGAAAAGAGTAGCTGAGATGATACGGAGCATTGCTAGAATGGAATTGGGTGAAACATCGGGAAAAATTAGCACGGCAGGTAGACGGGAGACGTGATGGTGAAACTAAGAAGTCCAGGAGAAACTGAAGGATAAGAGAAATGCTAAAAAGGTATGGGATACCATTAGAGATGATGCAAGCAAGTTGGCCTATAAAACTGCAAGAAAACAAGCTAAGAGAGAAGTAGCAAAGGCATGAAAGAAGGCATGCTAGAAACTGTGCGAAAAATTGGAAACAAAGGAGGGAGAAATATGAGTTGTTTAAGATAGCAAAGCAGAGAAACAGACAAAGCAAGGATGTACAACAAGTAAGAATAATCAAGAGTAAAACTGGGGAGATGCTGATGGAAGAAGAGAAAGTGAAACAGAGATGGAAGGAGTATTTTGACAACTTACTCAACCAGGAAAACCCTAGAGAGAGAAGAGAAATGAGAACAAAAGAGACAACAAGGGACGAGGAAGATATCTCTGGAGAAGAAGTCTGGACTGGGTTGAGGAAAATGAAAAAAGGAAAGGCTCAAGGTTCTGATGACATACCAGTAGAAGTATGGATCGCTCTAGGGAATAAAGGTGTGAAATTTCTAGTAAACTTCATCAATAGACTCCTACAAGGGGAGAAGATGCCAGATGAATGGAGGAGGAGCGTGCTCGTACCTTTGTACAAAGGCAAAGGAGACATCAAAGAATGTGGAAATTACCGGGGGATCAAAGTCGATGAGCCACTCTATGAAACTGTGGGAGATGATAATAGACGCAAGGATAAGGAAAGAGGTGACGATCGCTGAGCAACAATTTGGGTTCATGCCAGGAAGGAGAACCACCGACCAATCCGACCCAAATTTTGAAAAGTGTTTGACCATGTCAACTGTTTTTGCCATAACACTTTTGGAGCTCACCGCATACACTTTAATGCTAAAACCGCCAAGATTTTTGTGTAATTACTACCGCCGAAAATGGTCATTTTTACCATTATCACTAAAGTACACAAATTAACAAAAACTATGAAGTATCTTTATTTTATAGCTGTAATACAATTTATTTAAACAGATAAAAAATGCAAAACCAAGCAGGAAAGCATGCCGAAAAAAATTAAGGGGAAGCATCGCCTAGGATACTAAAGGAAAACACTTTCATGATATTTAATTCCAGCAAAGGCTAAACCAAATGGAATGATTAATTTCAATCAAATGCTAATGAAAACCATAGCATCTCGAAATTGTATGTTCATTTGTCAGTTACTGCTCCATTGCGCAGTTTATATAAAATGATACTGTGCTGCTGTATATTTCCTACAGACCAACTTGCCACAAGCTTTGCATGATTTTGCAAGCAATTGGCTACAATCTGTTATTGCTTTCATGCACCTCCAAAGTTCCGACTACTGCATGGAAATGGTGCTTAACTCAGGAACGATCTTACTTTTCATGTAATCTTGTCGCAGTTCGCTGATCAATTGGAAGACAAAATATATTCCAGAATTTTTTTCTATTGTTTGCTCTTGGTACGCTTCACGCATTCGAATTGTTTTCTATTATTACGTAATAGCCATTACTTCAGCTTACAACTTTTTTTATTGCTCAAAACGTATTGCGCAACTCATTTAGTAAAAAGTCAGTTATAAAATGGATGGAAACAGCAAGTTAATGTTGCAGGCTAAGCATAAATCTTTGATTAAAGGTGATAAGCCTAAAAAGAAGTCTCGCAAGTACAGCGAGACTTATTTCGATTTCGGTTTCAAGTTTATCTTTCAAAATGGTGAGGAAAAACCTCAGTGAGTTATTTGCAACAAGATATTGGTCCGTGAGAACATGTTGCCGAACAAACTTAAACGACATTTGGCATCATCACATCAACAATTTGAAAGTAAACCCAGAAGTTTTTTTGCTCGAAAATTAAATGATATGAAGAGCCAAGTATCTACCATTTCAAAATTTACGCAATTCCCATCAAAGGCTTTATTAGCTTCCCATCAAGTACGACACAGAATTGCTAAGTGTAAAAAACCTTACAGCATTGCTAAGGAAATAATACTGCCTTCTGCAATCGATCTTGCAAGTACTATGATAGGAGAAGGTGCTGCCGAAAAAATAAGTTAGTACCGTTATCCAATGATACCGTGTGTCGTCGGATTGGTGATATGGCGTTGGACATTCACAATCAACTGAACGATCGAATGAAACAGCGAGAATTCAGCCAGCAATTAGACGAAGCGACTGAAGGCAGTCGAGATGCCCACCTAATTTGCTACGTGTGTTTTGTTGATTTTCTGACCACCACTTGGTAGAAGAGCTACTATTTTGCAAGCTTTTTGAACTTGGTTGCCGAGGAATTTATCTTTTCAATATAATCAACGATTTTTTTTCAACAAATAATTTAAATTGGCGAAACTGCATTAGCATATGGACAGATGGCGACAAAGCTGTGTCTGGCAGTCGCTATGGACTGCGAAGTCCAATATTCAAGAACGTATCCCAGTGGCCATGTGGATGCATTGCATGATTCACCGAGAGGCATTGGTGGCTCGAGAACTGAGCCTGAAACTTGGTGCTACAGTTGAAATCTCACCTAAGTCATTAACTTCATCAAAACACGGCCATTAAAATCAAAAGTGTTTGTAAAACTTTGTGCGAAGATGAATGCAGAGCATCGAAGTTTTCTGTTTTTTTGTTCGTCCAGGTGGCTTTCGCTTGGAAAATCATTTGAACAAGTCTACGAGCTGGTAGAAGAACTTCATAAAGTTTTGCAAAAAGAAAAGAATCAAGTAGCTGATTGCTCAAACGAGGCCGAATTTTAATAAAATTTGCTTATTTGCGTGATATCTTTGCTAAATTGAATAAACTGAACCTGTCTATGCAATGGGTTGATAAAAATATGCTCGACATTTCGGATAAAACTGCAGCGTTCACAAAAAAGCTGTCTCTGTGAAAGGAAGACATTGCAAATGTATCGGAAAATTCTCAGTACTTCTCTTTTTTGCCCAATCTGCTTGAAAAGAAAAATATGACGCTGCCTTCAGATTTACGAAGCGTATTCGTGCAACATCTATACAAGCTCGCGTTGAAGTTCGCACAGTACTTTCCAGAAGATTTATCAAGTTATAAATTGATTCGCGACCCCTACGTCCAACCTATCCCATCTTCCTTCACTGAAGAAGACGACATTGATCTTACTTGTGACAGTTCCCTAAAAAGGAAGTTTAATTCAGTCAACCCGACAAATTTTTGGATTTCATTGAATGACAAATACCCAGTTTTGACAAAAAAGCATTGTAAATACTTGTCCCTTTCGCTACGTCGTATTTATGAGAAGCTGGGTTTTCTGTCATGGCCGTCATTAAAACTAAATATCAATCACGAATAGACGTAGAAAGAGAAATGAAGGTGGCAGTTTCAAAGATTCTCCCATGGTACCACGATCTTGGCAAAAATAAACAAACCTACACGTCACATTAGATTTGAACCAAATTACTAACTGATAGGCCATTTGTTCTTTTTGATATTTTGTTTCTTCATTGATTTTTCTTTTCTTCATTACGTGTTGCAATACTACTAAATAGAACTTTGATAGCAATTGCTTTTATGACTGGTGCGTCGCAAGCTCTGTATACTTTTGCAAAGGCGTCGCAACGAAAAAAGTTTGAGAAACACTGACTTAGCGGTTCCTGGGCATCGTTTGTAAAAAAAAGTTCTCATTTGGACATTCCAGAAAGTTTCGAAGCAAATGTTTTCTACCATATAAATTACAAATGCATAACAAATCAATAAACACCTGGATCTCATTCAGAGTTATTTTTCAGTGATTATTTCACAAAATTCTATGACTTACAGCTTCTGCAATAGTCTGAATGTGAAAGTACACAGGTTTGTCAATCAGTAGGTCAATTGAAAAGCGCTCAGTGGTGTATCTACAATCCGTTTTGCACATGGAATAAACCCCGGGGCCACTGTGAGAATATTTTGAACAGTTTGCCTTCCTCGTATACCATACTCCAAATCTATCGTGTTTCTTCCATTCTTTCCATTTCCTTGATTGTTTAAATCGCTTTAATTAGTAGCTGTAAGTGCAATGTAAGAAGATGGCGCAACTGTAAATCAACTACTTGTGTCAGCAATATAATGATTGCATTTTGCAGTGGCATATGAGGAAACGGTATCTATGAGTCTCAGCCAGTGAATTTTAGACTATGCTTCCCTAAAAGAAAAACATTTTCAAAAGCATCTCTATCTAACTTATTCGCCAAAAATTCTTGAAATGGACCAATAACCCTTATTAAGGAAAATTAGTCTGCTCTGCGCTATGTTACAGGCTTATTGGGAACGTAGGTTAAGTAAATGGAGCAATAAATAAACGGCAAGCAGGAATTAAACATAGGAAATGTTTACAGCTTTGTTTACGTCCGTGTTCTCTTCTCTTCATGGCACACAATACCAAATCATCCGATAGAAGCTTACTTGAATCATCCCTTGAAAGGGTAGCAGCAACAGCAGCACTGTTTTCTAGGGGTCAAGTTTGGAATGTGTCTTGATCGTCTTTCGTTTTTCGGTTTTCACTTTTGCTTAGTTCATTGTCAGATGGCCATAACTCCCACGAATTTTTATCATTTATTTCAACATTACTTTTTTCACCTAAATTATCTTCTGCTAGCGTAGTCATCATGTCAATAGCTGGCCGAGCTGACTATCTTTTACAATTTTACAAAATAGTTTTTTTAGCCCACACTGGTATGTGCTTGCTCTTTTTTGTGAAGCATCGTGTATTTAGTGGCGCTTTTAGCCGCAAGGTTATTTTTAACCAGGACATACTTCGATTATGGCCGCTTGAATTGGGTTTTGCATTTCATTTTCCACGGTATTCTATTGCGGAAATTTTAGCAGGAAATCTTGGCATCAGTAAGCGATGTGCATTTTAACCACCAAACCAGAAAAGATGGTTTGTTTTCTATTTTAAAGCTGTTTGAACATTTTATGCGTTTTGAGTGTCCACTAGTGCAAAGGTGTAAGCGTCTTGCAACTTTGTGTTCACTCAAAGCCACAACGTGACCTGCTAAGTAGTGCATTGCAAATCTTTTTGAGCATTTCTGCATTTTTTGAAATAAGGTCGAGTTTGCTCCAGTTTTTTTGTTTTCATTGACGCTATACAACTATTGAAGAGTGATTAAAAACAAAATTCAGCACAACAAAAGTTTTTTAAAGTCTGATAACGCAAGTTTTTTTATCCCAATATTAAACCCTCTGTAAAAAGTGCTACTGTCTAACACACATTGTGATCATGTAGCGTTCTTAGCCCATACTTTGTTGTTTACTAAGTCGATTCTTGCTGGAATTTAAAACTACGGATTTCTAATTGTCAGTTAGTTGCTCAAATGCTGATTAAATCATGAAAATGTTGTATTGATCTTCACGCAAAAACTTAATAATAAGGCAAGTTAAACACTATAATTTGCTTGGTTGAGCTTTCAAACACCAATTTATACTTTACGGTATTACTAATGCTTGACTTTTTCTTTAAACTCATACACTAACTGTAAATCAGGCATAAAATTGCAGAGCTAGTCTTGGTTATTTTCAAAATGATTTATTTTTGATAAAGCGTTTTGTTTTTAGAAAAATGCGACGGAAAATTCGACTGTTTGGATCGCAGTGACGAAAGCAACTGTTTGCAATGTCCATCAGAACGGCCAAATCGTTGTCTCTGCAGAGTAAATGAAACTATTGTTCCGTGCAAAACTTCTTTGTGCTACGCAAACGAGGGTAAGATTTTTTTTTATTGTAAACAATCAAAGCAGCATTTGCATTTACTTTTATTTTTGTAGGCCCAATACGTACAAATGCTGTAACATAGCTAAGAAATGCTAAATAAATCACGTTCAAATGGTTTAAATGGGTTGATAGTGAAGAGCAAACGCACTGGTATCATAAGCGACAGATCCTAAAATCACAATTTTTTTGTTCATTAAGGCAACATGTAGACAAAATTGAAACGCACATTTCTGTTTACATGCCTATGTCTGTGAATGTGTTTTAACTTAGTTGAAAACAAGTATGATTATTATAGAAGATTGATTTGATTTATTGTAATAGTGAGGCATCTTAATGGTTAACTGCCATCAATTGATTAAAATACTTTTCCTGGACCGGACTTGTTTCTATTAGGACTCCAGATAGACTGAAGTATTGAATCAACGACTGCATGAATTGCCTCATGCGATTTATGCCACTCCGCTATCGATTCTATCAACTAATGCTGTTAATTACAAGTTTATAATTGTAAGATTCATAGCATTATATCGTATTCAGCTTGCAGTAGTGAGAGTGCATAATATAACCTTATAACTAACAGCATCAGTTGATAGAACCGATGGCGGAGTGGTATAAGTCGCATGATGCAATTCATGTGGTCGTCGAACTGAGTCCACCTGAAGTGTTCTAATCGGAGCAAAACCGGTCGTGGAAGTGATATTTTAATCAAATGATTGCAGTTACCATTTATTAATATTTAAACGGGCTAGCACCACCTTTTATAATTCGAATAGCAGGATTGGTTATCTTGGCAAGTGAGTCATTGTGGCGCAAGAATGTCATGATAACTTTAACATTAAAATCAATTTTCAAAATATAGTGTCATGAAACAAGAAAACTGATTTTTACCTCAAATGAATACCAGCTGCCGACTATCAATTAACAAAAGAATAAAATTTTTTTGTAAGATTTTTTTTGTGCGCTTCAGCGTACTATGCAGGCGTTGTCGAGGGTGAAGCCAAATCTGAGGCAATTAAGTAATTCATTTGCTTGTCTTAAGAGTTCAATACAAGTAAAAAAGTGTAGACAGAATAAATTCATACAAGATAAGGAAAGGAGTTAAATTCGGCGTAAGAACACTATAAGATGGTTTCTAACTGACTTATCACGTCTATTGATAATTAAACCAGTTCAAACGCAACTTATTTCACAATCACCTGCATAGAAGGAAAGAGAGTGTAATTGATGCAACAAATACACTTTTGCTGTCATTCCAGCTAATCACAGTTATCCTATATCGCGGTTATAGCATCCGCTTCGTAGTCGGTAGACTTGGGGTTCATTCCCTAAGTCGAGTCATACCAAAAGACTTTTAAAAATGATATTCACAGCTTCCCTGCTTGGCGCTCAGCATAAAAAAAGATCGTGTGGAGAACAAGCCGGCAAGCTTGCTTGCTGTGTTGTTGGGCAAGGCACTTAACCGGTTGCCTCCATCTTTATGTGGCAGACAGATGGCCTACCCGTACTCCAAGGGGTTACAATTGTGAAGCTGCTCACCCAACATGTCGTAAAAGGCTACTCTTGGGTACCCACCAATGGCAGTCCGCCTAGTTGGTGCGGGGCTACCAGTCATTCATGACTGGTTCGAAATGGGCCGCCACCTTTTCCCTAGCCTATTTCAATGAGGCTGACGGCGTAAACGTGGATTGCCGTTCGTGCCGTACCTCCATCCCGAGGAAGAGAAGGGGTAACCACAACAACGACAACAGTACTGCCAACTTGACCGCACGTCACAGAAATGCTCGTATCAATATTCTGCCATTTATTTTGCAACTTATAAACTGCAGATTAGTTGGGCTTTTTGAATCATCAAAAATTAAATTCCGAACATCTGATACAATAATTTCCATCACATGATGCCTTAAAGCCAATGTCAATAAATTTTGCTGGATGTGATCACATTGCAGTGTGATTGCTGCTCCATTATTAATATCAGTGTTCGAAGATGTTGCATCAAAAACCATAGCTCAAATGATGTTGGTTGTTTGCCACTCTTTACTTCCTGCAAAAGCTGCTTCTACCTGAAACTTTTTTGAAAAGTTGTGCAGTTTAATTGGACCTAGCAGGTTCCCTTTGCAATGGATGCCAGGAAAGGTAATCACAAGGTAACTATGTACAACTACTCAACCTTCCTGCGATGTAGTTTTGGTAAACATATTTTTACCAGTTTTCCATCCCAACAAACTGTCACGATAGTACGACATTCAAAACAGATTTTATTTCACTGCACACCGAAAGCCGATTAGAAACTCTTTGACGATATAATGAGGACTTGTGCAAGGAATAGATGCTAAATTTTTTCTAGACGCATCCAACACTGAAAACAGTAAAGCAGTTAGAATTCTTGTTAAAACTTTGGCCCCATTAAAGTCTAATGCTCAAATTAACTGCTTGCTTGCCACCAAATCAGCTTGCCATCATATAGTTGGAACAGCAGCAGGCAGCAAAATTATCCGCTATCATTTTGATAGCGAACATAAATGGTAAAGCCCATTGCTAATATTTGTAATTGCATGGGTATTTGTACTGGCATGAAACACTTGTCTTTATATCATAGTAGGGAGGTCTGGATTAGGGGCAAACTAAAATGTAATAAAATCCCAAGTTTAGGGAAAAGATCAAAATTAAACAATAATAGCATCAATTTGTAACACTGATTTAAGAAGGAGTGTTTTTGTTTAAAAAGAGCTCAATAGGCGCCTATTTCAATAGGTTGTATGACTTAGGGGAAGGGCATGGTCCCTTTACATGCTATGGCCAAATTAAAGTAAACAGTAAAGACAAAATCTTACCATCACAAATATAAATACGAAAGCGGACCGCCCATTTGTCAAATAGGCCTACCACAAAATAGCTTATTTCTTTAATTGTCAAAACCACCACCATTTGGGCAACGTCATCAACTTTTACTATGTTTCACCCCTCCTCCCCCCAACCTTTTGCACCTTTAAGATCTTTTGCATCTTTAAGAATTACGAATGGTGGATTGTGGCATCATTCTTTCTTTTTGAATACTTCCAGTCTTAATTAATAGACCAACATTATCATCATTTCATATTTACTAAAATATTTTGTTGTTGCTCTCATAAATGTTTGCACTGTCAAGCTGGCGCAGCTGCATCAGTTGACTCGTTTTACACTAGAACAGGGGTTCCCAACCAGGGATGCGAGATGGTCATTCAGACTTTTGTGCCGTCATGCTCAGTTCATCATGTGCAAACAGTTCTGCAGAAGCAGTGTCTAATGATAGCATGCCTGATGCGCGGCCTTCACTTCAGCCCGAAACGATGCGAGATCGGTGTTGACCTTTTTTTTTTTTTTGGAGACCACTTCCGCAATGATGTTGAGGGAAGGGCGGAGTTTGCCTGCTTGGAAACTAAGGGTGCGAGAACATATTATAACAATTTAGGGGTGCAGGCCATTAAAAAGGTTGGGAACCACTGCACTAGAAGTACCAGAGATTTTAAACTACCCATAAGCACCGAGTGGGGTGAAACTGACCCTTCCTTTAATTGGCGCCTTTTACATTTTTAAATTCTAATTAACTCAATCGTAGAAAAACATGTTTTCCATTTTGTTTGATAATAGCTTTATAGAGCTAACGGAATTAAACCTGCAAATTTGGGAAAAGCAAGAACTATTTTAACTTCTATGTGCATACCTAATCAAGGTGAAACGAATATGAATCATAATGCGTAGCCAGCAGGGACTTGAGAAAGTTTGAGCGGAAATAAAAATTAACCACGTCAAATCGCACCACATGAAAGATATTATTGGTATTTTGCTTTATAATAGCTTTATAGAGCTACCAGGATCAAAACCAAACATCTGGGGAAAAGCTAGGCCTTTTTTAACGTCTCAGAGCACGTCAAGCAGGGAGATAAAAACTTGCTACATAATGCGTAGCCAGCGAGGACTTGAGAAAGTTTAAGGAAAATTAAAGGAAAACAACGTCATTGTATGAAATCGCACCATCCTCAAGACATTTTTGCTATTTTGCTTTAGAATAGCTCAATAATCATAAATGTGTTTCTTACTTCCCAACTACGGAAACGCAAGGCTTCCCTGGGTTCGTGTCAGCAATTAACAGAGCACATAGACCTAAGGAATAGACAGGATCTTGAAATGAGATATTCTATCAGGAAAGGGAGCACAATAGGTCGTGAACATTTTATGTGCAGAAAATACATAAACTTTTAGTAACTCTTCACACAAGAGCCTGATAGGTGAAGCAGGCTTGACGGATGAACCGACACTATCAATCCCAACGTTATTGATAGGGGTCTTCGGATGACGCCGTCGTATTTACTATAAACTATAAAGCAAAGATGTTATTTGTGCTGATATGCTGCCTGTTATGGTATTTATGTCTATACTCTACAGAATTGTAATAAAATCCCAAGTTTAGGAAAAAATCAACATAAAATCATAGCCATAACATTTTGGAAAACTGAATTTAGAGAGAACAATAGCCGCTTTTGTCACTATGCGAAAACAAGACCAACAGCGTAGCCAAATTAGGAACTTAATACCACCAATATAAATGGGAAAGGGGCAGCACCACATCGCAAAATAGGCTTACCATTAAATAGTTTATTTCTTCAATTGTGAAAGCAACCACCATTTGGCCGCTACAATCAGTTTTGATTATGTTTCAATCCCTTCTCCTTCACGAGTATTAACGATAATAATTTGTGGCAAGATTGTTTATGAGCATTGCCAGTCATGATTAAGAGAATAAGATGATCACAATTTCACGTACAAGAATTGGGAAAGTGCATAAAATTCATCAACTTTTCGCTACTGTTCACGCAAGAGCTCGATGGGTGAAGCCGGTTGAACCGAAATGCTAAACCCCGACATTACTGATGGAGGGCTCCTTCCGGGCGACGCCCGCAAAGCCAGTGGGTTTTAATACATGGTGGTCCAAAAGTAGGTGGACAGTAGTCAAAATTGGCTTATACCTAAATTAGGTGAATATTAGTAAAAAAAAGATTATTTGTTGGTTATATTTATGCAATTTTCTGTTAAAACTACGTTATTTGTGGTGTACAATTGCTATTTTACAATTAAATTTATTTTAATTTAATTTTTTCTCAGTTTTTAGATTGTTTAAACCCATTATGTCAAATAATTTAAATAAAGATAAAAGAATATGGTTATTAAAGGAATATTGGAAATCCCAAAATTCTGAAACTGTAAGAAAAAAGTGGGTTGAAACATTTGGTATTCCAGCTCCAAAAAGACGAACAATTTATCGTATTCGCGATAAATTTGATACTACTGGGTCAATCCTTAATATCCATAAAACTGGTCGACCTAAAACAGTCTGCATAGAGGAAAATAAGGAACTTGTTGCAGAGGCCTATGATCTAAGTCCAAAAAAATCTACCAGAAGAGCTTCTTAGGAGCTAGGTATATCAAAAACCTACGAGTATATTGATAAATAGTATTAAAGTTTATTCAATTTGGTCTTTTATTTAATCTTTTATAAGTAAACGTGTGATTTTTAAGTAAAAATTTTTTACTGTCCACCTACTTTTGGACCACCCTGTATATAAAAGTTATGATAACGTATTAGCAATTAGTGTCGTTTGAATTTTCTTCCCAGCATTATGTAACGCTAATTACTCAGGGCTAAAAATTAGTTTATAATGATAGATCAAACATTGGTTGCCATACATCATGTTCCGTGTATAAATGAACAATTTTTTACAATACTTACCAAACTTGCAATTTTTAGAAAAACTTTGTGTTTTGATCATTTTGATCGTTTTTCCTAGCAAGCATGAATCTTTGGCAATATTTGCCTGAATTTTAAAAAAAGTTCATCAAAAAAATGAAGTCTCAAAAACTTTAAAATGTAGTCTTCGGCCTAACACACTCAAAATTTTGGTGCCTAGAGTTTACAAAGTCGCAAAATCTAGAAGAATTAAGTTTTGTGGTACATTTTAACTAACTTTCCTCAAAAGCATGAATCTTTGGCAATATCTTGCTAAATTTTCAAGAATATCGATCCAAAAATGAAGTCTCTAAAAATTTCAAAAAGTGCCAGCTTTGTAAAATTTTTTTTGCATTTTATGCTACAAAATATTAATGACGAGCTACATATTATCTCAATGTTAGACCACCATATTTTCTAATGGTGTAAAGTCAGATGATTTGATATGCTTAATCTTGACATTGCTGATGGGGGCTTAGAATTGTACTAACTTAACTGTAATAATGCTTCATTTCCAAGTTGGTTTGCTTTTCGCATGGGTTGTTTATGCCAGGATCAAGCAACTTGCGCTCAGCCAGAGGCTTTAGTTGGTACAATTAGTCATACAGCTACAAAAAAAGCGTAAGTAGTGGTTTTAATATTTAATAGGTTATTTTCAAAAATAGATATTAACCACGTTGGCGCTCCTAACCCCACAACTTTGTAATTATCTTTCCATGCAGTTCAAAAAAAATTTTTTAAATCGTTGGCAGTTTCAATTGTAAGCAAGTCCAGTTTCAAGTACAAAATAAGGCAAACAAGACGTAGCCAGAAATTACAGAAATTGTGGAAGAAATATAGCGGCTTAGCGAAAACCTTTTTAATGTTTTTTAGCCTTAATCGATTTTCTTTCAAAAACGGTTCTTTTGATTATGTTTATATTACTCTTATCAAAAATATCAATTGGATAAAGCTGGCGAAACCAATATTCTCAACCTCGAAGTTTCTAATGAGAGACCCTGACGGGCGACGCCTGCACAGCCGGCTAGTTTTACAAAATAGGATTTTGCTTGTTTTACTGCTTCTTTTGCTGCATTACGCAATATCTCATATTTGTTGGTAATTTTGCTCCAGTCATTGTTTTGTGTGATTTAGTAATAGATCTTCTCAACGAAAATTATACACAACTTTTTAATATGATACAATGCAAAAAATATTCCAAACAATAAGAAATTACAATGTGTAACAAATTTTTACTTTGAAAAAAACTCAAGAACAAACAGATGTGTTTTAGGGTAATTTGCGGGCGCTGAGTCCGAATTTGAACTTGTTTTTTTACGTAGACGTCAGGATTTTCTAAAAAAAGCATCTGAATTTTGGTTAAGATAAAAGATTTTTTTACATTGTGAAGCACTATTGCTCATAAAAAATTTATCTAATATTACTTCTAATAGGTCTTTTTATGAATTGCAACCAGTCTATTATATTTGTAAAGAACGCAGTTCCCCAGCAAGTTTAGGAAAACCTGGCATAGTTGATGATAAAATATTCAAATTTCGACCAAAATGTATTAACCACTTAGTTGTATTTTATCAAAGCAATTTAATTATGGTTTTACAGCAACATTGTTAGTCTTTAGTATAGTTTTTTTTTGCTCGCCCACCTATTACAAGTTTCAACATTATCTAATATGTAAATGAAGCTTTAAAATGGAGCAACACAAAACCTCAACAAGAAAATCACACTATGTGCAAAAACTGAACAGAAGTTCAACGTCGTCGTCTTTTGTATTCTTGTTCCGGCTTATCCCGTTTCAGTGACCAGCAGTATTCAGCTAGCATTCCAGTTGACCACTTTCCTTTGAACCTCTTTTCAATAACAGCAATGTCCTGGTGAAATCTCTCACCGTGCTCATCTGAAACTGCTCCCAAGTTTTCATGAAAAAATGGTAAATGTGAATGTAGAAAGTGAACTTTGAGTGACATCTTGCATCCCATTATGTGGTAGTTGCGCAGCAAGTTGGCCACCACATCTTCGAAGTCATCAGACTTATGTAAACCAAGAAAATTTAGGCATACTTGTTTAAAACTTTTCCATGCAGCCAACTCGGTTTCATTAAGCGTTTTGTCAAACATGTCATTCAGGATAAGTATTCGTATCTGAGGCTCAACAAACACACCTTCTTTTATTTTGGCATCAGACAATTTGGGAAAACATTCATGCAAAAATTCAAATGCAGGAGAATCTTTTCGTAAGCCTTTAACGAATTGTATGAATAGCCCAAGCTTAATGTGCATAGGTGGCAAAATGATTTTATTTTGAGGGACCAAAGGTAAAGCTACCACGTTATGTTGACCTTCCTCTTCTTCTATTCTTTGTGGCCAGGTTTTCTCAATGTAATGCTTATTACGAGCTCTGGAATCCCAGAGGCATAAAAAGCAGCAGTATTTAATGTAACCAAGTTGAAGGCCTCGTAATAAAGCCACGACTTTTAAGTCTGCGCACACATACCACAAATGAGAATGGTAATTTAATTTATCCAAAATAAGTTGCAAGTTGTAGTATGTTTCTTTGAGGGTGGTTGAATATGCTACTAACACAGATGGATAGCGGTTCCCGTTATGCAGAAGCACAGCTTTGATACTTTCCTTAGAGCTGTCTATGAAAAGTCTCCAGTTTGTTTGATTGTGGATCATGCCAATACTTTGAAATAATGCAGAAACATCGTTGCAATAGCACAGTTTGCCATCAGTAGAGAAATGGGAAATTAGGTCTCGACTTCTTTGACGATAGAAAGTTACCTTTGTGTCTGGAGCAAGCAAATTCCATTGCTGTAAGCGTGAAGCCAAGAGTTCGCTATTAGACTTGGTCAGATTTAAATCTCGCACAAGATCGTTTAAATCTTCTTGACTAATCAAATGTGGTTTGGTAGCTTCTTGACTGAGTTGAATGGTATCATCAGAATCACAACTCGAGTTTTCAGAGTTCTCTGAAGACTCGTCCTTTAGTTCAGGTAAACACGGTGGAGCAATGGGAACGGGTAGATCAGCCGAATGTGGGACAGGACGGATAGCAGATGGCAGGTTTGGATACAAAATTTTCTTCCTGTTTCTTTGGTTAAACAGAAATAGCAATCGGTGATGTGGTCTTTCTGCTCTCGCCAGATCATAGACACAGCGAATCCCATATCTACTTTTTTCCCGAAAACCATTTGTTTAGTTTACCACTACAATCTAAGCAACAATAGTGTGGAGACCAAACTTTATCTTGGTCTCCAACCGCACATCCAAAATAAGCACAATATAAACGCTTGATCTTGTCAGTCAAGCTCCTTCGATATTTTAGCAGAGTCAATTCTCCACAAATGTAGCAGAATTTATCAGGATCATTTATACAAGATCGCCTCTGTTTTGGCATTTTAGCTCCTCATGGGCAAAATCAACTGTATAACTTATATCAACTTTCTTATGTCTAACTGTATATATGTGTAATACTATGAGTATACTTGTCTTATAGCTTGCTTACAACATACCTAAATGCAAAAATTATGATTAAAAGAATGTCTGCTGTAGCTAAATCACAAGGACTGTTGATTTCTAACAATCTGTAAGCAACTGTAAGAGTCTGTTTCTATTTAACTGACTGAATTGTGATTGATAAGAATCGCTATTTTTGGTATACATTTAACACTGTCAGCAATAGTGCCAATGATGGCTCATAAATCAAGCAGAGAAAATTCAGGTCTGTTTTTTCAAATTAAAATGTAAAATGCTGAAAAACCTGACGTGATAGAAAAAAATAAATTTCATATTCGTGTTCAGCAGCCCCAAATTTACCAAAATCAACTCGTTTTGTCTTTGAGTTTTTTTTCGTGTTGCACAGTGTTATCATTGGGCTTTCCAATATATTTTTCAAGAAGCTAGTTTTTAGAACTATATTACAATGCTAGCACTTGTTTTGTGAAAGATTTTTTCAATAGTTTAGCCAAATCAACCCACATTTTTTTAGGAAAAACTGGACTATTCGCAGGCAGTAGTAAAGCATGACAAGTTTTTTCGTTGGACCATATTTTATCGACTATACTATTTGCAAAGTGAATGAAATAGTGCTGAAGACTGGTTTCCCTGAAAGCGAACTCATACTACTTTTTTTCAGTTTTCTCATTCAACATCAAACAAAGATTTTTACTGGCTATTTCACAAAATTCAAAAAAAACTATAGGTTTAAATTTGAATATAGAAAAAGTAATGACTTACCGATCTTGTCGAGAAATGCCAGAGCTTATTTTTCCTCTGCCTGCTTTTGCGGTGACTATAAATCTCAAAATGTCCATAGCTTCAGACATACACAGGGTCAAACTATAACTACTTGATTTAACTCCATTGCGGTTTGATATCCTGGTAACGTAGAGTAGGCACTAATGGTGTCGATCTTTCAATTAGTTCTGCACCTTTTTATTTGCTCAGCTTCTCAAAATAGCATTAGTTACTAGTTGCTATGAATGAAATTTATAAAAATATGTGAACCTACGTTAGCACATTTCAAAATGCGCAATAAACTTCGCGACGATCTAGTTTCGCTCTTAACCATATCTGACCCGGGCTTTTTGTGCTTTTCAAAGTCGGGGAGGTGTCGAATCAACCCTAGCGCTTTGGCAGCTAATAACTTTGAATCTGCTTGCACTAGCGTGTCGATTTTCCTTTTGAAAAATGCAGAATTTATTGCTTGATCTTGGTATTTAGCGACTTCTTTTTTTTTCTCGAAAAATAAATCATCGCTCTTGTTTTACATTTGCCAAGAAGCGCTTATCTGTCTACTATGTTTATCAATTATTTATTGCGCCTTTGTCTATCATCAGAAGGTAGAAGTTCCAACTTTCTTCAACACGCTGTTTTCCACTTTTGCGATGAGTTCAAGGTAGTAAGCACTGAACAGTGGCTTGTTTGCAATATTTACCGTTTTGGAATAGCTACCATTAGAGAGTGATATAACTAGAATTCAAAAATTTGAAAAATAGCGACTAAGATCAAATTTGTTGCGCTGCGTTTAAAAATTTTTTCTCGAAGATCAAAGATGTTTTAATTGTTTCTAATTCAATTTTTTGCACTAAACTCAAAATTGCAAGCCATTTTTTCCAATCAGGTCCAATTTTTTCTGTATCACATTTTTGATAATATGCTAGCTTTGGTCAGTATTCTGCTCATGTGACAAAGAAACTAATTTCTGTGGCAGCTTATTTGGTCACGAAGATGGTTAACTTTTGCAAAAAAGATGTTATTTTCATTTGAATGCAAGGTTTTGTAATGACAGCCATTTTAGATTATACAAAAATGCATAACACCGCTGAAATAAAGGCACTTACAACTAACGAAGAAATCTTTTTAACATGTAATTTTGTTCAACGGCACTCAATTTAACAGTTGATGTTAATACTTTTACACCACAGACACGTGTCCACTTAAGATCACAAATTTGTTTTAAAGGCTCAAGGCTAGCCAACCTTAGTGAGCAAAATAAAAACAAAGTTTTTAAAAAGAGTCTAACACAGAAATCATTGTGCGGTATATGGTGATATATTTAACGATAAATACATTACTGTTATTGATATGATGACAAAAAGTGTGGCTTCAAAGATTTTCTTCCATGTGTGAAATTAGGAAGATCTCTTTTTAAGCACCAACAGTAATCTGCAAGCATGTTTACGTCCCAATATCCTTGGTACCTTTTTTTTTCTGGGTAAAGTCTTGGTGTGATATCTCTACGTATTCTTTTCTGTAGTCCCCACAATTATCAGGAAAGTAATTTTAGTGCGAACGCAAAGAGTGCATTTTCACAGACATCCCAGCTCCAAGGGATTGAATGCTTTCAAGTAGCTCCTTAATCTGTTCTTTGTCTTCAGGTCTTTTATGCTTTCCAGGAAAGTTTGAAAATACTACTCGAAAAGCTGTCTATGCCCTTTTTTTTCTACTGCACTCATGCTTGCAGTAAAACCCTCGTCTTTAATCAGCTCACGAATCTGTGGCCAATCAAAGATTCCTGCTCGTAGCTTCGCTTTAGAGATACGGGAAAATTTCATTTCTAAAAACTTGAAGGTTGGGCCATCTTTATCTAGTGCCTTGGTGTGGTTTTTCATGAGACCGAGCTTAATGTGGAGCGGTGGCAAAAGAATAATTTGTGGATCGACGAAGTAAGCAGATTTGTCATTTTTAAGACCAGGTGTAAAACTTGTTCTAGACGGCCAACTAATTTGTGTGTAGTAGCGATCATCAGCCCTTGAGTTCCACAGACACAAAAAGCTTGGATGTTTTGTGTAGCCGACCTGCAGCCTAAGAACTATTGAAATCATTTTTAAGTCATCACATATTTTCCAATTGTGTTGGCTATACTGAAGAAATTCAAAAAGAAGATTCATGTCTTCATACCATTCAGTGAGCTTTGCTGAATGTCCAACAGGAACAGAACCAGTCTTATTCCCATTGTGCAGTAAAATTCCCTGTAAACCTTTTACAAACAAGTCCAAAATCAATCGCCATTCCGCCGAAATATAGACCATACCCAAAGTTGACATTAACCCTGAGATATCTTGACAACATAGTAAGGAATGATCTTCGTCATAATCGAAATACTTTCTAAACTCCTCATCTCTATTCCGATACCAGAAATATGTGGTGATTGGAGCTAGTAAGTTCTTTTCACGTAGTCGTGATCCTAGGGGCTGAGCGGATTCTTGGTGAGATTTAAATCTCGTGTTAAGGTCATTCGCTTCAAGCTGTGTAAAAGGCTTCGGTTGGCTGGTACTTTATTCCGCAGTCCATGTGCCTTTCTCCCTTGCTTCGCTCTCTGTAGATGAAGATAAGATAAGATCTTATTTAAAGAGAAAAAAATAATTATATAAATATTCATTTAATTGTTGGTGATTGTGACAAGTTGTGATGCTATGATCGTACTTCGAACGTATGAAAAAATTTATGGTAAGGTAGCTTTTATAATTACGCCACCTTTTCTCAGGCTTAAATGCCTGGCACTTCATTACTAATTGAAAAATGTCCGCGATACGTAAATCAAAAGAATGCTTAAAATGCTTAAAAAGCAGTTGTTGCATCGTCAATTCAGCATAAATTGTTGTATAATTTTTTATGGAACCACTTTACCAAAATCTGTCAAAAGAGCTTTTAATCACGTTTCTACGGTCAGTGCTTTTTGAGAAAATACCGAGAGCAAATTGGTCAATCAAGAGTCAACTTCACTTAACCTTGGACCCTAAATGAACAAAATTTTTTCCAGTTAAATTGGTAGCTAGTTTTCGTTGGGCAAAAAACTATTTATTTTGGTCACGAAAGGCCAATTAAGCAAAATATCTTAACTTATGACGTCATTCTAGATCAGTGTTTTTTTTCCTAAATGAGACCATCTTGATATTGCCTTGCATTGCTTTGAGAATTATAAATTTTCTTGTTTTGCATGTTGTAATGTTAATATTGATTTGCGTGATGAACTCTTTCAGAACAAAACTAGCTAGTCACTGTCTATTTTCTGCACATTACAGTAGGTCTATTTTTTAAAGCATAACGTGGTTTGATTTTGCCTCATCAAGAGTACTCATAGTTAAAAATAACGATAGATAGGCTTATAAACCTTGAGATTCTTGAATTGGAGGTCCTCTTTCTTTCACTTTTTGGCAATTGATCCTCATTTTAGAAATTGATAAACCATCATGTTTTGCAAGTAGCTAGAGCTACTGATGTGAAATAATTTTAGGTAACATTGGACTATTATTACAATGGACAAACAAAAACTTATAGTAAAAGAGTTTATAGATCATACTACAAATTGTAAATCGAAAAATCTTTTCAGAAAAAGAAACATATTTCTCATTTAAGGTAAAATAAAAAAATCTTTTTGCTCAAAAATGATTACCAGCATTATAAGATACCATACAACTGTCTATTACATCATGAAAATAACATGCGACCGGTTTTGACCTTATTGGGTCTCATCAGGCGGGTGTAAAAAAACACTCAATAATAAAAACGTTGAAAAAAGCAAATTTGCCGTTGGGTGCAAAAAAAAGATCCATTACAAAACAATATGATATAGCAATACCTATATCATAGGGTCTTATTTAAGGACACACACGCCCATGACATGGACAACGAGTCACATCGGTAAGCTCTAATAGAGGTGAAGGATTATTATTAAGACTTTATCATTTTAAATTATAGAGGTTCCCTCGTAATAGTTGATTCCCTCTTAGTAGTCTTAATTACATTTTATTACGTTCTTAAATTCTGATTCGCTCTTGATACCTCTGATTCTCTCTTAATACCTTGATGCTGGAGGCAGATCCCTCTTAATAGAAGATTGCCTTGAAAACTGGACCTAGCAACTAGCGACCTCTATACTTTGCAAAATGATAAAGTCTTAATAACGATCCTACACATCTATTAGGACTTACTGATGTGACTAGTTGTCCATGTCATGTGTGTATGTCCGTAAATGAGACCTTATGATATAGGTATTGCTGTATCATATTGTTTTGTATTGCATCTTTTTTTATAACCCAATGGCAAATTTGCTTTTTTCAGCATTTTGATGATTGAATATTTTTTACACCCGCCTGATGAGACCCAATAAGATCGAAAACGATCACGAGTTATTGACATGATGTAATAGACTGCTGTGTGATACTGCATGATGTTAGTGATCATTTTTGAGCACAATTTTTTATTTACCTTATTGTTATACTGGAGGCAATTCCCTCTTAAAAGGAGATCACCTTGAAAATTGCTACCTAGCAACTAGCAACCTCTATAATTTATTTCTCAAATACAAATCAATGGGCAACGTAAAAATAAACGTTAGTAGTAGCAATCTTTAGTTTGAGGTCAATTGGCCTTGTGTATGTGTGTGGTACCACAAGTAAGAAGTGGAAAGAACAGGCCAATCCCTTTACCATGCGGTAATAAAATGATGTAAACCTACTGTAAGGAAAGCGGGGTTGCTGGACCGTAACCTAAAATTAATTTATTATTGTGCGCAATGATTAAAACTTTGTTTTGTACAGCTAAATGTGACGGTAAAAAAGATTGCCGCAGCGGAAGTGATGAATGGAATTGTTCATGTCCAGCGAATAGGATTCCTTGTGAATGCAAACTAAATGAAAATGAAGATGTTTGTGTCGGTAGCAGTTCGTGCTACCAACAAGGAGGTGGCTATATTTTTGTGATTATTTTACTTTGAATACTTGTTTGTTCTTGACCCATTAAAGTATTGTAAAATTAATACCAAAATATTTGTTTGTTTGGCCAGATATTGCTGCCAGAAACCTAACAGCACGCCGTGTGGCTCTTATATTTAACTTCATAAAATTGTTATCTTTTTGGGCAGATAAATGCAATGGTATAAAAAATTGTCCAGATGCCACAGATGAATTGAACTGTTCATGCCCCGGTTCTGCTATGAAGTGCAAGTGCAAGCTGTTTCAAAACTCAAGCGTTTGTATTGGAGCGAAGAGCTGCTACTCCATTTATGGTAAGTTCGATTGAAACGAAAATTAAAATTCTTTACGTTTACTGTTTGTTTTGTATATCAACTTTGTCTAATACATAAAGCTCAGTTTCCACGCCGCTCAAGCTTACTACCAAAAAAATTGGCTTTATTGAAAAAACTTGCCCTAGTAATAACATACCTCTAAACCTAAAACCTGTTCTTTTAGTATTGCAATCGCAAGTTAAAATACTTTTGCACACTTGTGTTGTAAGCTTGGCCCACCTCAACCATAAAGACGCATTAATCAAGTTTAATAAAGTTGCTCAAGTTTGCAGGCTAATTTTTCTTGAAAAATCTTGCAGAAATCATAAAAATCATCTGCTCATTTAGCACAAATACTGTTCGATGGATTATGCTGTTAAACCATTGTATTTAGTTAAGTTTGTCAAATGCGCAGTCGAATTAGATTGCACCCCTGTTTAGTGTTGTAATTATTGTGCATTGTAATTGTTGTTGCTACCCGACCCATTCCGAGGGATGAGGCATGGCCGAAGACCATGGAGCCAAAAAGAGCGAGCAACTTTCCAAGATTTTGAACAGAGATTATAATGAGAGAAGCCGTCCCAAATAATCGAGCGGCGCGAAGAGGTCTTTGCTGGACAGTAAAGAGGAGATGAGATGTGCCCTGGATTGGATGACCGCAGGCGCTTCATGACAAATTCTCACAGCTGCCAATTCTAGAAAAATGTGACTACAGCAAAGGCTGTGTCTGTAGTAGCGAAGATAATACGGGATGCAAGCATAATGATGGAGCGCAAGCTCCTCAGTGGACACTGAGAGAAGCCGTGGGTCAAAGAATTCATGTCAGACAGTACACCATCAGAATTAGAAAAAAGATGAGTGAATACGATATGCAAGAAAAAAGATACAACTTGTGACTGTAGATGATTAAGGCAGCGCACCTTATCTCGTCAGCTTATCGGCCGGGTCATTTTGGGGTAGAATCGAGAGACCGGTGACACATCTTAGCCTGATAGAAAAGGAAAAGAAAAACACAGCCTTATATGCCTGAGACACATAAAAGTCAGATCTCAGAATAATTGGCCTAAACCGATGGAAGCAGGTGGGGAAGCAGGTGGAAAAATTAGTGGAGCAGAATATAGAAAAAGCAGAACCAGCAGCAGATCGAAGGATAAAATAGATTGATTTAGAAGAGAGGGAAAGAGAGACGAGCATGTCTAGAAGCTGAGATGTAAGTTTGTCGCTGTTTAGCTTTTCTTTGAGCAAAACCAAGAGCTCTGGATCTTTCCTTTACCGCTTCTTTACTTTTTTTCAGCATCTGAAGTTTCAAAGTCTAAAGCTACAAAGCTTGAGGCTGGCATTATCATGCGTTCTAACTTCATGATGGCTAAGCTCTAGCGGACATGTAAATAATACTTTGCCACAATATTTTATGTTTGGTATTAATGTTTGTTGTAGAAATGCACTGTGTCACCAGTACTAGTAACGTCGGAGCGTGTCGCAACGCAACGATATTTTAAACCAAGGGTAACCAACTTCTATTAAGATCAACAACAAACTTTTTAATGAGCCGCTATCAACTTGTGGATAACAATCCACCAAGAAGAATTTTTTTCTGTTTACCAACCTCCTTTTCGGGATTTGAAAATTAAAAAAGATTATGGAGCTAATGGACGCAGGCAACTTGCCACTGTCTGGACCAGATTTTGTATAAAGACAATGAGTTGCCGAAGAAAGTGGGGATTAAAAGTCAGTAGCAGGTCTGGTCAAAATAATCAAAGATCTCTTGAGTCTTATGACCGAGGGCGCTTCACAAAGGCTAATTCTTCCAATTCTGGCGAGATAAAGCAGTCAAAAAAGGCTGTGTCCACTGCATCAAAAGCAAAAAAAACACATGGAAAAGAACGAGGAAGAACAAGTTGAGTGTAAGAGAAATGAAGGTGAAAAGGAGAGAGCGGCAAGGACGATGTAAAAGTTAAAAAGAGAGAAAAAGAATTAATAAACCTGTCAGAGCTACCGAACAGCGGAGAGTTTGCAGAAAAATGCTAGATTTAGCGGGAAATAAAGCAATTCGGTCTGCAAAAAAGTAACGGATGAGTTCATGATACCAATGACCAAAGGCAAAGGAGCTTCCTTATACATAAGAAGGGAAGGAGCCATCAATCCATACTAAAGTGTAATGATGTGGAAGAAAGTCAAAATGAGAAAAAGCAGCATCTTAAAAAGAAAGAAAAAAGTCAAAGTATGGTATAAGGAGTAAAGTGTTTGCTCCATGCCGAAAAAGAGGTTGTTGTGAGAAAATAAGAAAAACAGAATGAGTGGTGGGTAGACAAAAAAGTTTTTCCAGAAATTTTAGATACGCGTTTATTTAACTTTAAATATATCTAATCCAGAAAGAAAACTGATAATAAAGAGCCTTTTTGTAGGACTACAGGGTAAAGTGAGTCAAGATGACCTGCAAAGATAATGTGTTAGCAACGGTGAGAGGCAACCAAACATGGTATGAATAGGCATTCTTTTCTTCGCCAGTCAACAATAATATTAACTTCATGTTGCGATTTCTCACCTCATTGGATTAGGTCAAAATTGCCTCTATGAGAGTCTCAAGAACCTAGGAAACTCTCCCGCCAGAAGCTTGTAGTTACTATGCTATAATACGCTCCAATAACATGTAGGACAGATATTTCTTTTTTATACCTACTAAAGCGCTACTTGAATTTCTCGAAATCGATAAAAAATTTTTTGGCCTTTTAGAGAATATGATGAAAAGAGCTTTTCTAGAAATATTTTTTACTTATTATTGTTGTCGTTGTCGTTAAGTCCACACAAAATCATTTGCGATCGACCTGTAGACTTGGTGATCGTTCAATCGATCATTAACGACCTGTTGGTCATTCCTGTCCTAGCATAATTGGCAAAACATTTTCCAGTTAACAAAAGTTACCAATATGAGGAAAACAAAAAAAGTTGAAATCTGAGTTTTATGATGACAAATATTGATTAAGTTTTTGCTTAGCTATCAAATTGCAACCGCGTTTAAAGAGTGTCCCAAAAGTCTGGGTACATGATGAAAAACCAAACAAAACTATTTCAATCACCGATAATTTTGTTAAATAATATTTTCAAAAGGCTGTCCATCATTCTCTTCCACTTAGGAGTATCACATCGATTCGTTCTTGTTTCGACAGAGCCATCACTCATTCTGGGAATAGAAAATAAAAATAAATAACATAGATAGTGAAATCCACCATGTACACAGACTTTTGGGACACCCTGTAGACGGACATGAATCGCTTAACGCTTTTGAACAACAAAAATATCAAACAAGTGACTTTATGAATGATTTATTTAAGTATGGCCTCCTAGTTTTTATAAAAACTTCCAATAAAAATTTTATTACGTTTCTATCAGTTCAAATATCTGAATAAGCTTTATACAAATCTTATCGTAAATTATTTAGATGCTTGCAATGCCCAATCGGATTGTCCAGAACGAGATCCTAAGGATGAACTCAATTGTACATGTTTTCCCAACCAAACAGCTTGCGACTGTTTCAAAGTTAGCAATCCAAGTTGTCCTCGAGAAGATGGATGCATTGACAAAAGCAAAAAAAACAATGGAGACTTTGACTGTAAGGATAAAAGTGACGAACCACATTTGATATCATTTGTTGAAAAAAGTTGCGAGTCATGTACGTTCAAAATTTTTAGATTTAGATCAATAGAAGGATGTGAAAATATGACAGAGGGAAATTGCGATAACAGTACATGCAAAGCTGTTCCCAACATAAACTGTAATGAAATATTTTGCAACGAACCAAAGAATTTTATATGCTTTTCTAAGTGTTTGTCTTCCACACCACCAACCACACTCCCAGCTAATTGCAGAAACTTTTTTATTTGTAAAAATCGTGAGATTATCATAGCATCAAGCTTTTGTGATGGGAAACCAGACTGCAGTGATAGCAGTGATGAAATTCAAAATCAGTTTGGTTTTAAATGTCAAGGATCTAAAAAATTGTTGTGTGTTCTTCCGCAAGACAATTTGCATGATGGCAATACTCCGCAATGTTCTAATTATGCCAATATTTTATTGGATAAGAAACCAATCGAGCAAGCAAATCGTTTCAAGTGCTTAGATAACTCCTACGAAATTTCAATACATCAGGTGTGTGACAATATTCTTGATTGCCCGGATCTTTCTGACGAATGTTTGTGTCCAATCAATTTACGTCAACCTCTTTGTAAAACACGATTTAAAAACAGCAATGTAACCGTTCCAGGCCATTACTCCTGCGGAGCAGTAAATACGGACTGTTCAAAATTCCAATCGATGCATATCAAAGAAGCAGAATGCGACGGTGACAATGTGGCGACAAATTTTGCTTTTACAAACGCCATAACATGTCAAGCCAAATATGGAATTGTTCATGCAACACGATGTAATAATATACCAGAATGTAGCGACTTTTCAGACGAGTGTTCCAATTGCAACAAACAGCCAGAATTTTGCAAAGATGAATGTAACAGTTTTTATCCCATGGGAGACCGCTATTGTGATGGTTATGATGATTTGGCTTACAATTATTTATCTAATTCAGAGTGTGGTGAAGGTTTTGACGAAAAAGAAATATATTGTAAAAACCGTTTTTATTGCAAGGCAGGGCCACAAGTCAGCATTCCAAAATTATTAGTAGGTGATGGCGTGATCGACTGTGATGATGGAACAGATGAAGCGGATCAATTTGCATCTAGTACAAAAATGATTCGAGATGATGCAATCTCAGCTTTCATGTGGATCATTGCTATTGTAACTTTAGGGGCCAATGCCTATGTTATTTACAATACTTGCCATCTTTTGCGCAATAAAAAAATGTTTAATTTGCTTCGTGTCAATTATGTATTGATTTTAAACCTTTCTATTGCAGATTTTATCATGGGAATTTATTTATTAATTATTTCTATAAAAAATTTACAGTTTATGGGAATATACGGTTTGGTAGATTTAAAGTGGAGGTCAGGAGTTGTCTGCACATTATCTGGAGCTCTTGCAATTATTTCTAGTGAAACTTCATGCTTTATCTTGAGTACTTTAACGACTTTCCGATTGATTACTGTACTACAACCCGTAAAATCGTGTACTTCATCTATCAAGCCATGGTTTGTAGTTATAGCTTTGATATGGTTGTTTTCTATTGTGCTTGCAGTTTTGCCTTCATTAGATGCTCTTGAAAATTACTTTGTATATCAGTTATACGTAGATGTCCCTTTTGCTAAAAATCGACCTATTAATAAAGGTGATATTCTAGATATGTCTTGCCGATATGCAAGCATTTTTAATTATAGTTTTATACAAAACGATTCTTGGGAAGTTGTAATTCCATATTTGAAGAATAAATTTAACACTACTGTCAAAAAAATAAGTTACTACGGAGAAACCAGTTTATGTATGCCCAGATTTTATGCTCACAAAAATAATTCTGCATCCGAATTTTCAATTTTTATTATTTCGCTGAATTTTATTTCTTTTGTTTATGTTTGTGTGAGCTACATTTTCATTTACAAAGTGACATCAAATCAACCTGTCAGTAATAAGCAGGTGGACATACAAAATGCAAAAATGCAAAAACGAATAGCTCGACTTCTTTTGACCGATTTTATTTGCTGGATTCCGATTTGTGTCATAGCATTTGCAAAACATGTTACTGATTTTCAACTTGCGAGTGTTGTCTTTGCTATAACCATAGCATTTTTGTTGCCTGTAAATAGTGCTCTGAATCCTTTGCTATACACTTCATTTTTTGATAAGATCTTTGCTAAAATACAAAAGCTTAGAGTTAAGCCTATAGAGGCCGAAATTCCAAGTGCTGCTGCGCCAACTTTGCTGACAGCAACAGAAATTGGAAATGATGTTATGACAACAGCAATTTAAAAAAGTGCTTTTTCCGTTATTAAAAATTTAACATTAAGACGTTTTGATGTTAAAAATTGCAAGTTTTCCTGTATTTAAAGCAGAAAAATATTTTTCAATTGCTTTCTTTTAACTTCGTCACTGAATAAACTACAAATAGCATCATGAAGCCACAAATACAAATAGTATAGTCAGGTAATGAAAAATTATTTTGTTTTTCAAAAAATGCTATATCTTACATCATAGTACAATAGCAACAATTTGAATTTTTACAGAAAACAGTTTATCATTTAGTGCGTGCAGTGCGATTTGGTGTATAATGTTATACTATATAGTTCATGTAATTAGTCTACGCTTTCCAAAAAGACAATTTGTCATGTATAACTCTATACAGTACGTTTGTCTTAATCAAAAATTTTTATTGTATGTTTAAACAAAAAAGAATATTTCAAAATATACAAACTGGTGAACTTTAGATTGTTCTATCGTGTGTTTTGATTGGTTTAAGTCAGTTTTTGTTTTATCCATTAATGTTTCGTGTACAGTATATTGAAAAAACAAGCACTCGTTTTTCAGAATTTTCGAGGTAGTTTAAGTTGTTTTATGATTATGCAGACATATAGCACTGAACTAAAACGCGTTTGAAGATAAGTTCGCAGATGTAAGCAATCGATGTTCTAAAATAACCGAGTCTTTCTGCTTGCGTTTAAATGTGTTTTAATTCCTTCATAACTACTGGATATGGAATTGGCGCCATTGATCACCACCTTGAAGTAAGTTTTACAATGGCATCGGTGACACTGCAACAATGTTATCACTGCAGGTTACTTTTTAACAGCAGTCTATTTTACAGGAAAGGATCACTATTTTAGATTTAATAAAAGCTGGCCAACAAGCGAATCAACATTGGATTAAAAGCTGTACCCGATTACAATATATGTGCGGTTATCTGACAGCCGTCATGAGCGGTTTTAATAGTCGAGATATTGATTTTCTTGTGTACAAGAACTTACAGTTTTATCCCATTTTAACACCGCTACCAGGTTCCGGTATTTGCGTCCTTTTATTAAACCACAAAAAAACTTCTGATACATTGCTTTACAATTTCCCACGGCCAATCGCGCACCACTTTTGTTTAATCCGACCAAGCACTTTAGTTATTATTGGCACAAGTGTGTTAATGGAGATCCAAAACAAAGCAAAAAACTGTGCTTAATTTCAGTTTTGAAAGTGTGACCTTTAAAAATGGTTTTCAGTGGGTCGATAGTTTATGTTAATCCAAACCTTTCCAAAAACATTTGGTTTCTTGGTGATTATTGGCTGTTTCTGAATTCCAAACAATAAATTAGGTGATAACTAGTTGGTGCTTTCTCAAATCTGAAACTTCAATTACAATGCACGTAGAAGCAAATTTCTTAGGTAATTTTTTTTTTGTTTTTAACAATTTTTTTGTTTTGAAAATGACGGAAAATTCTCAGAGATTAACATTGTCAGTTCAAAGGTTATAAGAAGCACAATCAACACAGATGTTTAAAAATAGCCAACATGGCATTTCTCTATGGAGTAATTTTATCACAAATGCCTTTCTTTCGCAGTGAAGTTGAAACTTTATGTAATTTATTGCTATTACAAGAACTTCTGGTCTGATGTCCCGCCTAACACTGTCTTCGAGAATTACGCGTACCACTCGTTCAACATGGGGCATGTAGTTGAAATAAAATCAGATGACCAAGCTGATAAATAATTTAGATTGACGCGCGTATACTACGGAAATAGTTTACGATTTTTTATAAGATAAATAAATACTCATAATACAAAAATAAATTTACTGAAGCAATCATCTATTATAGCTAGACCGGAAATTAGATCAAAAAAGCAATCAAACAGGACGCCAGTGCGTTCGTAAAACAGTAACTTGCAAGTAAATCCAAGCGTAGTCCACTAAATTCTAGACTAATTTAAACAGGTATAAAGCGGTCGGCTATATTGGTGAGGAAACGATGATTAAAGAACAAAAGTTTCCAGGTGTGGAAATTAGAAAGCTTTGTCAGAAAAGACAACAACGTAATCTAAAAATTAATTGATTAACAATATGGTTTGCGAGAAACAACGCCAAGTAAGGTAACATGGGAACAAACTAAAGCTGAGCGATGAAGAAGAGAAACTAGGTTAGAAACTCATGACGACTAAACAGAAATACTTGCAGTAACAAATGCTGATAAAACCATAACAGAAAGATTGCCAGGGAGACCGCGGGGCACTTTTGCATTCTACAGAAGCTTTACATTTTGGGACAATGGTACTACGTGTAAAATACCAAAAAAACGGAAATTTATATTAAACATGAAACTACGAAAGCGCATTCTAAAGAATGTGTTGTTGACTTATGGAAATACGGTAAAACTAGCTTATGTTAAGGAAATATAAAATCGCTGAAATACGAAAATTTGATGAAAAAGACACAAATTAACAGTAAAACGGTCTAATTGGGTAAAAGTTAGTAATTAAATTTAGTTTAATTAAGCATTTTGGTAATTTTCCATTTTTTTACAATTTTCATATTTAATTTGTTTTTTGCATATTCCGCAAGAATTTCCGCAATTCTTTAAATTTCCTTATTTTAGTGTCATCCAAATGCAGCAATCCCATTACACGTTGCTTTAAAAAGTGAACAATAAAAATTGCTTCTTTTAGGCACCAATAATCTTTCTTAGAATTAATAGACTTCAGTCAAAAAAAGTCTTTGAATAGAGCATCGTTACAAAACAAAACTCAGTTAATTTATCACAAAATTGTTGCACTACATTTTACCTCAGAGTTTCCATTTCTTGGAAAATTCTCTTCTTATTCCTTAAAGTTCTAAATCAATCAACAATCTTTTTAACGCGATGGTTCGGTCTCAGGCTCCGCTAGATAAGTCAAATTGACTGTTTGTTTTTCCGAGGGTTCTGAGAACTTCGAAAACTCCCCAGCAAATTATTTATAATACTTTTTTGACGACTACAAAAAACAGCTTATTCTTTTTTTAAATCATTCGCTTGTTTCATTAAATCGTTTTTCTTCTGCCTTATTGCCTTCGTTTTATATTTCTTTTTGGACTATAGCTTTCTCCCTTATTAATGGAATGCTACTCCTTTTTTTATTTTTGCCATTATCGGGAATATAAATTTAACCATTTCAAGCGCTAGGACTTTTTCTCTCGTGCATATCTCTATTATGGGTTGATGCTTGGCCCATTCCACTCTTCTCAGGGCACTTTTTTTCGTAACCTTCATTTAGTAATATTTCACCCTTGTCTTCGCTGTCGCTAATTCTTTTTACAGAGTCTTCTCCCTTGTCCTCAATCAACCCACCTACTGTTTCTTTTCCCTTTACTGACACGCTTAGGGTTTTGCTATAGAATGCAGTGTGTCTTTATTTAGGGAGTGAAACTATTCTTCTTGTTTCTAATATAGCTTTGAAAAAAGCTGTTTGAGCCATAAGTTTTTCGTGACTATATTTTTTTCTCATTTGTTAAGGCAAAAAACAAACAATAACGGGAAAACACACAATTAAATAGTCATGGCAGCACAAAATACGTATAAAGAGTGTGAAGTGAATATCTGTTCGTTAATTTATTTAGGAATATTTTGTTTTACTTTTGCAAGGAATGATAAGCTCTAGATGAAAATTTTTGGATCTTGACTTTGCACTGTAAGTTACAATAATTTCGAAATTGGATTGAAGGTTGTCGCTTGCTATTTCATTGTGACAAGTAAAAAAACCACTCCTCGCAAGTATACAAACTTGCGCTTTTACTTTAAAGTCAAATAAATTACTTCTTGTGCGATTTAACTCATGAGTGCTTGAGATGGTATGTGATTTCAATTCAATGAAGTAAACAACTAGATTCACAGGCAAATATCAAAAAAACTTTGTTGCAAAACAAAGAAGAAAAATACGAAAATTATACATTAAAATACAAGGTATTGAAATGCAGTTCTTCATCAAGGGGTCACATGACGCTTTATAGATTTTCCTCAAGTTTTTGTAGAATCAGTAAGTGAGGCTAACCGATTTGTTGTAGTTCTAAACGGTGATGTCGTAGAATTGCTTTTTTGATTTGTATGGCTATTAACCTGGCGTCTGTTTTAATATTTTGGTGAATTTTTGTGTTCCTGGCCTTCCAAATTTTATGATTGGTATCGTGTCAACTTCTGATTGGGACAAGGAAGTAGGTATTGAATAATCTAAAGATAATTGGTCTTGTACTATCGGGACGATAATAGTGGTGGTTTTTTCTATTAAACTGTCAATGAATTGCCATATCATAGTGAGTTCTTCACATGATTTGAACACGTGAAATGCAATGTCTGGACCTTTGTTGCAAAAAACACAGAAGGATTTTGGGTTGTCAAGAGAAAAGTCGCAAAATTTTGTTTGAAAAGGTAAAACGTTATGAACTAGTTTGTAATTAGAAGTTTTTAAATAGTTGGGCACTGTAGGGTTGTGAACTCCTTTCCATTTGCTTTTGTTCATTACTGCTCTGGTCGCTGGGGATAAGTCATTAATGATGCGTGTATAAATGGTTTAAATTTTGCCGCATTCCAATTCTTTCTTCGTAATGTTGTACTTTTTGATAACATCTAACGTATGCCTGTAGTATGCGGATGGTATTATTTTATGTGGTAGATGATTCAGTTGATTTAGGTTAAACAAATTTGATAGAGTATGTCCGATTTGATGTTCTATAAAGGTAGCTTGGGTATCTAGTTCAAAATGCTAAGTTCTTATTTGGACATATTTAGAAATAATTTTTAGATATGTTAGGTCACCCTGAATGGTGATATTGGTAATGTTATACCCTACAAGATCCTTAAGCAGTTGAAGGATCACGAGGGAAGGTGTTAATCTGTGTGGCTCTCCCATAAAGGCAAGGATTCGTGAGACAATCTTTTCGTTAATTTGATTCGCAATGGGATACGTTGATGCCGTATAGTTGATTATTGGCATGACCTTTGCCTTAATTAGCAAGCACTTGGCTTCCCAGGTTAAATATGGTCTGTTTAGTGTACTGATGATTTGTTGTAATTCCTTGAGTGATTCTTCCCACTTTTCTTTTTGGTTTGCATTTCCTATGATCGTGCCTAAAATATTTAAATTTCGATTTTTCCAATTAATGCGCGGTAGTTCTGCATGCGATTTAGTTTGTGTGGTTAGGCCCTGTGTCTTGTCTTCATTTAAGCGCAAGCCTGAAGCTTTTTTGAAAATTTGAGCATATTCAAAGGCTTTTTGAACTGAATATTTGCCAATCAACGTCAAGGTCATGTCGTCGGCATAGCTTTGACATTTTATCTGATTCTTACCAATTTCTATTCCTTGCATCGGAGGGGATCATTTATGTACGAAACTAGTGGCTTCACTGCAACAAGGAACAGAAAAAGACTTAAAGGGGTCTCCCTGTCTCACTCATACTTTCTCTATCCAAATGGATGCGCTTGCTTCTGCGCAACAAGCTCATCAATGTTAATGTGAATTTTTGTCAGATTGAGACGAAGATTTGGCTCCAGTTCCAAACGGCTTCTGCATTTAGATTTGGTGGCAAGCATTGCTGAGAAACCACATTTACACAAATAAGACGTGCAGAAAGGCAAAAGAAACTTTGTGGCTCGAGTCGAAATCTTTGGAAAGTCACTTTGGCAGTGAAGCCAGAAACTGGAGATCAGAAAAAGAATCCTTTTCATGAGTGGAAAAATCATCTGGAAGATCGACAGTAGTTGAAAATGGAAAACAAATCCAATCAAATTCTTCATAATTTTTTGGAAATACAAATGAAATTTTTCTATTAACTGCTGAAAATGCTGAGCAATATCCAACTTTAATTGACTGTCGATATGCAAATCATTTTCTGAAATAAATTCGCACAGAAGTGGAAATGCAGCCAGATTATATTTTTCAATATCTCCGAGTCTTAGCTGTAGTTTTCTAACAGTGCTATTAATTTTGTCACTGACTTGAAATATATCAACTGTTGTTCCTTGAAGGCTTGGATTCAGCTCATTTAGAAATCTGAAAACATCTGCCAGATAAGCTAGTTTCGATAGCCACACATCGTCACAGAACAAGTTTTGAAAAGGAGAATTGATATCAATCAAGAAAAGAAGAACTTCAGCACGGAGTTCAAACAACCGGAAAAGCACTTTCCCCCTTGATAACCATCGCACTTCTGTGTGTAGAAGAAGTTTATCATGCTCAGCGTCCATATTGTTGCACATAATTGTAAACATGCGGGAGTTTAATGCTCTTGCTTTAATCAAATTCACAACTTTGATGGCGTTATCCAACACGTCTTTAAATGAAGATTGTAGCATTTTTGCAGCTAAAGCTTCTCTGTGGATGCTGCAGTGTGTAAAGGCTGCATTTGGAGCAACAGATTGTATTCGCGTAACTACACCACCGTGTCTCCCTGCCATCGCGCGAGCATTGTCTGAACAAACCCTAACACATTTTTCCCATGAAATTCCATTTTGATCAATAAAATCATTTAATACTTTGAATATTTCAGCACTCGTAGTTCGCCCTTCAAGAGGTTTGAAAAACAAAAAGTCTTCAATCATTTCAAAATCATATACGTATCGAACATATACTAGTAATTGAGGAAAATTTGTCACATCTGTGCTTTCATCGAGCTGAGTTGCAGGTGGGACAGGCTCAAACGCAGTATTGCAGTCAAGACACTCAAACAGAAGTAACACTTATCGACCAGAAAAGCTTTGTAGACGATACCGTGATGGATGATGATTCTGAAGATTCTAGCTGGGTACCAAATGTTGATCAGTGCCATGAAAACAACTTCACGCCCTCTGGTGATGGAAACCCTACGCCAGATAAAGAAAGAAAATTTATGGTTTTTGAAACCCTACTTCGTTTGCTGACGGATTTTTGTCAGGATTGTGAAAAACAACAACTGCGTATGAAGAAAGATATAAATGGGACATGTATTACGTGTTCCTATTTATGTGAATGTGGGTCATTGTTTTATTGGACTAGCCAGCCTCATTCTGGTACCATGCCTGACGGCAATCTGCTTATTGCTGCGGCAATATTGTTTTCTGGTGGAAGTGCAACTCGGATCTTGAACATGATGAAGCATTTGAAGTTGGCATGCTTCACTGAAAGGACCTATTTTAGGTTGCAGCAGTTTTATCTCATTCTATCTATTCAAGAGTTGTACAATTTAAAACAAAACATGCTTTTAAGTCTGTTAAAAAATTCCATTCGAGTAGCAGATGTTGTTCACCTGGTCACACAGCAAAGTATGGGTTCTACAGTGTTTTGGAAATGGACACGGGCAAGATTATACATACAGAATTAGCACAGGCAAGTCGTTGTACGTACTCAAAATGTTCTATACTTTGTACATAAGCACTTAAATTTTGTTAATGTGCTACATGCTAAAGTGAATTACTTGTTTTGTGGAACAAAAATGTACACTACTGTAGATAGTGTAAATACTAGTTTTATATGCTATTAGCATAAATTGATGTGTTTAACGTATGTTTTCACACTTGTTGGCATGATTTGCGTCGCCTTTGCGGGGAATATTTTTTGCTTTCAAAATCAGTTAAAATTCATATTTACGGATCTGAGTATTTTGCGGTCGTCTATTGCTTTTAATAATTATTCTCCACTTTAAAGCAATGAAGTTGTCAATTCACATCACTTAAAGCTGGAAGGTTTGAAGCTATGGGCACGATATCTTGCGATGTTAACTAACTCGGATTCAATCTATAAATTTTTTCCGATCCCGATTCGAATCTTTTATAAAGTAGACATTCGTCCTCTAATTTGCTACTAGATCGGCAGCACTACTTTTAGTTTGTTTTTTTTTTTTGTAATTCATTGCCTACGTTTGTAGTGTTGACAATAAATATCAAAAATCAATTTTCAAGTTTATTGTATCATATATTTTAAAAAGGTTACGATTTTGTTGTTTTATTCATGTTTTCTTTGTTGTCTCTTCACATTAAAGTAATTATTTATTCCCATCTCTACTCCGCAGCAGAAACCAGATATCGCTTCAGAATTTGATGGCAAGTCTTCGGTAAGATTTTCAGTTAATTTTAAATGCTTTTTCGCAGCCATTTTTCAGTGAATTAGTCTACAGCAGGGCTTCTCAAACTCATTTTCCTCCGTGGACCACCATGCCTATTCAGATAACTCTGTGGACCCCAGCAGATAACAAAAAATTACAAAGACACAAAAATCAATTTACACATTCATTTAATACACAATTTTACCAGTATATTAGTTTATGCTACTGTACATGTGCTTCCAGACTTTTGGATGCGTTTATTGCTAACAAGCTTTTCGATGTTAGGAGTGGTATTAGATAAGGCACAAAGTAGATCACTTTCTACTGCATCAAGACAATTCCTTTGTTTGGACTTGATGTTTAACAGAGACGAAAAACCACACTCAAAAGAATAAGTTGATGCAAATGGCAAAAGTCGACTGATTGCATATGATGGTACATCTGGGTAGGCACTTAACATACCACTCCAAAACTTTTCTAATGTGGATTGTTAATACAAATCCTTAACCGACAAGTCATTTTTCAGTTCTAAGATTTCTTCTTGAAAGTCCAGTGGAACAGTATGAACCTCAGCAGTAAATGGATCCCTTACAAAAGATAAATCATCCCTTGTCATGTCCACTTCTGGAAAATACCGTTGAAATTCATCTTCCAACTTTGACAAATGTTCAAGGACTTGCACCCGAATGTTTTGCTTATCCCCAACCGTACCATTTACACATGGGAATTGAACAAAGTTGTTATTCTCCCCTCTATTAATCCAGAGTTGTAATTTTTCAACAAAAGCTTTGATTATCCCTTGATGAGTAAACAAATTGACGCCTTTTCCTTGCAACTGAAGATTCAACTTATTCAAAATTTAAAAAATGTCGACGAGGTATGCAAGTTCCAATTCCGATTCAGCAAGAATATTTTTGAAATCATATTTTCCTTTGCACTGGAGAAATTCCATCAACTCCTCTTTCAGAGTAAAAATTCTGTTGAGTATCTTCCCAGCTGACAACCACCTTACTGGAGTGTGAAACAGCAACATCTCAAAGTCGGACTCCATGTCCTGACATATTTTCCGAAACAGCCTGGTGTTCAATGCCGATGATTTTGCGTAATTAACTATTTTCACTAAAACTTTGAAAACAATGTTTAGTTGATCCGGAAGTGTTTTTGATGCCAATGCCTCTCTGTGAACGAAACAGTGAACTCCAATTGCCAATGGAGCACGCTGTTTCACTAAGGTTTGGAAGCCTGATCGCGAGCCTGACATGGTAGGTGCATCATCAGTGGTAATCCCCATTAAATTGCCCCAGTCCAAACCATTTTCCTTAAAGAAATCATTAACTGCTTCTAACACATCCTCAGCTCTAGTATTGAGCTTAAGAGGCTAGCAAAATAGAAATTCCTCCTTGAAATTTCCCTCATGTACATATCGCACAAATGCTAATAGCTGAGAAAATTGTGAGATATTAGTTGATTCGTCGAACTGTATGGCAAAAACAGGAGATTTTTTTATTTCATTTACAACTTGCTCCTTAATGTTCAGTGAGATTTCATTTATACGTCTTGATACAGTGTCATTAGATACGGATATATCATCAAGTTTCCGAGCTGCATCCTCACCGACAACAAGCCTAACCATTTCTTTTGCACATGGTAGTAACAATTGTTCAACAATAGGGTGAGGTTTTTTGGCCTGAGCTATTTTGTACGCAACAATGGATGAAGCACGAACTGCATTGGTGGTCCTCTCATGGTATGTACCAAATGAGTCGAGACGTTGCCGTTTAAACGAAAATAAATGTCGCTCAAAATAACTTTTATCCTTTTGTACCAAAGTGGGGTGACACTTGCTAAGATCAAGCTTAAGCTTAGCAGGTTTTAGTGAGTCATTTCCCAAAATCTTGTAGCAAATAACGCACTGCTGTAAATCAACGTCATCTTTTTTTTGACAAGTGAAGCCGTATTGAATGTAGATTTCCAAATACGTACGCTTTTTGGCCATGAAAATTTAATATTTAATTGTACAAATCTTTATATAAAATTTATTCAAGTTTATCCTGAAATAACTAAAATTTGGCTGTCAAAAAATGCATTCGCAATTAAGTAAAAAATCATTTACTCTAACATTCTCTTCTGGTTTAGCAAATTATATTTTCCCTTAACAGCTTAACTTATTCAACATTACCTTTTAACTAATCTCGCAGATGCTTGTCAGCATTCCAACAGTAGCCTTGCGTTCCTAACTAACGATAATTCCTAACTTGCTATAATCACTAAATCACTCCTTATGACATCACATAGACATGATTGTAATAACCGTGATGGCTATTTATGTCATTGCAACTTGCTTCATTGACCAGCAGCGAAGTGGATATAGTCACTGTTCAAATGGGTTCTTTAAACAACAGGATCTTTATCGCTGGTCAGCAACGCATGTATTATTTCGTAAGAAAATCATGTGGACCCCTTCGATAGGTCACCATGGACCCCCAGTTGAGAAGCCCTGGTCTACAGCGTTGCATTGCAGCTTAGCCCTTTCTGATTAACTGGTTTTCTTTTAACCAACTTACTGCAGACCAAAGGATATTGGCCGAATTTAGGCTGCATGGCAGGGTCTACCTGACAGAGTGACAAATATCTGTAATAGGCCGGATATAGCTTTATACCTTCACCCCCACCCAAGAAATACAGCAGAGATTTGCAGCTAAAAAGCCCAGCAGCCTCGGCAACAATACTTGAATGTTGTGAGACGAGGCCTAATTTTACTTGGTCATCAAAGAGCGAAGATCAAGGTTAAGAATTAGGCTGTTGGCTATGGGTTCTATAGTATCAGCTTATAGTAACTGTGTAACATTATTAACCTCGTGGATCGTGAACTCAAAGGTGCACCAAATTTTTTCGAGGAAGGCTGTACAACCTTGATGGGGTGTAATGTGCACCAAGTATTATACTGAGATTCCCAGTACTAATAACCCACAGACATGGTAATCTCAATGCTAGTCACCTGAACTGCCTAAGCCTACAATTAACAGGGGAAATGCGACCCTGCTATAACGTGAAAACTGATAATTTTTTAAAACTCTAGATGCAGACGGCTACCAGCGCGGAGCTTAGATTGGCTCTAGTTTAGATTTGCGCAAGGCGTTACACAATACAAACTAACTTAAACAAAAATTAAGGATAATAAATTAAATTTTAAAATATAAATTTCTGCATACCTGGGAGCCTGCGCTAATATGTTAGATTCAAACCATTCAGCATTGGCACGAACTAACGAGAGAATGGTGAGCAAGAAAAAAAAAAGAATATTCTATTCGCATTTCGGCCTGTTGCTGATGCAGCAAAGTCATTTGATTTCAAATCATGCTGCACTCCAAAAGGAGATAAAGTACGCGATCTTATCGAGAACCATTTCAAGTCTTATTCGTGGCTTGTGTACTCCTGTGCTCATTGAGATCTCTACTGTAAATTTTGCGCCATTTTTGCTTCCGATCAGAACACCTTGGCAACAAGCAACAACAGTGAAAAGCCGGGAAAACTTGTGACAGAGCCACTGTGGGGCTTTATTAGGCTGACTGGCAAAAATGGCTATTTTTACGAACATGATAAGCTTGGATACCACAAAGCATCAATCATCAAGGTTCGTCGTGATATTTATGATTTTTTTTTTGGCTACGCTTGATTTTGTTGATAATGAAACAAATTCTATTTTACTTGTTTTTATAGAAGATGCTGTTCAAATTAATTTTAATCTACTTAACGATTTGGTCTAACCCTTACGATGTTTAAGAATTTTGTGATTAAGCAAGCTCTTGTCAAGTATATTTGTGCACGTTTTGTTAAGTTTACATAAGTTTAATCATCAAAGAACCGCTTTAAAAAAATTAATGATTGCGTTTGCGTTGACTCCGTCTAGAGAAATATACTATTGCAGCTGAAAACTTAAAATAAAAACGTAGGCATTACAGACAATCGCCAATCGACAAAGTGTTTTACGTTTGGTGTTATTTTTTTACTTTCCCGATCATTTGTGCCTTGCCTGTATTACGAACAGCTTTATTATATTACTAAAAATTTCTGCCATATATTTCAGGCATCAGAGTCCAAGTCTCGAACCCGCAACCCCACTTTGCATGTACATTCTTTCCTTCAAACTGCAGCTACAAAACAAAAGACAGAAAATTGCGCTTTTATTGGATATTTGGTTAACACCCCAGTATTTGTTGGTCGATATGGCATTTTATACAAGGGCCACCGAGACAGTGGTAAGCTGGATCAACTGCCAAACAATATCAAAGGTATGGATACATCTTAAGGCAACTTTCGAGCCATCTTGCAACTGCATTCGATGGCCAAAAAACCTCTGAAAACTTTTTTGGAAAACTCTGCGTCTAATGTCAGTTACCTTAGCCCAGAAAGGCAAAACGAACTAATTTCGCTTATTGGAGATGAAATTTTGTCTGTTATCTCATCAGAAATCAGAGCAGCGCCTTGCTTTGCTGCAACAGCAGATGACACAAACGCTCTGTCCGGTCAATCATAGCTTTGCATTGCTATTAGATATATAAGTGGAGGTATCCACACAGAACGTTGCATTGCAATGATAAAGCAATCAACACTGACTGGTGAGGCCATAGCAAAAGCAATTTTATGTCAAGTCAGAAAGTTGAACTTACCTCTTGAAATATTTGTTGGACAAGGATGTGATGAGTGTTCTGCTATGTCCGAAAAATTCAAAGGAGCCCAAGCTGTTATTAAAGAGTCATGTCCGCAAGCCATCTGTGTGCATTGCGTTGCTCACCTTTTGAACTTAGTTTTGATTAAAGCTTGCTCGTTGCCAAGCATTCACCATCCATTCGAAGTGATTATCGAAGGAGGGACTTTCTTTCGATCTGGTATGAAGCAAAATGGTTACTAAACAGCAGCAATTAATCACTTGTCTGGTCGCACAAGCTCCAGATGGAAACTACAGATACCATGAGAAACACGCTTGGCAAATAAGCATTCTGCGGTGTCAACTGTTGCGGAGCTCCATAACCCCATTCATGATGTCTTGTTGCAGCTTAGTGTGATGGAAACGAGTTGGCGGAAACACGTCGAAAAGCATATTCTCTTTGCTCCTCCATAACATAAGTCGTTTCTGTGTTTCATTATACATTTTTGAATATGTCATGGCTCATATATCAACGCTGTCACAGCTCTTGCAGAAAGTCGACATTGATTTAAGGAAGGCTATCGTTTTAGTAAAAGATTTGAAGTCACTTTTGGAGTTCGATCGCAACGATATCGGCAATTTCACTTGTGAAAAATATTTGATATAGCTGTTGAGTTAGTCGTATCAAACGACATTCTGATGTCACGAATTGCCGCACGTCAACTTACACACAGAAACTAACCTGCAAAAAACAGCGAAAGAATATTATCTGCGCAATGCTTTTTATCCGTTTTTGCATGGATTTATTTTATAATTTGAGGATCGTTTTTGTGGACATGCTGCTTCATTAATGCAGCCTAGTTTCTTGTTACCAGCTAATTGTTTAAACGCACAGTTTAACGATATTGAATCGGTCGTTGCCCTATTCATGCCCTTGCTGCAAACTTCGGTTGCTGAAGTCGAAGCTCAATTTTCACTTTGACAAAAACTCAGTGAACAACATCTTGAGATTTTAGATTGGGAGAGCGCATATCAGCAATGTGACTTTGACATTTACCCGGCCATTCGCCTATTACTCAGTATCTCTGGTACACTTCCTGTTTCTTCGGTAGCCCCAAAGAAGTCATTTTCTGCACCACGTTTTCTCAAATCGAGCTTGCGGACCGCCATGACCAAATCAAGACAGCATGGTCTTAATTTGATATATATACACAGTGACATGGCCAATGACACCAATAATATTGTCACCGAATTTGCTGGCAAGTGTCGAAAAATTGATTTATTATGAAACCCTCATGAGAGCTTGTTGTTGTTGTTGTTGCTGTTGGTTACCCGACCCCTTCCGAGGGATGGGGGCATGGCGGAACACCATGGAGCCCCAGAAGCCGGGCAACTCCCCAGGGTCGGACCAGAGTTTGCACAGAGACAGAGAGTCGTCAAAGAGTGAGCGGCACAAAGAGTCCGTAGCTGGACAGTGCAGAATGAGATGAGAGATGTCCTGGTACGAGTGTCCACGGGCGCTGCAAGGAAGGATTCTCGATTCTGCCAATCCTAGAGAGATAAAAACTTAACAGAAAACTGTCCGTTGCAGCGTAGACGAGAGAGAACACAGCGAGCATGACGAGGGAGCACAAGTTCCTCAGTGGAAATCGAGGGAACCTGTGTGTCAAAGAATTTAGATGAGACAGTACGCCTCCAGTCCGAGATAAGACGAGAGTGGATACGGGAGATAAAAGAAGAGAGACTACAAGGGATTGCGGAGGGCGCAAGTAGCGCTCCCCGTCTAGCCAGCTCGTCGGCCGTGTTGTTCAATGGGAGAAACGAGTGTCCGGGGACCCATTGTAGCCTGATAGAACAGGAGGAGAGAGAAGACAGTTCCTGCCAGATCTACCACAGAGTTTGAGATAAGAGAAAAGATGGAGGAGAGGACAGAGTGGCGAGGACAGAACGAGAGTCAGATAGGAGGAAAAGAGAAGAGAAATGGCAGACTTGTTGGTGCTGCCGAGACCAGCAAAGAGCGTGCAGAATGGCGCAGGCTTCAGCGGAAAAACTTGAACATACTGGGCCTGCCGAAAAGGAAAGAGTGGCCTCAGTGCACAGAGAGAACAGTTGGCAAGAACGCCGGAGCCGCCCTTGCCAAAAGGAAAAGGAACAAAGCCGACTGTCCAAAGTACCAGATTATGAGGGGGGAGAGAGTCAAGATGGGCGAGAGCCACACCTTGGCGAGAAAGAAGGGAATCAGAGCAAGAGCATGGAATGGAAAGGGTGGACTCTACGGTGAACAAGGGCAGATTCCAAGAAGGACAGGGAGAAAAGCAAAAAGAGCCTCCCTAGGAGAGGTAGAAGGAAGCATGAGTGGGTGAGTGGACGCAAAAGCTCTCCAGGACGATCTGCAGAGTCTTGGTTTCACTCCAAGTCTGGCCAAACCTGAAATAGGAAAGAAGGTTGGGAGACGAAGAGCCCGCTCATAACAAAAAAGAGTGAAGTGAGTAGGGGAGGTAAAGAAGCCTAGGTGAGTAGTAAAGGGATAGGGGAGGACGAGAGGCAGCCGGTGATGGCGCGACTGGCTGCTCGGTGGAGGTGTTCCAATTTGGTAATATTAGTAGCGTTTAGGAATGGAAACCATCCGGGTGAAGCGTAAGTGAGAAAGGGTCGAAGAAAAGATTTGTACAGAAGAGAGAGGGGCCCCATGATGAAGCAGAGATACAGCGTAAGGCCTTGAGACGTGGGAAAAACTTGGCCTTCAGCGAAGATACATCTTTAAAAAAGGAAAGAGTGCGGTCGAAGGTGACCCCAAGAAAAGTTGGAGTGGGATTAAAATGGAGGCGGGAGCCGAGTAGGAGGAGGTTGGGTTGGAGGTTAGCTTGGTGGGGATCCACTGAAAAGAAGGAAGCCTCATATTTTCTCGGATTGAGAGGAAGACACCAGTTCTCAGACCAGTGTTCCAATCGAAACAGAGCTCCTTGTGTGGCCTCCACCGCAGTGGGGACCGAGGGGGAGGAGGACCAAATGGCAAGATCGTCAGCATAAAGAGAGCAGCTGACGGAAGAAGGCAGAGAGGCCGGAAGATCAATAATGAAGAGAGAGAAAAGAACAGGGCCAAGAACGGATCCTTGCGGAACACCTCCACGGACTCGAAAGGAACGACTTTTGTGATTTTGATAAACCACACAAGCGCGCCTATCAGAAAAGAAAGATTGAGTCCAACGAGCAAAGCAAGATGGAAGGCCAGCCGAAATGAGTTTGTGGAAAAGGGCGGGATGCCAGACAAAGTCAAAAGCTTTAGAGAAATCGATAGTAGAGATAATTGTCCGAGAGGCCGGTCTGGGTTTGTTAAACCCATCCGAAATGGACTGAGAAAGGTACAGAATTTGATCAAGTATAGACCATCCAGGGCGGAAACCAGCCTGGCGGGGAGAGAGAATGGAATTAGATTCCAGAAAGAAGAGAAGACGGGATAGAATGATGCGTTCAAACAGCTTTGATACGCAAGAGGTGAGAGAGATAGGCCGGAAGGAAGCAGGAGAGTCGAGAGGCTTTCCCATCTTGTGGATGGGAATAATAGAAGATGTCTTCCAGGTGGAAGGAAATGAATGCAAAGTCCATGAGAGATTGAAGATGTGAAGAAGTAAATCCATGCCAAAGCGAGGAAGGTGCTTTAGCATGGAATAGGCAACTTCGTCTGGGCCAGTGGCAGTGGATGAGGTAAGGTTGGAGGCAGCTGCAAGAAATTCCGCGGGAGAGAAAGGAGAGCAAAAGGACGAGTGAGACTCTTCAAGGCACGTGGCTCGGCGGAGCTCAGTGAGGTAGCCTCTGGCTCTGCTACGCAGGGCCTTTGGCTGAGAAACGGAAAAGTGCGATCTGAGGTAATCGGCGTAGACCGAAGCCGATTCCCTGGGAGAAGAACAGTTAGGAAAGTTAGGAGAGGAGCAAGACGAGGAAGGAGAGCCAGCGATAGAGCAAAGAAGAGAGTGCACAGATTTAGGGTTAGACCTAGGTGAAAGAAAAGAGCAAGTCGTCTGCCATGCCTCAGCCTTGGCCTTGGCCTTGGCAACAACTGACGAGGCGCGTCGAGAAGCGGAGATGTAAGCCTGGCGATCTTCATCACTTCTGTGAGCGGCAGCAAAAGCCTTGCGTCTTTCACTAACCGCTTCTTCCACCTCAGCAGACCACCAGGCTTTAAGATGGCGTTTGATGCGGCCGAAAGGAATGGAAGACTTGGCCACATTCAGTGCCAGAGAGGTAAAGAAAGCAGCAGCAGAGGAATGAGAAAGAGACGAGCATTCCTCTGCAGAAGAACAGTGAGAGTCAAAGTATGAGGCAAAGCCATCCCAGCGAGCTTTCTGAAAATTAAAAGGAGGGGGGACGCTCGTTGGGGCGATAGACCAGAGAGAAAGGGACGGATAGAAGAATTGGTAGATGGTCAGAACCCAGGTCCTGAAGCACCTCCCAGGAGCAAGAAAAAGCAAGAGTAGAAGGAGCAAAGGAGATGTCAGGAGAGAAGCGATGGAGAAGGGTGTTTGTGTCAGGGTCATTAAGGGAGAGGAGGTCAGAAGAAATGACCCAGTCGAATACTTCCTCCCCGCGGGGATCGGAAGTACCTCTTGAGTCCAAGAAGGAGTAATGGCAATTGAAGTCCCCCAGAATGAAGAGATTTCTGGAGGAGGGAAGAATGGAGGGAGAGAAGGAATTGGTTCTGCCATCCGTTGGGGAGGAGCGAATAGGAGGGGCGTACACATTAAGAAATAACACCGAGGAGGAGTTGTTAAGAGAGATGTTGACCTCTATATAATCAGAGTCGGGATCGAACGAAGTAAGAGAGGAGGTAGAAAGTTCAGAAAAGGATAGGCCCTGTCTGACGAAAGTGACAACACCGCGGCTGGCGTGCGTGGCATCAGGAAAGAGAATGTCAGACCGGGAGTGAGTGCAATCAGAACGCAGAGCAGAGAATCCAGGAATCCGGAAAGAGGAAGATGAGTTGAGATTGAATTCCTGGATGCAGATAAAGTCGACAGGATGTGAAGTAGTTCAGTGCTCCCGGCTCGAAGACCTCCAGCATTCCATTGAAGAACCCTGAGAGAGTCAGGGGGAGGAGAGGAGGCAGGAGGCGTAGAAGGACAGCCAGGAGCAAGGGACGGTGGTGAAGGGCCAGAGGAAGGAGATATAGAATGGGCAGATGAGGGATAGGAGGTTTGGAGACCAGGGTGACGCGAGAGTGCAGCATCAGTAGACGGGGGGGCCAGATCGTGCAGTGGAGGTATACGTGTCGGAGGAGTCCGAGGAGGAAGTCACAGTGGTACGGCAGGGGAGGCAGCTCTACGAGTGAGAGCTGCCAAGAGCTCTGAATTTGGAGAGGGAAAGTTATGAGCACCTTAGATGGACCTATTTGGAGCAAGTGCAGCATTGCACTGACTTGCCCGCCAGGTCACATTTCCAGCGCACACAGATTAAGGAAAGACGGGGCCAGGGTTTGGAATGAACGTTACCGCTCATCAAGAGAAGAAGAAGAATGAGACGAAGAAGGACAAGAGTAGGGCAGGAGAAAAGAAAAAGTGAAAACAGGCGACCGATTTTGTAGATGCTCTGTGCTGCCCTTCTGCGGTTGTTCAGGGGGCAGCATAACGAAAAAATGAAGGAGAGTGCCGGGGATAACTGGGACTCTCGGGAAGGCCAATTTCGACCCAACCCAAACGGGGTCAGGGACCGCACCATAACGTTGAGGCGGCTGTTGATTGGTGCAGAGCTTCTTGCGATGCTCAGAATGCTGTTGTGTTATGATTACTCTTTTGACTACTAAAAAACTGCTGTTCTAAACCGCTTGTTGCTGCGACATAAAATTTTTTGTATATTTGAAGACTTTTTAAAATACAAAATATTGAAAAAATGCGTAGAGAATACGCAGCTTACGCTTAGCATCTAGCTCTGACTCAAGAAGAACAAGGTTAGCCAGTTCTGTGTTGCCGGTATTAATTTATTGTTTGGCCCCCTAAGTTTTTTGCTGCCTACATGTATCTTCCTCCCTGTCACTCTACGTTTCTAAGCAGCTTAATTCGTTGCTATGGCAGCATAACGACATTAAAAATTAGGCTGGCACATTTTCCTTAATGTTCTTTAAAATTTTGTCGGTTTAAAAAATGTTCCATTTTGCTTACTAATACTTGCAAACCAAAAATTTTGGTTGAGTTTTAACCTTTGACCCTAGTTCCCCAAAAGTGAAATGTAGAATTTTTCTTAAAATTGGTGAAATCAAAAGCGTGTAGTCGTATATGATCAGATTTCCCAAACTGTGACCTCTTATTTTGACGTCATTTCCTCTTTAACTTCCGCTTAGAATATCTTTACTCTGCCTCAAGTCTGAATGATGTCAAATAGTGCATGTTTATTGTGTTATTTTAGTTGATTCTGCAGCCTCCTTCAACCAGATAAAATGCTAAGGTTGTCTTTTTCCAGCATTTACATCACTTCACAAAGTGGTGGACAGAGAAAAAGCTTCTAGGCAGCTTTCATAGTGGTGAATTGGAAACTACAGTTGTGGATTTACATGATGCTTAATGTACAACGTATCCAGTATATCTTGGTACTTTTGGTGCGAGAATGACATGAGAGCAGTCATTGTTGTTAAGCACAAAGCTTGAAATAGGACCAGTAAATCTGCCAACAGAAGTTGTTTAAAAAAAATATAAAAAACTGTTTATGAGCAGTAGACGTACCAATAACATTGACTGTTCTGTTTCTCACAGAGAGAAATTGAAAGGTGACTGATGAATAGCTCATGAATTAATTTGCGTAAAATGACAACTAGGTCAAAAGGATAGCTAAAGATATGGCTTTTTGATGAATGTGTTATGAATGATATCAGAGGATCTAAACCACCAACAAACAAAACTGTGTACCTTCATTTTCGATGCTTAAATTCTGAACTGAAAGAAAAACAGCCTGGAACATCTTCTCTGCGCAACTCTGCTAAAATTGCAGTTGAAAATGAGAAGCAACTGTGGTTACACTATCGTACTAAGGGGGGAGGCCACTGTGCCATGGCTCCCCCCCCAGACTCTAAAAATGAAAAATGGTCGTGCCTTCGGCACTCCCCATAAAGTTGATTTGTGACGTCGCACGACTGTGACGAAACTTTTTCCCCCGTCGGAAACTTTCTGCGTACGCCACTGGGTGGTTATGTAAGGCTGGGACTCCCACAAAATCCTATTACACTCTCATTGACATGATCTTAAAAAGTCGCAAAGATTGAACAATCTTCTTTGAGCAACAATCAAAAATAACACAGCAACTACTGGACAAACGAGATGTCTTTTCAAAAGAAATAAGGAGAACATTTGGGCCTCTAAACCAAATTGTCAGAAGGGATTAAACTAGGAAGATAAAAAGTTTTTGGAGAATATGAAAGGCAGCAGAGAAGGTGGAGTTTTATCATTGGATAGAGTAATAGTGGCTAAAAACAAACGAAAAATAGAAAAGATTTTGCTGTTGAAAAAGAGAAAACACAATGAAGAGCAAAGAAAAATGGATCACGCAATGGAATCATCTATTACTGCTGAGCAGGAAAAAGACAGTGGAGATCGTACATCAAGTGACGCTGATGAAGAAGACGCTGACTTTCATTTTCCTGAAACATCTAACAAAAGAAAGAAGCAACTGCAAGAAAAGCGGCCTGCTGTTAGTTTAAATCTTGATCCAACCCAGTGGAGCGAAGTCAGCCTTGGGGCAGACAAACACCATATAAGCTATAGAGGACTAACAGAAGTGATGTCTGTTGTTGTTAAATCTGGTGGTGGTAACATCAATGACTTGTCTTTGTCAAAAGACACAGTGCGTAGACACTCCAATAGCATGCGAGAGTAAAGGGCCAAGTTTATATTTGAGATAAACCGTGAAACAACTAATGATTCACGAAGTAACAGATATTTGCTGCACTGGAATGGAAAAATGCTACAGAGCATAGAACATGTAGAAACATCCAAAGAAGTTATTACTATTCTCTTGACTGCAACTCATGAAAAAAAGTGAAATTTTACTCAAGATTGAAAATATAGATCAAGCACATAGCACAGCTGCTGAGCTAACTAACAATAACTTTGGACACTTTAGACGACTGAAGCACTGGGAAACATCTAATCATTGGTATAGTGTTAGATACAACTTCTGTTGACATAGGAATTCACAAAGGAGTAACTGTGTGCTTGGAAAGAGCACTTGGCAATAACCTTTTGCAACTGGCTTGTCAACGTCATGTTCTGGAGCTATTATGTGGAGCGGCTGCTTCTTTGGTTTATAGTAGGACAAAATTATCAAATGAGGCGGCTTTTCAAATCCTTCTCAACGGCTGGCCTGGTCTTGATAAACTGGACTTCCAAGTGCACAAAGCAAAAAATAGGAAAGAAAAGACTGAATGTGAAAATGTCATTGCTTTTTGTCAAGCTGCACTTGTTAATGATGCCTCCAGAAAAGACTATCAAGAAATTTTAGAGCTGACTGACTGTAGCGTTTTAATATATGGATAATATTAATAATAGAACTTTCGGTTTTATCTCAATCTTAAATTTTGTTTTAAAATTGAGGCGACGTGTGATAATCGCTCGGATAATTAGGTCTGACTGCAACTCAATAAAAACTTGGAAAAGATTGGCTTCCACAATAACACCTCAAACCACTTTGATAACAGAATAATATATTCACAGAAATGGTACTTCACAACTTCAAACTTCTTCGCTCAACAATCTCACAAACTACTCGCTTTACCACACAATCAGAAAACCACTAAAATTAATTTCACCAATAACTGTTCACTATTCTCCACGTCAACGAAATCCACAATAAAATTATCTCAAAAACAATAGCACTTTTTTTTTCATCCGTCAATCAATCTTTCTTTCTCCCCACTATACGCTTCTGCAACTCCTTCCTCTCTCTGTCTCTCGCTGGCCAAAAAAATCCCGTCGCGTTATATACCAATCGACAAAACAATCTAGAAAACGCTAGAACGAAATCACGTGAAAGAAAGAAAAAAAAAGCATTTCCAGTTATGTAATCGTTTATCGTAATTCTCCGAAGAAGCTAGAATCTCTAGATCAATCTGGAATTGTATTATGTCATAAACCATTGTGACGTAACAGAGGCGTACTTACGGCAATGCCAATTGCGAGGAAAAAAAAGGTCCTTTTATCAATCAATAGCCGATCGAATAAATGACACAGCACTTTACACAAACGTAAAAACAATTCTTGCAAGGCAAATTTCCTTATTCGTGACACTGACGTTTTTCTTCGTGAGTATGTTTTTCTTATTCAGACGGCTCTACATGTAGAAACGATATCATATTATGTGGTAACTGTGGCAAATTAATGTACTGATAGATTTATGATAATGTAATGTTGTATGTAATGTTGCAGAAGGAGAGCTGTCAAATAAAAAACAATTTAGAATGAAGGCACCTGGTGCATGGCATCAAGCTCGCTGGATGTCGAAAGTGATCTAAACTATTAAAATTGCCATGTTACAGCACCAATTAAAAAATGACATTCCGGAATGTTTATTAATGAAAATTGTAGATCTTGCTAAGTTCCTATGCTTGTACTATGTCAAGCCATGGTAGAGAGCAACTCTGCCCTTTCAAACCCCAATCGAGGATTTAAATTTGAACAAAATGTTGCTTACCAATGTAAAAGAACGCAAATCTGAGGAATTTTGATAGCTAACCCAAGCCGTTGTTGGTAAGTTTGGAAACCACTTTTGATATTTGACAGAGCGTTTGGTCGTCCTTTCGCTTTTCAGCGATGCTAGTGTTCAGCAAAAACAAAGTATGGCTAGAGCCATGAAAAGATATAACAAAGAATCTTCTTTCAAAAGTGCTGTGCAGCAGATGTCTGTGATAACACCTTCCGCTCAACTGAAAGATTTAATTGGTCCAGAGTCATGATCACTTTTCAAACTTATCAACGAACAGCCAGTGTTTTTTGTCAAAACTGGCTTCTCTCTGGAAGAAAAATAAGGATTACATTTGCATGAAATCACGACTTCTTCATTTAAAAGTTGTCAACGACTTTTCAGAAAGAGCACTTGTACTTGTCACAGACTATCATCAATCTGTGGTAACGAAATCACAAACTCTAAAACAATTCCTTTATCAGGTTGTCAAAAACCATTGTGAAAATAAAACAGCCTCTTGTTGAAACCAAACGCAGAACGGTGTACCAAAAAGACCATGCCTCAAATGTGGTACAATTCAACAACTTCTTGTTTGTAATATATGTGCCAGTGTATATGGAGTTGCTAAAGTAAACTCAATTTGCTTGCTAAAAGTTCAGATTACTGCTCGTATCGTGTTCACTATCGTGTTAGAGAGTAATAGAAGACGACAGTTGAGCAGTTTTGGGGATAGGCAAAATTCAATACTTTTAAAACTTTCATACTGGGTAAACCAAGGTCAAACTTTAATATTTTTTTGTGAAATTTGGTGTCAAAGATGCATTTACCAAAAGGAACAATATTGCCAACTGACAAAAGACTTTGAGAAAAAATTGTTTTTTCAAAATTTTGAGCCAGCCTATTAAAAATACGGCATTTGAGATGGCCAAAAATGCCTATGATTGGAAGGCAATGACACATTTTTGGTTATGAAACACTTTTTATCTCAAAAGCGCTTTTGATGGTTAATTATGTTTATTTTGATTTTTCGCTTAGTTTGTTATTTTTCCACTTTGTTAACTGTTCTGAGACCACAAGCACATTTTTGATTCTTGGTATAAAGCGGTATATAAATGCTGTTGTTGTTATTATTAAGGTTTACGAAACACTGCGTACTGAACACTACCGTAATTCTCTCACAACAAAAAGAACAAATAAATGTAGCGCTTGCAAAACGTAACTATGGCAGAGTAAATTTAACATCCAAAGATAAAATCAGATTTAGAACCGAATCTTTATTAAAAAACTTTTGAATCACAAACCATCCCTTTTTGTAAGCATAGCTCCATTCAAAAAAATCGAAAATTGTGTCAATATAACCATAAAACGATATCTCAACAATAGACCTTACTTTTGGAATGGGGCGTCCATACCTTAAAACTGCGCCTCTTTCCGCAAACGCGCACACCTTCATATCACGTTTTGTTTGAAACCTTTTCAAGTTTCTTTTAACACAGGCATAATCAATTGAGGTATAAAGTTGCGGAAGAGTTCGAGCATGATCTTGAATTTGACGTATTTTTTATAGCTACTTTTTAATCAAAAAGAAGGAATGGCATAACCTTTCTTTTTTTTTGTTTGTGCTGTCTTGATGAGCAACATGCCGAGGTGTACACGTACTGAGGGTGAGCTTATGCTCTGTTTGCATGTCTGCAGTTGGACTTGGCCACCACAACGGACAGATTGTTTAGCCCGGCCACTTGTCTGCCACAAAGCAATCAAAGTATTCCCTGAAGTGCCTTGCTCAATGACACAACAAGCAAGCTTGCCGGTTTGTTCTTCATATTATTTTTTGCGTGCTGAGCGCCAAGCAGTAGAACTAAACAATTTTTTACAGTCTTTTGGCATGACTCGACAAGGGAAATGAATCTCAGGTCTACCAACTGCGAAGCAAACGCAATATGCCATCGCGCTGGTGCGTATGACCCGGCAAGAAATAAAGCATGATTAGAAATCAATTTTGTTTTATTATATCACTACCTGGCTTTGCCGGCGTCAGCCGACAGGGGGCCTCCCTCAGTAATAACGGGGTTTGGTATTTCGGTTCAACCGGGTGCGCCGGCTTCACCTTTCGAGCTCTTGTGTGAGTAGTAGCGAAAAGTTAAATAAATTTTATGCATTTTCACAATTCCTGCACACTGGTAATGCTTACAAAGAATCTTACCACAAATTATTGTTAATACTTGAGAGGGCAAAGGGATTGAAACACAATCAAAACTGATGGTAGCGGCGAAATAGTGGTTGCTTTCACAATTACAGAAATAAACTATTTAATGGCAAGCCTATTTTGCAATGTGGTGCTGCACTTTTCCTATTTTTATTGGCTGGCTATTTATATGTATATTATTATTTGTGATATTAAGTTTTTTTGGCTGAGCTATTTGTCTTGTTTCCGGCATAGCAACAAAAGCGACTATGGCCTCCCCAAGATCATTCACCATATTTTAGTAGGCGCACATCAGGCCGAGTTAGTTTGAAACAAATGTTCTCTCTAAATTCCGTTTTGCAAATTGTTAAGGTTATGGTTTTAATTTTTTCTTAAACTTGAGATTTTGTTACAATGCTGTAGAGCAGGAATGTCAAACACGCGGCCAGCGGACCAAATGTGGCCCGGGTAAGGATTTTGTGCCACAGTGCAAATGCCTGGTCAACGAAGTTGGTCTGCGAAAGTTGCGTGAAAATGGCCGTAAAGTAATGGCTGAAAACTTGTAGTAGTCGCGGCTGGCATTACGGGTAGCAGTGAGAGAGGTGATGACCTTTTTTTTGTTTTTGGAGCTCAGTATCGTTTCCGGCTACATACCATAACTTTCGGAGATCGATCAAAGTTTGGGGACCACTGATATACAATCCTGCCTGCTAAAATTGCTTTTCAACTGACTCAGGACTTATAGAATCCACGTATATAAACGCGGCCCGAAGCACTGAATGAGTTTGACACCCCTGCTGTAGAGTATAGACATAAATATCTTAACAGGCAGCATATCAGCATAAGAAAAATATCCTTGCTTTTACATTATATACGACGGCGTCACTCGCAGACTCCCCATCAGAAACGTAGAGGATTCAGCCGACCAAGCCGGCTTCACCTGTCAGGCTCTTGTGTGAAAATTTACTAAAAGTTTATGTATTTTCTGCACATAAGATTTTTACGATTCTTTTTTTTGCTCCTTTTCCTAATAGAATATCTCATTTCAAGATCCTGGCTATGCCTTAAGTCTATGTGCTCTGTTCATTGCTGACACGAACACAAGGGAGCGTTTCCCGTAGTTTAGAAGTAGGGATTACATTTCTGATATTAAGCTTGTAGTGATTACGTGCTTATTTGATTTTGCTTTGCTTTGTGTTGACTGTAATTTAATTTGTATTTGGCTTTATTTTTAATATCACAATCAGTATTTCCTATACCTGATGTTAAATATCTATGTTAGCGTTTGGTATGGGAAATTGCATTGCTTTCACGCCAACCTTATCAAAACTCCATTGCTTTATCGTGTCACGTGGTTCGTGTGCATATACATATGTATATGTTCGTATCGCCCGATTTAACCATTCTGCTATAATTCTGTTCTGTTAATATATTTATTGATTGCAATCACCAATAAAAAGGAACAAACTCTATATTGAGTGAGGATTAGCCTTGGATTACAGTAAAATTAAAAATATAAGCGAACTCACGACAAGCTATTCTAAAGCAAAAAAGGCAAAAATGTCTTTCGTGTGGTTGAAATTTCACACAGTGACGCTATTTTCTTTTGAGTTCCTCTTAAACTTTCTCAAGTCCTAGCTGACTACGCATAATGTAGCATGTTCTTTTCTCTCTGCTTGACGTGTCCTGGTAAGTAAAAAAATCCTTGATTTTCCCCAAATGCTTGGTTTGATCCCGGCAGCTCTATAAACCAGTAGCTTTACCGGAATATTATTGCTTTACCAGAATGATATAAAGCAAAATACCAATAATATCTTTCATGTCGTGCGATTCAACCCAGTGACCTTGTTAATTTTGATTTCCCCTCAAACTTTCTCAAGTCCCTGTTGGCTACGCATTATGATTCATATTCGTTTTTCCTCGCTTAGGTATGCTCCGAAAGGTTAAAAGTATCCTTGCTTTTCCCAAATTTTCTGGTTTAATTCCGGTAGCTCTGTAGAATCTATTATCAAGCAAAATAGAAAAAATGTTTCTTTTAAGTATGGTGCGATTTTACACATGTAGGGCATACTATTTTTAAATATAGGCAGGGCATACTACAACGTATACCTTTTTTGCTAAAATAAGTCCGACGTTCCTTGAATTCAATCCGACGTTCCTTGAATCCTTTTAAAATGGTCTATAATTTAATCAAGGCTACTTGCAATTGGGTTGTTGTTGTTTCTAAATCTGGACTGAAACACCATGCTGTTGCCAAAAAATAGACCAATATGCGCTTGAGTTGCAAGTCGTGCCCAAAACTGTGATGCAAAGATCCACCCCGTAAAGACAAACGTGAAGGTGCAAACCATTGAACATAGTGCTCCCTTGAACCACCCCCCTCAATTCCTAGAATAAAAAATTCAACATTTTTTATCAATTTAGTAGTAGTGCAATTATTTATAAATCCCTACCGGTACTCTTAAAATGCGGTAGCCATTTGTTCTAGCAACAGGCGATGGAGACGATATTGTAATTTTAGGCTTAAAAACTGAGACTGCATTGTTTGTTTAAAAATAATCCTTTTTGTTCTTTTAAGTCAAGAAATACAGAATTTCCTTTATTTGAAATAGTTTTGAAAGATAGTTGGGCTTTAATTTCATTTTTTTCTAATAGAAAATAAAATTTCAATTTTTCCTATCGAAAAATGTTTTGCTTTAGCAACAGCCTATTTTTTGATAGGAAAAATTGAAATTTTTTTGAACTGCTGGTAATTTGGACCTTGAGCTACTTGAGCCATAGTTCAAGGATCCATGCGCATATTAAAGTAAATTGACTGTGATTTGTTTAATTCTTTGACTGTAATGCATTTATTCTTTTACTTTTGTTTGTTGGTTTTTTTATTATCAGAAGTAGCGAAGAGTTGATTTGTGGTACAGAATTTGAAAATTGCAGAAAGTAGAGTATTCATTCTCGAAGCTTTTCGTCTGACACTTTTCAAGAGAATCCATCAGAAATAGAGTGAAAATGTGAAGTGGGTCACTTATATAGAGACACAATTGATTAAAAAGAAAAAAAAGGGAAAAAAGCTACATCCTGATTGGTAAAAGAAGCGACCAATGGAAGGAGCGGAAACTAATGTGTAAGTTTTAGACCATAAACGAATTCATTTTGTTTGCATAAATTTGGTTAGGATGTTTTGATGGGCGTTATGCGTTTTGATCTAATTCTATTTCTATAAAAGATTTTCGATGAGCTGTGACTGTAAACTATTTGCAGAAAAGTCATAGAAAGCGTGTCATGAAAGACCGACCACTTAGTTACCCATCCTCTTCCAGAACGTCCATAGCCCAGATTTTCGATACGATGGACATGGCCATGTCATTGCTAAAAGAGAAAAATAAAGACCGTGCCAGCGAAAGGGCTGTGCTGGACGACCACTAACTTATTACATCAAATGTAACATCACTTTGCATACCGGTTGTTTTCACAATTACCACAAGAAAGTTTGAGATCACCAAACTTAAAAATCAAATGCTTGCGTTTTGACAAGCTATTCTAAGAAATCATCGAGAACCTAATTGGATTACATGCTGTTTCATTTGAACTGTTTTCACTTAATGTTATTCACATGTTTTTGATGTGCAATACGTCGATCGCAGGGTAAAGAGCGCTGCGCGCATAAAACTAAATAGAGAAACAAAAAATTTTCACGCTATGCCCGCAATTTACGCTTCATAGAAACCAGCCTTAAAGCATTCACAAGAAAATGCCCCCTCATCCGCCCAATGTACAATAAACAGGAGAGTTGATTACGCAGAAATTATTGCAAATTTTGCAGAAATTGACATAAATCTGTTACAAAATGACATTTTGTGCAAAATGTGCCAGTATCTGCCGAGAAATAAAAATTTGGGCGTTAATGGGTAAAAGAATGATTTATGATGTTCATCAAAAACACTGGAAGCTGCGAAAGTACAAAAAATTTCTCCCAGTCTGGCAGCATAACAAAAAACACAATAAAGAATGGGTAGCCTATTTACAGGGGCGTATACAGAAATTTTTTGAGGGGTGCGAAAATGACTTTTTGAAAATTTTATGGGCCAGTTGAAATTCGTGACCTACGTTATTTCCAGGCTCAACCAAACTTCCACGCAGTAACCTACCTCGTGGCAGTTTTTCATATGAAATTCTGGTGGAGACCTCTTCTTTCTTTTTTTGGAGATCAATATTTTCAAAGTTATATTTTCGCCAAATTGATTCTATCACTACTGTAGAACAAGTGATTTGTTTGTTACCACTACAAGCATAATAACTGAAAGTGAAATTAAACATTTTTCCGAGAGGGGGTGCGCGCATAGAAGCCTCCCTCCAAACGCCACTGGTTGTTTACATCCATCGACCTTTATTTACAAATTCTAGACAGTTCAAAAAGTTTTTTCTCCTGAGATTGTACAAGATTTCTTCTCTTGCTGTCAGTAATGAGGAGCAGTTTTGATTTATTAGTGATTGACGAAAAAGAATACCTAGTTGTTTCCCACATTTTCCATGAGGATGGCGGATGGAAAAGGTTCCCTCATTTTTATAGCAGTAAAATGCAAGCACGTTAAAATTCAATTAATATTCTCAAAAGTGATTCTGCACAAAGTCAACATTATATAAAAAACTCAACAATTTTGCAACTTTTTTTATCAATATGTGACTGCAGTGCTTAATTAAAAATTAATGCCTGACTTGATCGAACGTACAAAATTTTCAAACCATTCATGATAAATGAAATATATTGCCAACAAAGTCGTGAGGAATTGATTTCGTTTAAAAGTGCGTAGGGATTTTTCAAAATAAATTTGCATCATGATATCAGAAAGGTATAGGTTTATTTTAGAAGCTTCTAGTGAAACAAAGGAAGACATTTTTGTTGCATTATTATACCAATACTCTAAGGTAAAAGTTTAAAAAATGATGAAGGAACCAAAACTTTTGATTTTCAACCTGTTGGTCCAATTCTAGACGAATCTAAGTTTCTGGCCAAAATTGCAATAAAAATATTTTTATCATAGGCTCATAGTTTTCTGAAAAATGTTTCCTTTTCTTCCTACGTTTTTGCTTCGAGTTATAGCGTGTCAAACTAAAATTTCAAGCGTTTTCTTTGTTTATTTGTTAGAAAATGAAGTTCAATAAGTTACTGTTTAAGCGCTGAAGCATTAAAAAACTAATTTCATTTCAGCTTTCAATTCTTTCAGCGAAGGGGACATTTTAAAAGAGTGAACGCCGTTCGGCTTTTACTTACCTAATAACAAGTCAAGCTATAAAGTCCGTTTTACTACGTCCTTTGCATGCAATTATTTACGACAGATTGAACTGATGATTCTCTTTCTGCTTATTCGCTACCTGGGTGTAATAAAATAACTTTTCAGTAACTGGAAAAAGCTTTATAACACTAGAAACAATAAAGTTACCAACGATGAATTTGGCCAGCAGTTTTTCGCTATGCCAAAGATTATATCTCAGCAAAGGTTATGCTGCCTATCGAACTTACGGTTGTGAGAAAAAGTTTATGATTGTCTTTGGCAAAAAAGTAAATTTCCGCTTAGCAGGGATGTGGAAGCGGTTATTTTTCGACCGCTTCCGATTCCGCTTCCGCTTCCACACCTATCGCTTCCGTTTCCATTTCCGCTTCCATCGCTTCCGCTTCCACCAACAAAAAACGAGAAAACGACCGTTGACAATTTTTTAACTTTTGTGGGTCTGTAGCCTGCCTTCTTCTACACTTTATCATTTTGTGGGGGCAAAAACCTTCATTTATTGCAATTACTTTACCTACTTCGCTTAAGCTTATTGTTCCGAACAACTCTGTGTTTCTTTTATTTAGATATTAGAAGTCGTGTTGAATGTAGAACAGTGCTTTCATTCGATCGGTTCACCTCCTCTGACCTCCTCCACCTCAATGACTTTGACATACCTACTCTTTTTCATCGCTCCTCTGGCAGTCGCTCCTACCCTGACATCTCCTTTTCTCTTTTTTTCTCTCGCCCTATCTTGCTCCTGGGAGGTGCTTCAGAACCTGTGTTCTAATTACCTACCAATTCTACTAACCGTCCCTCTTTCTCCGGTGTTTCGCCCCAACGAACGTCTCCCTTCCTTGAATTTTCGGAAAGCTCGTCAAAATGACTTTGCTTTTTACTTTGACTCTCACTGTTCTTCTGCACAGGAATATTCGTCTCTTTTTCTTTCCTTTACTGCTGTTCTCTTTACTTCTCTGACACTGAATGCCCTCCTTACGATCTGATGCTCTGGACAGACGGCTCTGTTCCTTTCCCTTTTGGCAAAGACGGGTCTGGCGTACTCTCCAACTGCTCTCTCTGGGGCATCGAGGCCACCCTTTTCTTTTCAGCAGGCCCAGTATGCTCAAGTATTTCCACTAAAGCTTGCGCCATCCTGCACGCTCTTTGCTGGTCTCGGCAGCACCAACAAGTCTGCCGCTTCTCTTCTCCTACTATCTGACTCTCGCTCTATCCTCGCCACCCTGTTCTCTTCTTCATCTTTCCTTTTACCTAAATCTCTGTCAGAAACTGTCTTCTCTCTTCTCCATTTCTATCAGGCTAAAATGGGTCCCCGGACACTGGTTTCTTCCGGACGACGACGTGGCTGATGAGCTGGCCAGTCGGAGAGCGCTACTTGTTCCCTCAGCAATCCCTTGTAGTCTCCCTTCTTTTATCTTTGGTATCCAGTCTTATCTTTTCTTGGATTGGAGTCATACTGTCCCATCAAAATTCTTCGACACACAGGTTCCCTCGATTTCCACCGAGTAACTTGTGCTTCTACGTCATGCTCGCTTTGTTCCCTCTCGCTTTCGCTGCAACGGACACAGCCTTCTGTTGAGCTCCTATCTCTCTAGGATTGGCAGAATCGAGAATCCTTCCTGCAGCGCTTGTGGACACCCGTCCCAGGGCACCTTTCATCTCATTGTGCACTGTCCAGCTACAGACTCTTTGCGTCGCTCGCTCTTTGGCAATTTTCTGTCTCTCTACGACCTCTGTCCCAGGCCCTGGGGAGTTTCCCAACTTCTGGGGTTCCATGGTCTTCCACCATCAACCCATCCCTCGGAAGGGGTCGGGTAACAACAACAACAGCCAAACTGAAATTGCAGACTTACTATTACGTTACAAAGGGAGTTAGCAAATTCAGACGTTCCTAAAGTTGTAAACAGAATTACGTCACAATCTGCAACTTGCTATCCTAAGATTTCAATACTATTTATATACACAGAACACCACTACACATAAGAAATCAATACCGGTATACTGAAATAAATACTAGTAATAAACAAAGAACCTTCGTGGTCCCCTCACGGAACTTTTAAAACTCATGGAACACAACCGCATGTTTTGCGAAACCCCTGTTGAAGAGCACTAATGTGGAGTAATCAATTTGTTTGTGTCGTGAAAAATTTCTTTTTCAAAGTTTTCAATCCCTCAACCAAGGATAGTTAAGATTAATCAAATCATCATTTTATTAGCTACGTTTCATTATCCAAACTATCTTTTTCTTACCCATAATCGATATAAAATGTGATGCTAGTTATACTTTTTCTTGTTCTCTCGCGCTACTGATATCCCACGGTTGTTCAGATTTATTGTGCAACTTTACCGTTCAATCCACATTGGGAAATGGACAAAACTTTTTCGCCAAGTTACTCTTCAAGTCAAATAACCTATGTGGAAGCGGAAGCGGGAGAAGTTTGCACTTCTACTTCCGCTTCCGCTTCCGCCGCTTCCGCTTCCACTGCTTCTGCTTCCACCGCTTCCGCTTCCAGCTTCCGCTTCCACATCCCTGCCGCTTAGTGTAAAAAAAATTCTTTGCTAAAAAAGAGAACTTCCAAAAAAGTTTTGCAACTGAAATTTTGAATAATCTTTTCTTAATTTAGACTCTTGGACCGGTAGAAGCAAAAAACTCTCCATTGAAATGTGGTACAAAAAAACATAAACCCACGATTAAAACAACGTTTTGACGCAACGTGGAAATTTTGGTAAGATGGCAAAACTGACTACAGATCAAACATTGTAATCTTCAAGATTGCATTATGGACAATACTTAGAAATTACAAACGTTTTGGTTTTGTTGTTACTTAGCTGTAGCACTTTGACAAACAACAATTTAGAAAATATCTAATGATGTAATGCAGAGGTGGGCAAACTCTGGCCCGCCAACACTTGTATAAACTGCCATGCATCTAATTTAATATGACTTCGCAAGAAACTATTAGAGAATTTTAAGCTATTGCTGGCTGTTGCATTGTATACAACTATTGTAAAATTGTAAGCACTGGCCCTCAGCCAACTTTTGACTGGTCAATGTGTTCCTTCGCCTTAAAAGTTTGCCACCTCTAATAATATCATAAAACAAAATTGATTTCCAATCATGCTTTAATTCTTTCCGGCTCATATGCACCAGCGCGATGGCCGATTGCGTTCGCATTCGCTTCCCAGTCGGTAGACCTGGGGTTCATTTCCCCTGTCGAGTCATGCCAAAAGACTGTAAAAAATTGTTTAGTTCTACTGCTTGGCGCTCAGCACGCAAAAAATAATGTGAAGAACAAACTGGCAAGCTTGCTTGTTGTGTCATTGAGCAAGGCACTTCAGGGAATACTTCCATTGCTTTGTGGCAGACAAGTGGCCGGGCTAAACAATCTGCTCGTCGTGGTGGCCAAGTCCAATGGCAGATTAGCAAAGAGAGCATAAGCTCACCCTCAGTAGGCCTACGTGACAGTTCCCTTACCTATTGCTCATCAAGACACCACAAACAAAAAAAAAGAAAGGTTATGCCATTCCTTTTTTTGATTAAAAAATAGCTATAAAAATAATATGTCAAGTTCAAGATCATGCTCGAACTCTTCCGCAACTTTGTACCCCAATTGATTATGCCTGTGTTAAAAGAAATTTGAGAAGGTTTCAAACAAACGTGGTACCGGTATTAAGGTATGCGCGTTTGCGGAAAGAGGCGCAGTTTTAAGTTATAGACGCCCCATTCGAAAAGTAAGATTTATTTTCGACACAGTATTAAAGATTTGTTGGCAATGGAGGTATGCTTGTAAAAGGGATTATTTGTGATTCAAAAGTTTTTTAATAATAATTCAGTGCTACAACTATTTTTTTTGTCAACAGCTAGATTTATGTTTGGATGTTAAATTTACTTTGTCATAATTACGTTTTCCAAGCGCTACATTTATTTAATCTTTTTGTTTTGAGAGAGTAGTGCTCCTTAGACAGTGTTTTGTGAATGTTAATGAAATAATTGAACAGCATATTATATTTTATTGTGTGCACTTTTGCTCAGTTTTATTGGTTTTCAGCGGATATGATTTCGTTTCGGTCTGTTTTGGTAAATCAACCGACCATAATTATTTTGTAATTGTTTGATATGCTTTGATTTCCGGGAGCATGGTAGCACCATACAGACATAGTATAGGCCTAGCAGGCATATTACAGGTCTACCAGACATAGTGCAGGCCTACTATGTCAACCAAGCCTGTACTATGTCTTCTATGCCTATTCATAACTACCCTAAAAGACACTGCCCAGCATTTAATTTTTTTGGAGGGGCTTAAGAAAATTTTAAGATAGTAGAACTGTTGGAAAGGAAATCACTAAAGGGAAAGCATGAGGAGCGAACCTTTTTTCAAAGTGTCTGTTATAATTGTCAGGCTAAAGCTACTGTAGTGCTGTAGTGGTAGCTTGTATATTGTTGCCTAGTATGCATCATCTGATTATTTGCAATGTAACATCAACAATTTAATATCAGTATTTCTGGTATCGAGTGTCATTATCAACAGAAAATACTAATATTGATATTTGATTTTTTTGAAGGGGCTTAAGAAAATTTTAAGATAGTAGAACTGTTGGCAATGAAATCACTAAAGGGAAAGCATGAGGAGCGAACCTTTTTTCAAAGTGTCTGTTATAATTGTCAGGCTAAAGCTACTGTAGTGCTGTAGTGGTAGCTTGTATATTGTTGCCTTGTATGCATCATCTGATTATTTGCAATGTAACATCAACAATTTAATAACAGTATTTCTGGCATCAAGTATGAATATCAATAGGAAATACTGATATTGATATTAAATTGTTGATGTTGCATTGCAAATAATCAGATGGCACATACAATGCAACAATATACGAGCTACAACTACCTATCTCCTCCCCAGAAACAGGGTTAGGATTAAGGTAGGCATAATAGGTTTAGTACTAGCATAGTACTGTAGTATAGGCATAGTACAGTAGTACAGGTGTAGCAGGTATAGTACAAGCATAGTAGGCGTAGTACAGGGTTAGGCCAGGTATAGTAGGGTTACAGGGTTAGAGTTAGTTTGTACTGTTGGAACTACTTCCTTTGAATTTATGTGTTTGTTAATTTATTTGATGTTTTGTTTATATTTATTCATGTGTTAATGTTGTACTTTATCTTTAAGTTGCATAACATTACCTCGTTTTAATTTATTTTGTTGATTATTTTGCCTTTTTTTAATCTTGTAGTTTTTTTGTGCACCCGTCAGCAAATTAGTAGGGGATGTAGCTTAGTTTTGCATTTTTTATCAATTGGATATTTGCATCTTTCAAGCTTGGAGATATTTTGGATATTCGAGTTTTTAAAGTTTGTAGTTGGCAAAAAGTTTTAAAAAATTGTTTTAACCATTTTGGTGGTTTTCCTATCTAACACAAACTCATAAGATAGAGACCGCTACAGTACTATGCCTATTTATAACCAAACCTCCCCAAAAAAGTGGTAAGCTGAGTAAAATACATAAATTTAATATGTGAAGGTTGTAATTAGGTGCTAGCAATTGGTGTTGTTTGAAAGCTGAGGAATTTGCTTTCCAGCAATATGTAACTCTAATTAGTTTAGGCTAAGGATTAGTTTATAATGGCTGATGAGAAATTGGTTGTTATACATCATTTTCCAAGTTTAGTTAAAAAATTTTCCTAAGAAACTCGAGATTTTTAGAAAAAATAAGCTATTTGGTATATTTTGACTATTTTTTCTCAAAGGTGTGGTTCTTTCCTATTTTTTATCTAAGTTTTTTAAAAGATTCCTCCATAACTAAAGTCTAAACATTTTTGAAAGGTATCCTACTGCAATTAAAAATTTGTGACTTATTTATTAAGTATTTGGAAGTGGCTATTTTGATGTCAACAGCATTTTACCCTTGGAGACTATTTTGCCATAATCATTTACATGTGTCCATTTTGCTATAATTCTGCAAATGACATTGTGGCATGTGTATCGTGCACCTGCCTTGAAATGCAATGGTTACGAGTTGGAATCTTGGCTGGCAAGACACTTAGAAAACGGTAGTGTACACTGGAGGAGTAGGCCTGGTATGTGGATGTGCAGGGTAGTGTGCAATGAGGGGAATAGCACCCTGGGGGTGCAAGTTTTTTAAATTAATTATTGAAGTTGACCAATCAAAGATGACCAAAAGTCACATGTTCAATATGTCATTAAGATTGATCTATCACAAAAAACTTACGGCAAAATAGCCTCCAAGGGTAAAATGCTGTCAACATTAAAATAGCCATTGCTTAAGTATTTTCAACTTAAGTGTGCTTTTTGCTTTATACTACCTCTATGATGTCATAATGCTGCCCAGTATTTCAAGTGAAAACAGATTAGGGGACAGTTGCTGCACTTATGGTTGTTATGGATTATCATTTCAAAAGCAAGCAACTGATATTCTGCTACATAAAAAAAGATAAATAACAGTACTAACATGCTGGTAGACCTAAAAATCTGAGATTTTAGGAATGCAAGGGCAAGTTATAGCACTTTTGTGCAGTTGTGTGGCTGGTTTGACTAACCTTGACCTTCAATACATCTATGCAGCAAGCATTTCAAACTACATTTGTACTTACCCATTTTGCACTATATTAAAGTGAATTTTGCTTTGACTTACTGATAAGTGTTGAATTTGTGTTTACACTTTTAAGTCACTTCTGCTAAGTATACATTATCAAATAAACAGCAAAAATTGATAAAATTGCTAGCATATCCTCTTTCTAAGTATGTTTATGATGCAAACAAGGCAAATAACACATGGCCAGAACCTTCAGAGAGGTTTGTGAAAACATGTAGAATCTGCACCACCCCCAAATGTTTCAGTAAGTTTTTCCCATTATAAAATGGTACTTTTCACTGTGTAACAATGATTGGCTTTGTCAACAAAATGTCACCATTGGTTGAAGCTGGTGCAGCCAGCTAAATTGACGTTCCCAAGCCCAACATTACTCACTGTGGGTGATGCCAACATAACTGGCTAGTACACTATAATTTAAACACTCTTTGTCCACTTAATACATGGACATGGCCTGCCTGAAAAGCAAGTTTCAAAAGTTTGTGGCCCTTGATTCATACAGTTTGCCCACTTCTGGTTCAGATGAATATTGCCGTTTATTTGCATAAAATCTTACTAAAACAACTAGCTTTGTTGTTATTTCAACCTATCAAACTTTAGAAAATATGATCTTAGCTAGATTGTTCAAAATTTTAGTCTGGTCAAATGACCAAAATTTCTGGTTAAGATTTTGTTAGTTTGATTTTTTCCAGTCATGATCAAAAAGTTACACAGCACTGTGCACCTGATACTGTAATATGAGAAATTCGACAAATCAATCGAAAATGGTGTTTTCTAACTGATTTTGTAGATGCATCAATGTTGTTGTCATAGTGTGTGTGCAGTAGGCATTTTAGCCATTGCACACAAACTTTTAATGATGTTGTTGGTATGTAAATAGTCCAGTTTAGATGTAAGTGCAAAATGCATGTTGCAGTCTCATGCAACAAGCAGTTTCTTGACAGTGCGTGTATATATGTGCAAAACAAGATTAAAATCGTACTCAACTGCAGCATTTTTTGCAGTAAAGGTAAGCAAGTTTGTAGCAATAATCTTGCCCAGTGATTAGTATTTCCCTTGCCTTCTGTCTACCTCTATCAATTGAGCATGTTTTCAAGGTATTAGTGAGCAAGTAACCCCCAATGCAAGTGCAAAATCATGAGTAAATGAATAAAAATTTTCAGTTATTTATACAACTGCTGTGCAAAATTTTAGCAAAAACTACAGGACATTATTTTGCAAATACTGCAGTGCAATGCATTATGTCAACCTAAGTATAATTTGACTTTGTAAAGATGAATAATTTTGAAGTTGCTAGTGATTCAGTAAATGGGTTAATCTTGAAGATGATTTAATGTTCTTCCCCATGTGATTAACTGAGTCTTTGCTTGTTTTAAAATATTTTTTTTTAGTGGGCAAATCGGCATGATAGCACAGTAGTTTGAGTACCTACTGCACAGATGGTAGGCTTTGGGTTCATTTCCCTTGTCAAGTCATATCAAAAAATTTCAAAAATGGCATTTGCAGCTTCCCTACTAGGTGCTTGTTACAAAAGAGATTGTGTTTAGAAGAAAGAGAGAGAGAGAGAGTTTATGTATTATTGCTTTTGTCCACCAACTTAATAATCACAGTAATATTACAAAAAGAACAAGCTAGTAAGTGCACTTGTTATGCCCTTAGGCAAAGCACTTTTTGGGATGCCTCTATTTTTATGTTGCAAAGCTAAGCAGTCTGACATCATCATGGCCCAATCTAACTGAAGACTAGCAAACAGAGCATGAGCTCATGTACAAATTCCCTGCATAATACTCAGCATGATAGCTCAAACAGAGAAAACAAAGTTTGTTCAAAAATGAGTAGGCTATTTTGTCGTGTGAAGCTGAATATAGAAATCATGCAACTTTTCTCTTTACTTCAAAAATTTTCAACAATATTTACTAACCAACATAAATATGTGAAAAATTGCTAGGCTTTTTTTTGTACTGCTAAATTTTAGCTGCAAATCCTATTGATATTTCATCACAAATTTTTACTAGTTAAAGAGCACAAAATTCTTTAGTTCTATTCAGTATCTGTTCAGCCATATGTACTTTATACAAGGTTTGGGTTAGGGTTGGTTGACATCCTCATACGCATCACAAACATATACTATTAATATAAAAATAATCTAGATTTTGTAATTCAGTTTAACCATATAATCTATGCTTCCACCAGTGAGCAGGAATTTTATCTTCCTTATAAACTATCCTGTGTTAGTAATTAAGCTGCCAGCAACGAAGAATGGATTTGAACATAAAAGAAAACGCACAAGAGCATTTACCACAAGACAATAAAGATCTGCATTGTGAACAACCAGCAGTGGCATATGCATTAAGCTTATCAGGAAAGTAAAAAAGATAAAATCGTGCTGCACTGACAGTATTACTAATGACTAAAATGGTACTGTTTTTGCTTAATGCAAGTCCATTTTGATCTATTCCTAAAAAAGAACCAGGATTTTCAGCTTTTTAAAACAATGGTTTTGTTTAATCCAGCATTTTTTTGTGCAGCCCAAAATTTTGTAAATACAGTCAGCAGCAATGACTGTGACCCTTATGAAAAGTTTAGATACACATATAAATTACTTGCAAAATATATTTATGACCCACTTGTTGTGAGGTCGTCTCAGCCTGTGGTTTGAGAAACGCTTTTGCAATTTATAAAAGAGAAAGTATTTTTTAAATGTTCGATATTCTACCCTTATTTACAGACGTTTTCAAAAATTGGTAAAGTGAAAGCTAGACACTAATCTTTAGCTCATAGACAAAGTTACAGCAAAGGTTTTCTGTTTGTCAAAAACAATATGTGAACTGCTATAGCACATCTGTTGTGTTGTATATTTTTGTATTTCAATTACACTTGTACTATTTGTCAGCTGGTATTTTTTTGTGTTCAGATCTACTTTGAAAGGTTACTGGGTCTTGTGTTTTCTTTGAAGTTTTTACCAGCTAAACACTTTAAATTTGCTGTCCAAGATTATAATAACAGGAATAGCCAGAAATTGGTGGAAATGCTGAATTTAGATGAAACTGGGTAAACCAGCCAAAAGAAAATTGTTCTAAGGTATTGGCATGTTCTGGGGAGGAATGGTGACAATATTTTGGAGGTGCATTAGGTTTTAAAGTGGTGGGAAAAAAAGGATATATGCAACAACAATACTGTGGAGAAAGCAGGTGGAAAAATGATGAGAAAGGTGCCGTGAATGGAGTGAAGTGACACGATGCTGTTAATTAAATTGTGTGGAACATTTGTTAAATCTGGCTATTTTTATGAACAGAGACAAATCTGGATTTTTAAAATTGAATCTCTAGGTAATCTTTTTTGAAAATGGTTGTTAATTTTGACTGCACACTTGTTTTAATGTCTTTACTGATAAATGCAAATGAAAATTTCAGAGAAAAGGGCACTTACTCATGTCTATAAAGATGTCCCTTAATCTGAAATTTGTTTGTGCCTAAATAAACAGTCGATTTGAAGAAAAAAATTGGTTTAAAGTAGGGATGTACCAATGCCAATGTTCATCCCAAAACCAATGCATCTGCCACTTTATTGAAGTATCATCATTAGTTCTTTTTTGCTGATATGTTGGCAGATGTTTTGTAACTTTGACCCATTGGTAAAGCTGATTATTTGCTTTTGACATTGACTATCATTATGAAGACCATTTACTTGTATTGCAAATATTGTAGTCCTTGATTAGTAATAGTAGTTCAGTTTTATATCTGGTGTTGTCTCCTTAGCAGAGATGGCTAGATTCACTCCATTCTTTCTGCAATTGCTCACACTCCGTCTCTCCACTTGTCTCGATTCAGAGCATCCTCTTTCAAACCAATCTTCTCTCTCTACTTCTGCACTTGCCTCTTCCAGGTCTTCTTCGATCATCCTTGCTTTCTCTTTCCACTCACTTCAAGATCCAGAGCAACCCTAGAAACACTATCATTATCCCTCCTCAGTGCATGTCCATACTATCTAACCCCATTTGCTGTTGCTAACCAGTCTATAGTTTGCTTCAACCCCAACATGTCCATCTGTTCTTCAGTCTTATTTCTGTCAACAACTTTCTGAATGTACATGGCTCTCACCATAGCTCTCTGTTTTCCTTAAAATTGCTTTTTCATTTTCTTTTAAACATCAGGCGTCGCTTCCATACAGTATTGCTGATCTTATGCAACAACGATAAACTTTACCTTTTGTCTTCAGAAGAAACCTATTTCCAAGCAATAACTCTCCACTTTCCCTGAATCTTACCCAACCGATTCTTACTCTTGCTGTTACTGCGGCTTCACAACCACCACTAGCATTTAGTTTGTGTCCCAAATAGCAAAATCCATTCACTGTCTCTACTTCATCGCACAACTTCTCGATCAAATCCTCCATTACTTCCATTATTCCTTTACATTTCGAGCAAACAAAATGCTTTGCCAACCTAACGGTAGATCTTTTATTTTTGCACATTTGCCATGAAGCCAGTTTCCACATTTTGTGCACAACACTGAATTGGCCATGACTGTCCTCCCACAAACTCCACATGGATCTATGTTGCTTTTGAATAGTTCTCCTTTTGACCCGCTTATCATCACTTTTGTTTTTCTGGTGTTGACCTTTTTAAACCTTTACTTTCCAGTGCATCCTTCCAATTCCAAAATCTTTTCTTTAAGTGTCTTCCATGGTTTTGCTCATGAGAACAAGGTCATCTGCACACAGTAATTCATTAACCACACCCCTTTTTGCATTTTCTGTAATAACGTCCACAACTATTGCTAACAATAGTGGCAACAGCACATATCCTTGATGTACACCAACTTTTACTTCAAATGTTTCTGAATATGCAGATCCCACCCTCACATTTGTCTTTGCACCATCATACAAGCTCATAACTGCCTGAACCATTACTTCTGATGGACCCTTCTGTCTCATGGCCCACTCCATCACTTTTCTTGGCACTCTATCAAAAGCATTTTCCATGTCAACAAAACACATATACAACTTCTTGTCGTTCTTTTTGATATTCCTCCTGCATTCTCCTCACAATGAATATCGCATCCACTATTCTTTTTCCTGGCATAAATTCAAACTGCATTTTATTCTTATTGACTAGCGTTCGTATTCGTCTCTCTAAAATTCTTTCAACAATTTTCATGGCATGCTCTAGCAGTTTCACTTCTCAGTATGATCCACAGCTCATCACATCACCCTTTTTTTAAAGATAGGCACAATCACACTAGTTTCCCACTTATCAGGCATTCCTCTACCATCCAATACACGCTGGCATAGTTCCATCATCACTTTCACCCCAATTTCGCCACTTGCAACTATCATCTCCACACTTACTTGAGATGGTCCAGTTGCCTTTTCTGATTTCATCCTTTGCATTGCTTTCACAATTTCATTGCAAGCCACTTTTTCCACTGGTCCTTCTACTACATCAGTTTCCACCATGTGGTTCCAATTGTTTTCTTCATTTATGATCTTTTCCCTGTGTTCCTTCCAAATTTTTGCCCTATCTTCTTCAATAAAACCCAATCATCCGTCTCTTCCTCTTAAGTACTTTCCTTCCGCATCCTTCCCTTCCTTTTTTATTATTCTAAGGAAGTAGAAAATGAAATGCCCACAAAACGAGCTTCTTGGCCTTTCCATTTTACTTCCCGGATGCAGCACACACCAGCTCTTCTCTTTCTCAGTTCTTCACACACTTCAGTTTTCTTTCCACAAAAACTTCCCCCATTTAATGTACCAAATCTTATCCCATGACATTCAGATTTAAACTCGGAGATTCTTCACACCCCTTGCCCATTTAAGAGCTACTGGGGACTGGGGGCCATTTGTTTATTTTTTCTGGTCATGGGGATTTATTGGAGCAACATTTTTCTGCAGGGAGCATGCCCTTGCTTACCTCCTACTTCAGTTTTCTGACATGAGTGGTCCAACCAAGTAATTAAGCTAGCAACCCCACCATTAATAGTCAGACTGCGGTTGGTTGGTACCCAATAGTCGCCTCTTACGACATGCTTGGTAAACAGATTTACTATTCTGTAAAACTGGTAAAGCACGGTAAGTTTCCAAAATATCCAAACACTAGCAGAGGTACCCGGCGTTGCCCGGGTATAGGATAAAAGAGCAACGTCAGTATATGCAATTGATCAGATCATGTAAGTTATCCTGGTGATTACTATTCTGACAACACTTTCTTTTTAACCCCTAGAAACTGTTGTCACGTAATATTTGCATTATCGGAGGCTAATCACCTTGAAGAGGAAACAGGTTACAATATCATACCTCAACAGTTACATTAGCATAACCATATTCTATGTAAAGGTGAAGATTATTTGCTTAAAGTTTTGTTTGTAAATCTTGTTATTCAATACAGATAATAAAAAGCGACATACACTTCATTTTTAATTCCTTTATCATTACTACTCATAACAATAGGTATTTGAATTTTCAAGGGGGCTTTCTCCCCCCTTTTTGCCCCCTAATATAGTGGTAGGAGGCTGAAATTTGGGGAAACTTTTTAATTTAGTGTCTTATACATATGGTTTAAATTTCATCTAAATCAGATATATTTGAATTTTCAAAGGGAGGTTCTGCCCCCCATAGCTCCCTTAGGGGAGCACTTAAAGGTTCGAGACCACTTCCACAGTATTCCTTGGAAAATTTTACATGACAATACACTTTTACTTATTTTTTGAAGCTTCTTTAACTTTTCTCTCTATAGGTATTTGAATTTTCAAGGGGGCTTTCTGCCCCCTAATATAGTCGAAAAAGGCTGAAAGATTTACCCGTCGTTGATCGGGTAAAATGTAAAGACTGATTAAATTTTTACATTGAATAACCATATTTTAATGTGTTTTCATGATTTTTATTTCATCGTGCAACAGTACAAAAAGGCCTCTAGTAAAGCCCCATAGGCTCGTAGCCCCCCATAGACGAATCTGATCGAAATGAAAATACCGTACTTGGCAGATTTACCCGTCGTTGATCGGGTAAAATGTAAAGACTGATTAAATTTTTACATTGAACAACCATATTTTAATGTGTTTTCATGATTTTTATTTCATCGTACAACAGTACAAATAGGCCTATAGTAGAGCCCCATAGGCTCGTAGCCCCCCATAGACGAATCTGATCGAAATGAAAATACCGTACTTGGCAGATTTACCCGTCGTTGATCGGGTAAAATGTAAAGACTAATTAAGTTTTTACATTGAACAACCATATTTTAATGTGTTTTCATGATTTTTATTTCGTCGTACAACAGTACAAATAGGCCTATAGTAGAGCCCCATAGACGAATCTGATCGAAATGAAAACACCGTACTTGGCTTCCCTGGAAAAAGTTATTTTAACCCGATCTACGACGGGTAAATCTGCTAGGGATTTTTAAATGTACAGTCTTTCTCACAATCATCCAATTTGGATTTTTATTTGTCACAAATTTTTTTCTGTTTGTGGTACCTAACAAAAACTTTAAATTTTTAAGGGGGCTTTCTGTCCCCTAATATTGTCGAAAAAGGCTGAAATTTTGGAAAGCTCTCTAATTTAGTGTCTTCTACATATGATTTAAATTTCATCAAAATTGAATATATTTGAATTTTCAAAGGGGGGTTCTGCCCCCCATAGCTCCCTTAGGGGGGCACTTAGAGGTTTGGAAATAGGCCCATTGACTCCGCTGGAAAAAAATACATCGGAATGCATGTTTTATTTTTTTCTAGGTGCTCCTAATTTTTTTTCCATAAGGAACAGACAAACAGACTGACAGACAGACAAACAAACAGACTTTGGATTTTATATATTAGATTAGTTACATTTTTGTTGCAAGAGTGCCAAGCAATTTATGACTTCACCTCAGCTAAAGTTTGGGCATTTTTGGTTCATTGTTGCAGATAGTTAGTTGTATGTAATTTGCTGCTTAAATGAACATCAACCAAAGCTATTGGTTGACTTCAATGTTGAGAACGAGCATCAGCATCGGCCACATCAAAAAAAACCTGCATCAGTATATCACTATTTTAAAAATGGCACTATAATGTCACTGCAGAATGCAGTAATTTATTGATGCAAATACAATACCAATAAAAATACCTTGCCAATCTCTTTAATAGGCCAATAGTAGGATTGGCACACTCAAGTTAATTTCTTTGTAGCTATTGCAGGAATTCTGTTTTACTATTGTTGCAGTTGTTTTTTTAGAGACTGTAAATAGGATAGCTTAGTTAGCTTAAAACATGGTGTAATATCTGGACATTGCTGAGAAGAAATATTTATATATTTTGCAATCTTTATCTTGAAACTATGCAGCATACTGTTGAATAATTCTCAAAATATGTTAAATCCAGCAGCTAACATTTTACGCAAAAGTCCTTCTGAAGATTTTGAGCTTCTTCAAAGAGTAGGCAGTGGAACATATGGAGATGTGTATAAGGTTCGTGTGTTTTATAATGATGCTTTTCTAGAAGTGACCATTGCTTTTTTCAGGCTCGACATATTTTATCAAATGAGCTTGCTGCCATTAAAGTTATAAAACTTGAACCAGGTATTGTTATTATGCTATTCATAGTGTGCTTTTAAGCAAACGAATATTTGTGCTTTATTCTATTTTTTTGTATTGATTAGATATAGACCAAAATCTTCATACTTTGCTTTATCACAGTTTTAGGTACTCTCTGCGTCCCAAGTCCCCAAAGATATCTTCTGCAAGAAATGATTTGCCGCCACGTAATTGATTTATAGTAGGCAAATAAGTTTAATCAATATTAATTGTTTCAAGTACTCTGCTTTATCGCAACCATTTTTTTTTCAAATTTACTTGAAAATAACCTACTATCTAAATGGTTTCCAAGAAATTTTGGATCTACTAAAGATCAGAGCTATTGCTCAAAGTAACTTTAACGGTAGAACACTGATCTGCAATTTGGATTTTAGTAGTAATTGATTGCACATATTGCAATATGGTCAATTTTTTGTAAACTAAAAATTTTTTGTGTCATGGCTGTTGTGCTTAGCTTCACATGAAGCTGTGTTACAACAGTAAGAATTGCAAGCAGGTACAGATAAAGCCATAGAAAAATATCTTTTTGGCCTGACAATTCAATTTTTAGTGCTTTGCAGTAATTGTGTTGTGGTTCGTTTGTAGTGCAGTGTGGCAGGCCAAAACACTAGTTTTATGAACTGTTTGGTAACTCCTGGTCTTCATGTTTACTGTACAGCTTTGAAACTTTGATGTGTCGTTAGTTACATCTATTGGCTGCTATAAAGCTGAGTTCTTTTTGTGTAAGTGGATGTGTGCGTTTGCTCTATCTCCTTCGAAATGTCAGGCACACAAACATAAAACTTGGCACGATTGATCACTGCTTCAGGGTGTGTGTTATTAAGGGTTGTTGGTTATGTTATGATGGCATCATAGTCAACGGTAATTTTTTTTTATTTGCTTTTCTAGACAGAGGAAAACGGTTTTTTGCTTAAACAAAAGCCAAACGCCAACTTGCTAAGATTTTGCCTTTTGTCATGAATATCTTCACTATTGTCGTAGTAGCACTATAATAGTGATAGTAGTACCAGGCAGCGAAAGCAAATGTAAATAGCAAAGACTATTACTGATATGCAGCATGTTAAAGAAACATGATACATTACGGTGTACACAGTAACACTGTCTTAATGTTTCATACCTGTAAAGCCTCTAAATCTATTTTTTAGTAATGCATTGGCAAATACAAAAATTATAACACAAGTGTTAGTCACTTCCAGGTAAGAATGCTTTTGTACAGCTATGTAACGTGCATGGCTAATGTGAACCCCTTATACATCTTCATCATGAGTAGCAAAAGTGGAACAAAATGCCGATTTTAGTGTGAAATCTTGCAGGAATCACAAAAAATTACCGTGAGTTTCCTCTTTTTCACACAAAAACCTAGTTGATGGTAATTACTGAACTTCAAGTGCTTGACTTCGAGTTAGTTTGCATTTCCCCTGCCTGGGTTTACAGCACCTAGGAATATACACACAGGCTTTAGGTCAAATGAATAAGCCAACAGTTACCAAGAAGTTACAAGTAGTGGGCCTACTATGTAATAGCTTAAATATGTCAATTAATTTGGCGCCCACCCACAATTTTTAATTCAATTCATGCTTCCATGCACTTAGTGAAATCAATGGATAAAAGTTTTTAATCTTATTGGCTGGTTTATTTGTGAGCAATTCCAGTCTTAACTTTAAGAGTACGGTGGTCGGTATTAGATACATAATTTATACAATCCAAAAGTTAAAGGTAAGAAATAAAAATAATGCATTAACTCTATAGTATACCACTGGGTGAAATAGGGACTAGGGGCATAGGGTATTGATTCAAAAGTACAATAATCAGGATTTGGGGCATAGAATATTGATTTAGAAGTGTAATAATCGGGATTAGGGTCATGGAAAGAATAGCCTCGTTTGTAGCAACTTTTGGTTACTGCTCTCAGAAATTTTTTTGGGTGAAGCTAACACAACCGTGTGAATCAATATTTTTAGTCTGACAAAATTGACTGATAGATTTGCTCTACAATAATAGCTGTAAATGTATCCATCACTTTGATGTCTTCTTACAACTTTGGATTTTCCTTTACATTTAGCAAGAGGATCAAATAAGTTCTTAAAATTGTTAGTTGTATAAGTTCGAGTACAGTCTTTATTCAAGGGTAAGAAGGTCAGAAATATTGGGGTTACAAGGACCATCAAGCTGTGAATTTAAGTCTAGAAAAGTTTAGCTTACAAAAGAACAAAGACCAACAAATATTTTTTGCCTCTCCATAAAAATGGGCTTCTGGCTACAATAATGATTTACTTCACTGTGAAATCACACCAATACAGGGGAAATTTTTTGCTTCAAAATTCGTTGGCAAGTCTTTTGGAATCGGATGCAAAGCAGTTGGAAGAAGGCATGGCTCTGTTGCTATATACTGGGACCAGGACACATATGTCGTTATTATTACAGATAGTTTGCTATTTTCCTAAAAATAATGTCATAAGTCTGCTGGAATGAGGACTAAAATTTGAGAGGAGACGTAGCTCCATTTGCCCTTTATTTATGCATATGCAGGATTTGAGGTCGCAACTATATTTAAAAAAAGAGTGCAAGAATAAACAGACTTGCCACTTAAAATCATATATTTGTGTGATTACTGTTTTGATGCACCCTCTGCTTTGACTCTAGTTTCCTCAAATTAATCAAAAAGAACAGTAGATATCGGGATTGGGAATAGTATAGCCATATGTTTAACCCTTCATTAATTTTGTGACCTCATTCTTTTTCAAAAGACATTTGGTTTTGGAAGCCAATTTGTTATGTTGAAAAAATGCAAACTTATCTCTGTCCTTACAAGTGTTCCTTAGGTCAAGTAAGCCCAGCTGGCTAAACCGATGCTGTGAACTCTGACATCACTTACAGGTATTCTGCTTGCGATGTCAGCTCAGCCTGCTAATGTTTGTACAAAGTGAAATTCTGTTTGTCTGTGTATGTGTTTTGACTTCTCCAAAATTACTGGACGTGCGAAGATGAAACTTGGTATAAATGTTGCCATTCCTGGATGAGGGTCATAAGGAGATTTGAAGCGTCTTAATGACATTATCATTAAAGATAACTGTTTAAAATTTGCATTTCTTGATGGAGGAAAGCAATCTTTCTCTTAAAAAAAGTTAGCACCCGACTAACAAACTTTGAGAAATTTTTTTTTATGAAGTAAGATGACTTGGAAATCAAAGATTGATTGTAAAATTTTAACTGTAGGTCATTCAGCATGCATCACTGGCATTTTGTTTTCTTTATTTTCTCAAAAAATGTTCTTTTTCTTTCGGCTGATTTCCGATTAGGGGTTGCCCCAGCAGATATCTGCATTTTTATGACATGGCATTTGTTTTATGGTCGGATGCCTTTCCTGCGACCAACCCTCTCCAGAGGGAAAACTGGGCCACCTGTCTTCCACATAAAGGTGGGGGCATCCTGTTAAGTGTCTTGCCCAAGGACACAACCATCAAACTTGCTGGCTTGTTCTCCACAACCTTCACTAAATGTTGAGTGCCAAGCAGGAAAGCTGTGAACACCATTTTTTGAAGTCTTTTGGTATGACTCGACAAGGGAATGAACCCTAAGTCTACTGACTGCAAAGCAGATGCTCTAACCACTACACCATCGCGTCGATTATTTTCTCAAAAAATATTGACTGGAAAATGCGCTTGAGACTTCAGGAAATATTAACAAAGTGGTTACAATAAAAATAATTCTCTAAAAATTTGAGCTTTGTTGGCGACAAGTGATTGAGCATTTAAGTGCTTTTTAAGCATGCTTTTTTCATTTATTTTTCCTTAAGCGCTTCAAAAATAGCATGATGAAAATGACCATACATTAATTCAAAGTAGGATGATCGCTATTAGGGGCATATGTGCGATGCCTCCATTTATACCGGTTTTTCGTTACTGATCTCAGAAATGCTATTTGGATGAAGTAGGCCAAACCAGTTTTTCTAGCCTGACGTAACTGACTGCTGGCTCTACTGTACGACGCTGGCAGAGCAGCTAGTAAGCTTATAATTTATTTTTAAACCAGATTATGTATTTTATTTTTTTGAATCAGATTTCTTTTTATATTTCTATGTTTAAAAATAATTTAGAGAATGTGGAGAATCACTTTATGGGAGAGAGTTTTTATTAAAAATTAAAGGAAGAATTTATCAGAGTTGTATAAGATCAGCAATGCTATATGGAAGCAAGACATGGTGTCTGTGGGAGAATGAGATGGAAATTTTAAGAACAACTGAAAAGGCAATGATGAGAGCAATGAGTGGAGTTAAGTTGATTGAGAAAAGAAAGAGCCAAGAACTTACGAGTTTGCTGGGTTTAAAGGATATTTTGGGTGGACTAGCCAGGGCAAGTGGAGTACGATGGTACAAAGTACGATGTGTTTTGAGAAGAGCATTGGATTTTGAAGTCGCAGCAAGAGAGGGCATGGGCGACCAAATATGACTTGAAAAAGACAAGTGGAAGAACATATCAATCAGATTAGACTGAAAAAGGAAGATACCATCAACAGAACGAAGTGGCTTGATGGTATTCACAAGCTTTCAAGAAACACGATGTGAATCTGGCCACCTGCATTAACGCGGACAAAACCGGAATAAAAAAAGTGGATCTCTCTCTCCCTTTCCCCCTCTTTTTGAGATTCTCACAAGCAATTTTTTGTTGACAAATATTTTCTTTATGTGAAGTAACTGAGGTAATCAGAAGCAATTATTAAACGACTAGAATATTAAAACAAACTTCCTCTATTGACTGACATGTTAAAATGCCACTTCTCCAGCAGGTTTCCAGTACAGTACAACTTGCTTGAATTGATGTGTGCCGTGTTCAAAGGCCTCTGTAAATATCAAACTTATGTATTACTTTCAGTTGTTATGCAAATTTATTAGTTGAGTCATTGGCATTTTGTTAAGGCTAAGTGGACAAAAAGTTAATGCCAGTGTTACCCAGTAAGTTTGTGAAAATACTTGCTCGATTGCTAGCTTTTTTTGTGTGTATTGAGTTATTTATTCTTCCACCTTACAAGACAAAGACAGATGCAGTAAGCATTGAATTGTCTGGATTTGCTTCTATGTTTTTTGGTTTTAGCATTGTGCTTGAATTGGTTAGTATTAGTTGAGATGAATTTGTCGCAACATATTGGAATCTACTAAAAGTCTCTATCTTGAAGTGCGTTTCCTAAAGGTACAGCACTGTCATTGTTAGATTAGAGCACACGATTATTAACTATTTCACCACTAATACTAAAGTGGTCCTTCTACTCATGCCACCTATTTGTGACTGATTGGAGACTAAATGAGTTCAATTTTAAATCCTAATTGATTTCACCCAGTACCCCAAAGAGTATCATTAAGTTTAGTGATGTGCAAGTTTGTGCTTTTGATCTCAAATGCATAAAATGACCTAAGATTCCTCCTGTCGAATAAAATGTATTAAGTTGGCATGCACCCCAATAAATCAATAACTTTTTTACAGAATTGGCTTAATGGAAAATATCTTGGAGTTTTAGTGCTTTGCTAGTATAGGTTACGGTGATTGAGTGATTAGTAAGCATCAATTTGTTTGGATTTTGCTGTTTAGAATAGAGATGCCTATGATATTTGCGTTATGGCTTTATATTTTCACTAATTTGCTTGTGCTAGGTGACAACTTGTGTCTGGTATGAAATCGACCTGCAATGTTTTTTGTATGTGGATATATATATACAGTCCCTTCAAAAAGTCTGAGGATACCCCTGTTTTTTAGTGAATTTCTGTGTTTTTTTGGCTCTAAGTGATGTTTTTACTCACTAGACCTGCCAGGTTCAGATATGTCTTTGTTTTGCAAATAAAGCACTTCAAAATACAAGAGTTACAGCAAAGTAAATCATGCACACATCATACATGCCTGCCAAAACACATAACAACACAAAAACAGGTAAAAAATCACGGTGTCCCAAAATCACGAGACACATTTTTCTCATCAATATGGCTGCCTTTTGCAGCAATCACCACCCAACAGACATTAGGCATATGACATGTTAGTTGTTTGATAAACGTTTGCACTAATTCAGCCCACTCCTGCTTTAGAATCATCGGCTGATATTGGCAAAGTTGGCCACTTTCGACGGCCACTCTCCAAATTAGCCCAGCATAGTTCTACCGAGTTCAAATCAGGTGATTGTGGTGGCCATGTCATCACCTTCAAGACCTTCCACTTCTCCTCCTTCTCCTTGAGTGCCTCTTTGACAAAAATGGCCGTGTGTTTTGGGTCATTGTCTTGTTGGAAGACAATGACCTCGCTGCATAACCTCATTGCATCTGGAATAGCAACCTTCAGAAGAATCTTTAAGTAGACATTTTTAGTCATAATATCCTCTATTCGGTAGAGTACACCAGTTCTATCACTGCCGAACCCTCCCCAGACTGTGATAGATCTTCTGCCGTACTTCACAGTCTTCTGAATACAGTCATCTCAAAGTGGTTCTCCACTTTGTCTCCAACAAAACATTCTCCCTGATGTTCCAAATATCTAAAACTCGGATTTGACGGTGAAATACACCTTGAACTAGTCCTCTAAAGTCCAATCGACGTGGTCTTTAGCCAACTGCAACCTCTTGGCTATATTCTCTGGACGAAGTTGTGTTTTCTTGATGCAGACAAATCTATCAAAACCGGTTTCATGTATATGGTTGTATACTGTTGACCTTGATATAGAATTTCCTAGAGCGCTCTTGATGCTTGTCTGGATACTACTAAGTGAGTTGCACTGCCCTTTCTTCACAGCCAAAGTGATGGCATGATTAGTAGTAGAAGAGATGAATTAAGGACACCCAGACCTTGGTTTAGACTCCAATGTCCCTCTTGCCAAAGTGTTTTCCACTGCTCCTTTCGATATGGCCAAAGTACTTGCAATTTTGCAAACAAAAAGACCCATTAAGTTTACAGTTAGTAGTGCTGACCGACATGCTTTAGATAATTCACAGCCTTTTGACCGTAGAGGCAAATACTGTACAGCACTTTTACCTCTTCTAAACTTCTGAGGTATTCTACTACCACGGGCCATCCTAATCAAACACACCAACTATTGTAGATATTTAAATCTTACACAACACTCAAATTTGCGTTCTTAAGACATGCACTTGCGAATTTGCTATATCCACACATTCGCGGGCATGTATAATGTGTTCATGACTTACTTTGCGGTAACTCTTGTCTTTTGAAGTTCTTTATTTGCAAAACAAAGACATATCTGAAGCCTGCAGGTCTACATTTAGTAAAAACATTCCTTACGCCAAAAAAAAACCAGAAATTCACTAAAAAACAGGGGTATCCTCAGACTTTTTGAACGGACTGTATATATATTTTTTTAGTTATGATTCAGGTAAAGGAGGTTACCGTCCGATTGGATATAACATAGACGATCTACTGAAGCGTTTTTGAGAAAAAAGATAAAACGTTAAGTCAGGCTCCATCCAATGTTTTAATGATAGACGACAAAAACCTTAATCACAGCAGACCTAGTATTTGCATTATAGTACACTACTTTTATATTTTACATTTGTTTATTCTAGGAGATGACTTCAATGTTATACAACAAGAAATTATTATGATGAAAGAATGCAGACATCAGAACATTGTTGCCTATTATGGAAGTTATTTGAGGTTTGCTTAATTAAGTATTTTAATTGTGGCGGTTGTATATGAAGTATTGTGTTGCTCCGGTAAGTAGTGAACAGGCACGCACTGAACCATCAAGTCTAAGCTCTGCAATGCGTAAAAAAATGAAAGTAAAATTAAGGTTTTACTTCTATATAAATCGAGTTGGCACAAAATAACAGACTTCCAAAACAAGTATTAAAAACTGAGTGCCTGAAACAAATCTACGGCAGATCTGATGTTGTTAACTTAATGTAAACAGCAGAACTGGTAACTTACTGGAACATTCTACAACAATATGCGGTGCGCTTGACATAAAATATTTGGTGTTGATCTGATGTATAGTTCGTTGGCTTACATTAGTTTAAATTGAAGTATTATAACTGCATAATTGAATTGGTATATGCTAACTACTGAGTACCGGAATTGATTTATATTTTATTGAATAGAACGATTACGGTATATATCTTAAGAAACTGAGCCTTTTATGAAATGCCAGCACTTTAATAGCTGCCACAAATCATCTCGGTAAAATAATTTTCATGAACCTTATAAGTAGTAGACTGATTAAAGCGATTATGTGTATAAAACAGTAGCTACGTGCATAGCATATCATGTTCTGGCATTTGTTCAGCTTGGTCATTATGCATGGTTTGTATTGTCCATAATAAATAGTATCAACATTGTAATTGCATTCTAACATTAGTAAATCAATTTCCACTGTTCTTGGCTAAACCATCATTTATTTCGATTCGGTTGTATCATCGTTTTGGTGGCATTTTCCGATAGCTATGTTAATTAGTTTAGTTAGATGACCAAGTTAAGAATGACTAAATATATCTTTGTTTTGCAAACATTATTTGCAGTAAAGCTCACTTGAGTCTTGCCACAAAGTACGTGTTTAAAACAATGTCAGCGTACTGATTGATTGTTTTGCTTTATTTTGTAGAAAAGATAAGCTATGGATCGCAATGGAATATTGTGGTGGAGGTTCAATGCAGGATATTTATCACGGTACGTGCTTTTGCTATTTTACGTCAAATATCATTGCGCGAATGGCAATACTGTACTTAGTTATTACCAATGCTTGCTCATTACAACGCACATTGTTGTTAAGAAATGGTCAGGTTACCCGACATTATTATGCAGTAAAAGGCAGAGCACTTATATGCATCAATTTGATGTTTGACGATTATTGTTTATTGGTAAAGCAGAGCCAAATGCATTATATACCAGCATGTGATTGCGTTTTAGCTGTTCTTAAGAGTGTATTTTTGTGAACTTAAATGATAACTACCGACTACTTGCTAGTCTTTGCGTAATGGCGAAGGTCACTAGTGTCAGTGCTTCTCTCAGAGGTAAGACATGAACCAGTAGCATGATGAATTTTGAGCTTGCAGGTTTTGAATTTCGATGCAGGTGTTGTGTGCTTTGGGCCACCAAATACAAACTCCGTAACTTAAATCGATAAATTCTTACTCATCTTCGGATACAGCTTACTCTTTCGACGTTGAAGTACTTCCTGTCATGTTTTATTTGTGTTAGTACTGCTTTCGTTTTGGTGAAGATTCACACCGACATAAATCACAAACATTACAGTGAAAAAAAATTACAATGTCTTGCAAATAATGTACCCAACCCAGTTTGACGTCCAGGGATGGTCTCGTCAAATTGGGTTGGGAACATTATGTGCAATACACTGTAAATTTTTTTCAATATAATGTCTGTGATTTATGTCGGTCTGAATTTTCAAACCATTAAACTAACCTTGCATAACGGAATGCAATTACTCTCGGTTTATTGTGTGTGGCAACGACTGCTCGTCACCAGCTAAACCTTGTTCTTACAACCTAAATTCAAACGACACAGCTCAGCTTGATATGTTCCTGGCATTAACGTAGGCCATAGAATAGCAACCGCTTTTGCTATTTCGTAGTAGATAACAGGCGTTTGTGGTATATTTCGATAATTTGTCATTGCAAGTTTGGTTTATTTCAGCATAAAAGCTTTGTCTCAGAGTGTGCAACCTGCGGCCTGCGAAAGGATAAAGAATGTGATTTGAGGCGTGTGTCCACAGATTAAACTTTTGGGTCAACGCTTTTGAAATTTAGCTCTTTTTGGACCTACTTTGTATTTAGCTAAATTTAGCGCTTTACCAAGAATGTAAAATTGCGGTGAAATTGAAAAATTCGTATGAAAGCATGCTTCCACTTCTTTCATATGTTACTAGTACATCACTTGACTTCTACTTTGTAAGATGATCTTTCTAACAAAGAAAATTGTGAAGTTTGTTTCGTGACAAAAATTTAATAAAGTGTAGTCAATTTTTAATGATATTATCGTTTTCACAAGTACTTTTTAGTTATAGAATCCCTGTAAAAACGATGATCTCTAAAAATAAGCTCTTCTGTTTGTCGGGCTCACTGCAATACACAGCCCTACGCTAATGTTCACTTTAAAGACTCTGACTGGTGTGCACAATCTTTTACTAATGTGAAATGGGTCTATCTTCGAAAAAAGTTGTACACCCCTGGCCTGGCCTGGCCTATTATTAAAAAGCATATCGAGTAATGGATTGTTATTTTTAGTGACAGGATCTTTAAATGAACCGCTGATTTCGTATGTGTGCAGAGAAACTCTTCAGGTGTGTTAGCGAACTTGGCTAAGTTGCTAGTCACGTGTAGGCTAGAATGTTGTTTAATTTATATTTTACACTTATTGTTTGCCAAGTACTAGAAACTTTCATAAATTGCTTAGTTGTTACATCAGTGAATATGTACTAGGCTAATTTTTGTCTGCTGTTTTTAGAAAGTTTTTCCCTCAATAATACCGTCGTTATTATGATTGACTTCGCGTTACTGATAGTAAAGCTGAGGCGTTCGAAACCTTTGAGGCTTTCAAGTTAGCTAGATCTTTACACTGGTTAAAAATGATAAGATGTATTCTACGTATCTGTTTATGCTAATTAAACGAACTGGTAGAGTGCTGTTATGGAAATAGACCACTTCCGATGCATAATGTCATTGTAAGATTTTATTTTTGTATTCAGGGACTTGCCTATTTGCACAGCAAGCATACTATGCACAGGGACATCAAGGTAAGCTTTCAATTGCTATTGTTGAATGAACTATCTTAAAGCACTCTTGAAAAACTAAAACATGGGTATTGGTTAAGATTAAACTTTCCATTGCAGTGGGACTTAAAATATGCCTACTCTGAAGTGCTGTTTCTCATTTTTAAGTCTTTATAACTTTAACCATGAAATAAAATGGTGAGAACTTCTTCAACTCTTCCTACAGAACACGAACGAGAGACAGAGAGACTGTAGAATGTTCTCTGCAGTCCTCCATAGATGTGATAGTGGTCGGTGCGAGCCATAGTTTGAATCCGAAGCGTGAGTTTGAAGGCAAAAAACGGTTTTACTGGAATACGATATAAGCGACACTGTCGACTATAATATTAAAGCTTTGTCTACACTGAGGTCAAGCTCAGCTTAACTGCTGCTTGTTTTATTTTGACTCTGTGGCAAGACGCGCATGGCTTGCGACTGAGCCGAAACAAAATGAGCAGAAGAGTTAACGCGCGTTTTCTCGAGTCATGCTGCGAAGTCAATTTTGGTTTAGTTAATGATACGTGTTAATGGATAAAACGTTTTTACAGTAGATTAATTATTAGACTAGGGTATTGAATAATTATGGGTGCTTTATGCCAAAAATTTTTATTTTTTAGGGAGCCAACATATTATTAACTGATGAGGGGCATGTGAAATTGGCTGATTTTGGAGTGTCGGCTCAAATTACACAAACCCTTGCGAAAAGAAAGTCATTCATTGGAACACCATATTGGATGGCTCCTGAAGTAGCAGCTGTAGAAAGGAAAGGAGGCTACAACCAACAAGTAAAATGCAATGATATATGCTCAAAATAAAGACTTTTTTAGTAGTTTCTTGGTTGTTTTTGCTTGTGCTGTGTTGCAACTCTGCACAAAAAATTTTCTAGACGAACAGTTGCTGAGGTAGTGGTTCTGATAGCATCAAAATTGAAGCTGATTTTCTGTATGACTTAACTAAGAACTGGCTTTGAGTTTGTTTGCGTTAAGTCTATTCCACCAGACTGTTTGACTGTTCTATAAAAGTTTTGCATGTTATGTTTACATTTTTGCTTGATTTATACACACATAAAATGTTTTGTCTGCGAAGGGGAGCTCTTATTGTTTGCTTAAATTTCATCATAAAAAGTTAACCAATGTTAGTATGGGTGTTTTTTGTGCGGTGTCGCAAGTTATTGTCAATTAACTCACGGCTTGATTGATTTCCTGTTGAAGTGCAATACTTAGCAATTGCAATGTGTATTTATTCATTGGTCGTTAGTATTCATTCATTAGTCTTTTGCATGCTATAGCCAGTGCTTAAGCAACATGGCTGCTGAAAGTAGGTAGCATATCTAATAATGTAGAACGAATAAATATTTTATTACCTGACCTGTGTATTAGGTAAGGGTAATCAATAGTAATAGCTGGTGCTACTGACTAATGTTGTTACGGCATAACCCTGTGCTGTATAGCAAAAATGCTTAATTTTGTAGCTATTAAAGGTGATATATAGAACAACTTGTGTTTAGACCAGCATTATAAATACTGTTGATCAAAAGTAGCAACACGGCAGCGAAAATTGCTGTTAAGGTCAAGTTTATAGTATTCAATTGCAAGTAGTCTTCATAAATTACTGAGATTCATTTTGTGCAGTGTGATGTATGGGCTGTTGGTATCACTGCCATCGAATTCGCTGAGCTCCAACCCCCAATGTTTGATCTTCACCCAATGAGAGCTCTCTTGCTCATGTCTAAGTCAAACTTTCAACCACCGAAGTTGAAAGATAGACAAAAGTAAGCGAAAAATTTTGCGTAATCATTCAGTTTCAGCTTGTCTTCATTCTACAGCAGATGCTAAAATTTGCTGGTGTTGGCTGCTTTTTTCTAGAATTGCATTCCATGGGGTTTTTTAGTCAGTTTATTTCTGAAGTGCAGCAAAAGCACTCTTGAAATAAACATTTTAGCCTGCAGTATCTTGATGGTTTACCTATAGTGCAAACAGATAAAATCAACCTAAAGTGAGAATACAGTATAAATTGAAATTTTTATTACAATTTTGTTATTACCGTATTTATTCGAGTATAAGTCGCATGCGTGTATAAGTCGCACCCCCATATTTAACATGAAACACAGTACAAAATTTTTTTAAACATTATTCATTGCAATCACATAACAAAAAATTAAAAACCATCAAAGTCATAACTGCTGTCACTGTCCTTAAATAGTCTGTCGCAATCTTCTAAAACATTTTCATCAGTATCCCATGGGGGTGGCAAGATTTCTTCAACTTCATCACTTTCCTCATCAGAGCTGTCATCCCATACTTTATCATTCCCACTTCCATCCAGAGAATTGGCAATTACAGTTTTTAAAAAACTTTTTGATCGTGAGAAAGGTGATAGCGTAGAAAGCATAACGTGACTCGCGTGGATGGCAATAACTAACGCAATTGTGTGAAAGGCGATAGTAGAGAAATACCTTGGAAAAATTTTGGATCGCATACGATGCACTTCATGTATTCGTGTATATGTCGCACCTGACTTTTTGGGCGATATTTTGGTACAAAAAATGCGACTTATACTCGAATAAATACGTTACTTTCTGCAACCTTCTTACAGTAACGAAACCAGTGAGCATCTTAGATATTGTATCAAAAAAGCTTTGAATGATAGTGAACTGCTTAATTTCTTTGTGTAGGTGGTCAGCTGAGTTCCATAACTTTGTCAAAGCAGCACTTACTAAAAACCCAAGACGACGACCACCAGCAGATAAAATGTTGCAGGTTAGATAGTGCAATGTACACTGTATCAACGTTAAACATCAAGTGGTTGACTTACGATGTAGATTTTTCTTACTACCATACCATAAAGTGAGTAGAACAAGAATTAGCCTAGATAATTATTAGTTGTTGTTAATATGCTGCTTTAAATTTGTTGTAGCATCCATTCGTCTCACAACCGTACCTTAGTGCAAGTCTGGGTGTTGAAATACTGAAGAAGTGTAGAGATCCACAACTGGACCAAAGTGTAAGTTACCTCGTTGTCTAAACCTAGTAATATAGGCCATTTTGCTTTCAATTTTGTTTTTCTTTTGTTTTAATACATAATACAAGAAAATGGGAAACATAGTTTAATTGATCGTACTTCAAAAGAATTGTTGCTATAATTTTTTCTGGTTATTCAGCAATGTTCTGCAAGTCTAGGTAGTATGTTTTGTTGTACGGAACTATAAACATTTAGCTCTTGCAAAGTTTGCATTTACATTTCCAGTTTTCCAATAAATTTCCCATTAAGTTAAAATTACAAAATTCCCGTTTGGCGTGTTGCTGTTTCGCCACATTTCTACAGACATTATAAAAGATTTTTGAATATAATTGCCTACTTCAATTGTAATGCTGTTGTGTTACTTTCCCGCTGAGTTGATCACATTCAACCAAGCATATAATGTTTAGTGGCTAGTATTGGTTGTGCTTTCCCGTAATAAGCTTGCAATCTCCCCGTTTTGATTTTAATGCATATTTGGCTTTTTTAAAGTTGTATTTCCAAATTCTTTTCACTACGTCATGCTGCTGGTTCTTTTTTTCTTTTTCGCGTGGATATATCTTACAACACGTACACTGACGTTACTGTAATGTTTTTATACGTTACACAGCAGCAAGTTCATTTTATTTTGATTTTCCAAGCTTAAATGAACTTTAATGCTTGAACTGTACAATTTACGTAGAACTCATGTCCACAAGCTTTATAATCTAAAACTTTGGTTTAGCCCACTATGCTTATAAAGAAATTAATAGATATCCTTAGTCAGCTTGATCGTGGCCAGACAATACGTCATTCATATTAAATCTTTTGTGTGAAATGCCTATATACAACATGAAACTTTTAGCGTGCATAATTTAATAATTGTATAACAAAGATTAGGCAGTTACAGACAAATACTGTCACTATCGCTAGTTCTGCTGCTGTCAAATCTCGCAAGCACTTTATCTGCTTGCGGAGCGATATGCATTACAGGCTTAATATCAAGTAGAATACTCAAGTTTCACCTGGGTTTTGTAAATTTAAAAACTTCTTTTAAGGTTAGATCCATCGATGCACTTTTCGTAAAAACAAAGAGAAAAATTGTCTAAGTTTTGACAACTGTAACTAGCTGTCTTCTGCCTGGGCGTGAAACAAAAACAAACGCAAATCACGTCGACAAACTGCTTGTCAGATCAACACGACCAGCCAATTAAGCGCAATGCGTGGAAAAGACGTGCAGCTTGCTCAATTAGTTATATTATGCAGTAATTAAGTGGAGCATTGATTATATCTGGTTTCACAGTAGGACATGTAAATTTTCATATATGGTGCATTGTTTTTGAAGGTGGATGAGCCCACTGAGGATGATGATGATGATGAAATTCTAATTGCCATGTCAAAAGTTCGTATTCCTTCGTCTCGTGACGAAAATAGAGAAGTAAAAACAAAATCGGAAGCATTGTGTGAGTAGCTCTTTCCTGTTGTTCAATCTGAACTAAATATGTAAAGTTCAAAATTTTTTTACCTCTCGTTGCTTGGAAGCTATGGATGGTGCAGTCTAAAATTTTTTGAATGCAACTGGAATCATTACTTTAGCCTTCATCTTTCTTCGATTTTGTAATGTTTCCTAAAAGATTGTTTCTTTTAGTGGAAAATGTTCAGTTTCAACCTCCCCTGCAAAGAGAAACGGAGCCAGAAATAACGGTAAGTGTGATTAACGTACATCTTCTAATTCTGCAAACTACATTGTAAGCAACATCTTCGAAGCCCAACATTTGGATAGACGAGGACGAATCAACGCTTTTATTCTCTACTGTTGACGATAACCAAGCACCAATTCCCTTGCTAACTTCTGTGTTTTTTTGCCAAGTTGGTTATTTAAGTAGTAGCATTCTGTAGTTACGTTGTTGAGTGCTGCGGTTTAACTGATCTGTGCTTCATATCAGGAACCTCATTTTGCCGAAGACAGTTGGACTCCCAGTGCCTCCCAGAGCCAGTGAGTTACCTAAATCTTCATTACGTAAAAGGCTGAGTTGCTTGACTTAGAACTTTCTATTCAATCATATATCATTTTGCTAAGCTTATTTGTAAGAAAGCGATCCAATTTTTAAAATTTGCTTTAGTCTTCATTAAGGATGGTACCGGATTCATCTTATGTTTCTAAAAAGTTCATACACACCATTACGCCACTTCCTTCTGTCAGTGCATCTTCCTTTATTGGTCCAATCTGTTCTTCCACTTGCCTTTTTTACGCCATCTTCAATCGCCCACGCCCTCTTTTTTCCAACCACTACAAAATTCAACGCTTGTTTCCACACATCATTATGCTTTTTCAAAGCATATGCTATACCAACGCATTCCACTCGCCCTAGCCAGTCCATCCAAAGTCTCCGCCAAACCCTGCAAATCCATAAGTTCTTGGCTACTCCTTTTCTCAATCAATTTATCAGCACACATCCCTCTTTTTTCAGTTCATCTCAAAACATCTCGCTCCCGTACATCATCGCCGACCTAACACAACTATAGTAAATCTTATCTTTCATTTTTAAGGAAAATTTTCTTTCATGAAACAACTTTCCACATTCTCTGAGTTTCATCCATCCAATTCTTGATCTTGCTGTCACCGCTTTCTGGTTTCACTTTTCGCTACAAGCATTTACTATATCCCCCAAGTAGCAAAAACTCTTCACAAACTCGACCTGGTCATAAAATGATAATTGTTCAGCTGGGGCCACAGTTTCTTTTATTATCTCAACACACCCTTTACAAGCCAAACCTTTCGCCAGAGTTGAAGTCACTCTCTTCGTTTTCGGCCATCTATCATGCGCTCATTTACCATATTTTGTGAACACCACTAAATTTGCCATTACCCTTTTGCCGCACTTGGCAGATGGATCAACCTTGCTCTTGAGTATTGCACCTTTCGAACTAATCACCATCACTTTAGTCTTCTTGAGGTTAACCTTCAGCCTCTTTCTCTAAACGTCTCTTTCTATTTCAAACACTTCTCTGTGAAATTTTCTTACTTCTGATGGTTACAACCCAGTCATCGGCATCGGCAATTTCATTCATCAAATATTTTCGTTCTCCGATATTTCATCAACTGCAATTGCAAAGGACAACGGCGACAACACAGTTGTTGTTGTTGTGATTACCCCTCCTCTTCCTCAGGATGGAGGTACGGCACGAACGGCAAGTCAGGTTCATGCCGTCAACCTAATTGAAATTAGGCTAGGGGAAAGATGGCAGCCCATTCGAACCAGTCATGAATGACTGGTAGCCCCACCACCAACTAGGCGGGCTGCCACTGGTGGGTACCCAAGAGTCGCCTCTTACGACATGCTGGGTTAGCAACTTCACAACAACACAGTTCGTTGATGTACACTAGCTTTTACCGAAAGTCTTTGGATAACTTTGATCCCGCTGTAGTATTCGTCTGTTGCCACTCGATAGAGGCTCATACTTTTGGTAAACCTTTTTCCCTCATCGCCCACGCCATCACCTTTCTTGGAACTCAAATTCCTTCTCCGTATTCACGAAACACATACACAACCTTTTCTTTTTGTTCAATTTTTAATTTTTTTTAAATCTATTTTCATCAATGATTTTCTTTGTTTGATATTTCATATTCTTTTATGTAGCCATGTTTTCCTCCAATCGATTTACGCACATCTTTTTATATGCCACTCTCTTTTGTCGTACTGGTTTCTATACCTCCTCATTTCACCACCACGTGTCACCATGATTCCCTCTGCCTTTTTTTCTACATCCTTCATTATAAGCCTTTAAATTACCATTTTTAAATCATTCTATGTACTGGGTGCATCGGTATTAATAAACTCCTTAAGTCTCTTGAAATCTTTCTTTTGTCTATGCTTGTTTCCACTAGGCAATGTTGCGACTCTCAGAGGATTGCTTTCACGTCTTTTCAATACTTTACTGTTTTTACCAGCTACACAATTTCAATTTCATTTCCACTCATACTGTACGTTGTTTTATTCTGCTTCTTCTTTTGAAACCATGTGTTAGCAGTACACAACTCCTTACCATCGCAAAACTCGTCCTGTCTTCTTCTTTCAACATTTCTTTTGCCAATTCCATATTTACCATACACCCCCTCAAAATCATCAATCCGTCTCTCAACATGTCTATTACAGTCTCCATACCAAGAATCATTTGATCAGGATTTTGCAAATCCGACTCACTTGCCGTGTCATTGTAAAATTGATCTTTCTCGCCGTCTAATAGAATGGTAAAATTGTTTACATTACTTTTTTTCTGTTATAATCATTACCTACAACTACATGTAGTGAGACATGCCTGCTGGTTGTGTAAAAGCTAGAGCACTATTGAGGTGGTTTTGGAATTGGTATTCCAGCACTCAAAAGCAGTGACACCAAAAATTAGAGCCTAGCTTTTTCAAAGCGAACGTAGATATTATTTTTATCTGACTTTAACAATCTTTTCAACTTTTTTTCATACTAAATAGTGCATGAAGACACAAATCACGAGCGGTTTCATAACTCAACATATTTTTACCGTTTTTTTCTGATAGGTCATTCTTGAAGTGCATTTTGTTTAATGACGTGTTAAGTGATGTCAGCATGACGTATCCAGGTTCATATTAAGTGCAATAAAACGCTTTAGCTAAATTTGGCCTTTTATGTTGATTGCATTTAATTTGTGTTGCTCCCAATGCCAGCCTTAAGTGTATGCGTAGTGTTACCACATTAGAATGAAGAATTTTCTGTCTTTCCAAGCCAAAAATCTTGTTTTTTAACTTCTTAGAAGCCTTCTGCGTTCTGTTGAAGAAGAACTGTCCTCACGGTAAATAGAAATTTATTGATCTGTGTCTGCATAATTTATATTATGTTCAATTTAAGGCTAGCTTTCAACACGACTAAACTCAATAGAACACTTCGAAGTTGAAATTGTGTTCTACAATCTTTTAGCAGCTCTCACTAAATCTTGCTTTCCTTCATTGCTTCACGTTCCTCTTACATTTGTCAATTGTATTGATTTTGCTTGCATGCCAATGCTCTATTAACAACTGCAGCATAGCAGTAGCTGTCTGGAGTATCTCATTTGCAGGAAAGGTGCGTTTTAACCGTAGCAGTACTGCATTTGTGTTATTAAATTGAATAAATCATGTTGTCGAGATACATCATGGTATAGAACAAACAAAGCAGACCTGATGTCTGCTCCTCGCGATTTTTGGGCCATATAAATGCAGCTTGAGATAACTGTAAACCAAGGCGGTGATCAAGTTGTAAAACTCGTTAATATATTTCACGCATGTATGTCAATAAAGTTCTTGGAGTATAAAAGGCAACTTTTAAATCAACTTGAAGATTGTTTCAATTACGTGAAAGCATAACACAAATCCTTCAACATGATTTACGAATTTCTCTGTTATTTGTGAGATTGTTTGATAATGGGAGTTCGCAGCTTGCAACTGGTCCTTCTTTCATTGTTAAGTTATTGCAAATTGCGTGTATTTTTAATTGTGATGTCATTTGCAGTAGATTACGCCTATGTTTGTCGGCCATCCGCCATCAAAACTTCAGTTCTATAGCATACTCGAGCACGTTTTTTTAATTTATGCTTTTCTCTGCGTGCATGTTATATGTTATTCTTCATGCGCTACAATGAAAATCATTCTTCATGCATGAAATCTACGCGCAATGTGAAGCTCACGCATTAATGCAGTCTGTCTGTGACAATTGACAACGGCACTGCGTTACCTGATATTTTGAAAAAAGCTTGATTGTTCTTGCATTGTCTGTAGCCATGTGGACTACTGTATCATGATTCTTTCTTTCAGACTAATCAGTTTTTCCAGTTATTTTTACTACAACGACGCAACGTGAATGTTTGAGCGGCTAGATTTTGGTTTACAGTTTGTCGTTGCGATCATGGCTCAAAATACTGTAGATTTGAAATATAATAGCTCAAAGCAGCATAAATTGCTTTTGCTTGTTTCTTGAGGGTTTGCTTTTCTTAGGTTTGGTTTACTGGTAAGCGTTTAAAGCTATTGGTTACATACTAGCAAACAGCATTTAAAACAGGGAGCAAGTTTATCTGTGAGTTTAGTTTCATCTTGAATGTTTTATAGGGGTCACAAAACTACGTATTTTGAAGACGAGTAAGTGCTTTTTGTTGCATCGATAAATGTTCTAGGAAAGCTTGCTGCAGATTAGCAAACTCTGGGTATTAAGAGTAGAATTTTAGTTGTGACTTTTTAATCGAACTACGGGTTTTGAGATTGCTTTCTCCAAGTGAGCCTAAACAAACTTGGAAAGAATGTTAAAGAAGATCCTAGCGGAGATTGCAGATTTTACGTCCATCAGGTTTACCAAAATATGGTTTAAGCTTGGTCTACACTGAGGCCAAGCGTGGCTTATCTTTTTGTTTGGTCTGTTTTTGGCTCGGTCGTAAGCTGTACGCTCTGCATACAACTTCGTATCGTCAGAGCCAAAATACATTATCCACCAAACTCCCGACTATCTTTTCTTTATCCATAGTTTACACCATGTTAGCGCAGCAAATCTGCCCAACCAGCCTGTCATAAGAGACGAAGTAGGCAATCACAAATGGCAGTCCGCCTTGTTAAGAGGATGAGCTACCAGTTGTTTGTTTGTGGTTACCCCTCCTCTTCCTCGGGATGGAGGTACGGCATTCACGTTCATGTCGTCAACCTAATTGAAATTAGGCTAGGGGAAAGATGGCAGCTCATTTCGAACCAGTCTTGAGTGACTGGTAGCCCCACCACTAACAAAGCGGACTGCCACTGGTGGGTACCCAAGAATCGTCTGATATGCTGGGTTAGCAACTTCACAATTGTAATCCGGTGAAGTACGGGAGGGCCACCTGTCTGCCACATAAAGGTGGAGGCGTCCCGTTAAGTGTCTTGCCCAAGGACACAACAAGCAAGCTTGCCGGCTTATTCTCCACACTATCCTTTTTTATGCTGAGCGCCAAGCAGGGAAGCTGTGAATACCAGTTTTTAAAGTCTGTTGGTATGACTCGACTTGAGAAATGAACCCAGGTCTACCGACTACGATGCGGACGCTCTAACCACTACACCATCTCGCCAGTTCGCAATTTTTATTGGTGACTGGTTCGGAATTGACGGCCTCTCACTGTGGCTGTGCTTGGTTATATTTGCGGCGTGGACTGGATTATCGCCGTTTCGTGTCTTGCTTCCGTCCTATGGAAGAGAAAGGGAAAACACTACAACAACGACTGTCCATTTTCTCGGTCAGTGATGCAAAACATGCTGATGGTGCAAATACAAATTATTTGGTGGAATTGTCTGTTTGTTAAAATGGTGAAATGTTTTAGCGACAGTGGTTCGAGCACTATTAAGAGATCAGAAACAGCACCAAAGCCACTTCCAAAGCAGAAATTGACTGCGAAACAGAGTCCGCCGATACCACCCAAGGTATTATATCACAATATACTTCGCTTTTATTTGAGATCATCATTGATTCATCAACTTTTTTATTTTATTTCATGTTCAATCAAAAATTTTTAATCAGGTAAAATATCCTGTAATTGTCAGACTCGGCTAACAATAGACTGACAGATTTTATTTTTTGGCCTATAGATTTGTGTCGCATTATCTTATATGGCGCCTTTAACAGCACTACAGATGCTTGTTTTTTTATCAAAAATTTAGTAGTACTTGTCCGAAGGAGCTTGTAAAAACATACCGCATGCTAAGGTGTGGGTTGTGATGCATAATCTGACGTATTGTGAGGTACCAAATACATACAGTCATCTGTGAAAGTTGAAAATCTTGTCACTTTGTAGAATTTTAACTGAGTATTAGTTTCCACCTGCAAGCACAACAAGCATATGTCAGAGCGTTTTTTGTGATAAAGTATCTTAAAGGCAAAGCGAAATTTTTCTGATATTTTCTTGTCGAGGATTCAAGTTGAAGACCATTATTTTGGCCTATTGGTGTGGCTGTTTTTGCATGTTTGTAAATTTGGAGAATCAGTATTAGAGTTACATGATTTTTTCGACTGCCTATCTTCATTTTGCATGTTGTTGTTTTTAAGCCGAAACAATATGATCATGACCACTCTCATTTACCACCGGAGCCATGTCCTCCTGTGCTCCCCCCCAAGGGAGTTCCTTTTTCATCAGAGTTGCCTTCTCGACCGCCAAAGCCTCTATCGTATAGCTCTAGTATCGACAGCGAAAATGGAAATGATGCTCCAGTTGTGCCTCCTCGACGTAAAACTTCTCCTATCAATGGAGAAAGAATGGACTCAGCGAGTAGTGGAGATGCAAATGATGAAAATGGAGGTCATCAAAATCAGACGAGTCCTAAATCTCCGGTCATTCCAATTCGTTGTCCCAACTATGCGGAAGATGATGACGATGCGACCCCTAAAGGAAGTCCCGTTTTTTCTTTGAACGCCGAAGTCGAAGCATCAGTCGATCAGCAGCCAGTTTCTGTGAGATTCTATGATTTGGAATTTTTTTTTAATGTTTGTTTTATAATTTTACACTCTTTTTGATTTGTCACTTGTGTATTTACTACTTGGTGCGTATCCTCATTGCTTTGTAGCTGCATGCTTTTAATAAATCGCTATTTTTATCTTGGCAGCCTTCCACCATGCAAAGTACCATCAATGGCTTGCCTCCCACTCCTAAAGTGCATGTAAGTAAATTTTGCTCTTACAGTATTAATTTGTAAGATATTGACAGTATTCATTTACAGATGGGAGCCTGTTTTACCAAGGTCTTCAATGGTTGCCCGCTTAAAATACACTGTGCTTCCAGCTGGGTAGGTATTTCTAATATAAATTTGGTTGTGTATGTCTAGTAATGAAAGTATGTCTACCTTGCAGCAGATTGTTTTTGTTTCAAACCATTGCACTGATATTTGTCAGAAAGTATTTTACTTGTTCAAACAAAAGCGTACAGGATGCAGTATTTTTGCGCCAGCAACTAGTTTTTACGTAGCGCGTTTTGGAATAATTGTTTTTTTGTATGGAGAATGAAAAAAAGGTGGAGTAACTGCAGCAAATTAGCGTTTGTTATACATCATCCAAATTAGTATAGGCTCTAGGCCCTAGGGCGCGGGTGGCCACACGTGCTGTACTAAGGAGCAAAAAACAATAGAAGCTATCTTTGAAGGAGCTGCTACGCTATTCTAAGTTTTACGTGACGTATTTTCTGTCCAAATAGGTGGTGGTCACTTTTTTCGGAGACCACCATTTTCAAAGCTTGAAATTAGGCATTTACACCCTACCACCGGCCTCAAAACTTAACGTGGCGCACAGCAGGTTGCACGCCCCTACGGTGCATCACTGTACACAAATACAACAAGAGTCCAAAGAACCACTTTCAAAGACTCGAAGAGTTGCGGTCTTGCCAGCGCCGCCATATGGTAACTTCTAATCGCACGAAGTTATTTATTGAATTGTTATTAGGTTCACCCAGTGTCGCATGACCAGTATCTACTCTTTGGGGCTGACGAAGGCATTTATACTCTCAACCTTCATGAAATACATGAGAATGCAATGGAAAGATTATTTCCGCGGAAATGTGTGTGGATGTATGTAATAAGCAATGTATTGATGTCTATTTCTGGTAAGTTGTGTTTATACTAATGATTTAGGTGTGGCAAACATGTGTGATGAATATCGTTTGGCCATTGCTTCCTTTATTGTTCGCTGGTTGAGCTCTATTGTTTATAATACTACTGCTTTTGATTTTGGTAGTAATGCACCGTGTTCATTTGGGTCAAGTTAGGGCTGATCGTTTGGGCCACCCTATTGCATAGTACTAAGTGGTTAGATATTGACTGCGTTAATACTCATCATTGTCAACAATTACCCAAAGCTATGTTGAAATGTTAGTTTCACCATTAAAAGATTGTTTGGAAAAATCACGTTACAGCGTTTTTCCTGATTGGTTACCGTCCCAGTGGTAAAATAATTGCTGGCGATTCCAAAGGAAATGTATACTCGAGTTATATGTACGCATGTAAAGGGTTTGTGGTAGCAGTAGACGAAAAGAGCTTTACTTAAAGAGTAAAGATACTGCTCTTGTGCATCTTATGATTCTTAAGATGTACAATTGCTGTATCTTTTCATCATTTAACTTTGAAGAACCAAGGCTATTACAAAAACATTTGTTTCTTTAACGTGATAACGGGAGAAAAGTTTCATCGTTTCTTCATCGCTTTGTCTTTGGTTATAAATGCAAAATTTTAAAATCAAGTAGCATCCTCAATTTCGTAACCGTTTATCTTGTTTACTTCAGATTGTTATAATTATGCTTAATGTTGTGAAGACTTCAGATTGTTATTGTTATGTGAAGACTTTTGATTGTTATAATTGTGCTTAATGTGTGTAGGAAATCGAAACCAACAACTATTCTCTCATAATCTTGTCAACTTGCATGAAAAAACGCAAAAGAATACTATGATCCATCTTCCAGGTCGGGTATTTCCAAGGTACGTTATTGGCTGAATTTTTACTTTACTTGCAAAAGGTAAAATTCATAATTGACCTATTTCGAGATGCCGCAAGTTTCGGTGGAAATATGTCTGTCTTCAATCTGTGATTTCTTACCAGCTTTTAGAGATGAAAAAGCACAACGCTGCTTCGTCATCCTATATCCAGTTTGCTTACTTCTAGTTCGTTGAATGCAGAATGACTTAATAATTTGGGAGATTGCAAAATGATCTTGCGTTCTTTGTGGTAGCAGTCACACTAACATGTAGTTGCGGTAAGTGTGAGCCGTAGTTTTTGCCTAAAACATGAGCTTGAAAGCATACTGCAGCTCCACTCAGCCTTGCCACATGCAATACAAATTTCTGAATACAGTACTTAATTTACAGTGTCAAATGTGACGCTCAATCTATTGTACCTTGCTGCAGATAAAACTCAAGTAATTTTTTTAGCAGTTATTCTTGGCATGAAAGCGGAAGTGCTGTGCCTTTCCGACCACATACAACATGCGGTGCTTAACTGCCAACAATTAATCCACCTGCTTCTGTTTTGATGAGAGCAAATAAGAACAGTTTATTCTTACTCAGTCACATGTGCTGTTTTTGCGTTTCCAGGAAATTTGCTGTCTCTACTAAAGTTCCAAATACAAAAGGTGTCCAGCGGTGTGCCGTCGTCCGAAACCAATACAACGGCCATAAATACCTTTGTGCGGCTCTGCAACAGTCCATACTGCTTTTGCAATGGTATGAACCGATGCAGAAATTCCTTTTGATAAAAGTAAGTTTTTTTTAGTGTTTACTTTATACAAGGTGGTCCATAAGTCCTGTTAAACTTTTTGTGGAAATACAATATGAACAACACGAGATACAAAATATATTTGCTTCTATTATATGTATAACTACTATTTGCTTTTATTAACATTGCAGATTGATACATCTGTGTTTTTGCAGTTTTTGTAACTTATTTACATTATCACAAATACATTTGTCAAAAAGTAAAAGCTGTTTATTTTTTTAACAATTGTTTCTTTAACAGTATGTATGGACCACCCTGTATTTTTGCTGTGCAGAATAAATAATAGAGTTGTGTACGGGCTGCAGCTTTTTCTTTGTGGGTTCGAATCTGGATCGTAGTTGTACCAGCTGGAATTATAGGTTCACCTAATCATCATTGAAGCTGCAGTAGGCTGGCTGCACATCAGTATGTTGTAGATTGGCGGCAGACAGATCGTCTTTCGGTCATCTGGTTCAAAACAGCTCGTAATATCAAAATGTATTTAATTTTCTGGCCCATGCGACCTTTAGTACAGCTTTTAGATGGAATAGAAACACATGATAGTATTATTTGGTAATAAAATAATATTTTGTTCTTTTTATAGCAATTTGATCTTCTACTTCCACATCCTGTTCGTATCTTTGAACTCCTGGTTGTTCCGGATGCAGAATACCCTCTCATATGTCATGGAGTCAGCATGGGATCCAGCACTGTTTCAAATCCAGGTCATTGTGGCCTATTGTCTTGATTGTTAAACTCTGCTTACTTACATATTGTGTTCGAACCTGTTTTGCCACCGCCGCGACAAGGACTGCAACCACGCAGAAGAAATGTCGTGTAGCAGAACCCATGTGAGTATTGAACCTGTGATCTTTCGATTGCAAAACCAGCACCCAGTAATGAGATCTGAGCTTTAGCCGCCCACTAATCAGATCACTTATTGGTAATCGGCCACCAGTCTGTGGATTAGTTTATAATTATTTCTGCTAAATTTTCTTCGTTGCTTGATTAATTCTACACACAGTATCTAATGTGTCTACGCGTCGTTTGTTGGGGGCTTATTCAACATGTGGAAGGCAAGGGGAGGAGAGAGTTCGTGAGACTGTGGAATGATTTTATGGTCTTCGAGTTTGCAGTTGCCTTGCGGTCATCGCAAGTCGCTGTATGAACCTGAAACGTTAGCTTTAATGCAAACAAGCCTTTCCGCCCTGCTCTTCCGCATTCCACTTAAAGCTCTGAGCGGTCAAATCTCGGTCTATCGATGACATATGTAACAGTCAGCCCATCGCGTCACACTTCCCACGACGTGGCACTTAACGTAGGGGCTCTAAGGAGTTTTTTTACAATGGTTAAGCGTGATAAGGGACTGATCTATCTATCGAAAGATTATGAGTTCATTGCCTTCATGTTTCTGTGTTTGTTTTCTGGTATTTCCTCTTTGTTGCAGTACTTCTGGTAAAAATGCGCTGTGGTAGCAGACGGCAACTCCGAAGCGGGTTGAATCATAAACGTTTTCGGTTGCTGGACAAAAATAGAAAATTCATCTCAACAAAGAACGCAATACACTATACTGACGCCGCTGATTTTACAGGAGCTGAGCCTACCCAACAAGCGATTTATTATCTAAACACCATTAATCTAAACGCTCAATCATCCTGGTATACAGATCAGTTAGGTGTTGGAATACCTTTGCCGGTCGTCAATGTCACCCAGCTGGAAAAGGATACGCTGTTGGTCTGCTTGGAAAGTAAGGAATTCATTTTACACATGATTACTTAAAGGCTACGTTAAAGATGATGGCGTGTAGTAGGACTAGGTTTAGTTGAAGTTTATATCTGTGTAGAAGTTGGTTTTGCAATCTGCATAACCCTTGCATGGTCAGAATCTCGTAAAAGTCAGCGTTTGCATAAATAATTGCGGCAGGCAGTGCTCTTGATACATCTTTCCTTTAAAGCATGAGTTCCACTCATAATGGGGCTAAATGTAGCGTCCGTCTCTTTAACGGAGTCATGGTATCGTGACACCCCTAAATGTATTTGAAAGCAGTAATATCCCACGTAAGAACTATACTACTTAAAAATTTTTAACTGGGGTGGTGCAAGTTGATGAATCCCAGAATTTTTTCGCGATTAAAGCATATCTGACACGAAAAAGTCCGATTTCGGCTCGTTCAGCTTCTCTTGCGAGTATTAATCTTCCTTTCCTTGCTTTTCTCCTGTGGCATAGTTTTTATATCGGTATTTACAATGTCTGCTGCTGTGTTTTGTTAGGAGATGTCAAGATCATCAGCATGTGTGGCAAGCTGAAATCAAACCGAAAACTTGCATCCGAATTGCATTTTGATTTCGCAACAAAAGATATTGGTAAGCGTACAAATTGCACTGCTAGTAAATGCGCGCGTGGTTTCTAAAGTGATTGGTCCATGGAAGAGGCTTTTTTGCGGCATTTTTCTCATGTTTTTTGCGGCTTTTTTGCGGCATTTTCTCATGTTGTTTATTGTCTCATACACTTGCTGAAGAAATGCGCTCTGCCATCAGCATTGGCATCTTCCAAGCGGTCTGAAAACAAATTGCTTTTTGTGCCACCATGTATTCGGGTGTTCCGTTGTCTAAAATCTTTTTGGAAAAAGTAAATTCGGGTCGTTTTTTGACTGGATTTTAGTCGCACAACTAAAAATAACCTTATTTTTTCGTTATGGCATAAACTTCATGCAGCGTCTAGCGTAGTAGTTGCAATTTAGCTATAATGACCGCAAGAGAAGATTTTTTATCTGCTTTCAATACATTGTGCATCGCTAACAGCAACACGAGATGAGTTATGTAGAAAAGATATTTTTGAAGTGAATTTCACCTAAAATAAGCCGAATTGCCCAATTTAACCAAAGCTATAACATTTAGTTCTCTTTATTTCAGTTACTTAATTAGTATGTTCGGCCATATTAGGCAGATCTGTCGTCGAAGGTCCCCTAATCAGAAATTTTGCCCTCTCCCATTAAAACTGCAAAATTTGATTTAAATCCTTAGTACTATTTTAACAATTTTAGCTCCTTTGTTCACTGGACTCAAGCATTGGCTTCTAGTTGGCTGAAGCATTTGCTCTCTGTATATATCGGCATGCAAATGCTGAAAAGTTCCAAAGTGAAAGTGGAATTCTGTGATGGAAAATACGCGTGTACGTGTCCTTTTGAATAAAACATATCCCTGCCAAAGAATTTAAGTTTCGAACAGATCAACAAAGTGCCGGAAAAAAAACGATATTGATATCCAAGATAGGGATATAGCTCATCAAAAGAAAATAGCAAGAGATCGAAATGAAAAGACGAAAGGTGGCGACTGAGAAGCAACTTTAAGGTTCAAAGAAAGGAAGGGGAAGACCAAGAAAAGATATGGGTAGACCAGGACAGCAAACAGCAATTGAAAACGAAGATGTATAAGAATGAATAAAAAGCGAAAAGACTTTTCTTGTACGATAGGGAGCGCTAATCCAGTGAAGCATAGAAACGTAGAAATTGTAACTCAGGCTTGCATGCTTGCCAATCATCATAGCGCTTCTTTAAGACTGCGAACTGAGCAACCGACTCCGAAATTTCTCAAAGAACTGGAATATCCAAACCGTCTATTCTTCGTGAAAGAGAAAGTCTCAAATCAAGTTAAGTGGAATTTTACAGCTTTATCAAGAGATAGGTTGGTAATATTAGTACTTAGCTTCGACTGTCTAGCTCATCCTAGTCTTGAGATATAGCCAAATTGCAACAAATTCGCTAGTTGCCACGTGAAGATACGTCAAAATGAAAACACAAGATCATTTTGTAATTCAGCGACAAAAATCCACTCAAAAACGACCTAAATGTATTTTTCCTGAAAACTCGTCAAAAATGGCACAGCCTAGTTATTAGTGTAGATATTACCGTTAAGGTTTTTCAATGACTGGATGTGAATATAGTGTATTCCTCATTCATGTTCTTGTAAAACTATTTCTTCTGTAGGGCTACTATTTATTCTCCTTTTTTAAGAAAAACAAACCTGTCCTCTGGGAATTCATAGGAAAACCGACATTTTTGCATTTTCAGTTGTTTAACGGACAAAATTGAACGGAATTTATTGGAGCGTAAAATTGGATTAATGTGCGCAAATCTTATTCTGTTAGGCAGAAATTTCAACTGCTTTAGGCTAATATTAAGAAGTACGAAGGGCGTTCAGAGAGTAATGCAATTGATTTCATTTCTTGCAGCATTCAGCTAACTACAGTAACCTTTGATTTGGCTACTGGCTATAGATTATTAACTAAGGTTTACATTTTTTTTAAGATTAGAGTTTAAATTACTGCAATCTGCAATTCAAAGTTGAAGCAACCCCTCTGATTTTTCTTCGTCAGAAGGTAAAACCGGCGTGATTGCGGCGAAGCAGTCTCGGCAAAAGCAGCAATGAGTTGTCATTGAATTTCTACTGTCGGAGGAAGAAACAGTTCTTACCATAAGCAGAAAGCTAAAGCAAGTGTATTGTCGCCATGCAGTAGACTACAGCGGAGTGACGCGGTGGGTCAGGCGAATCAATAATAAATAGGAAGAAAACGCTCATGCAGTATACTTCCTTTTGACATATAATCTGTCTACCTATAGAACTAAATCTCGTAGAAACAAACCTGGTTGCATTACTTTCTTAACGCCCCTGTTGTTGTTACCCGACTCCTTCCTAGGGATGGGGGCATGGCGGAAGACCATGGAGCCTCAGAAGCCAGGCAACTCCCCAGGGTCTCGACCAGAGGTCGTAGAGAAACAAAGAGTCGCCAAAGAGTGAGCGGCGCAAAAAGTCCGTAGCTGGACAGTGCAGAATGAGATGAGAGGTGTCCTAGGACGGGTGTCCACAGGCGCTGCAGGAAGGATTCTCGATTCTGCCAATCCTAGAGAGATAAAAACTTAACAGCAAACTGTCCGTTGCAGCGTAGACGAGAGAGAACACAGCGAGCATGATGAGGGCGCACAAGTTCCTCAGTGGAAATCGAGGGAACCTGCGTGTCAAAGAATTTAGATGAGACAGTACGCCTCCAGTCCGAGAAACGAGAAGAGTGGATACGAGAGATAAAAGGAGATAGACTTCAAGGGATTGCAGAGGGCGCAAGTAGTGCTCCCCGTCTGGCCAGCTCATCAGCCGCGTCGTTCCCCGGGAGAAACGAGTGTCCGGGGACCCATTGTAGCCTGATAGAACAGGAGAGAGAAAATAGTTCCTGCCAGATTTACCAGAGAGTTTCAGGTAAAAGGAAAGACGTGGGAGAGAACAGAGTGGCGGGGACAGAACGAGAGTCAGATAGGAGGAAAAGAGAAGAGAAGTGGCAGACTTGTTGGTGCTGCTGAGACCAGCAAAGAGCTTGCAGAATGGCGCAGGCTTTAGCGGAAAAACTTGAACATACTGGGCCTGCTGAAATAAAAAGAGTGGCCTCAGTGCCCCAGAGAAAGCAGTTGGCAAGAACGCCAGAGCCGTCAGTCCAGAGTACGAGATCATGAGAGGGAGAATCAAGGTGTGCGACAGCCGCACCTTGGCGAGAGAGAGAGGGGATCGGAGCGGGAGCATGAAGAGGAAAGGGTGGACTCCACAATGAAGGGGGGCAGGTTCCAAGGAGGAAAGGGAGGGCAAGCATGGAGAACCTCCCTAGGAGAAGTAGAAGGAAGTATGAGCGGGTGAGTTGACGCAAAAGCTTTCCAGGACGATCTGCAGAGTCTTGGTTTCACTCCAAGTCTGGCCAAGCTCGAAATCGGAAAGAAGGTTGGGAGACGAAGAGCCCGCTCATAAGATGAAAGAGTGAAATGAGTCAGGGTGACTCGTAGGGAAAGTAAAGAAGCCTCGGAGAGAAGTGGGATAGGGGAGGACGAGAGGCAGCCGGTAATGGCGCGACTAGCCGCTCGGTGGAGGCGTTCTAATTTGGTGATATTGGTAACGCTTAAAAAAAAGGAAACCATCCGGGTGAAGCATAAGTGAAAGGGGGCCGAAGAAAACCTTTGTACAGAACAGAGAGGAACTCCTTAGAGGGGCCCCAAGAAGAAGCAGAGATATAGCGTAAGACCTTTGAGACGTGGAAAGAATTTGGCCTTCAACGAAGATACATGTTTAGAAAAGAAAAGAGTGTGGTCAAAGGTGACCCCAAGAAAGGTTGGAGTGGGGTTGAAATGGAGGCGGGAGCCGAGTAAGAGGAAGTTGGCCTGGAGGTTAGCTTGGTGGGGATTCACTGAGAAGAATGAGGTCTCACATTTGCTTGGATTGAGAGGAAGACACCAGCGCTCCAATCAAAACAAAGCTCCTTGTGAGGCCTCCGCCGCAGTGAAGACCGAGGGGGAGGAGGACCAAATGGCCAGATCGTCAGTGTAAAGAGAGTAGCTGACTGAAGAAGGCAGAGAAGCTGGAAGATCATTGATGAAGTACAGAGCCAAGAACGGATTCTTGTGGAGCATCTCGACGGACTCGAAAGAAGCGGCTTTTGTGATTTTGATGAACCATGCAAAGCGCGCCTATCAGAAAGGAAAGATTGAGTCCCACGAGCAAAGCAAGAAGGAAGGCCAGCCGAAATGAGTTTATGGAAAAGGGCGGGATGCCAGACAGAGTCGAAAGCTTTCGAGAAATCAATAGTGACGAGGATCGTCTGAGAGCCCGGACTGGGTTTGTTAAACCCATCTAAAATGGACTGAGAAAGGTACAGAATTTGATCTAGTGTATACCGTCCAGGGTGGAAACCGGCCTGGCGGGGAGAGAATGGAATTAGATTCCAGAAAGAAGAGTTGACAGGATAGTATGATGCATTCAAAAAGCTTTGAGATGCAGGAGGTGAGAGAGATAGGCCGGACGGAAGCAGGAGAGTCCAGAGGCTTTCCCATCTTGTGGATGGAAATAATAGAAGATGTCTTCCGGATGGAAGGAAAGGAATGCAAAGTCCAGGAGAGATTGAAGATGTGAAGAAGAAAATCCATGCCAGAGCGAGGAAGATGCTTTAGCTTGGGATAGGCAACTTTGTCTGGGCCAGTGGCAGTGAAGGAGGAAAGGTTGGAGGCAGCCGCAAGAAGTTCAGTGGGGAAGAAAGTAGAGCAGAAGGACGAGTGAGACTCCACAGGACACGTGGCTCGGCGGAGCTCAGTGAGGTAGCCTCTGGCTCTGCTACGCAGGGCCTTTGGCTGAGAAACGAAAAGTGAGATCTGAGGTAATCGGCGTAGGCTGAAGCCGATTATCTAAGAGAAGAAAGTTTGGGAAGTTAGGAGAGAAGGAGGACGAGGAAGGAGAGCCAGCGATAGAGCAAAGAAGAGAATATACAAATTTAGGGTTTGATTTGGGTGAAAGAGAAGAGCAAGTCGTTGCCATGTCTCAGCCTTGGCCTTGGCGATGACTGACGAGGCGCGTCGAGAAGCGGAGATGTAAGTCTGGCGATCTTCATCACTTCTGTGAGCGGCAGCAAAATCCTTGCGTCTTTCACTAACCACTCCTTCCACCAGGCTATAGGATGGCGTTTGATGCAGCCGAAAGAAATCGAAGATTTGGCCGCATTCGGTGCCAGAAAGGTAAAAAGAGTAGCAGCAGAGGAAAGAGAAAGTGACGAATATTCCTCTGCAGAAAGACAGTGGGAGTCAAAGTAAAAGGCAAAGTCATCCCAGTGAGTTTTCTGAAAGTTGAAGGAATGGGGACGCTCGTTGGGGCAAAAGACCAGAGAGAGGGATAGATAGAAGAATTGGTAGTTGGTCAGAACCCAGGTCCTGAAGCACCTCCCAGGAGCAAGAGAGGAGGGAGGAAAGGAGATGTCAGAATGGAGCGATGTAGAAGGGTGGGTGTGTCAGCATCACTGAGGGGAAGAGGTCAGAGGAGATGACCCAGTCGAATACTTCTACCCTGTGGGGGTCGGAAGCACCTCTTGAATTCCAGAGGGGGTGATGGGAATTGAAGTCCCCCAGACTGAAGAGATTTCTGGAGGAGGAAAGAATGGAGGGAGAAAAGGAGTCGGTTCTGCTATCCGTTGGAGAGGAGCAAATAGGGGGGCGTACACACAGAGAAATGTTGACCCCTACATAATCAGAGTAGGGATCGAGCGAGGAAAGAGAGGAGGTAGAAAGTTCAGAGAAAGATAAGCCCTGCCTGACGAAAAGGATGACACCGCCTCTAGCATACGTGCATCATGAGAGAGAATACCAGACAGGGAGTGGGTGCAATCAGAACACGGAACAGAGAATCCAGGAATTCGGAAAGAGGAAGATGAGTTAAGATTGGATTCCTGGATATAGATAAGGTCAACAGGATGGGACGAAAGAAAGTGAAGTAGTTCAGTGCTCCTGGCTCAAAGACCTCCAGCATTCCATTGGAGAACCCTGAAAGAGTCAGGGAGGAGAGGAGGCAGGAGGCATAGAAGGACAGCCATGAGCAAGGGGCGGTGGTGAGGGGCCGGAGGGAGAAGATACAGAATGTGCCAACGGGGGATAAGAGGTTTGAAGACGAGGGTGGGGCGGGAGTGCAGCATTAGTAGAGGAAGGGCTAGATTGTATAGTGGAGGTATACAGGTCGGAGGAGTTCGAGGAGAGAGTCACAGTGTTACGAGTGGGGACACAGCCGGGGGACAGCTCCACGAGTGAGAGCCGTCAAGAGTTCTAAATTTGGTGAGGGAAAGTTGTGAGCACCTTCGATGGACCCATTTGGAGCAGGTGCAGCATAGCACTGACTTGCCCCGCCAGTTCACATTTCCAGCGCACACAGAGCAGGGTTTGGATGAACGTTACAGCTCATCAAAAGAAGGAGAAGAATAAGGAGACGAAGATGGGCAGGAGAAAAGAGAAAGGGAAAACAGACGACCGATTTTGAAGAAGCTGTGTGCTGCCCTTCTGCAGTCCTTCAGGGGGCAGCATAGCGAAAAAATGAAGGGGAGTGCCCAGGGTAACTGGGACCCTCAGGAAGTCCAACAGTCATTTCGGCCCAACCCAATTGGGGTCGGGGACCACACCACTACGTTGAGGCGGCTGTTGATTGGTGCAGTTTAAACACCCCTCGCAATAACTTTTGCTCGTATTTGTAGACCTACCAAAAACAAAAAAATGGCTTTCATAGAAGCTGATAGTTTTACGATTTAAATTTTAAGCGCTTTGAAGATTGAGGTCTAATGAAGTATGGTAGGTTGTCTTACATTTTTCATGTTTTTTCAGTCTGCCTGCAAGACAGTGTGTTAGCCTTCCACGAGCACGGTATGCAAGGTCGTAGTTTTAAAAATGACGAAGTAACGCAAGAAATCTGTGATCGCAGCAGAATTTTCCGATTGCTTTGCTGTTACAGGTACGCATGGTCTTCTTTCTGGGACGTATTTTTTGAAACTTTCAGAGGTTGTTGCTCGTAAAAATGTAAAACTGTTGCTTTTTTATTCATGAAGATCGTGACCATTTAATGTAATTTTCATATTCATTATTGCCAGATTCGCCAGCGTCCATTGGTATAAGGGTCTTTTTCGTGTTACGTACCGGTTTTGAGGCTGGCATTATTTTTCGGACTGAGTTTCCAGGTGCCATCTTTTCAACTCCAGCCTCTCCTAAAAGTCGTAGCACACTTTCGGTTTCTAAACTACTTCCACTAGCCACAGTATAGGCTGACTGAAAATAATCATCTGTAGCACGTATGTTCGAAAGATGATGCAACAACTTTAAAAAATTATAGCATTGTCAACGAGCTGCGGTTGGGTGAATGTTGACCCCACATTAGTGTGATTATTAATCAGCGTTCTTATTGGAAGTAGTAGTAGTAGTAGTTATTCAGTTTTTATCAGGTGTTGTCCCCTTAGCAGAGATGGCTAGATTCACCCCATTCCTTCTGCAATTTATTGCACTCTCCACTTGTCTCGTCTCAGGGCATCCTCCTTTTTCAAGCCAATCTTCTCTGTCTTCTCTTCCACTTGCTTCTTCCAAGTCTTCTTCCGTCGTCTTCGCTTTCTCTTCCCACTTACTTCAAGATCCATAGCAACCCTAGAAACACTATTGTCATCCCTCCTCAACACATGTCCGTACCATCTAACTTCATTCGCCGTTGCTAACCGGTCTATAGTTTCCTTCAACCCCAACATGTCCATCTGTTCTTCAGTCATCTTTCTGTCAACAACTTCCTGACCGCACATGGCTCTCACCATAGCTCTCTCCGTTCTGCTTAACATTGCTTTTTTATTTTCTTTTAAGCACCATGCCTCACTTCCATACAGTATTGCTGATCTTATGCAACAACGATAAACTTTACCTTTCATCTTCAGAAGAAACTTATTTCCAAGCAGTAACTCTCCACTTTCCCTGAATCTTACCCAACCAATTCTTACTCTTGCTGTTACTGCGGCTTCACAACCACCACTAGCATTTAGTCTGTGTCCCAAATAGCAAAATCCATTCACTGTCTATACTTCATCGCACAACTTCTCGATCAAATCCTCCATTACTTCCATTATTCCTTTACATTTCGAGCAAACAAAATACTTTGCCAACCTAACGGTAGATCTTTATTTTTGCACATTTGCCATGAAGCCAGTTTCCACATTTTGTGCACAACACTGAATTGGCCATGACTGTCCTCCCACAAACTCCACATGGATCTATGTTGCTTTTGAATAGTTCTCCTTTTGACTCGCTTATCATCACTTTTGTTTTTCTGGTGTTGACCTTTTTAAACCTTTACTTTCCAGTGCATCCTTCCAATTCCAAAATCTTTTCTTTTATTGTCTTCCATGGTTTCGCTCGTGAGAACAAGGTCATCTGCACACAGTAATTCATTAACCACACCCTTCTTGCATTTTCTGTAATAACGTCCACAACTATTGCTAACAATAGTGGCGACAGCACATATCCTTGATGTACACCAACTTTTACTTCGAATTTCTCTGAATATGCAGATCCCACCCTCACGTTTGTCTTTGCACCATCATACAAGCTCATAACTGCCTGAACCATTACTTCTGATGGACCCTTCTGTCTCATGGCCCACTCCATCACTTTTCTTGGCACTCTATCAAAAGCATTTTCCGTGTCAACAAAACACATACCGTATATGCTCGTTTTACCGCCCGGTCTTGATTAAGGGCCCGTTTGAATAGCCGCCCGTGTGAACAGAACTTAAAAATAAATAAGGGCCCGTGCTTGAATACCCGCCCGATGTAAAAGCTGATTTTTCAGTTGTAGAGAACAATAGGAAATATGAAGCAGCTCAAATTTTGATTTGTTACTTCTTGTTAATGATTTAAACTAATATGAGGGAATTACTCTTAAGACGTGAATAATTTGCGTTTGACGTGAATAAATTGCCATGGAAAAAGGATTAATGTCGTGAAATATTTGTCTTCAACGATAATTTTTGTGCATAATTTTACTTTGAAAATAACAAGCGCCCGTGCTTGAATAAGGGCCCGTTTGAATAAGGGCCTGGTAGTGAGTTTGGTTGAAAAAAATTAGGGCCCGGGCTACAAAACGAGCAAATACGGTATACAACTTCTTATCGTTCTTTTTGATATTCCTCCTGCGTTCTCCTCACAATGAATATCGCATCCACTATTCTTTTTCCTGGCATAAATTCAAACTGCATTTTATTCAAATTGACTAGCGTTCGTATTCGTCTCTCTAAAATTCTTTCAACAATTTTCATGGCATGCTCTAGCAGTTTCACTTTTCAGTATGATCCACAGCTCATCAAATCACCCTTTCTTTAAAGATAGACACAATCACACTAGTTTCCCACTTATCAGGCATTCCTCTACCATCCAATACACGTTGGCATAGTTCCATCATCACTTTCACCCCAATTTCGCCACTTGCAACTATCATCTCCACACTTCCTTGAGATGGTCCAGTTGCCTTTTCTGATTTCATCCTTTGCATTGCTTTCACAATTTCATTACGAGCCACTTTTTCCACTGGTCCTTCTACTACATCAGTTTCCACCATGTGGTTCCATTTGTTTTCTTCATTTATGATCTTTTCCATGTGTTCCTTCCAAATTTTTGCCCTATCTTCCTCTATGAAACCCAATCATCCGTCTCTTCCTCTTAAACACCTTCCCTATTCCACATCATTCCCTTTTTTATTATTCTAAGGAAGTAGAAACCACTATTAGAATTCTTATATAGATTTTTCAACTCCTGATTAGTTTCTATTTTCATAGCTCTAGCAACAATTTTTCTCGGTAATTTTTTATACGTTTGTATTTAATCTTATTTTCTTCTGATGGAAACCTGCACAGCTCTTTAAATGCCGCCTTCTTTCTTGCTATGGTATCCTTGACCTCTTCATTCCACCACCACATGTCTCCTCGATCTCTCCTAGACTTCTTCTTTCTACACACTTCATCACATGCCTTTAGAACCCAATCCTTGAGAGTTTTCTACAAATCAGGCGCATCTGTGCTTACTAGCTCTTTTACTCTTTTTTCAAATCTTACTCTTGTTTGGTTTTCATTGAACTTCAAAATTCTTCTTCTTATGATCCGTTGCTTTCTCACAACCATTTTTTAGAACCTTTTTATCTAGATCTACGACCACCAGCCTGTGCTGAAGTTGCCATGGAATCACTTTCACATCCCCTACATACTTTCTATATTTTTCTCCCACAAGCACAAAATCAATTTCTGTTTCACATCCACCGGCACTATATGTAACAGCAGCATATGAAATCAGTCTTTGGAACACTGAGGCTGCTGAGACAGATGTATAGCCGAATTTACGCGCACTCCAAAATCTCACACTTCCAGCCGATGTTATAAAATTATACTGTATTGAAGTGGTTATTAACGTGGCGGAGCGTGAAGAAGTACGGTTATCTGCAACACGGAGATAAATTACCAAATGAAGCACACACAAGTGAGATCAGAATGCGGGCTCGATTACAACACAAGTTATGCTCGAATATCACATACGCAAAACGAGACCAGACTACGGGTTCATTTACACACAAGTTATGCTTGAATTCCATATACACAAAAACGGGATCAGACTACGGGTTCAATTACACACAAGTTATTGTCAAATTTTGAATTAATAATTTAGATATTAAACAATCCATGTAAAGAAAAACCAGCGGCATAAATAGGTAACAAAAAACAAGTATTACAATTGGGCTTACTGGACTATGACGGAATCGATCCAAATATATACAAACGTTCAGTAACTTGTAATTGAAAACAACAGTGACAATCTCCAACAATTATTTTATACCATTCTTTCGATAATTAATTCACACAAATGTTTCGACCGTTCTCCCAGTTGTAAATTCTCAATTATACTCGCTCACATACATTTTTTGACTTGGTCTTCGAATCAAGCGCACGTAAATTTTGGAATACTCGGGGCAAAAGGCTCAAATTGTAATTACTAACAGCACGACATAATGAACTGAGTGTCAGATTTATATCAAAAGACTGCGGGTTTAAAACTCAGAAGATTGCATATAAAATTTACACGTGTAAATTCAACACTCTAAATCATTTTCTTTTGTCTGATTAAACCAAGTGCATGCCACGCACAGCTCTCTTTCATCACAGAACTCCAGCAATCTTTGTGTATTTCTTTTCCCAATACTATTCCCCCCGTGTACACCTTCAAAACTCTCAGCACATTTCCACACATGTCCATTGAAATCCCCCAAAGAAACAATGATAAGTCCGACTCACTCCCCATTTCATCATAAAAACGAACTTTCTCTGCGATTGATTTTCCGCTTTGTAGCCCATACGCACATGTTATGCGCATCACTTCTCTACCTAAAGTTAGCGCAATTGCCGTTACTCTGTTACTTTTTCTCCTAACTTCCACAACGTTTCCAGATATTTTCTCTTTCACCAAAATTCCAACCTCCGAAAACTGCATCATTTCCTGACCACCACAGTTTATACCTTCGTCCCGAAGTGCCCACAAAACGAGCTCTTTGGCCTTTCCATCTTACTTCCTGGACGCAGCACACATCAACTCTTCTCTTCCTCAGTTCTTCACACACTTCTGTTTTCCTTCCACAAAAACCAATCTTAGCCCATGACATTAATGTACCCAATCTTAGCCCATGACATTCAGATTTAAACCCGGAGATTCTTCGCACCCTTTGCCCATTTAAGAGCTGTCGGGGACTGGGGGCCATTTGTTTATTTTTTCTGGTCATGGGGATTTGGTCGTGGGCAAATCTTCCTGAAAATAACTGAAGCTCATTTTACTGATATTGAAGCAATACTTGACATGTTGTTACGTGTACCCTTGTTGTTGTTGTAGTTGTTATTGTTGTTGTTGTTGTTGTTGTTGTGATTACCCCTCCTCTTCCTCGGGATGGAGGTACGGCACGAACGGCAATTTAAGTTCATGCCGTCAACCTAATTGAAATTAGGCCAGGGGAAAGATGGCAGCCCATTTCGAACTAGTCATGAGTGACTGGTAGCCCCACTACCAACAAGGCGGACTGCCACTGGTGGGTACCCAAGAGTCGCCTCTTACTACATGCTGGATTAGCAACTTCACAGTTGTAACCCGGTGAAGTACAGGTAGGCCACCTGTCTTCCACATAACGACGGGGGCACAAGCAAGCTTGCGGGCTTGTTCTCCACACTATCTCTTTTTTATGCTGAACGCCAAGCAGGGAAGTTGTGAATACCATTTTTAAAGTCTTTTGGTATGACTCGACTTAGGGAATGGACCCCCAGTCTACCGACTACGAAGAGGACGCTCTAACCACTACACCATCGCGCCGGTATGTATCCTTCTTCGGGATGCTGCCTGGATCACTGGTCTTATCATAGGAAAGAAATTTGCAGAGTTTATTGCCATTGTGGGGCAGAATGAGACGAAAAGCTTTGAGTAGCCATAGCCGTAATCCAACGCCGAACGATTTGAATTCTGACCCATAACTTTTTGTGTGCGTGCAAATATCAACTAAGTTATTACTTTTTGCCAATCGTACTTACAAATTATTTTTCTGATGCTTCCTCTTACTGTCTATTTTATGGCAAAATGATTGTTTCTCCCATTATTTATTTTTTGACAGGGTGATTGTTCTTGAAAGCAAACCTACAGACAATTTAAAAGATTTATCCAATTTGTATATACTTGCTGGCCACGAAGACACAGGGAGGTTGACTTGATTGCAAAGACAATCGTGCGCTTAGCACGATACTTCTATGAAGATGGAAAGCGGTCCATTTTGGCACGAATCTGCTTGGCGGCAAACGTATTCTCGAGGTCCATTTTAATTTGATTTAGTCCAGAAAACTGTTAAAAACTGCGTTATATTGTATATGTGTTTTTTTCTTTATTTCTTTTATCATTTGAAGTATTTGTATCTTGTATTGTGTCTCTCCAAGTAATCATCTTTAACTGAATGCAACGGCGACGAATACCGGGCATACAATTCCGTCCAATCTGTTTAAATTAAACCTGTTAGTTTCTTAAGTTGCTAGCTGTACCTAGCTTGAGTCTGCGCTTCGAGGGACAACACTAAAATACGGATTTCCTCTTATGGAGATTCATTTCGTAAGTCAATAACTACTGAATTTCAAACCTGCTTTGAATAAAGCTTCAGAGGACAGGTTCAATGCATTCTCTTTAGCAATGAACGAGAACTTGAACATTTGCTTGATTTTTATTAAAAATTATTGCCAGAATGAAGCAGAAAAGAGAAAGCAACACTATTTATAGTCGGTGAAACTATCAAAAATGTTGCGTTTCGCCAGGGTCTGAAATCAAGCTGCTAGTAGACCAACTGTGCTTGGACATATTCTTTTTAACGGCATGATGTGGTTTGTTTTTTATAAAAATTGCTTCGAGAATGGCTAAACAGAAGGAAAATCTTGCTGTTACCAACACTGCGAACTGACTGTCGTTACAGGCAGCGGCACAGTCCTGATTTTCAAGTAAATGTTATCCATTTTTCGAGTCAGGTAGAGGTTGGGGGTGAAAGGAGCAATATTGCATATTGTAGCAATTACTTACCAAAGTTTTGATTTTCTGGAATTGAAGAGTTCGCAAAACTGCAAGCCCGTCTTGTATTTTCAATACGTTGATGGTAACTGTGATAGCTTTCTGTCGACGCTGAACTCTTAACCTACATTTTTGAAAAAGAAGCAGATGGCAAACTTCGCTTTCTAAACGTTGTGGTGAAAAAGGCTGACTCTGAATCTAGATGATATACACGTTAGAAATCTTTTGGCCCCCCATAATGAAAGTGATCCTTATTGGAACTCTGGTACACAGGGTTCTGTCTATCTGCTCCATACCCAGACCTTCCCAAGAGCTGGACAACATTAAAACTATTCTCCGTAAAAATGGCTACCCAGACCTTGTTATTCATGTAAGTTGTGCCCCCCAGAAAGAAAAGTCTCCAAAAATGCCCACTTTACTTAACTTCCTTGGCATGGTTAGTACTTAGATTCCTGAAGCAAATCAAATCTGGAGTAAGCAATTAAACTTTGGTTTGTATTCTCCACCACCCATTGTGCCTGCAATCTGCAAGAATGCCGTGCCTCCCTTTAACGAAGCAATGTTTTATGTAAATGCGTGTGCTGCTGTGATTACCGGTACGTAATCCCAAAGACTGCAGGAAAGAATTAACCAATATATACTCTAATTAATCATACTTATGAAGAGGAATGACAAGCATTTATACGAAAATCCAAGATTACTGCTTCACCCCCACCCCGACCTGGCTCGGCAATTGGATAGCATTTACTTGATAATTGAGACCGTGCCGTAGCCTAAAATGATAGTTAACTCTCAGTGTTGGTAACAGCTAGATCTTCCTTCTATTTAGTCACTCTCGAAGCAACTTTTATTAAAAATTATTTTCCTTTTTGGATTTCGCGTGACTAAACAAAGATGCCGCGCGCTCGGAGTTTGGTTTGCAGGAAAACCTGCAGTACTCCTCAAAGACCTTTTGAGAAGACCAGGTTAGATCAAGAATTAAAACTAATTGGTGAGTATGGTCTTCGCAACAAACGTGAAGTTGACTTTGGCCAAGATTCGTAAAGCTGCTTGAGAATTGCTCACATAGGATGAAAAGGATTCCAAGAGGCTTTTTGAAGGCAACGCACTTCTACGCCGTCTCGCGTGGGAGTGCTCGATTATGTGCTGGGTTTGAGAATTGAAGATTTTCTTAAGAGCGCAGACACAAGTCTTCAAACTTGGCTTGACGGAATCTATTCATCATGCCAGAGTATTAATCAGGCAGCGTCACATAAGAGTTCGTAAACAACTGGTCAGTATTTCTTCTTTCATCGTGCGATTGGATTCGCAAAAACACATCGACTTTGCCCTCACATCACCACTGAGCGGTGGCAGACCTGGTCGGGTACTACGACGCAAAATGGAAAAAGCTGCTAAACCTACCGAAGAAGAAGATGAAAATTAATTTTCGGTTTCATTAACAAAAAAAACAACCCACATTCTGCCACTAAAAAGAATTCATCTACTAGCAGCTGCAATTTCAGACGCTGGCGAAACGCAACATTTTTGATAGTCCCGCTGAAGGTACTAACGACGCTTATTCTCTTCTTCATACAGGCAATAACTTCTGATGAAAGTCAGGCAAAACGTTCTCACTCATTGCTTTGAGAGTATAATAAATCCGTCCTCTAAAGCTTTATTCAAAGTTATTTTTTGTACCACTAAACCGTTCGATTACTGAATTTCCGAAATGCTAGCAACTAATGAAGTATGGAAGTCACAGAAACACGGAAGCCGATAAAACTTAACTACTTAATTGGGTAAAGTGAGATAATTAAGCTATGCACTTCCGCAAATTTCCGTATTTTTGTGATAATTTCAGTATTGCCTGCTCGGAGCTGATAGACGCAGACGTTGTTTGGCTCTGCACGGGTTGTAGCTGAAACGTCCACTCTATCTTTTTTTGTTGTCACTCGTTGTTTTTAAACCTGGCCTAGCCACCTTGGTGAAGTGTTTGCAGTATGCCTCGAAGCAGTAAAAACAAGGTAAAATAAAGATGTGTGGAGCCAAACGAGGTACGGTATTAAAACGAAGTTTTAATTCGATCTCACTATCTTTTTCTCTTATTGTAGAGGTATCAAGTTTTTGCGTTGAATGCCTTTTATCAATTCTCTGTCGATGTGCAATTTTACCTTTGATCAGTTTATAGAATTTACAGAAACTGATTTTTTGTTTGCACATAAAATTTTCAATATCTGAATCAGAACTTTGAAAATGCATCTGTAGCCAGTAAATTGTTCAGGAGTTACCATAACATTAGGTCCATTGTCGTTACTTGGTGTTATAAATTTAGAGCCTTAGCAGTTGTCGTAAAAGTTCGTTTTGTCAGCTGTGAGCTGATTGAAGTGTTTCGCGTTGTAAGAAAATGCAGTTTTAATACCGCTTTTATATGCATTATCACTTAAAACTTTGCCAATTTGATTCCGTAACAATCGGTTTCAGTGAACATCAAAAGACTGGGAACAACGATTTTAATGTATATGTCGTATGAAGAGTTTTGTTTTAGTATGACTAATCAGTCATCTTGTACACGTCACTAGATAACTTTTTTACTTTGTTGCATTTAGCCATACTCCGCCTCAATCATTCAACCTTCAAAGCTCGTTTTGATTATCAAAAGCGGCCCGCCCCGTTCGGAGGTTTTGAACCCAAGTGGCATTGCTACAGCTGCAGCGATTTCATGTTGAGCACGTTATCGACGCACAGGTTGCCCCGCTTAATATTGGACAAATTCTAGAGCAGCTGTAAAATCATGCGAGGCTTCAAGGCTTCCCATAATCTTCAAAGCCCGGTGTTTGGTGGGAGGTAGGCAGGTTCGGAATGATGCAGTTGTAGCCGTGTAGCTTCACTGGCGCGAGCACGTGGAATCTTCTCCACATGGAATTCTGGAATATATACTACAGCATTTGCGTAGAACGTGTATTGTATTTTTTCTCCAATTCAATCGCTTGAAACTTAATTAGCTAACGAAACATTTGGCCACATATGAGAGCTTCTTTATTGAAATGTATTTATTCAACCTCTTATTGCATTGCTGGTATATTGGTGATAAAATACAAAAAGTCGGATCTTACAATTCTGTTGTATTTTTATTCAACAGAAAATTCTAGTCTGCACAACGCAACAAATTCTAAATTAAACTGAAATACGAACAACGTTACCAATGAACAAAAATGCAACAAATATAATAATCAAAAACGCGTAGTTAGTCGATTAGACAGCAGAGAACTGAATGACTGAGTCAGAGCAATACAATGTATAATCAAATTAAATTTATTCAGGCTAAGAACACCTTTACAGTCTGTTTTACCTGAGGCAGCTCGTCAGGAGATAAATGAAATAAAAGTAGAATTACCTACTATTTGATTGATAATTACCTCTTGACGAGCCGACTTTGGTGAAACAGACTGTTGAGGTGTTTTTAGCTTTAATAAATTTCATTTTAATTACAAATAAAAATTAATCACTCGCACAATAGAATAACTTGTGGTGCTTAGAAAATTATCGACTTTGTCCTGATCCAAAAGCCACTAAACTCGAATGTTTTTTGGTTCCATTTCGGCAACCTTACTAAGTTCAGATCAGTGATTTATCCCAGGAAACACCGAAATTAAAAAATAACACGATCCCATTTTAAATTAGCTTGGTACTCTGGTAGTGCATTACGACGACAGCAATAGTCCTCAAAATATTAGTTGAAACTTAATTGCTACCACGACTTATTTGTAATTTGTGAATTTTGTTTCATGGATCCTTCATTATTTCTCTTGAAATAAGTTCTTTCATAATTTCGTTGCTGCCACCGTAAATGGTTTGCACTCTTGCGTCAACGTAAGCCCGAGCGATGGGGTACTCCCACATGAAACCCCAACCACCGTGCAACTGTACACACCGGTATGCTATTGTATTGTTGAGATCAGTAACCCAGTACTTGGCCATTGAAGCAGTTGAACTGTCCAATTTTCCTTCAGAATGCAATTCATTGCATCTATCAACGAAAGCTCTGGCAACAGCAATCTAAAAAGCAATGTCTTGTTATGGTACAAAAGTGCAAGTGTGCAATGTTGACCAATTACGGAAAAACTATACGTCGGTTATGCTAATATTTAAATGTTCAGACTGGGCTTGGAGTAATAGGTAATGCCGAAACAGCGCATTTCTACCTCACGTCGGAAGAATTGTCCCAGTGTCTTTCCAAAGGGCAGAAAGCAGCCTTCCAGTGAGGTTGAAACACAACTATTGCTGTAGTCGACGAACAAGAGTTTACGAACCAACAATCAGATCGCAATGACAGCTAAGCACATTTTGGAACTTCATTAGTCGCCAGATCACCAAATGCCTGTTACTTCGTTCCTTTTAAAAAAAAGAACTTAACGGCTACGTCGCTGCTTACCGTACAAATGCACAGTGCGCGGTTAAACAAGTTCCTTAGGTTCAATCATAATGAATTTTCAGTAGCAGAACGAAAGATAAACCAACAAAAACCCAACATAACCAACTTCATTGCACTTACTTCAGTTTTCATTTCCGCCAGCTTGTGCTGGATAGTTTGAAGTTTGGAAAGAGTCTTTCCGAAAGCTTTTCTCTGCTTCACATAATCTCTCGTTTCTTCAAACATAAACTCGCAAGCAGCCATACACAAATTCGAAATGAGAAGCCGCTCTTGTGGTAGTTCTTGCATTAGTTGATAGAAGCCACGATTTAAACCAGCCTCACCGCCAAGTAGAGCATCTGCTGGCAGTCTACAGTCTTCGAAAAATAGCTCAGCTGTGTCCTGAAAACAAGCTTCAGTTATCACTATCAAGTACGCATCTCGCCTCTGTCACACCACTAGATAAGCTCGCCTAGCCGATATCAATATAAGTTATACAGTTGATTCTTCGGCACAGAAACCATTTTGTCGGTATCACAAGTGCAGCTTTGTGTTTAAACCTGGAATCACCAACAGTGCTGGCGCAGTGTGTTTCTATCGCAAGCAAAAGGAAGTGTCAGGGTCACACATCCCGGCCATCGTAAGGTTGGAATGTGCAACTATAGCTGCTAGGAACGGCGGTCCAACTCACTTGGCCACGACGCCGACCATAGGAATTAACGTTTTGCTAAGTTACAAGTATTTTGTGCACGGTTTATAGAACTACAGCGAATTACAGGTACCACTAAAATGCCCTACCTTGCAAGTCGCTGTGGGAAAGTAAGATTTAGCAGAACACAGCAAAGAACAATATTTGCACGAGGTAGCTAGAACGCTATTCAAACATGTACTGACTTCAACAAAATGACAAGAAAATCTGTCAATACTACGCCAGAAGTAGTAGTAAAGCGACGCAAGCCAACGTATTTATCAAGTCTTAAATTGCAGTCTACTTTGCGACATCGCTACGTTAAAAGGAAGCTTTGCGGCATTTCGTTTGTGCCTGACTTCCTGGTGTAGCATGGAACAATACATAGGCGTACCGTTCATTCATGGCTAATGAAAGCTTGCACTATATTGCGATTGCACAGTACGGGAGCATGCAAGCTGATATTAATCCCTGCAATGCAAACTAGTTGGAAACACGGTGGGAATGAGTTGAAGAGCCTTTTATATAATGATAATAACTGCTTTGTATACTAGATTTGGCATGCTGCAATTAATTTTATCAGCGAAGTGGATTCTGCCCAAACCTGAAACTCCAAAACAGACACCGGAAGGCAAATCGTTCTATTTTTAGCATCACTGACAATCCAGCATCTCGGTGGAAAATGAAAATGCTTTACCCATACATGACCTTGAACATGATGTCACAAAAATAAAGTGTTGGTGAAACAAATTGACATCGATAATTAAGCAAAATAAAATCATTTATCCAGTAGTTTACGGAGCTACCGAACATACATTTCCAAATTTGAACAAAACTAAATTAGAGGAGAAGCCAACCACTAGAATATGCAAATATAGGATTGGAACAAAAGTCTTGTCCGATAGAAAATATTTATTTAAGTAATAAAAACAACATATACATTGAAAAATGTAAGCAAAACATCATTCGTCCGAGGTACGAAATGCAAATTAAAACAGCTGTCAAACGCTGTTACTTTGCAATTGAACCATATATTGTCTACACCACCAGACAACTTCTGCCTGTAGCCAAAAAAGATATACTACCCGCTTTTCATCAAGGCAACATTGTTTACCAATTTTTGTGCCACTGCGATAGTCGGTACGTGGGTCGTACTTCTCAAAGGCTACAACAGAGGATTAAGCAGCATGTGCCCAAAACCATTCTCCAGGAGCATATTTCTCAGGACCAAAGCACAATGGCCCGCTCTTGCAAGCCAATTAGAAGCTTTAAAGCTGAAACTTCCTTTTCTGCTATTGGACAACATCTTTTACAAAACCCTATAAGCGCGCGTGAATATAATGATAACAAATTTTAAACGATTACTATCTCAAACAATTATTGAAACAAACATTTAAACAAAGCATTTAATAATGCATTTAAACTAAACATTTCTTCGCAGCGATGTTTTGCATATATTTCTCAATGTATATGTTGTTTATATTGGTTAAATAAATACTATTTTCTATCGGACAAGACTTTCGTTCCAATCCTATAATTTCTTCAACACCACGTACTTGTGCTTTTAACCCCATTTTCTTGAGCTTCTTTCCTTTTACAAAACCAGGAGCATCGCCATCAACCAAAAACAAGCTGATGCCGTGAGCATTGGACTTAGCAGTTTTATCAGTAATTGCAACAACAATCACAAGATCAGCCATCCACCCATTAGTGATAAATACTTTGCTCCCGTTCAACACCCATCCATCTCCGTCCTTCTGCGCAAATGTTCTGACTCCCTACAAATTTTATCAATTAATTTCAAAAGTAATAACTGTAATTGAGCGAGTTAACAGAAAATGAAATCAAGGCCAGAACTTTTGTTGAAACTTGGTTAACATTGGTACCTAAAAAAACTAATTTTTCAAGCATGCGCCTTCGAACATTAAAAAGACCAGTAATCAAATTTCATATCAATCTTTAAAAAATGAACTATGCAATTATACAGGATGCTGCCAAATGATCTAATGCATTTGCGAGTTAAATAAAACCGAAATAGAGCAAAAAACAAAAAATATTTTATAATACTTAGGTAAAAACGTCAATTTGTTTATACGTGTATATTTTCGTTTTAATTAACATGATTAGCAAACAAAGACTAGGAACCATATACATAAATAATGTTAATTAAAACGAAAATATACACGTTTTCTGCCTGCAAGAATCAATACAAAAATTATAAAGCTTTAATTTAAGTGTGGTAAAACGACAGTAGTTAAATGAAACACTTATAAAATCTTTTTAGGTTTAGCTCAACAAGAAATTATGACGTCAAAATCTAACAAAAACTTGCACTCGCAATCTCACAAGATCTGGTAAACTGAGAATTTGGTACCGCTTAATATTTCAGTTTGTCAGATGTTACATTGCAAGTGAAGTTTGGTTAGATTGTGATATCATATTTACTCGTTAAATTAAACCTAACAAGATTTCACCATCGCTTTTATTCAAATACTGTCGTTTTACTATACTTAAATTTTAACAATTTTTGTATAGAAATCTGATGAAGGCTTGATGTTCCGACCAAAACGCTCGGATTAAGCTGTTTTGACAACGATTAATTTGTATGATTGCGAGCATTGCCTTGCTTGCGAATAGTTTTCTATTTTCAAAATGCTTATATGATATCATTTTTATTGAGCAATTGTTACGGGTGAATAAGCTATGGTGACATCACAATGGGATTTTTTTAAGGAATTTCATTGTTTGTACTGCAAATTTTTGGATAGTGCTATATGTTAACACAATTTCGGTTGAGAGGTGACTTTTAAAATCCACGTTGTTACTATTGCTACTAGCAATACACTGTTGAACATTAAAGGAAAATATATTTAAAAAATTCAAATGTTTTCGGCGCTACATATCGCCCTCGTCGGGATCTATATACAAATATATACGGTGTGAAAACTTTCGTTGAACGAAAATACAAAATAACTTTATTCTGCAGTCTAAATAATTGTCTAGTTACCGCTAAAAAAAGTTTGATATATGAAACGATTGCCTGTTAGAAGTTAACGGATTAATTGAATTTGAGGCTATGTAAATAATCATACAAAATGAACCAAGGAATCACAGCAAAGATCAGTAGTAAATTTTTAGTTAAATGATTTAATAAATATCTATGATTAAAATACGATACGCAAAAGTGACGTTCCGTTTTCATAGTTGTTTGTTCAGCACAGGGTTCCTTCTTTTGATCACCAAGGCTCCATGGATTTTGGCTTCGTAAGATGTTTGACATTTTTTAAGTATTTCAAATTGCTTCATAAATTTAGGCTGAGACTTGCATGAGCAGCATTTTCTTACATGTTCTTTAATGGCAATTTACCTGACAGGGCTCCCCTGTTCTTACACTCAAATGTCTTGCGTACGTACCGATGTACGTGACGTTCACATTACGTGAACAGGTAAACTTATGAAAGACCTTTGAGTTTAAGATTAGAGGAGTTTGGCTTTTGAAAAAGAGGTATTCCTGAACTTTTGTCGTTGTGTAGACTATTGTAATTTCAGTGTCAAACCGTTTCTTTATTAGTGATTGAATTTAAAAATCGAATTTTTCTGAGATTTTTCCGAGGTAGGAAATGATAAAAAGATTAATAAATTCTTTTTCGGTTTTATTGTTTTTTATTTTGAAATTGGTAAAAATTTTTGTTAAAAAAAAGGAATAGGATAGCCGTTACAGCAAAAAAGATTTTTCAAGTAAGCAACTTCTTTTTGGAAGAGATAGTTTGTTGAACAAATAGTTTTTGCTCTATTGAGAAGACAAAAAATAAGAGCTTTCTTCAAATTTTGAAAGAAAAAGCACTAAGATTTAACAAAAAACCAGTGTTGGAAGGTTTTCTCCATGTCCAGGTATCAAATTTATCCGAGTTAATGATAATTTCCACATCCAATAAAGGTATTGTACTTATGACTATTTTCAAGTTATTTTGCGTTTTCGTTCAACGAAAGTCTTAACACTGTAAATATTTGTATATAGATCCTGACGTAGGTGATATGTAGCGCCGAAAACGTTTGAATTTGTTAAATATATTTCCCTTACTATGTTCAACGGTGTATTGCTAGTAGCAATAGTAACAAGTGCTATATGTATTGCCAAAAAAAATGCTGTAAATGACACAATTAGAGACATTTTATTGTGATCCCCCAATAGTTTATTTGCATTCTTCACAATAATAACATAAAAAAGACCCATTATGAACATTATAAATATAAGTAGATTTTTTGCTCTTTGCTCTACTTTGATTTGATAAACTTTACAAATGCAACAGATCATTTTGCAAAACCTTGTATAGGACTTAATAAATGCATTCATTATCAATTCGAATTGCAAATTCATAACTTACAAATTGTCCACCAAATAATCAGTTTTTGTACCTGCAAATCACTTCCTGCTCCTGGCTCCGTCATTGCAATTGCACCAATCTTTTTACCTGCTGTCATCGCTGGAATGTATTTAGCAATTTGATCTGGGGTTCCATACTTGGTCAAGTATGGCATCACTATATCTGAGTGCAAAGCAAAGCCAGGCCCTGAGCAATTGCTATAGCCCTGTTCCTCATGAACAATTGCAGCTGATAACCAATCTCCACCAATTCCTCCAAATTCTTCACCAGTGTTGGTACCAAGAAGACCTCTTTCTCCTGCTTTTAGCCAAAGCTCTCGACTAACTTGTCCAGCTTCTTCCCATTCTCCATGAAAAGGAACCACTTCCTCTTGATAGAACTTCCGGCATACTTCACGAAACATGTCATGTTCAGAAGTGAAAATACGTCTGGTACCAATGTCAGTAAATCGCCCACTCTGGCAACCTTCAGGCCGAAAATCTCCAGACTTGCAAAAAGAGCTTGTGCTAAAGCTTTTCTGCAATTGGCAGGCACTTCTTTGAAGTTTACCAGCAGAACGAATAAGTAATGTCAAGTTTGACATTTTTATCAAAACTCTATAAACAAAAAGTTGCAAATTCAGTGATGGTGTTACGCTTAACACACCACAGTAATGTGCATATTGACTTTTTGGAGGGTACATCAACTGAGTTAAAATAACAGCTTGCAGTTCTTGTACCTAGATCAATGACAGATAAATCGGTGTTTCTCAACCTTTTCAGGCTTCAGATAATTTTCATCCAAGCAAAAATATTTGTTGACTTGAAGTGTGTGGTGACCAATTTTTTAGTCAATTTTTGGTAGTTTTTCATTTGTTACCCCAAGACACCATCTTGGATGTATTGGGAAGAACCGCACTCCAAGTGTACACTCTATTGTACATTCACATACTGGGCCTCCCCCTTTAGTGTACATTGCCTTTGTCCAAGTACCCTGCCAATGAAGATTCAAACCCATAACCATAGCATTTTAAGTCGCATTTGATCCAAAATGGTGGCTTGGGGTAACAAACAAAAAAGTGCCCAATTTTTAGCATCAATGAGAATCTTGCTCATGAACTTGTGAACAAATATATGAAAATCCAGAGCAATGGTATCTAATGTACATTGAATGTCATGATTGTGCAATCAGAAAGGATGAAAGTCACATCACAGAATAGCTAAATCGAGTTGCCACAATTCCCATCATTGCTAGTAATAGCAAAGCAAAACTGTGCTTGTGGACTAACCAACGCTCATTTCTGGACTCAAATGAGCATGGTATACAGCCTCTGGGTTGAAAAACGATGTTATTGGTCAAACCGCCAATTGTTAACAGAAACCAAAAAATTATTAATACTTACAGTTCTTAAACTGGAAAAAGTGAAGCCAATTGGCTAAAGTTGGTTAAAGTGAAGCCAATTGTATGTTTTTTCCCATATTTTACAAGTTCAGACTTGCTGATTCAATGCATGTCTACCAGTACACATTACTTTCAAACCAGACTTTTTGCTAAGGCAACGTAGTCCTTTAAATTCTAAATACCCTTCCCGACAAATAACAGTTGTACTTTTATAGAATTTAAACTCCTAACCTTTTGATCTGAAGCCCAAAATAATTACCACGGTATATATCTATGTTATCAACTTGTTTGATAAGTTAAATAAACTCTAAATGATAAGCCACCCCTAGTCGACTCTAGCATATTCTGTTCAATGCATAACCTAATAAGTTAGGCAGTGGTTATTTTGCCTTCAATAACATTTTACCCTTGGAGACTATTATGCTATCAGACATTTGTGATCGATCAACTTCAATGACACATTAAACAAGTGACTTTTGGTCGTTTCTGATTGGTCAGTTTTAATGATCAATTAAAAAAAATTGCATCCTCAGTGTACACTCCCTCCCAGCATACACTATCCCATACATTTACATACCAGGCCCCCCTCCAGTGCACACTGCCTTGATGTAAGTGCCCTGCCAGCCAAGATTCCAACCCATAACCATTGCATTTCAAGGCAGCTGCACTACCATAGACTACAGCAACACTGATAGAATTGTAGCAATTATGGCTATTCAAGCACACATGAAGACTAATGGCAAAATAGCCTCAAAAGGTAAAATGCTATCAACAGCAAAACAGCCACTTCCAATAAGTCAATCTTCACCACTTTACTCATAATGACATGTTTTACATACTGTCACACAACTGTGCAGAGTTAGGACTGCATTGCTAATTCTGCTCCTGCCAGCAACCCAAATCCTAGCCCTTGTTATAAAAGCAAATACAGCGTCTTGGTTAAGTGAGAAATGGGTATGATGTCAACTTTCTATCACAAAGATGTCAGTTAAAACTAGGAAAAACCAAATTTTTTGCTTGAAAAAATTAACAACATATCTCAGTGTGTGCCCATGACTTGTTAGCTAACTGCTCAGTCCCTGCAATAAATACTATCAACAGTCAAAATACCAGTCAATTACAGTGCTACACAGTACCGGTAGTTACCAGGTAGCATCTTACAATAAAATGAAGAATCTGTGGAAAATATTCTAGCAAACTGAATTCTGCTACAAGGAAAAAAATTCAGTGGACTTGTAGATTGGCATTAAAGTTGGGGTTAGGGTAATAGTGAGGGTTAAAATTAGCACTACCCTACAAAATGCTGAGGCTTTTGTTTAAGTTGTCTGATGCATCTGGAATCAAAGATCCTTAAATTTGCACAGCTGCCAAAGGTAATGTTTTGTAGAAAAATGAGCTACATTTGAGTTGAGTAAGCACTTAAATTTCCAGCTCATGAGCAAATGTTTTAAGTTCATGCCAAGTTGAATTCAAAGACAAGAAGCATTTACTCATCAAGTGCAATACCTTAGCTTTAAGGAATCTAGATCAGACACAGATCACTAGTCACCTTGATGGTGAAGCGGTGACAAAACCATTGACAAAACTGAAGGATAAATCTGGTACCAATGGTTACTTCCAGTCAGTTATACTTTCAATGTATCATTAACTTGGCTTTTGGATCAGGCAAACAAGCGTTCTAACTCGTTCTTACTAACCTTACCTGCTTACGCCCCAGCCAGAGTAGAAGAACAAGCACGCATTACGCTACGTCTGATTTCAAGCTGATTATTAATCTACCCTGCTCATAATTATTATTACCGCCATCAAAGATTTCATGCCACTATATATAAAATGTTCAATCTATAAATCCCCAAAAACTATTACTTCTTATTCCTTAATGCTGGTCCCATTACCTACTAAATCGAGAGGCCTTGACCCTATATGCAACATGAAGTTACCAAGAGTCGGGACCCTATATGCAACATGAAGTTATAAATGGTCGGGACCCTATATGCAACATGAAGTTACCAATGGTCGGGACCCTATATGTTACACGGGACCCTAATAATGTAACGGAACGTTACCAACCCTACTGACTAAATCGGACAAAGTCCAAACACGACAAGTTTCCAATAAAAAAATCTACAGCTTTTTCACTTGGCATTGACAAATTTGGGACGTTTCATCCAGAGGTGTAGCTAAGGGAGGACAACGTGGGAGCACCTCTAGTACCCCCATTCGAGGGAAACCACCAGACATGTCTAGGACCTCTGCCTCAAAAAATATTATTCAGAATATTACAATTTTGAAAAGTTGATTAACAAAAACGAGAGATAAAACTCTTTAGACTTTCGATTTGGATTGAAAACACATCCCTGGAAAGTTCGAAAACATTAATCTCCAAAAGGTTTTTATCTTAAATTTAATTGCAAATAGAATTTTCTTCCATCTCCTCCGAAACTGTGTTGGAAATAGTCCCGTTCAAAGTTTGGCTTTGAACTACTTTGAGCTGCCACGACACTGAAAGGAAAAACACTCAGTCAAGGAAAAGCGCTATTTTCAAGTAAAATGCAGAAATACGTTGATACCCGAAACAGATCATTTTTATTAGAAGACGGAAAAAAGGCACGCAACAAAACGTCTATGTTCAAAAAAAGCGATGGAGCGTAGGCGAAAAAGTTTTGTTTGAAATCTCTAATATTTTTTTTTTGTTCACACTTATAACTTCACCTTGCATTGGAACCCAAATAACTTTTGGAACGATTTCTTAATAGAGCATGATTAAAATATATTTATTTTTACTCATTTCGAAAATCAACGTTGGGTATGTAGCACGTTGCGCAACAATGTGACCCGCGCAACAATGGTGAACCGACGCGATGGCGTAGTGGTTAGAGCGTCCGCTTCGCAGTCGGTAGACCTGGGGTTCATTCCCCTTGTCGAGTCATACCAAAAGACTTTAAAAAATGGTATCTAAACCTCCCTGCTTGGCGCTCGGCATTTATGGGAGGTTGTGGAGAACAAGCCGGCAAGTTCGCTTGTTGTGTCCTTGGGCAAGGCACTTAACAGGATGCCCCACCATTATGTGGAAGACAGGTGGCCCATAAACCTCGAAAAAGGCAACTCCCAAGCGAGTGCGGACTTACCGTCCAAAGTATAGCGATACAATTCGCTTTCTTGTGAATGGAGGATAAAAATGGCAAATAAAACAAAAAAAAACGACAAAGAAGCTACATCTTTTCCGATGCAGTTGGACGGCAGCGTCTTCGGTCAAGCAGCACAAGCCATCGTCGAGTCGCCGAGCCCTAACGTCAAGACCACCTTCCAATTGAAGTCTTGGCGGGAATCTCAATTACGTCGGACGGCAAATCTCACCCTCTCAACTTTGGCGGGTTGATTTGCCGCAGGTTGCGACCTCAGCAATTTCCTCTGTTCTTACGCACGTCTCCGCCAGCTGCGTGTGCTTGAGGAGGGAAATTGCGTAGCAATCTCAGAAACTTCAATTACAAACCACCAGTAGAAAGTCGCGAACAACACCTGGCTTTTTATATGGATCGCCATCTACGTTTATTAGCTATCATGATAAATGTGACTAGTCGCCACATGGAGTGCACTCATTTTAACTTGGAATACAGTCGGATGCCTGCCGTTGTGCAACAATCACGTCGGGGTCACCATTGTTGCACAACGGCAGGCATCCAACCGTATTCCAAGTTAAAATTAGTGCACTCCATGTGGTGACTTGCTATTTCTATCATGATAGCTACTGAACGTAGATGGCGATCCATTAATAAAGCCAGGTGTTGTTGGCGACTTTCTACTGGTGGTTTGTAATTGAAGTTGCTACAGGTAGTTACGAAAATCCGAATGTAGTAAAGCTTTTTATTTTTGCTTTATCTTAGTTTTTGATTTATCTGTGGGCATTAGTTATTTTCCCAGTCCTGGTCAGTTAGAAGGCTTTCAGTTAGAACTTTGTTAAGCACGCCAAAAATGTGCCATTATCTCAGAATCTAAAGAAAATTGGCTTTAGGTCTAACTGACGAAATTGGGTGCCCCTGCTTGCTTTCTGTCACGTTAAAAATAGCCTACAACATCAGCAGTATGTTTCCGGACGTTTACTTATTTTATGATTAATTTTTTTTGAAAAGCTTTCAAAAGCAATATTTTTTCAACAGCAAGACCAGTCTACTGATACCGTATAAAACAAACGAAATTTCTACCAGTACAGTTGGCTACTGAATAGCCTATATGTGAATCAAAATGTTTATCACATCGATGCTGGGATAATTTTGCAAAACATGAAAACTGGTTTGAGTCTTGTGATTATAAGCCTATATCAAAAATCATCTATAAAACTGCGATAAAATCAGCATAGACATTTTGTATCAAAAAAAAATATACTTTGCAAAAAGCATTCTCAGTTTCTGTAAAAAATAAAAACCTTACTGACATGGAGTAAAGTCGCTTTGTCAGTGGGTGATCCTACTTGAGTTTAATGACCAAATTGACATCAAAAGTTATATAAACAGTGTCGGGCTCCTCAATAACACCAACACAATAATTCTAGGCTCTTCGAGTTATCACTAGTGCAATAATTCTGGGGCCTTCTTCATGTATTGGGTATTTTAAATTACTGTCAATGCAATGATTCGGGGTTCCTTTACGTTGCCTATTGATCCCCTAAAATTACCACCTAAGCAACGATCTTGTTACCCTTAGCCTATATGTATTGCACTCCTTGAATTTAATTTTGCTTCAACGCAATGCTCTAGTCCGCCTTTATGTATTGGGCCTCTACAGCAATTTTGGAAATAAATTTTCGAACATATTTTGCGGAAAACAACAAAGTATGAGACACAGTAATGAGACAGCCACACTTGTTGATCCATTTTTAGAGTTAGCGCCCTTTGAATTTTATGTGCCCACTTTGATTTACGTTTTGTAAGCACTTGGCAGTTTGTGTTGAGTCTCAATTAAATTACTTTGTTTTTTCTAAATTAATTTGAAGTCTATTATAGCTTTGTTTGTACAAATTATGTCACATGCTTCTATTTGACTAGTACCAATAAAAGCTTTTGCACTTTAAATTTAGTCCGCTATCATGTGCTTATTGCTTTTGGAACATCATGCCAGATAGCGATAAGTCACGATAACAATGTAGCCGCGTCTCTTTTATAACGTTTGTCAGAGTAACGTTAGAACAATCGGCGTAAATTGGTGATTTTGTATATACATACATACAAGCATACATACACATATAGGTTCTGCCGGCATCGCCGGGCAATTACGTCAACGTAATTGATATGTATTTTCAGAATTAAGCCATTAAATAATAGAACCGCTACTTCCGACGTTTCCGTTACTGTAGGCGAGTTTATATGAGCTAACGCCTCGAGTGCGCGCATGTTACTTGGTCCTGGCATAACCACAGGCATGCATAAAGCAAACTAACTCGAAATAAAGCACTCCTAGTTAAGTTATTGCAATATCAGGCCTCCATTGATAATATCGAGATTAAGAATATCAAATCAGCTGGCTGCGCCAGCCTCAGCCAATTGTAAAGAAAATGGCTTCAACATTTAAATCATATCTCGTAGCTTGACACTAACATTTTGTTACAAAAAGATTAAACAGAAACATCATTACTCCCCTCCTTTTTTCTTGGGCTATCGCAAAGTGTTTTGCTTGGAGTTGACAACATTCTAAAATGGTTAGACTTCATTTTTAGATGAGGGTTTTTGAATATTTTGATGGATATTGCAAAGTATAGACAAATTGTACCAAAGTGATTAGTTTTTCTAAAAATTTTTCTAAAAAAAGTTTTTCCAAAAATGCTTGTGAGAAAAAGTAGTCAAAATGTACCAAAGAACTTGATGGTTTGTTAGGTCAAGTAGGATAATTGTTTAACTAAAAATAGAATATGATGTATGGCAACCGATTTGTAATCACCCATTATAAATTAATCACTAGTCCTAGGTAATTAGAGCGGCATATTGCTGGAAAGCAAATTTACTAAGCTTTCCAAAATAATTGTTAATACCTTTTTTATATCTTTTATGTATCAAACTAACCTGTTATTACTTAGCTTACTACTTTTTGGGAAGGGTAAAAAATGATAAAATTTAGTTTTTTTAGGATAAAATAAAATACTAAAGATACATATTACATACTACTGAAATCGAAATGAGCTTTGATTTGTTGAAAGAAGTTTGCAGATCAATTGAGAAATGAGATCACAAATCAGTTTTTAAGTAAACTGATTTTGTAAAAATGTAGCAGTTTTTGAAAAATCATATACATTGCACAGTAGGGTGGGGTGAACCAAAAATTTTGCTTTGGCGCGTTGATATTCCTTGTGGAACAACATAAAACGCCCAAAAACCAAATTTGAGCAAATTCTGGCAAAGTAAACCTACGCATTTTTTGAGGTGAAAAACTGTATTTTCAAAAAATGCAAAAATGTTGTAAAAAAATAAACTATAAAACTGCTTTTTATTTGTTACATTTACTTTGTTTTTTGGTAATACACTTCCGGTAATTAATACTAAAACTCATCATTAATACATATTTTTTTCGATTATGAAACTTGATTGCTTAAATCTTTTAAATTAAATCATGCAACATTTCCACACTTTGCAAACAGTTTTGAAATCTTTGTGATTCAGGTTAAAACGTGATAGTTAAGCCAAATTATCAGAATAAAACAGTCAGCGAAGCAATTTTGTCATAAATCAATTGAAGACCAAGGATTGCTCTTGATTTCAATGTAAGCAATCTTTACAAATGCGCTTGGCTGTAGTGCGCTTTTATGTCTGCAACTGACATCAAACACCTAGAAACTATTCCAACACGGATGAATCCGTCTCTTCTATCAAAACCACATGCTTTGCATGAAGCATCAATCACCAACTTTACAATTTCTTCGACTGATTGGGTGTGGTTTGGATAATTTTTCACTTCAAATTTTCTTCTGCAGTATGATACGATTTCTTTAGATGCAGTTTTAGATGTAAAGACAAGCTCGTGACATAAATCTGCGGTGATGTCAGAGTAATGGTTGGCCTCATAATTAAGCGTTGGAACCAGAAACTTTTGAACGGACATATTACCAAGGTGTGCTCCATGACGATTTTTTAAAATTGCTTTGACCGCTTTTTCTCGAATCGTTTCAAAGTCATCAGCAAGCATTGACATTATGATATTTTCAGAGTGTGCCGAATAAGCGTTTTTACAAGCTAAAAAACATATTTATGAGTTACGATTACTATAAAATATGGCTAATCTGTTTCACAGTGCTTGGAGCAAATAAATAATGTTGTAGATGTTGTATTGGCTTAAGCGCCTATTGGTATAATGTGTATTATTATGAATAACAATATATATATAATATTAATTATTATGAATAGCAATTACTCATATATACCTGGATATAACAGACCTCACAATATCCCGAACGTCAGGCTCGAGACTTTTCAATGATTACATCTGACGGAAAACATGTCTTGATCTATCAATGTTAGATGGTGAGCACTTTATGTGGAACTACATTGGAGCATAGTTTGTTACAATGAATTGACAAATTGTTTTCCAGTTTTCTTTTCCTTTGCCTTTCAAGCCATTCTTGCAAATATAAATTCGGCAAACTATGAAAAACACATGTGTTGCTAACTTAGCATGTCGTAAAAAGCGACTCTTGGGTACCCACCAGTGGCAGTTCGCCTTGTTGGTGGTGGGGCTACCTGTCACTCGTGACTGGTTCAAAATGGGCTGTCATCTTTCCCCTAGTCTAATTTCAATCAGGTTGACGGCATAAACCTGAATTGCTGTTCGTACGGTACCTCCATCCCAAGGAAGAGAAAGGGTAATCACAACAACAACAACATGAAACACGTGTCGTAAATGACAAACGGTACGGAAGTCTGCACTGTTATTTAGGCAACAGTATAACTTCGGTTTTCAACTTTTCAGTACGCTTATGCAACTAAATATGCTGTAGAAGTTACACATTACAATTAACTTAAGCTCAACACTCCCAAACACGCTGATTAATCGAATATGAAACCCTCACAGAAGCTGGCTACAAATACGCCTGCATGTTTAGGCCATAAAATTGGCCAAACTATTAGAAATAACAAGCAAACTTCAGCACCTCTTACCTTACTTTGACATTAGATTCATATTTTAATATCAGTAAAACAACATATTTAACGTTCATTTAACAACTGTCACGTTTCTTCATTTGATTTGCAAAAAACTATATCACTCCTATTCAATTCAATGCAAAATCACTGAAACTGGTCAGCCACTTTTTCGAAAGCGCATTTTGTTGACGTTTCATCACGTGCGTGCAACCTTCCTATAGCACTAGCATAACAGGTCTTATTGAAACTTAAATTTTCCCAGAAAATTGCAAAAATTTAGCGATTTAAAAAACATTTTGAAATTTTAAGTAAAAAAATGCGTAGGTTCCTGCTGTCGAAAATTGCCAAAATTTTTTATTTGTTGTTTCTCAGGCCTACACAAGAAATATTTACGAGCCAAAGCTCAATTTCAAGTCTTTTATTTTTTCACCCCATCCTACTGTATAGGGTGTTTCAAGAAATTTGACGTCATTTGACATGTAAATATTTCAGAAACTTAATAGTCAAATCAAATGAAATTCAATAGGTTTTAATGTTGACCAAAACAAGATTTATTCCTGCAAATTTGAATAAGAAATTTAAAAGCATATGAATTCCATAAAAGATTTTACAAATGTTCAATGTGTGCATCGCCTGTTACCCGGCACACGTCAAGTCGGTAGTCTAGCTCCTCCCAAACACGATGCAGCATGTCTTGCGTAACTATCTCCAGTGCGATAGTGGTTTTTTGTTTGAGCTCGTTTACATTTGTAGGAAAAGAGGGGACATAAACCAAGGTCTTCACATATCCCCAGAGAAAAAAATCGCAGGGGGTCAGGTTAGGTGAACGTGGAGGCCATTTCAACATCACATTCTCTTCACCACCAACACGCCGATCCATCTCCTTGGCAGATTGTCATTGAGATAAGCCCGCACAGTGAGGTGGAGCATCGTCCTGTTGATAAATGAAATCTTCATGTTCATTTGCAATGAGCTCATCCATTAGCCAGTTTTGAAGCATCTGCAGATAAACATCGCCAGTCACATTTCCCTCAAAGAAAAACGGGCCATGAACATGGTTTTTCGAGATGGCACAAAACACGTTCACTTTTGGTGAGTCCCTCTCATGCTCAATAGTGACATGGGAATTTTCTTCGCGCCAAATGCAAACATTATGCCTATTGACTTTGCCATTCGTATGAAATGTGGCCTCATCACTGAACACTAGACGTTCATTGAACTCATCTTCTTTAAGTTTCTTTTGCATATCAACACAGAATTGTTTGCACTTTTACTTGTAAGCTGCAGTTATGGCCTGAACGACCTGCAGTTTGTAGGGTTTCATTACCAAACGTTTCCTTACTACCTGCCAAACTGTCGTTGGAGGTATCAGGATCTCCATTCTTGCTCTTCTTATAGACTTTTTGGGGCTTCGCAAGAGTGTTGGGCGAATCTGCTCGACCTTCCCTTCTGCTGCTGCTGGTCGTCCAGATCCTTTTGCTCTGCACATGCAGTTTTCGTCTTCGAATTTCTTTTTCCAGCTTCAAATCTGCTTTGCTGTTGGTGACTTCTTAGAGAATTATCTCACAAACGCACGCTGCACAGTCTTGTTTCAATTTGTTCAAGCATACTCCAACGCACAAAACGCCTTTTCTCTGCTAGTGAATACCATTTAAACACACAGGTTTAAACGCAGTACGCATAATTTATCAATTAGAAATTTCTACATCTGAAAAGATAAACATATCAAAAATTGAACACAAAATTTTGGCCTGCTTCTACATATGCTGTGTAAATTTAAAGTCATTTAAGTAGGAACTGCCAAAGTTATTAGATTGCAATATGATGTCAAATTTTTTGAAACACCCTGTATAATGATCTCTGTCACCAAAAGACTGTGCTGATCGTACCAGACGGTATTATGACACCATAGAGCAAGTTTTTAGCGTGCGAGAGAAAAAAAGAAGCATCTTTAAAAATCTAAAATGCTTAAATAAAGAATTGCTTTTTGCATTGTCAAATGAGCTTAAATTGTTGTAGAGTTGTTTTTATCAAAATCATCTTATTAATAACTGCCGAAAATGCGTTTAATTGCGTTTCTGCGACGAGTAGTTTTGGAGAAAATGCAGCTAACAAATGTGCAATCAAACGTTGATTTTGACGTCATCTTAGATCCCAAAAAGATGAAATTTTTTTAGAGTAATAGATTGGGTGGTAGCTTTCGTTTGAGCACAAACGGTGTTGCATTGTCAAAAATTGTAAACTAAAAAAACTATCATTGATTATAACGTCACGATGACGTCACCAATACCCTTATGACACTTACCACGGGGTGGTGATCAATTGTGCAAAGTTTGATGTTGGTACGTTCAGTAGTTTCAGAAAAGATAAAACGTACGTACGTACATAGGTACGTACAGACAAAATTGGCTTATGTACATACATATTTTAGATAAATTTTCTCCAAGCTGCATCTCTAATTTGCTTGGAAACCTTTTTTGGAAATCGACCTTTAGTAGCCGTTAAAGCTTCCAGAAGCTATCTTCAATCCTTAATCGGGTGTAAAAATTGTAGTGCTATACTTGGAATTCTGTTATTTAAATGGCCTTTGTAGATATGTTATGAACGTGAGACGCGAGTAAAAAAATCTTATCTCTACAATTATGTCTTATTGGTTGTTTTTGAGTCGATATACAGGGTGTCCCAAAAGTCTTGGGCACATTTTGACGTTGAATATGTCAAAAACTATTAAGGAAATAACAATGCATCTGATGTATTCTGAAAGCTTGCAGTCTCAAGTTTTTGTAAAATGTTCAAAGATGTTCAATGTAAACACCGTTAGTCATACGCCACATATCTTGCCGATAGTCGAATTCCTGCTAAAATGCGTTCCAGCATTGTGTTGTCTATGGTTGCAAGTTGCAACAACTTCCGTTATTCGGCCTTGAGATCAGCTACATCTTTTGGAAGGGGGAGGCGCATAGATCAGTGCTTTCACGAAACCCACAAAAAGAAGTCGCAGGGTGTGACATCTGGAGACCTAGAATATCAGGGCAAGAGAACGCGATCATTAAGTGTCGCTGAATCAGTTTTTGAAAGTTCAAGGACACAAAACGCTTTTTCTGGTTGAGTGAAAGCCATTGGTGGATCTAGGTTATTTTAGTTATTTAAGCTACATGAAAATATATGAAAAAATTATCAGCATGACAAAAAAAAACTCAATGAATTTAGCATTAAAATGACAACAGTTTCATTCAACTACCATTCATAGATCAGCAGAAATGAGGACTTGAAATGTGCCCAAGACTTTTGGGACACCCCGTATTTTGAAGTTGCAGCGACGTAACGCAATGCTCAAATATGTTTAACTGCAACTTTACTCATTTGTTGGCAATTCCATACCAAATATCTACGGTAATATACCACCTGTAGATCCAAGCCACTTTTTGTTGAAAACAACAAGAAATATATTCACAACTTAACCTAACTTCAACTTCAACTTTACTATCAAATGAAATCAGTTCGACTTAGTTTTATGATTTTCCACAGCAAGCAGTTACCCGCCAAATGATCTGATGCAGAGGCATGTCAACATGATCTATCTATTTTTCCTTCTTTTTAAAGATTTTTAGTCCTACACATACTAAGCTAAAAGCATTCTGGATCAGTTGTTCCCCTATTTTTTTTGTCGCCGTAGGCATATTCTTTGAAAATTTATAGATATTTGTGACACACTAAAGAAATCCAATTTTAGCCGAAACTTCTAATTCAAGCCGTTTATTTGACGCTGAATTTGCCCGATTTAAGATTCAAGATCTGTTTTTTTTGAAATACTGGGATCACATCTAATGATCACGCAGTATATGCTTGGATAAAGTCACAATGACATCCGTAAAATTGTTACTGCCTGCACAGCATTGCAGGTTTACTATGCGATTATGCTTTTCTATTGTCTTGTTTGAAAGTTATGAAGACAACAAATGCTTTTGCCTGATGAGTCCTTAAAGGGCGAAACAAGCTTGTCGTGGATTCTTTTTTCGTACCAATTTTGTGTAATATATGATTGGTGCAATTTCACATTATATATTTTTGTATTTGATTGAATTGCCAAAGTAAATGGCTGTTGAAGCTTGATCGCTGTATATATGCTGATCTTCTTAAACTAATCTTGCTGTGGCGGATAAGAAAATCATTATCTTTTGTCTATTTTTCTTTGATTTGGTGGGCGCTCACTTTGTTAACCGCAATAACATTTCAGTAAAAACAACAATGGGAGTTAGCATGATGTCATAGGCGTTAATCTAGCAATTGTACACTGGGCCAATATTGGGCCGCAGTCATAGTCCCACAATGAAAACTAATGTTGGAAGCAAGTTTTGCTAAATGTAGATTCAAGTTGGTTAACATCAAAATAACATTAAAGCTGGTACAAATTATTATTTGGTGACAAACAAGCAAAACAGAATTTTCTACCCAATAATGGCAATACTACCGGCGTTCACCGCGGCAAGAATGATCCCGCAAACGCAACTCATACAATTTTGATGTTTCGCCGGATGTAATTTTGATTGTGCAAGAGTGCCTGTCTATTGCAACACCAGGCCAGAAACCAGCATTTTTGTAAGAACCGAGGAGAGGGTATCGAAGACATAATTGCTTTTTTGTGGTTGATTGGTAGGTGTCTCTAAAAACAGGCTTGCACACTTTTTCTAAAGCAAAATAACATGCGCTAGCTCAGAGAGAGAGAGAGAGAGAGAGAGAGAGGAATTCAGCCTTTATGTTTCCCGGTGATTGCTTCCGTAGCCAACACCCATTCGTTTATAACCGTTCACAAGGAAATTTCGCTCGTAACTATAAAAACTGAAAATATTCGAGCGGGATCCTAGCATACATGCCAAAAATTTTGTTCACCAATCTAAAAGTATAGGTGAAACACTTTGTTTGGTATGAGGGTGAACTGATGGAAGGAGAATCTTTCTTCTAAAGGCTAACAAAGCAAAAGTGATTGTTTCTTATGCCTATGTTGCAAAGTATTGAGCAAAGAAATGCATAACAAATTAGGTAACCAACAAAAACTTCTTCAATTTGTACATACAGCATTTTGTAAAATCAATGAGATCACAAGAAATCTCCTGAAAATATTACCTCGGTCACAGATGCACTTAAATTCGACCTTTTCTAAGATCTTATTGGAGGTGCTGATGGTTTAATATGCAATCTTCCAAAGCAAACTCCTTGATGCTGGCTGTTATCAAAAAAGTACGAGAATGTTGACCTGATTCCTTGAAAGCTGTTCAAGATTGGCGAGATGCCTTTGCTTTTCCATTGTGCCATTAAAAAATCAGCTGATTCGACATTAATGAAAATAAACATATTTGGTCCAATGCAATGTCAGGTTCATGCTGCGGTGGCCGTACTTTGTTCAGAGAACTTGACCACATTTTCACAGATTGATGCTGTTAAAAATTAACAAAAAATCAAACATTTAAAACTTCACTGTAAACTAGCGATTGCATCACTGACTACCGTAACGATAAAGCATGCAAAGCAGGGAACGACTAGTTAGAAAACCTTGCATGGCTATGTGATAATTCATTACCGCTAAACGTTCACAACTCTGCAGTAAACATTATGTTTTTATCAGCTTTGCTCTAATATTCCATGCTTTAAGCAGAGATGAAGGCCATTTTTATAGTCCATTGGAACCTATTTTAAGGTTTCTATCTTGAGCCGCATTTTGTGCTGGCTGCGCTTTGCAGCGAGCCACAGGCATCCAATGTGCTATGAACTTCAGCTTCTATAATCTAAGGATTATAATTATCTTGAATTTCTGTCAGCAGGCAATTAAATCGTTAAAGAGGGCAGCAATCATCAGGTCAGACTGTGCGTAATTAACCTATTTTTCATCGGTTGCGAAACGGCTAAAAAGGAAATGAAATGTTAACAAGTGCTCTATTTATCGGTAAACTTAAAGAAGGCAAAGCGAAAGTAAACAGGCTCCGTTAAGTTAGTTAGTTTGTTTTTCTATGGTGATTAGTTTGCAAGGTTAGCTGAATAATTTTAAAGTAATTTTCTCTACAGTACAGATTAGGCACGATTGCAGGGAGTTCAAAATAATGAAATCAAATTTTTCTGCTTGGAATGTTGTGGTGCTGATACGAAGGTATGATAGAGAATGTTTGAAATTCAACAATCGTTACTAAGCACACCACTTCTTTTGAGTGAATTAAAATCTTTTCAACTGCCGGCTGGGGTGACTTGATATAAAAAGATAACGACGCATATTTAGAAAAGACACATAAGAAAAAATGTTTTGATAATTCATTACGTAGCTCATCACACCATTTCGCGTAGCCTAATTCCTGTAAAATTATGAAGGTATTTGTTTCGTTGCTGAGAACTATCGGTGGTTGATCTTTCAGCAAAGAGGTTGTAAGTCTAAATTCGCATGAACCTTGCATTAACGTGACTTCAAGACATGGATCTATTTCGAATGGGGCAGAGGGGAGATGTCCCGCTCAACCAGTGAACAAGAAAACCTAAAAGCTGGGCAATTCGTATCAATTTGTCTGCGAAATGTCAGATAAATTTTATGAAGTACAGCAGCACTTTGCCTTGTTGCAGTTGCCTCCTGCAAAGTTTTCTTGCAAGCTCGGTCCTTGCTTCAAGAAAAAGTTTTCGATAACAACATATACCTGTTTATTGGAGGCAAGCCGTTTTAAATCAAAGTCGCGAATAAAGTTTCTGCCACACCTGCAAGTCAGAGTCCATGGTAGTGGGTGCTGGATGGATCGCACTTTTTGTCAGATATTTAACCAAAATCTTTCATCTGAGTCTCCTATTTTCCAGGAAACACGCTCCAAATAGGGTGAAACTGTAATTACTGTATACCCTGTTACAATTTTTTGATCCGCAAGTGAGCCAGTCATGTGGACTCAAGAGGTCCTACTCCGTTTCGATGTAATCATTTTAACAGCGTTTCATCCACGAGTTAAACTCATATCTGCGATGTCACAAAGCGACATCACACGGAGTTGCTTTTACTTTGTTTTCAGTCTTTTGTTTTATCATAAGAACCGACTTCTTTTGGTTCTGCGAATTGTACTGTGAAAAAGAACTTGTTTAAAGAGTTAAAATCCGGCTGATTTTTAAATACATGTATATATACCTTTTTGTGCATGGTGACTTTTTCATAAATTTTTCTCAACACTCGACAAAAAACTAAACAATTTCAACCTACGGCTTTAATAGCACGGCAAGTTTACTCAAAAACTGCAGATTGATCGTGAATGTAGTGTTAAAAGAATGACGTATGTGATACGTGTGCTCTAGCTGAGACTAGCTTGAAACAAAACGGTAAAATGACCTGATACAAAAGGTAGTAGCAACTGAGAACATAATGAAAAAGGAAGTCACTGCTAAGCTGCTAGTTAAAAAGAATATATAGCAGTACCTGCATGACGCCAGAGTAACAAGCTGTTTAAGAGTCTGCAATTGCACTTGATTTCGAAAAGCGACATGTAAACTGTCTCCTACCACTAGCCGGTTGGGAAGTACAAGTTATATTTTCTACTCGGAAAAGCACATTTACGTTTTAGCTCCAGGCTCAGTTGTTAAGTTTGTTTACCAAGCGGTGATGCTTGCGCTGAGACATTTATTAGCAGTCGTTGGTCCGAATGTTATGAGTCTACCATAAAATGTTAGTGCCTGTGACAGGAGGTAGATTAGATTGTTGTTGGAAAAGTAAATAGGAACAACGAGAAAGTCAAATTTTATTCAGCTGACTGCATGTGCACTACCATGATAAGTGAACAATTACAGTTTAAAATCTGAACCATGGCAGAGGTTTATGTTTTTAGTTTATTTCTTGAGTGTCTTAACTTCCACAGTTGCAGAACAGCGGCAGTGGCCCTAAACATAAAACGATTGTTCAGGACCTGCTTTGAAGTTTCCAAATTTCAACATTTTTCTTAAATTCCTTGTCATTACGTCACAGCTCTTCAGCCGGGATTCCGCGGAAGCCTGCTGTTGCTTGAAACATTTAAGAAGGTTCCGTGAGCACTGAGGATTTTGCGAGGGGTGCTCTTTCTTTGGTTTAATTTGGTAAAATATAAAGTTTTGTTATTTTTTAAGAATATTTTGGCATTACTTGACGACTCTGTAGAGCAAACGCATGATGTGATCATCTTAATTGGCTGTTGTGTTTGATTTAAAGCGTAGCAATTTCATCTGAATGAATATTGCGTCACAAATAGTCAATAAAGCAAATGATAGATTTTCTAAAAAGATTGAAAATAGCACTAGATAAATGATCGAATAATACGATACGACCATGGTTGCCAACCTGGGGAATTTATCCCAAGATCTTAGAAATTTTGAAGGCACTTGAGATTTTTTTGTGAAAATATCTCGGGATAAATCTTGGGATTTTTGAAATCGATCATGCGAATTTTGGGAAAATCTTTGGATTTTTTGGCAAAAAAGTGAAGACATTTTATTTTTCTAGAGATCTCACTGCAAAATTTTGAGAATTTAGGTCGATTGGAATGCCAAGTCTGGAAATTTGTGTGCCCCGAAAAGTGATGACCTTTTATTTTGTTTTGGAGATCAGCATCATGTCAAGGAGAATTTTGTTGATGTCGAAAAAACTTTAATTGCGGCGAAATCCAAAGATGTAAAGTGACCAAAGATTTCCGAAACTGGATTTTCTTCACAAAAACAACCATTTTTGTGATTGCTTTTACCCAAAATTGCAATTGTGGATACTTCTAGTTGTTCACTCGCGCAAAAACGTGATAATGCGCGAGTAAACAATTTTTACTGCAAGTTATGACTTAAAATCGGAATGGAACAAAGGCAGGGTTTTCAAACTTTTTCTGGCTACAAACCCATTAGTTGAATCAACTGTACATGTGTGGCGTATCATAGAAGAAGAATGTAGCATCAGCAGAACTCATTTTCATATAGTTGATTATCAGAAAAAGAGATCTTGAATTCGAAAAGGTCGGAAGCATAAAAACATCAGAAAATAAATAATTTTGTGAGACAAAATGGGCAAAATTATTTCGTAAAGTAGGAAAGAATGGACAGAAACAATAGATCCTGCAGACGCTATGGCCGAAAATCTTTTATGTGCCTGTACGACAAACTTGCTTGATCACCTTCAAATTTTCTCTAGCGCACACCAATGTGAGAACTGCTGAAGCCTGAGTTATGGTGTTTATGCAGGAAAACCAGAGCCAACGCAGTTCTCACGAATTTTTTTGTAATTTGGGTTCCTTGTCACATGTAAAAAGGTTTCATGGCTGAAATAGTTGAAGAGCATTGTTTTAAAACGTTCTTCTCAAGTAAAATCGGTCATCGCAAGCGTGGACGCACGGCCTTTAGGTCATTGTCACCCCAAAGCCTTGTTTCCATGGTGACAAGGAAGATCAAACGTTGAAGTTGCGCGTTGACTGAATCGCTGTATCCTTGGGAAAAGAATTGTCAAAATAACCCTCTGCAAATTTGGAGTATATAATCCTAGGAATATCCTTTTGTTTGCTTTTTGTGAAATCAAGTGATTGATGGGGTTTTTCATGATTATGGGATGAAGATAGAAGACAAAGGCCGGGGCAGTGGCGTAGTGGTTAGAGCAGTGATTCTCAACTCTTTTTTGTTGCGGCACACTTTTAACGATTTCAAAATTTGGCGGCACACATAGAAAAAGATAAGTTTAAAAATTATTTACTTACCTATTAAAGATTATTACTTAATAATATTAGCATAATTATATATTCAAAGTTTGGCGGCACACAAAAGTGCCGTGGCACAGTGGTTGAGGATCTCTGGGTTAGAGCTTCGGTTTCGCAGTCCGTAGACGTGGGTTGAATTCCATTGTTGATTCATACTGGAAAATTAAAAAACTGTTTATTTACAGCTTCTTCCTTGGCTTTCCGACGAAAGCAATAATAAGGAGAAAATGCTGGCAAGTTCTCTTGTCTTTAAAAAGATACTTGATGATATTCGTTTACCTTTAGCTTTTAGCTGAGCTAAAAGTCCACCCGTAGTAGTGATCCAGTAGTCTTTACTAAAAGTTGAAACTAACCGATTGGCAAACAGAAGGTGAATTCATTAGCGTGAATTGATGAAAGTTATTAACTAGTCAATAAATTACTGCGCCGCAACAAAACGTTGGCTTGTAACGGTATTGAAATACGTTGGAACTGGCGTTACACAACTTATGCTTGTTTCCGAGTGTCGCTGATGTCATGCACTACTGTGAACCCAATTTTGGATCACGGGACATCATAATGAACGTGAAACTAATAAACGTGTCAGAACAAGGGAATTGCACGAAATACGTACCACAATCAAAACAAGGCTATAGACCACTGCTAACGTGGTAAGGTAGTATAGCAGTTGAAGCAACAACTACAGTTGGTTTACGATGGTTTATTCGTAAGAGATTCCGCTTGTGCAGCATAGACCGTAGCTACAGGCAGGTGCGCATCCAAGGTTTTGCATGAGGAGGGGGGTATCTCAAACATTATAATTTCAGGGGCAACGTTGTTGTTAACCTCTATATAGAAGATCTTTGCCTTTTAGGCGTAACCACAGCGGTTAGATCGCTTCAGTCTTTTTCATCTCGTTGTGGAGGCCTCAAGAGTTTTATATTTAGAAGTTCGAGCTAGGAAAGAGGACGGAGTAATTAAATTCTTCCTTTCCTGTGTAAGGTCTCCAACACAAATTCATTGGCAAAGGCATCATGGTTAGTGTGTCTTGTTTTTTCCTATCAACGCCACCATTGCTTAAAGCATTTAGGAATAATTAACCGCTTCTTTTCAAGTTCATTTTTCTTTATGATGCAGGCTTCGTTTTATAATGTTGCTATCTCTGATTACGTGAACAAAGCGCAATTTATTTACTCAGTTGAGCTTGAAGCTCTTTGGACACATTTATCGTCATGGTGATGATGTCATCGGTTGCAACGTCACTAATCAATGACGTAGGCAGAGAAGACCACCAAGACGTGGTAAGTTATCAAACTTTTAAATGTTTGGTTTTCAGGTTTCTAATATTCGTGGGAGTGGAATTAAATTATAACGAGCTTTGGGCTGAGATCAGCAAATAAAAAATTTAGATGGGATACAATTAAAGATCTAAATTTATGTGAGGGGGAAAAGCTAGAATCGTTTAAAAGCGTTATTTTTGTACTCTTGGATAGAGGTTGAGATTGCAGATTTGGCCACCGTGTCAAGCTTTCCTGAATTGGGCTCTCGATTAGTGGCACGCGCTATTGTTTATTGCCAATAATAATCATTCATTCATCGTCTAACAAGTCGTAGAAGTTGATTGATGGACGCATCTTAGCTACATGCTAACCCATGCCCAAGAATCATGGCATCTTGAAAAGAAAGTGGCTTCTAAGAAAACATCGTTGTTCGAGGATAGACCTCGTCTTTTGCAACCTGTTTACATCTTCGAACTCCTATCTTGTATGATTTGATTTGTCTGATTAAAAGTCCCGTTGTCCATTGTTATTCCTTGGTGTTTGATAGCTTTATAAAGCAAATTGTCATTTAATTGTTTATCTTTTTAGTTTTTTTTGGACATAGCAATGTCAAAATCCGCAGTGCTTTAAGACAAGTCGGTAGCGGCTTACCTTGCACATTTATGCGGTTGAGACGAGCTGCCAATTTGCACGCTTCACGCAGAAATTGAACTCGCTACCGCTAGATTGCGAGACTGCAGTATCATTGCGAATTTGCTTCTTCTAGCTGCGTCATCTAACTGGAGTAGAGCCGGTACAAGTTTCACGGCACAATAGGACGGTACGAACTCATTTTGTATTCTTTGATCAGCTAGCCGATGTGCGTACTAACATCACGTTACAGGTTTATTGAGCGTATTTCTAGCAATCACGTAGCATATGATGACAATTCATCTTGTAATTAATATCACATACAACGCATTTAACTGTCACAGAAAAGAAACTATGTTTCCTCAAATCGGTTTTGCAGCAATTGGCATTTCAGTTCACACTTAAAGCTCTGTCGCTTAAAGAAATGTTCAAATCTAGTCAAGAAGAAAACGCGAGATTACTTTTTGTATGTTTTATATAGCTTTGATCAGGCGTTTTCATCGTGACAAACAAACAGCAGGAGTTTGCACGCAATGCAAAAAGGAACCAACTTGTATATACCAGTGCCAATATGGTAAAAAGTAGTGTTAAAGCAATGCCTGAGCTTATGTTGTGCGGTGCGACGGAGACATAGGCAGTGGTTATAAGCGTCTCAATCTCGAGGTTTTGCGTTCAATGTTCGCTTAGCATCTCTGTCCAGCATGTTCTTGCCTTTTACGAAATATTGATTCAGTGTTAGATGTTGATTTTAAAGGCGTTGAGGAAGGTTCTGTGAAGGCAGAGTACTGCAACATGTTAGGAGAGGCGGTACAGATATGCAATGTAGAGCTCTTACTTTTTCGGCAGTAATGTAATGAAAACATCGATTCAAATTGGGACACTGTTGGTCACGGTGTCTTACCGTGTTCCACCATGATTCTAACAGTTCCCGTACTTTATGTCCTTTAATAACTAGTTCAGTGTTTTTGTAATGCTTACCACTGCCTCGGGTCTCCCTTTTTAGTGTCTTCCTTACAAAAAATATGCCCCCCCCCCCCCCCCGTTCAGACAAGTTCTGCAAATTGCCTTTTGGTCCATCAAAATAGTGTGATCTCGAAACAAAAAAAAAGGTCTTTATCGATAACGTTTGGCCCAAACCCCTAATTTTTAACAAGTTTGTGTAGTTTAACCTTCAAAACAGTGATGATCTCAAAAAAAAAAGGTTTTCAGTTATAACTATAGGGCCAAAACCTCAGTTTACATCAAATTTACCTGTGCCAGACCTTCAATATAGAACAAATCTCCGAAAGAAAAAAACTAAGGTCTCTAATGAGTACTTGGCCAGTAAGGAGCCTCTCATAAAATCTTGCCTCAGGCCCCTTAACCCACTCCTGCCCATAAGGGCACTCATGAAAACTTGAGATTCAGCACTGTTGGAAACATGGGCAAGCGAGACAAAATGGTGTCTACCGTCTTGATCGCAGTCGTGAAAGCAGAAATGAAATGCTAAGCTGGTAATGTGGGCTAAGACTTATTTTATCAAAAACAAGTTCCAACGTTCAAGCTCTTTTAAGTAATGTAAGAGAAGTTCCAACGTGCTTCAGAGAGTTTGCCCAAAGCTTAAATCACCAAAAAATTAACTTCTTAGTTGTTTCGTTTTTTATCCTGAAAACGAACTTTTGTTTCTTGCGAAATTCCGAAAGCCACTCCTTGACCTACACATTGCTGCTACTAGTGCTTATGGTTTACTGCTCATGCTAATGTTCGAGCGGGAAGGTTCATTGAAAGGCATCGTGAAATTAAAGGTGGCGCTCTGTAGGCGCCTGGAGCTATGTTTGGCAGTGCCCCCTAGTTGAAAAAAGAAGCAGAAAAGATATTGTCTGTTTGTTTTTGAGTGTGGCTGTAATTTGAGTACGAAAGCTTAAGATGTAGATTTGGAACGGCAAGATTATGATATTTGATGCACTCTATGAATTATTGATCGGCATATTAGTGTAACAAGCTCTCTGTAGTTCTGTGGATGACGATTGTTTTGAGCTTTGCGATGAGTCCATATAAGGCAAAAATATGTAAAGGTTTCGGGACTTTTGCTTTCAAATTGAGATTACATTTGGCTTCTTTAATATCGTTTTTTGCCAAATTATACGAGCGTGCTATATTGTTTGGTGATTGAAAATAGGAAAACTTTTTAACGTGATAGTTCACGGCGAGTTGTTATGTAATACAGTGCTGTCATTGGCAAATGTGAAAATAGTTTTAAGGTCCAACCATCAAATTATTTAGAGAGGAAAGATTTTACCGAGGCTGCGAAAACAATAAAACGAAGCGAGCTTACTGTCTTGTAGCTAACGGCCTCAGGTCATGTTGTTGCAATCAGGACGCACCGAGGCTTGAACCCTAAGCGTCGTCTTAAAAGCAAACTACAGTTTTGTTCGTGCATGCTGCAAGCGTTGCTCTGAGGTTTAAACCGATTGGCTTTTGTATAAAAGACTGGCGCTCACTTCATCAACTCATGCTGCTGACAAATTAGTCAGCACGAAGCGATTCGCTCCACAATTCTTTCAAAAAGAAATCACCGTAGTTGTGGTATTTTTTGCTATTTTTAGTTTATTGCTCAATTTTCCGCTTAAGATAAAGGGTATACAGCTTTTCTGCATCAACCTATACCTTGACATATCTGATGTCAAAAAATAGAGTTAAGGTGAGAAACCCGGCAATATTCTTTAAAAGGAAGTTGTCATAATAAAGTTACGTTTCTAGAAGCAAATGTAATGAACATTTTTTCAAAATACCGTATTTGCCGGTGTATAAGTCGACCTTTTTCGATCAAAAATCGACCTAAAAAAATCGACCTCGACTTATACACCGAGTCGTAAATAAAATAAAATAAAAAACATAAAATTGTAAATTTCCGTCGAATTTTAGGGGGTCGACTTATACAACGAGTCGACTTATACACCGGCAAATACGGTATATTAGTTATCTTGAACTATCATTTGCAGCGGTTGTCAACCGGGAATCCTTGGGATCCCTTGGGAATGGTTGAGAAGATTTTGGGGGGTCCGTGATTGTCTCGATGAATTTTGGTAAAATTAAAAGTAATTGATTTACCTTCGCTTCATTTTTTGTGGTTTGTGCTGTTAACTATTAGATTAATATTGATTGCATTAGTAGTATAGATAATTATTATATGTGATGAAGGATGGAACCTGGAAACGTTTATCGTTGTATTGTGTCATTCTGAAAAGTGCAGTTGCGACCGGTGCTAACTTTTTTTTAGTTTCAAATGCTGCGGACAAATCTTGCTCGAACAATTTACTAATTTTTTTTGTTTGAGCAAACCGAATGATTTCGTTTATTATTCGCTGAGCAAACATAATTGCAGTACAATATCAAAATAAACGATGATTAACTTTGCTGCATTAGTTGAGTAGCATAATAGTCGTATTTAATACTGGTTTTGGTAAGCCGTTGTAACATGTAATAAGAGTCAATCGTATGTCACAGAATTCTAGGTATAGTTTAGGTAGAGGCCTCAGTACTGACAGTTGGAATTTGCGGATGGAAAAAGATTGAGAATCACTGATATATAGCGTTCATATGTAACTAAACTATGATTCAACCAATGCAAATAATGTTAGCAGGCCGAAGCCTTATTTTAAAATGTTACATATGAAGTTTTGACCCAATTTGTGATGTGCTCTACTGAGATAAACTCCAATGTTGAAAGCTATCGTGCAAGATCTGCAAAACGATCTAGTGGTGGTCTTTGAGAGGAATATTTCAAGGGGGATATTTCAAGCCGAGTTTTAGCCAGAAACGTGAAAAGAATTTTGAATCTATTGGGGGCAAAATTGGTGTTTCCCAGAATTCAAAAAAAATTTAAAAATCGTTTCCATTTTAACCGACCCCGGTTTCAGCTTACATTGATTTTCTAAAAGTGGCCTTTGCTTGGCGGCCGCTTCTATTTATTTCGGGGGTGGCTATTTATTTAACGTCCCAGAAGTGGTTATTTATTGATAAAGGAATGAATATCATTAGTAGGAGACGAAAAGATGTTGATTGCCCAAAAAAAGCACAGTGATTATTAGCCTTGAGTTATATTCGGTGGAATGCACTAGTCAAATGTCTAGATTTTTGGTTTGTTTTTTCGTCGTTCTGTAAAGAAAACGAGAGTGCTTAAATTATTTATTGTTTCAAAATATGTTCCTTGATTTTTGTAAATTTAACTGAATTAAGCTTGCCGTACCATCACCGTATTTGCTCTTGTTTATGTAATTGCGTGTCATGTTTTCCATGTTTCCATTGATCACAAGCGTCGTGAAACAATTGTGCTGGTTATTGGGTGAGCTTATGTAAAAGTTAAAAACATTACTCACGTTTTTCGTTTGACAAAGTCATTACGTGTGGTACCACCTCCAATTAGTGCTTAATTGAGATACCAGTGATTTGAAAAGTGCTCTATTTTGCAAAACCAATTTCATATCGGTTTTTCAAAGGCAAGGCCTAGGTCTACACTTTTCAATTTTAAAAAGTTGATTATTTTATATCAGTTTTAAAAACTGCTTTGGCTTGCGCTGCACGGCGTGGAACAGTGGTCGGCAACCTACGACCCCCTGCTATTTTAGAAAAGGTGAGGTACCCTGTATTGCTTCGGCGAGGAATAGCGTATTGAAAATGATAGTTTCCAACAAAAAAGTCTTCAACTTGGTTTTTAAAAGAAAATACTGTTTTGTAGAAGTTGATGCCCCAAAAAATCTTCAGCGTAGTTCAGTTTAGTCCTTATTTATTTTTGAACCATCAAGCAAAGGCAGAGTATGTGTGAAAATGGCAGTAATGGCAGAACAAAAGAAAAGGAAACGCAGGAAAACGAGACTAAAGGACGCCCGAGGAGTGACTACTTATTAATAAAGGAATGAATATCATTAGTTGGAGACGAAAAGATGTTGATTGCCCAAAAAAAGCTCTCACTGTTCTTTTTTTCCGCTGAAATCAGACCTGAATGGCTTTTCTGTGGCAAAAAGTTGCCGACTTTTGGGCTAGAAAAAGCAGAGATTGTACAATGTGCTAAATGAGTTTTTCTGTAGATCAAAGTTTTAAGCGTTGGTATGTAATTAATTCAAATTAAATTTGAACGATTTGATATTAATATCATCTTAAATTTGTGCCAATAGACTTTAATTTAAGTAGTATTCATATTTTGTACGAGAGCATATTGTAAAATCGCCGTTTTTGGCAATTTTACATTATCTCTGTCCCTCTGTCTAGATGACGTTGCATTGCTTGACAATTAAACGTCTTTTCAGCAGCTACCTTCAAAAACCACTTTTCATTTTCAGAAGTATGTGGTATCCTTTGGGCTGGGAAGATTTTGACACTTATATTTTTTTTTTTTTCTTGCGCTCGCATGCATGTGGTTACGTTAATCACGCAATTTTACGTCAATGGCACTTATCAAAAGATTGCCTGCATCTTTTCAATTAGCAATCATAACGAATTAAAAATAGTATAACAACGTTTCTTCACATGCGCAGAAAGCTAGGTAAAAAGATTGATGAGGTCAACAGTTGGAGCCATGAAATGTAGCGAAAAATGGGCTGCTTATAACCTTCTTGTTTTTTGTGAGCAAAGTGGGGTGTGACAGGCGATGCAAGGATAGTTTCTTGTAATTGACTTTTGGTTCAGTCATAGCCTGTTGTATGAAAAGTCGATTCTTAAGGTCGGCGTTCATAACTGATATACTTGATTGTGGGCCTAGAAAAATTTTTGGTTATGCAGACATCCTGTAAATTTATCGGAAATCGAGGCGTTTTCAAATTTTGTCCTGATGCAAGCAAAGACATGATTACCGTTTGTAAAGCTCTTATGTATTTTTCATCACATCGTTGAAACGTGATAGGCTTAACAATAACAAAAATCGCTCACACGAAAATCGATTAATAAAATAAATGGAGTAAATTTGTAAGCCCTGGTGTTGTGTTAATGTTTGTATAAAGTTCGAAGAGTTCAGTGCTATGAAGCGTCGCCGGCCTTGCAACCACAGCATTTTGAATTCACTGCCTGCCTGGACTTCGCATTGTTGTGCGCTCGGGAAAAGCACTCACCGCACGGCAATTTCACTTACTTAGTTGCAGAAATGCGCTGCGCCAGCGGCACTGGTATTGGCTCTGGCTGCAGTGTCACGCGACTAGTTTTTGGGCGGCACACGGTCAAAACAATATTTTTGACGACTTGTACTTCCTTGTTCTGTTTCCAATGTGTTGTGACAAATGACTACATTGACAATTAAGCTAGTTACAGAATTTAAAAAGAGTTTAGGCACTGCGATGGAGCATAAGTTCTTTACTCTAGCGTGGAGCAAATTTTTAAAAGGAGTCATGAACTCCAGTGAAGATGTCAATCAAAATTTTTTCTAAATTGGGCGTTTTGGTGAACAATGTAAGTGAAAGCCCAGAGACCACTTGAATTTTAACAAACATAAGCATTTTTGAGGATAAGATTGTGATAAAAACATTTGTTTTGAAGATCATTCACAAGCATGAATAAAGCTGAATTTTTGCTTTGCTGTCGAGGGTTAAAAGGAGGAGCCATGGCACAACGTTCTCACCTAAGAACGCTATTGGCCCCTCATCAAAATGCTGCACAGTTTTTAGTTCAAATTGAGAACATTTATATCGAGTTTTGAGTAAAGTTAATAGTCTACTTTTTTTATAACTGCTTGTGTTTTTAGCTGTGGATATTCTGTGTCGTCATGATCTATTTATGGTCAGTAACAAATATATACTGACGTCATTGATGTTTGTGTATTACGTAATGATCTTTATTGACATTATTATAGGTATGTGGTCCTTGACTCTGAACGCCTACCAATCACATGAAGAACAATTAAAACTGTAAATTTGGTTAAATTGTTCGTTATTGAGCAGTAAGTATCGTTCTGAAGAAAAAAGGTTGATAGTTGAACGTCTACTTGTACTGTACATGCCCTTTCCTATGATGCTTAAAATTGAGGGTAGACACAAGATTCGCCTAAGTTGAGTCACTGTGTTTTGAAGGCGTCAAAGTCATCGTTGTGTCTGAGTGATATTCCATGAAGTAAAGGAGAGAAAAGCTAAACAATTTCACTGAAGTATCATTACTCAAAAGTACACTCGTACTACGTAGTTTTCTATAAATGCTGAATGAAATGAAATACCTACATTTTTCTCGCTTTTTCGCAGCAACTGTATTTTAGCGCCAACTATCAGGACATAATTGAAGTTATGCTTGAGCATTTTTCGCACAATGTCATTTTTTATTTTCCTCCAGTCTACATTACCACTGTTGCTGAGAATAGATCTGTGAATACTTTATTTAAAATTGTGGGTATGACTCGACGAGAGAATTGAATCTACATCTACAGACGGCTAGACGGAGGTTCCAACCTCGATACAGTTATTTAAATTTTTGCTATTTATGCTTGTTGGGGAGCGAGTATTGTGAATGTAGGTAGACATGGCATTCAAAAGTTGTAAGAACAGCTTCTATGAGAAAAAAGTTAATGAGTGTTCCCACAATACAAATCTCTTTTGTTTTTGTTCAAGATTGAAATTTTCAAAATGGAAACTCACGCTGAAATATTTTTACCGGCCGAATAACGTCTCTAAGTGTAGGGGAGGTGAAGGATAACTTTAGACAGAGCGGTGGAGGTAGCGTCGACAAGAGACTGAGAAACAGCGCTTCAGCTACTGCACCATCAATTACGGTTGTTGTCAACTTCCAAGCGCAGACCAAAAGTAAAATCGAAAGAATATTTTTGGTCGTGGTCGAAGCAGCATCGATACAAGAAACGTGACGTGACAAGGGCTGAAGGCAGAAAAAAAGTCAAGCCGCGAGAACAGCTAGTGGTTGAAGCGGGCTCGACAGCTACTCATTTAAAAGGTTAACACTCGGCTGCGTTCAGTTGCTGTTGCGAGAAAAGTAGGCGAGTAGTTTTGATGCCATCATTTTTGTAAGAAAGCTGAAGATAATGATTAGCCCTCGAGTAACTGATCAAAGAAGCCAATACAGCTCAGGCTTCAGTATTTGTTTCACATCGGCGTCTTTGCTGCAGGCTACAATTTTGACGTCAATGCATAATAGCCAGCAGGCTTTAAATATTCTATACTACGCAGATAACAATTGTGATGGTTTTGTGTCATAGTAGCATCGTTGTTTTTTTAAATCTCAGCGGAGTCTGTCAGACGTCGAAAACATGCATAAAAAATTAGAATGAAGTGCCATGCTTTAGCTATTACTGTGCAGTTCAAACTTTATTAGATTACTACGAAAAACGAATTAAGTGCATAATTGCAGAACACGTATGACAAATTTGTGCGGATTAAATATCTGACGTTTACTGCTTTATTTGGAGTCAAAACTAGCATGAATTTTGACATGTAGCTGTGTTGATATGTCTTGATTATAGCTCAAAGGCAAAAGAGTTAATGGTACTGATAGGCCTACCCGTGCTAAAAGGTTTTACTTTCCTATTTTTGTAATGCCGTACCGTAGCTAGTTTTTTAACTTAAGCTGCTTTCCGCCCAAGTAACTAGCTAGACTCCCTCACCCTTATTGAAACCCAACTTAGTGGGAATCCAGAGCAGTACATGACGGTAGTTACCACTCTAAATTTTGGGACCAAAATTTGCCCTGTCCTCAAGTTTGTGAGTACTTCTGGTCCTATGTTAGAGTTTGTTATTTTGAGGTGAGCCTGTATTTAGTTTTTTTGCAGCGACGAAATGCTGATGTAGTCACGTAGTGTTGAGGATGCTAATCGTAAAAAATCTCAATTGACGTCACGAAATGTCAGTTAATTGAGATTTCGTCATCTTTAAAGAAAGGAAAGCTAATGCAAAAGCGAGATTCAGATAAAAAATTGTAAATATGTGTAATTAAAACAATTTATAGAGAAAGTCGCCATAGAAAACATAGATTACAACGAAAAATCAACACTTTATCATAAATCGTTAACAAATATTTATACTTCTCTTTACAGCTTCATTTCAGGAAACTGCGGTTAATTTTTTTTATGTTGTACATTACAGTAGTTTGCGTTGGGCCCTGATTTTAGGTACAGCTGAAGATCTAAGTATATTTAATTAAAAAAAACCCTCAACGTCTTAGCTTATGCAAGTTTATGAATTCTTGATGTATCTGCTCCATACGACACATACATAGCGCGAATGTGCGCTCGAAAGTTTCGGGTTGATTTGAAAAACCAAACCTCTTTTGCCTGTTCGGTTCTACGTACTGTATTTATTTGCAAAGAGATTTTTGAAAAGAATAAATTTTGGCTTTGTTTTAAGATGTCATGACTTTGCGGACTACATGTAAACTTTGGTCATAGACTGTAGCTACTAAAAAAGAGGCAGGTGGGATCGTGGAAACAGGGCGTGCCCATTTTTTACAATTACAAAATCATTCTGTGGCGTATGGCCCCTGATCCTATCATTTGACTTGGCCCTTCGTAATGATAATCCAATTACGCTTGCCAATGGCGTTAAATACTAGCAGCTAGTAGACTGTTTTCAAGCTAATGTGTCTCATAACATTATCTCCGAAAACAACGTAAAATACATACGATATGCCAGTATCATTTACTACTGCAAAGCACAGTCAAAGTTGCAATTAACGTACTTCTAATAGCAGGTTTGCGTAAGTTATGGAATGGTTAAAATTTCTTAGAAACAGTAATTTTTACAAAAGAACTGCTGATAATTATACCCTCGCTCCTTGTACAATTGTTTTCGATAGCTATGGTAATAAACAAGCGGTTTATACAGAAGGGCAACATTGTATGTATAAATTGGTGGGGGTCTACGCACCATGTGATACAGGTTTCGAACGTTAATCCCAGCAATCACGAGTAAAATCTATATTCAAAGAAGACGTGTAGTGTTATTTCTCTCCACTGAATGTTTTTACCAATATTATGCACACTCAATAGTTGAATTAATTTTTAAATATTATTTAAGTCGCTGGTTGCAGCCAATACAGTATCGTAGCTTGTCGTCGAGGTCAATTGGGCGTTGGATTTAGTCATCATTTTGTCGATTCAGTTTTGAAGCTGTAAAGCTGTGTGACTAATGGCTAAAATATGATTTTATACCAAAAACAAAAACCCTCTTAGTTTTTGGCTAGCATTGGCTTGTGATAGTTCATAAGATACTGCAGCCTGCAGTTCAGCTATTTTGGATAAAACTCGTCTTTCACGACGTAAATCAATCAAAGCATAAAAGGTCATGTTGAGAGCTTGTGCGCCAACTAAGAGTGTTTTTTAATTTTAACTTCAAAATGAAACTTTTTTGCGTAAGCACTAGAAAACAGTACGTAAGAACTTCTCCTTATGGACATTTTTAGTTATTCCACCAGCACAGGAAAATTTCTCTAGGTTTGAGAGCAAAGGATTGTTGAATTACAGATGTGCGTGGTTTTCAGACAAGTGATCAATCATCTGTTTGAATTTTCTGAATCGCAAGAATGAAATTGTCACTTGCTTTAAATTAGATCGTCAATAGCTACTTTGGCCATACTGGTCCGACTCTTGTCACCTGGATTTTTCTTGCATAAAAACTGTTGAGATTTCTGTGTGCATTGATGATGGCCTGAGTGGACCTTTGCGTGGGATTGGATTTAGCGAAGGTTTTACCTGCTATGCCCTCGCTGCTAAGTGCTATGTCGCGTTTGCAATTCAGAAGTTACGAAATCAGGTAGAAAAGAGTTGGAAGTAAAAATTTCTGCGCAAAGTATGGTCATTAGGTATTAACCTATCTTGTATATGCTAAGTACCGCAAATTGATTGTGTTACAGCTAACCTGTTTTGCTGCATTTGAATGTGACTGGATAAACTATACACATGTTTGTCGGTTATGACTAAACGATGTTGCGTTATCGATCTAGTGTAGTCAGATTTAAGTTGTATTACAGTGAGGATAGATGATGACGTCATTTCATGTTGGCTTTAATGCAGTGTTTCCCAAACTTTTTAAGTCACGACCCACTTTTCAAAACATACATTTTCGAGTCCCACATAATTCTGCATGTGCTTCGAAGTACTTGGAAAAAAGTATAGTGAAAACAAACATCTATTCAAGATGTTAATTCATTTTTAAATTGTTTGACGCAAAGCATGCACTAATTTTGAAGGACTTTCCCGATCCACTGAAATTACGCCTACGACCCACCAGTGGGTCGCGACCCATAGTTTGGGAACCGCTGCTTTAATGCATTTCTGAATAAATATACGGATGTACTGTTTATGTCGTCGGTAAAGTAATCTGTGAAAGAATATATTGCCCGTTGACACTTTACCGTAAAGCAGGGATTCTCAACCTTTTTACAGTCGTGGCCCACTTCTTAAAGTGCTGTGTACATTTTCGTAGCTTCATTCCCACCCGACTAATGGTGCTGTGGCCCACCGGTTGATAACCAAGGCTTTAAAAGGTATTGAAGACAATGCGATCAGTTATTTACCAGTCGATTTAAATAATCCATGAGTACTCAGTGAGGCTGTACAATCTGTGGACTCTTGAGTTAGTCTTCAGTCTCGCGTGTACTGTTCATGAAAAATTGTTTACCAATAATAAGTTGACATTAAAAGTAGATTGTTAGTAAAGTGAGTAAGAAAGTTTTTACCCCTGAGACGTTTCATTTTGGAACGAAAGCAGCTGCAGTCGAGATCGCTTGTGGTAGACGCGCCCTTATATTAAAGTCGCCTTGTGTGATTTCATTTGGTTGTTGAAACTGCGCAAAGTTAACTGATGTTGCCTTTTTTCTTGCAAATTGGAAATGCCTTGGAGACCTGCACGCAACTTATTAAGTTAGTTCTTGTGAGTTCTAATCACGCAGGCAGTGGGCGGCTCGTAGTTGTACTAATAAAAAAAAAAAACATTGCGAAACCCAAATCAGTTTCAAAAAAGATACAAGAGTTTTGTGATTTCAGTTTTGACAGGAAAATTCAACGAAAGTGTTCTTACAGCAGCGTAAGCTTTATAACTTTCGCTGAGAGCAAAGTTGTTTCAGGAAACTGGGTGTTTGTATTGTTGGAAAACTAGCTGAATAAGCTTTAGCTGTTGTATTTAAATCACATCCTTGTGGGATCGCTGCCAAACAGCGCTTATGCTATCTGTAGGTACTCCTTATTGTTGGAATGCTGATGGAAAAGCAGCATGTTTGATATTCAAAGTAGTCTGAAGATTGTTGTTTATAAATGGCAGCTTGAATTTATTTGCAGAAACCCATTAAAAGAGAGTTAAGTGGAATGGAGAAAAAGACTAGGAATCAAAAGAGTATTATCTACTTGAGTGCCTAGATGGAGATAGCATATCATAACAGACAGAAATAGCATATCATAACAGACAGAAATAGCGTTTTTAAACATAATGCAAGGTACCATATGTTTTACATTTAAAGGGCAGCCGATAAGGCGATATTTCCGTTAAAATATTTTTGCTTTCAAATCCTACGGTTTTGTTTAGTGATAACGAAATTACTGTCAAATGTGAAATATAGAATGATCTAATTTTGCAAGTATAATTGGATTAGACATGCTGATCGAATTTAAAGCTATCAGTGGAAATGGATCGGAGATAGGCTACTCACGTGACGGTGACGTCATCCCCCCACTTGTCATGTCAACTCGTCCGAATACCCTCTCATTTTCGAAAAAATTTGTTTTCAATCCATCTCTTTCCGCAACACCTGAAGGAGCAGGATTTCCGTTTCGTGATCGCTCCTACTGTAGTGTGCCAGAGAAGAAATTTTCGCGGAGGATTGTGAATCCCACACCGCAGGCGCCTGCTTCAGAAAGCTTTTCCACAAACGCAAAATCACCGCCGACATGTTACTCTTGGGTATCTTGGAAATGGCAGAAATTCTTAAGCAAATCATCACGCACCGACGTAAAGGCGACGTCTAACGCCCTTGAACATAGTCGAAAACCATCATTTAGTTATCGGAGGAGAGCTGCCACTGTCTCTCAGATACCTATCTCCTCCGAAAAGGTTCGGTTATAATGTTTCTTATCTTTAAAAATAAGCAGTGAATAAACAAATGCACTGATTGAAGCATCAAATCGCTTACAATATTTGATATTAGCTTTAACTAAATAACTGTCGACATTATCCCATGTCTATACTCAGTCGTCAGCAGATTTTAACGACTACTTAAATTGCGTAAAGGGTTTACCATTGGAAATAAGAGAGTGATATCTTTTCTATGGTTCCTTTTTGTGAAGGTAGAATTGACGCCCTTGCTTTTGCAGGAAAACAAACTGGACTGGGGCGAAGAAACGCATAACGATGTAGTATATAAAGTTGTTTTGGAGAGAATCGTACGTTCGTCAGACTCCACTGCCGAAAATAATGAGGTAAGAGTACTGTGAGTTGCAGTTGAGTTCTAGAATTGACATTACCTTTCTTTTTACTTTCATTCGAGTTGAAAGTGCCTCAACTCTATCAGAAACATAAATTGACTAGGGTTGGGATTAAAGTGTTGTGGTACGAAAGCTTGTTTATATTTTTTGCTGGAACTGATCACAAGTTCTATTTTACAGTCCGCGGACGGGCTGCGGTACGTCACACAGAAGGTCCGCTACATCAAAGCTGCTCTACTTCCCCATTTGGTGGGGAGGCTTTGTCGATTCTATGTGCCTTCGGACGAAAGGCAAGAAGACAACTTTGTAAACATCTTTTTATCCACTTACCGGTCGTTTGCGAGTCCAGTTGAGGTGCTTGAGTTGATCGCGAAAGAGTAAGTAGTGATCATTGTATTTCAAATGTTTATGCCCCGACTTTCTAGCTACTGTTGTATTCAGATAGAAAATTTTGCAGTATAATTGTAGAATGTAGAAAATGCTAACTCTTTTCTGAAGAACCATTTCTCCAAGTGATTGACGTTGTGACGTTATACTAATGCAAGGATTTAAAACTACTGCATTTCATAGTTGAGTTTTTGTTTCTGTTTGCTGCTAAGCGCTGCAGAAAACTAAATATTCGAATTGACTTGAATTTTATGTTGGCCTGACGGGGATTAGAACCCTTGTGAAGTAACTTTAAACTGTATCATCAGTTAACAGCGGTTTCAAAACATCAAATATTTTGGCACAATTCGTTGTACTAATATTTACTTCCAATAAAATGCCGTTTTACAAGAAGAGTGAAAAGCGCGCTTTGAAGCTAATGACATTGTTAAAAGCGGCTGTACCACACCGCGACAACGATGACGTCATTCGAAAAGTTGCTGTGGAGCTCGCGCTCGCGTTCTGCAGCCACTTGTTTATTTGTACTCTTAAGTTGCATTATGTTGATCTCGATGATATTGATGTTGACAGAGATGCATTATTAAAATGTCGATATGCGTCACAGGGAAACTTTCTCTTGCCAATAGCGTGCTTGTACTTTTTAGTGGAAGTCCAAAGTGAAATTCGATTTAGAAGCTGCTATACATCAAAACTATCAAAGTTCTCTAGAAAGTCTATGGCCATTTGCTATGTTTTTGAGCATAGCAGCCACAGAAGGCACCTACAACTTCATTTGGAGTCAGTTAGAGTTGTGTTTAGCAGTGTAATCAAGAAGTAGAGCGAACAAAGCTATAGCTTCTCCCTTGAATTAATCAGTTTAAAAAATAATTCCAGTCTAGGAAGACGAAAAGTGATTAATATGGTAAAAGATTAACTCCACGTTTATTCTTGACTTAGTTTCCCTCGCGAAATCCTGTTTGTGATTGTCATTGGCATGTTGTTGTTGTTGTTGTGCTACCGGTAAATTGGAAAAACAAATCAAATTTCAGAAATTTGTTGAATCATCACATTACTTGCTGATCAGTCATCAAAAAGCAGTTGTTAAACGCGGAATCCCGCGCTTTCTTTATTGTGCTCTCAAAATCTTTGCATTTGAACGCAACAACTTCCTAAAGTCGCAGCAGTCGCGGCGCCAATTTTTCTGTTGTATTGCCGAGCAGTTGCTTTAATGTTCGTAATCGCTTTTGAATTGAAAGTGACTGTTGATTTGGAAAACTTTCTCGTTGACTTACGATTGTGCTCCGCTGTGCTTGTTACGAACGATCAAAAAATAGCCTAATTTAAAAGTATTTCCGGAACCACGTGCTTCATTACTTTTTTTAGATTGGAAAAACTGAAAAATGAAAATGTTGAAAACGTCGAAAACGAAAACGCAATAATGAGGTAAAGATGTGTTTTTTTGATATAAATTCCTAGGTAAATACGGCGAACTTTGTCGCAAACATAAACGATCAGGAAGCTGATTATTATATATGGCCCGAAAGGGATTTGAAACCCAATCTATGGATACAGTATTGCTGATCCTTTTGACAATTATTCCCTGTAATTAGTTCAAATTGTCCGTGCTATACTTGAACAAATTAAAGTAAAGCCCTTAAAACGGGAAATGAGCTTTCAAAATGAGCTTGCTGACGTAATTATAACTGTAATGACAATATAATGACCTTTGTACAATGGCCGACCATTTGATGTAGATATCGTGGCTGTAGATCTTGTTAAATAGACAAACAAACACTGATCACAGTCTCTTTGAAGCTTATGTTAAACGTCAACTTATATTGGCGACTACTTAAAATGATATGTAATTGAATATCTGTTTAAAAACGATGAGCATTCGATTACGGACAGCGTGCACGGCTTTAGAGTTTAGATGCATTAACTAACAAACTGATTGCGGCTTTACTTTTCTGTACCATTACACCATTGGTTCATGAAACTTCCAAGTCAACAAACACAAGATAGCAAAAATCTTCCAGGTTGGAGTCAGTGTTTTGCGCTCAATTAAAAGCATCTTTTTAGATCAATCACTCAAGTGTTGCGCGTTTGGCTCGATCGCTTTTTCGAGGAAGATTTTTACGATCCTCCAAACCACTCTCTCCTGAAAAGACTCGGAGATCTGGCTGAAGAGTACCTGAACGGTTCTTTGGAGGAGTCTTCAAGTCCAGAGCCAGAATGTGATCTCCTTACTTTTACAAAATCAAAGCTACAATCGGCGGAAGTGAAAGGGCTCCAGGAGGAAGCGTGTGAAAGTTAGTTAGAACTTCTGTTTGTTCAGGTCGTTAGCGTCTGCGGTTGTGGAAATACAAGGATCGGTTTTTTGGCTTATTTTACCGCATTGTTTCTGTTTTGATGAGCAATACCTCATTTTTCTTAAGCGCTACCGCCATCGTTGGTTACACTATGCATGTTGCGATCTGTGATGGCAGCTAGCCCACATATATTCACTCTTAGTGCATCGGGCTGTTAGTAACGTAGTGTACGGACGGATCGTGGTTTTCACGGCGACCACGTCTCCCTATGTTATGCTCAAGCAATGACTATTCAGCTGTGCTGAAGACTCTTACTATAACTTTCTCTGCTGACGGTTGACAGCAGGTTCACTCTCAGTAGAAAATTTGTTAGCAATGTTACTAAGCAAACCTAGGAATTGTTAAATCCAAACATAAGTGGACAAATTATTCGACGTTGAATGCATCACGGCCATTAAATAAGTTTAAAAAACTAAAAAAAAAAAAGAAAAAGTATTAAGGTATAGTAAAATGCGACGGAATTCTTATTTTGCCGCTGACTAGGTATTAGTTGCAGGTTGTGTGACTGACGCGCCATGTAATGTCATATAAGCTTCCTTGAAAAAGGTTTTAAGAGTGGAATAATGTCTTACAGCACGTTGAAGACGCTCATGCGATATTGATATTCATCACGACCAACAATGTGATATTACTAAGTCATAACTTACCTATTCTTACTCAAAACAGCACTGTACCAATACTAGCACCGTTATGTGGGTCACGTCCTTGCTTAAGAGCTAGACTAAAAAGACTTGTTTAACGGTCCATTGGTTATTCAATGAATTAAAGATCTCAGATAGCTTACCTATAATGATCTTAGTTACTACAGCTTAAGTGGTTCCTGTTTTTGCGGCCGTAAAAAACTCATTAGCCCATTTAAGTTTCTTAATGACGCAGTTATTATGTTTTTTGTCAACTCGTTATATTTTTCTTCAGAAATCAGTTCTCCCTCTTTCTCTGACATCCTGAATGAAACGGAAGATGTTTGTGTAGAGGAGGAGTCTTTCAACATGGAAGCATCGAGAACTTTTCTCAGCGTTTTCACTCCGCTTCAGTTGGCAAAGCAACTGACAGTAAAAGACGCGGTGAGTGCCAATCTGGCGATCTCAGACATCAAAGTATACTAGCAGAACCTTGGGGCTAGCTCGAACAATATATGGGTCACATTTCATCATTAGTTTGTGGCTTCAAAGCTTAGTCGATTACAGGATGTATGTTGCTTTAAAGGCAAAGTGGTTTTGTTATAGTTTCAAAAAATATGGCAACGTGAAACAAAATATAATACGTTCTTGCCTTTGTGAAAGTAATAACATTAATAGTCGTTATTTTTTTCAGTATCTTTTTTTGCGTGTTATTCCTCACCACTGTTTGGACGCAGTTCGCTCGTCCAAGGACAAGCCAGCCACTGTCAAAGCAACCATATCTCAGTTTAATCGAGTGGCCCAGTGTGTCCAAGGCACATGCCTTTGCCCAGGACTCAAAACATCCCTGCGAGCAAAAGTTATTTCCAAATGGATTGATGTTGCAAATGTAAGTATCACATCGGTTTAAGAACAGCGCTTGAATTAGAAATACTTTTGATTCATTGCATATTTCAACGAGAAGGTCATCGATTTTTTAATAATCTACCAGTGTGTATTGAAAATTGAACTGATCACAACCTTCGCGTACTTTTAATATCTTTTTGTTTGGTGCTTTTTGAAGTGAAATTATTGATTGGTTGAAATAGGTATTCCAATCTTTTGAATTGTGTTGCCATTATTTTTTTGAAGGTTTGTCGGGAACTGCGTAATTTTTCATCGTTGCACGCTATAGTATCTGGGCTCACAACGCACGCCATACATCGGTTGAAACGAACATGGCATCAAGTATCGCCAGCCCATGTAAACCTTCTCGAGCAGTTGAGCAAAATAAGCATGAAAGATTCTCTAACCAAGGTGAGCCTTAGCAACTTTATTTTTTAACTCTCGCGCCAATTGAAGGACGAGCCACACACGCTTGCTTCGGAATTTCCGAGTTTCAACATTCCACTTGAAATTTTTTTCATTACTTTCGAAAAAATTGCGTTAGAATTCGCCGGACAGAAGAAATCCTCGTGCAGTGCGTGTTTCCAACAGCACAACTGATCATTATGTAGTAATTTAGTTTTTACAATGTAATGACATGCGAGAAGTGTTTATTTTGCTTATTTTACACGTTTGTCGAAAAATGGTTTGCATTTTCTGCATAAGAACAGTTGCAAACTCAGCTATAATTAATGTCGCAGTTGCAGCCAAGATCGTTGGGAATAATGCATTACTATATTAGGTTGATGAATCACTGTATGATTTGGTCATTTATAGTCAGAAGTTTTGCAGCGCTTGTCTAGCTGTAGACAAATTACCAGCAGATCTCAACTTTAAAGGGCACAAAATGAAGCAACTTTTGTGCGACTCAAACTCGTAACCGTGCTTAAGTGTGATGCTTCATTGCGCTATACATTGATAAATTTTACGTAAATATATGACGTCAACAAGGTTACTTAAAAAACAGGAAGGAAGGAAGGCAATGTGTAATGTCGTTATACATGTAAGCTATAATACTAAATTGACGACTATGAGTTAAGAGAGTCCCCATCTACTCACCAGCATACCTGTTTTGCATTTGTGTGGACTTGGCTGATAACGAGATAACTCGAGCAATGCCTGCAATTGTACTGATTTAATCTTAACTTTATGTCAACTTCAACCGTGGGCTTCAGGCCCGGAAGTTTCAGCTTTTGCTGAGTTGATGACACGCTGAAGCAGCTCGATCATGAGCCCAAAGCAGTTGCAACTTGTTTTGCAAAATTTCAAGCCTGCTGTTTTGTGACCAACGTTCTAAGTGGTCTTGTGCTGTAAGATAATTATTCTTTAAAAATGATTAAAATTACCTGTGGCAGCCTGGGAAGTTTAGCTTTACTGAAATCGTTTCTCTAGAATTGTTTTTATGCAAATTATATTTCAGGCCAGCAGTAACAAATCATCTTCCGAAAAAGGAATCGCCATGAGAGGGCGCAAGGACACAACAATGCGTCGTCACCAGACCCTTCAATCATGCGTCATTCACGGCACAGTCCCATATCTGGGCTCTGTTCTAACTGACCTCACCTACCTCCATACAGCCAAGCCTGACTACGTAAAGGTTTGCGTTAATTTAGTTTTATACCTGTAGTTACCTTTGCTCCTCAAGTGCGCATGTATTAAAACCAAAACCACAATTAAAGGGAGGATAAGGTTTCATCCCCCCCAAAAAGAATAAAGGAGAAAAGGCTTGTCTTCGTCACTTACATGTTTTGGTAATTTCTTGATTTAGTTTTCACCTTTCAAAACTAAATTTGCAATAGAATATACAATTGCTTGACTAACAACCAGCTGCTTACTGCACAGTTTGTTGAAATAGAGAATTAAATCGTCATTACCTTGATCAACTCGTATGAACCCTCGCAGTAGGAAGACATCTTAGGAAGACGTCTTACTTTTTTGAGTGTAGAAAATACAAAAAGTATAAATATTTTTGCATACCCTTTTATATCCTTGGTTTACCTACAGGAGTTAAGCTTTTTTCCGCTTCTGTAGGCTGCAAGTAAGAAGCTAACTTCAGATGCATTTTCTTCACAGAAAAATCTAATCAACTACAACAAAATGAAGAAAGAATACGAGGTACTTGCTCAGATACAATTGTGGCAGGCCTCGTGCAGAAGCTATCAGCAGTACGAATCAGATCAAGCCTTCTCTGATTGGTTCAATGCGGTCACGTTACCCACCGATGAGAAAACGTAAGGAGTTAAATTGCTTCCTATAGCTAGTAGGCGGGAAATTTGTATCTAAAATAACCGTAAGGATAATATAACGAAAGATAAAAACATTAAACTGGTTTTTCAGAGCATAGCAGAAATGTTCGGTAGATGCCTCCACAAAATAAGTTGCTAATTTGCGACCACATGTTGTATTTTTCAGGCTTCAATTATCTCATGAAATCGAATCCCTTCATTCCGTCCCCCTATCTCCTGGAACCCCGCTGAAACGAGCTTTCTCAGAGTAAGATACACGTCATTTTCACTTATTGCTGTGCACCTTTGTAATTTATGTTGCTTTTAATCTGTTGATCCTAGTTGAAACTCCAAACCTCAATGCAGTAATTGAGAAATGTTTTAAAGCTCGATTTCAAGTGCAGTTGGGTAAATGGTGATAGATTGTGATTTACCGCGCCTTTATTAGGAATGCCTACAAATTGTCATGTTTCAAATCTTTAATCATTTTTAGGATTCTTGCCACACAAATTTTGGATGTAAGTGGAATCGATCCGAAATCTTTCCAAGCTGAGCAAAAAACAAGTCCCAGCAACGAACAAGAACAAAGGTACGTGTTTCAATGTTTTCTCTTGTGTATTTTCAAAATCATGAAGAGGAGGAGGAGGAATTGAATTCAGATCCAGCAATTTAGACGAAGACAAAAACTGGAATATCTTTAATATAAATTGGAAAACAGTGTAGAATCAATCGTCAGTTTATCAAAACGTAAAATCGATTTTGTCCAAGATATGTCTCCAATTATTATGCAGATTAAAAGCTTACTTTACTTGATTGAAGTGAAACCACTGCCGAGTCTGCTGGTGCCGATGATATATCTCTTGGACAAAATTGATTTCGCGTACTAGCGAGTTGACAATAGAGCACCTGATCGGCAACCAGGAAGCTGGGTTTGAATCCCATTGGAATCATTTTTAGTTTTTTTTCGCTGCTCCATATTAGCGGCCCTAGTTATTAATTGAACTACAGTTATTTCGTGGTTGATGCGTTCTTGGTGGCCTCATTTGTTTTGGCTCGTCATCGATGACCTTATAGATTTTTTTATTTCTTTTAGTCCAACCGATTCAGATCAAACATCAACTAAGGCGAATGGACACGCTGTGGCGGAAATGCCTTGTGACAAGGTATGTGCAGTTTTCTCTATTGCTTTCATTCATCAATCAATCAATATAAAGGAAAAACTGACAAAAAATTAATTGTAGGCTTTTCAATACTGCTAAAAATCGCTTCATTTGGGTTTCTACCTGCAATGAATGTAACCTCCATCACTAAACTCATTCAATTTTTTACAGCAAACGCGGTGTACATTATAAGGCACAAGTTTTAAGTGTGTGCAATACATTAAAAGTCCGGGCTTTCCCAAGTTTTGAAGCTATTTTTTCGTTCTTTGCGTGAGCCCGATTAAAGAATTTTATTGGACTGACACCACCACGTCTTAATTAAATCTGACCTCTGAATTACACCTGGGAACATAAGGACCTATTAAATGCTGATGTCATCATTACATAAGATGTTGAACTGCTTTTGTGCTTTGGTAGGAACAACGCACTGTGAACGTTCAAATCATAATGAAAAACTCGACAGAAGAAAATTCTGAAAGTCAGCCAATAACGAAGCCAATTGAAGTAAGTTTAAGGGACTCGGAAATTGTAATTTGTTGGGAGCAAGAATTTGAACCGAAAAAATCCGTTTTTTAACCTAAACTCGTTAATCATAATCTGTGGAAAGGAGTTTGCACGGCACTTAATGACGAAACTTTTTTTGCCAAGTTTTAATGAATTGAAATATCCAAATTTGATATGCGTATTTTTGTTTTGTGAATGTTCCCAATCTTTGAAGAAGTACAAAGCAAAGGCTTTTGCAATTTCAAATGAGAGTTCAATTCTCATTTAGCACTTCTCTGAATTTGAAATTATACTTGTTAGGCATTATCACAACGAAAATCTGAATTTTTAATGCGACACTGCTTCGAGCCTGTCATCACTGCAGTGGCAACCATTCAGTTAAGCGCTGCAAATTCTTGAAAGATTTGTAGAGAACTCTTAGGGCTGCTGCCTCTTTGACATTTCAACGGAAAAAGAGGATAGAAGATATGATTTAAATGTGTTTATGCTTTGCAGCTTTGTTCAAACGACAGATCACCTGCTTTCATGAGGAAGGTTTTCTCTCTTTTCGAAATGGAAGTTAAAGACTTGAAATCATTTTCGTTGGTGCAAATTATATCAGAAGATAAAGGTATTTAATGGTGCAGCCAATTAAGGAGGGGGAGTGACAATCCAATCAAGGAAGGAGCGAGCGGGAATCCAAGCTAAAAAAGTAGATTAGGGAGGGAGCGACAATTCAAATTTCAAATCCAATTTCAGGGAGGGAGCGACAATCCAATCTAAAAAAGTAGATTAGAATCAAGGAAAGCCTGGTGGTTGTTGATGTGTCATAGTTTTTAAGAACGTTTTCTATTTTTTTTTTTTTTGTATAAGCAATGGGCCCAATATGTATTTAGCTAACCAGAAGCATCCTCACCATTGCCTTTACGATAAAAAGTAATGTTTATTACAGAGTTAACCATCCCAGACACGGGAAACGTTTTCTACGCCATGAACAGCTCAACCACAGAATACAACTTTGCTCTCATTGAAGACGGTGCTGAACTGCCTCGCGAAAAACGTGACCTGTGAGTTGAATTAAATATCTGAGCAAGTTGCCTGAAAGTGCTAAACATGTCGTAGTCGTTTAACTTGGTATTTTTATTTTTGGAATTGATCTACTTCAAAAAGGCATGATGTTTGTTTGGTGAAGGCTCTATTCTAGAACTCAAAAACAATCTATTGTAAAAGTTAAGAGTAAAACTTTGTGTTTGCATCTTTCAGATACATAGGTTCGTGGCATTAAAAATGTTATTTTGGGGCTTATTTTAAGTGGTTGGTACTACTGTACAAACAATACAGAAACTGAAATAGAAATAAACAGATAGTGCAGGAAAACACTGCGATGCCTTTGTGAATGTATTCGCGGCCGGCCGTCCCCATTCGACACAATTTTGCCTCGGACGAGTTCGAAAAGAGAAATTTTTTCAAAAACCTCAATGTTGCATTACACCAAGTTATTAAAAATAACAAGTGTTCAGACACGACAAATTTGTCGTGCTTAAAAGCGCAAAGTTTTGCAAAGTTCTTTTATTTTTTAGTCGGAGCCGTGCTCTAACCGTCAGCAGCAAACCGAAACGGCACCCCAAAAAGTCCACTAATGCTTCATCCCCATCCTCTGCTGTATCTCCGATGAAATCAATTTATCGTCACATTGGAATGTCTTTGGTCAGTGGATTTTATTCTCCTGTGAAAGAGATTCAGAGGCAAGAGGGTCTTCAGGAGAAAAGAGAGTCCTTAAAATCTGTGAATGGGAGCGCAAGAAAGAAGTCGGAAGACGATAGTGTGATTTCATCCATCACGAATTCTTCCTTTAGTGATGACTCAGAAGTGGAAAGCGACTCCTCTGGAATCAAAAAGAAGATTGAAAAACTGCTAGGAAAGAATAAAGGGCACAGAAGGAACTTTTCCGATTCCGGTATGATTACGTGCTGAAATCACTTACATCATCTTAGCTAGCTTTTCTTCTCTAAGGAAATCGCGGATAGTTTCTTATAAGTCTCACGATCTTCAAAGGCATCTGCTGACTCGACTGGTTTTATTTCAAAGCCTTTGGGTGCTAAATTTTAAGGCAATATCCGTTCTATTGCTAAGCTTTACAATAAAAAGAGCTTTGGATTTGCTATTAGCTCTTACTATTGGAGTTAATGGCCCCAAACATCATTTCTTAACCGATTGGACGGTTATTATCAATGACGGAAATTTTAGCAAGTCTGTGTGAGAGCGGTTTACTGGTTTCAATCGTGCGCAATAGGCCAGTGACACGTATACAGAAATCCAAAAGAGAAATGGGAGTTTGTAGAAAAGCTTTGTTAAAAAATTAATCTAAAAAATGCTAAGACTACTTACATCAAGTTCTTGTAGTACTAACCTTAAATATTATGACGAAAAGGACTCTATGCTAGTCCGGCTCATACGGGTCTGACGATGGGGCAAAATTTGCCACACTTTGCTTGGTACGCTGAGATGTGATTGAACAAGATCTTTGCATTGTCATAGTCTTCCGGCTGGTTGTGTTAATGCTCACTTTTTTTCAGGCTACAAAATGGCCGACGCGCTTATTTCTCCGGCGCGATACTGCCAGTACATTGGCAGAATGACTGACAGCACTTCCATATCCGGATTCCGCGTTTCCGACAGCGATACCGAAGAAAGCGAAGAAAAAAGATCCTGGTCCAAGGAGCAAACTCGTTCCGTACAAAGTGTTCGCAAAGCACACAGTCTGCCGCGGGAAGTTCTTTTGCGGACCGATAAAAGATCGTCGAGTCGCTACATGCCCACTGTAGGCAGCCACTCTGCAAAACTATTATGCAAACGCGAATCTCGCTCGCGCTTCTACGTCATCATTGATGACGTTAGTACGCAAAGCCAATCATCGGCAAGTTTTGATTCGGCCGAATCAAGCCCAGCCGACGTCAGGACCCCAGCAGACTGTAAACAGTCGCCCCCACGTTCTGTCAGCGAGTCTTATCATTTGGAGCTAACCGAAGGAGAGAACGATGTGTTTGGAGCCGACGCCACTCCCCCAACTATCACTGTGCAACAACCCTCCCCCGAAAAAACACAAGACGTGTCCTCTCCGAGTAACGTCTCAACGTCAGATGAAAATGACGTCCCTACGCAACAATCACCGCGACGTAGGTGCGCGTCAGAAACGCGTACTACTGCTTTATGAAAATTTCGATTGCGAATCGTTTTGATTCTTTTCTTTTTTGCTACGTTTTTGTTTTCCTCTTAATTGCTGATCATTTAGTGCAATATTTTTGATACGCGTAAAATCATGGGACTGCTGTAAGTTATGTTTAATATTTTTGATATTACACCTATTTCTGTTTAATTAAATTGCAACGAACAATCAAAACTCTTTTAACAAAAGCAGTTGTCAGTGAACTAGCTGTAAAGATGTTCCTTTATCTACAGTATTAGTAGTGATTCAGTTTCCATCCGGTGTTGTCCCTTCAGCAGAGATGGCCGGATTTACCCCATGCATGGGGATTTATTGGAGCGAAATTTTTCTACAGGGAGCATGCCCTTGCTTACCCCCAACCTCAGTTTTCTGACATGAGTGGTCCAACCAAGCAATTAAGCTGGCAACCCCACCATTAACAGTCAGACTGCAATTGGTAGGTACCCAATAGTCGCCTCTTACGACATGCTGGGTAGACAGCTTCACTATTCTTTAACCGGTGAAGCACGGTGAAGATCATAAAAATGGGTTAAGATCCCACAAAACGATAGAAACTTTTATAAGAAGTCCAGAGTTGGCCCGCCTGAACACGAAGTAAGAGCCAGAGAATTCAGTTTTTTGACTAATGATGTTCGTCTTTTAGACCACAATTCCCTTTTTCTTTTCTTTGCAATTGTTACTAGTAAGGCGGAAATCTGCTTGAACTGAACTGAATCCCTTGTTGCTGCTTGAAATCGAGTGAACAATTATTTCTTTACTGCGACTTAAAGACTTGATTGATCGCAGTAACATAAGCACTGATAAGACAAGATTTCACTTTTTGGTCGAATTTTGAACACTTAATCCTTAAATGCAGGTATAGGGGGGGATTCCTGGATATAACGTGCTACTACTAAAATAACCTCTAAATAGTCTTAGCGTTTGCGAACTGTCAGGTCAAATCCCACCCGTTGTGAATGTTTGCCGATGCTGCCTTATTGTGGCGACGTATTTACTGGTTTTCATCGAGATTGACATCATCAGTTTTTAGGGTAGATGTAACCGGTGAGGTAGTGGAGCGATCAGAGCGTCCGCTTAATAAACTGTAGCGTTTGGTTTAATTCCTAGGTAGAGTCATAGCAAAGACTTCAAAAACTATTTTGAGCTTTCCTGCTTGACACTCAGCACGAAAGAGGCAAGTTTGCTTGTTATGTCCTTGGGCAGAGCACTTGACGGATTTTCCCATCTTTAGGTGGCAGAGAGATGGTGAGGTCACGCAGTCTATCCGTCGTGATGGCTCAGCATGACAAAAGACCTGCAGCATACCCAGATGAGTAAGGCAGGTATGCACCAGTTTCGTTAGCTTCTCTATGTTTTCTTTTCAAGATAAGTCACTTTTTGTGCAATAAAGGCTTTTATAAGAATCTTGTTCAAAAAGCTTCTTCGTCGTATGGCAGGGTATCGATCTATGATCCAGGTCAGCCAAAAGAAAAGGGTGGCAACCGAGGGTTTATCCTTTTATCACCCCAGCCTGCTGTGTTGCCTTGATCAGATGCTGGCAGTGACGAAGTTGGACCAGCACCTTGTTTCGTCATTCAAAACTGTCAGACCCATTATTCCTCGAGGTGCCCGATGTATGAGACATGTTAAAGTGATGTGGTCTGCAGTTTGTTCACTAGCACCACACTCGTATTTCGCTGAAGGAGCAAGACCCCATTTGTGCATGGACGAACCGAAGCGCCCAACGCCAGTACGCAGGCGATTGAGTTTGACTCAAGCTGTTGTGGTCAAACTCATTCCAACAGGCCTTGTGCTGACCCTAGGAATATAGGCACAGAGCGCTGACATCATCTTGGAGTACTCTGTGTCCTATGTCAAGTTCGTCCATTGAGCAGCGCGGATGACCAACTCAAATAAGTTGCGCAATAATTTCCGTGCTGCAGGAACAAACGGGTGTCTAGATTTCAGTTTCTCCTGGCTAGCACCTGCGGCTCAGTCAACTGGCCATTCTGAAAGCAAGGCATTCCGAAAGCAATGGTGTTGCAAAGAGGTTCGGGCCATCTGCAATGACAATACCTTTCTGAACTCTAGCAATTAAAAAAATATCTTGGAATGATTACTGAAAACTACGTTTGGAAGGTGAGGAAGTTTTAGGGCAATATTTTTTAGGTCGTCGTGGGTCCCACTAATTGTAGGGACGCTATTGCTGAAACCTTAACCTAGCCGAAAAAACAGGCCCTAACAATTAGAATTAAACCTACATAGTGTGAAATAATTTTTAAATGTCGAGCACCATGGGCTGAACACCACGAGTTTGAACACAACAAGGCAAGATAAATTGATATGAGTCTAATGCTTCCATGGTAATAGTAACATTTGATCTAAATCGTATACCCAATCACGAATGTACTGGCACAATTAAAACTTTACATTTGCAGCGAGTCCTGGTCAAAGCGACTTTTAAGTGAAATGTTGACGGATTTGTTTCAGTTTTACTCAAATAAGTTTTCAGCTACAGCCTTAAAAACTCGGAAAATTTTTAGGGCCGCTGCCATAACATAGAAGCGATCAAGAGAGTTTACTGCAAGCAGAGACGTAGCAGCCGCCCCCCAAACCCCCCAATTGGGGGGGGGGGCCAGGCCAACTTTGGGGGCCCAAGTTATTCTGAAATTGCTTTTTGGCTACGTGACTATTTTCAGTTCAGCAGACTTGTTTACAACCGATTTAAACTGTAGGAAGAAATTGGCTTGTGACATCATAAGTAAATGCAACGTCATTTTATCTCGCAGAATCTAGAATATTTCGATTGATTTTCTGGTAGAATCTTGAATATTCGATTGACGTAACAATGCCGTTGTTACGCAACAATCATAGAATGGTCTGGAATTCTGTTTGGCTAGAAATACCGGGACAATATATATACACTGCAGAGTGCAGATAAAGTATTTTATTGACATTGTATAGAATGAAACGTTCAAAAAGTGGTGCTCAAAAGAGAAAAGAAGCAGCCACTGCTCGAGATGCTGTAGCGAAATTGCCCAAGATGACAGATTTTTTCAAGATTACTGAGCAGAGTAGACCTGGCACTAGTACCGAGAGGGATGAAGAAAACTATAGTGTACAAAAAAAAGAAGACTATGACGATCAGCATCAAAGTGATTGTGAATTTCCAGAAAATGTAAGTTGTGATTTACCTGCCAATACGCAACCTTCAATATCAAAAATAACTGAATCTCATTTTACCCCTATCCCTGATGACCCATGTAAATGGCCTGAAAGTATTTCTGATGCTCAACGATGTGATATAGTAAAGCGTGGACCACATCAACTAATAATGAATTTTCCATATAATAACACAACTCCAAGGCGACGTTTTTCCTCCAACCATTATAAACGTGTGTTACCTAATGGTGAAAGTGTTTCACGGTCGTGGCTAGTTTATTGTGGGGAATCAGATCAAGTTTTTTGCTTTTGTTGTAAGCTATTTGGAAAAACACTAAGCCCCTTTTGTAGTGGTATAAATACATGGGAGGGTTTTTCGAAAAAACTGAAAGACCATGAAAACGGCATTTCCCACCAAGAATGCTGCAGTCAATGGATGTTGCTAGCTGAAGGGATAAGAAATTCATCCACTATCGACAAACGCGAGATGAATATTTTTTTCAATGAAAGACGTTTTTGGAGAAATGTTTTAGAGAGACTTATCGACATTGCCTTGTTTCTATCGGAAAGGAATCTTGCTTTTAGAGGATCTGAAGAAGTCTTAGGATCTCCTCACAATGGAAATTTTCTGGATATATTTGAGCTTTTGGCAAGAAGAGATCCGATCCTAAAAGAGCTTCAAGACAGAATCAAGAATAAAAACACTAAAGATCACTATTTGAGTCCTACCATACAAAATGAACTAATTGAATTGCTAGCGACAGAAGTTGAAAAAGAAAATTTACAGCAATTGAAATTGGCAAAATATTTTTCTATAATTTTGGACTGCACTCCAGATATGTCACATCATGAACAAATGTCTGTCATTCTCCGTTATGTACTATGTAATGAAGAAGCTGCTGTTGTTAAAGAAACATTTTTTGGCTACTTGAGAATAAGTGACAGTACTGGGAAAGGCTTGTTGGACGCTTTCTTAGAAAAAGCGACCGAACTGCAACTCGAATTGTCTGATTGTCGAGGTCAGTCATATGATAATGGTGCTAACATGAAAGGAAAACATTCTGGGGTCCAAGCAAGAATGCTAGACATCAATCCCAAAGCTGTTTACGTGCCCTGTGCAAACCATACCCTTAACTTAGTTGTTGTTGACAGTGCTAATTGATCGACGGAAGCATTGACATTTTTTGGAGTACTTACAAGGTTGTATGTGCTGTTTTCTTCCTCTGCTCAGCGTTGGGAAATTTTGAAGAAACATGTGGAGCTGTCCATAAAGTCACAATCTGATACTCGTTGGGAAAGCAGAATTAAATGCATCAAACCTCTTCGATACAATTTAAAAAAGGTGTTGCTGGCACTGAAAGACTTGGAAGCCATTTCCATAGAAAGAAAAGATGGAAGAGCTGCCTCAGAAACAAAATCGTTGATAGCTCATTTATCAAAATGGAGTTTTCTTTTGTCGGTGTTTATTTGGTATGATATCCTATTCCAAGTCAATAAAGCAAGCAAGATTCTTCAATCGTATGGAGTCTCCCTTCATACAATGGAAACGGAAATCCAGGCAACTGAAAAGTTTTTGCAAAACTATCGCACAACGGGTTATGACAGTGCCGCAACATCTGCTGTTGAAATAGCACAGGAATTGGATATTGATCCTTCTTTTCCTCCGTCAAGAAGTGGAAAGAAAAGAAGATTGTTTGATTACCAAGGTGAAGAGGAACAACGAGCTACTCCTGAACTGAAATTTAAAAGCAACTTTTTCTATCCATTAGTAGACCAGGCTATTATGTCAATAAAGGAGCGCTTTAATTTGTTACGTGAGGTTTCTTCCGCCTTTTCGTTTTTGTACACACGAGACAAACTTTTGCTTGTGCAACAAGAAAATGCTCTTCTTACTTGCTGTAAAGAGTTCCAAAAAAAGTTCGGTGACATTGATTCTGATGAAATGAGCGCTGAGCTACAGCGGTTTGTTTTAATTTTACAAAAAAAACGCAATCTCAATACGGCTCAAGACTTTCTGAACTATCTTCTAAAGACTCATTTATTTGAATTGTATCCGAATGTGTACATCGCACTTCGAATCTTACTAACTTGCCCCGTGACTGTTGCCAGCGCTGAAAGAAGCTTCAGCAAATTGAAACTGATCAAAACTTTTAATAGAACGTCTATGACAGACAGTAGACTATCTTCATTAGCCATGTTGTCAATCGAAAATGACTGCGCCCGATCTCTTGATTATGACAATGTCATAACAGCATTTGCGAACAAAAAGGTTCGCTCCGGACTATTTAAATGATACTGTGTTTTTATAACTTTTTCATGTTTTTCAGTGTCATTGCTTTCGTTTCGCAGTGTCTGCATAAATGTCCTACTGAACTCTGGCATCGGTGCCGAATTTTTTATGACTTGCACCTTCGGTATCGGCATGCTTTATTCTGACATTAGCCTGTTTACTTATGTACAAATTGTGGTGTATTTTCTTAATGCAGCTTTTCAATTTTACACCTCTAAAGTGATATGACCTGTGCGCAGGGGCTCTTGCGCTTACTTTGGGGGGGGGGGCCGAAGTTGGAGTGCTACGGGACTGACTGCAAGGCTCCCCAACCGGCGCCCGCAGCCCACCGACGGTTCGCTAAGCCTTTGCAGACGAGGGGTAATTCATTTTGCAATCGATTTCTTGAAGATGATCTTAACAAAAGAATTTTATCGCGATCAAAAAGAGCTTAAAAATTTAGATAACTGCGAGGCATGGTCCAATGCTGACAAAATAATGGTTTCGTTGAAGTTGATCTCCAAATGTTGAAAAAAACTGACCGCATAAAACGGTTGATAGTTTTTTAGGCAGATATTGACAAGCTCCTTTCGATAAAAGTAGCTTTCGAAAAACCTAAACTTTATGGAAAATGCGACAAGCATTTAGGCGTTTTTTAGCATAATTTTTCTTTTTTTTCCTGCATGTTTCAATAAAGTACTGCTTTGTCATAATGTGAGGCCTAATGTGACAATGTCATAAAATGTCATAACGGACCAATGTCATAATGTATCGTCTTGACTTACTCAATAAGCATTAAAAACTCTGGTTGCTGTCACAATGCGTAACTCTTATCAAACATGAGTATGCATGAATTCACCTTTGAAGGAATACTCGTAGAGGCCCAGCTGTAGGTCGCGGGGCAGGGGGCGGGGTGAGATGAGGCTCAGACGGCACGGGACAAGAGACACGTATGATGAGGTAAAACTCCTTTTACTCTTAATGAAATGTTTCTCCAAAACATGTAGAGTCGTTCAAACTTAAAAAAGCACATGAAACGACCAAATGGCAGTTTTAAATGTTACTTTCAAAAGCTAGAATCGTTGGCATGAAGTTTCAGCATAATCGAAAGCACGCTTTTGTTTTAAACGTATTGAAGTACGCTGTTAGTACTTCTGAGTACGTCCAAATGCCTGCAATGTAATGAAACAAACAATATTTCTACAACATAATTAAAAAACAAGTTGGTTGTTATACAGGGTGTCCCAGAAGTCGCGCACCATCCAGGTTTCTACAGAAAACGCTTTTATTGATTACAGTCATAACAGATGCTCAAACTGTGCACTTACAGCAATGAAACAAGCATCAAATCTCTCTATCAAACTGTCTTTCACTCTCTTGAGTGTTTTATTGCTGATTTTCGGGCACTCAAGTAGTTATTGCATCCTTGTTATTTTTGTCATTTAGCACTCAGTTGCTATTGTTATTCTTAACGGTTGCTCTCGCTCAGGGCCATTAAGGTTGGATTCTTGAGCTACAGATTGGTGTGTCGTCCCAGCTCTTCCAAACATAAAATTGAATTTAACTCTTTCTTGTACTTTTAGTTTCTTCCGTGTAATTAAATCAAATATGAAAAGGCAGATTAGAATGGTGCGCGACTTCTGGGACACCCTGTATAACATCTGAGATCAAACAATAATAGTCTCTAGCGTAAGACGTGTGGGGTTACGGGGGCTTTGACTTCCCGTTAAAAAATCAAAAAAAGAAAGATAATACCTTTTGTTTAGTCGAGATCCAAAAAAATAAAACATACCGTAGGTTTTTAGAGCCAAAAGAGAGAAAAAAGCGTACGAAAAAGTTCTTCGTAATCTTGAAAAAAACTATCTAAAACTTTGCTTTTTCCAGTTTCGTCTTCTTACGTCGCTGGCATAAAATTAGCTGTGATGCACATGTCTTTTGAACACGTTTACACTTCCTACTAAATTTACTAGCACGTAGCCTACTTCATTTTGAAAAATGATTTAACATGTGGTGTAGTTTGTGATTTGAATGTATAATTAACCAGCTGGCGTCGCCCGGCACGGCTTTCAGTCAGATATTTCGAGTTACAAATATCGACTCAACCGGCTACGCCGGCTTCAAGAAAAAACATTTTTTGAAACCAGTAACAATAAGTTTCTAAAATAGGTTTATCGCCCCTACGCCCCTTACCCTGATGGTTATACCGGTAGTTTCAATTAAGAGAGGTCTTACTCACAACCTCTTTTATCATTTCACATTCTATCCGTTCCTCCCAATTGGCATAAGAGCACAAAGTTGGGGAGGGCGTCGTAATGCTTTTTATATTACGTTTACAGAAATAAATTATTTGGTTGTACGCTTATTTTACGACATGGCGCAACCCCCTCTCCCGAGATCATAATATTTGTGACAGCAAGTTCCTTCACTGAACCGATGTGCCTTCCTCCTGCAATAGAGAAAAAGGGTCTGTCCTTTAGTTGTGGATTCTGGGGAATGTGAGGGATGCATACCTCCCACCAGCTATTCTTGGTCTTGGTTTCGCGAAATTATCTGTTTATATTAGTCTCGAAAACGATCTTGGATTAAAAAATTGGACTTCGAAAAAGCAAATCTCCAAAAAAGAAAGACCTTCTCCTCCAATGATAACGCATCAATTTAGAATTCTCGTACTTCCCATTAAAAGTTACTGGATCCGCTTCTACATGTACTACATCTTCTGCATCAGATCACCCGTTGGTCCAATAATTCATTTTCAAGAAAATGTTTTCTTCCGCTGATACGACTGTAAAGGCTATGATTCCAGAAAGTGGTGTAAACCCACTGACCTTTTTTTCTATTGATTTCCCCTCAAACTTTGGATTTTATGAACTATGCCCATAATACCGACTCTTTATAAATAAATTAAGACTGTGATTACTTATGAACAGGAAGTAATTTCACATGTGCAAAATTAGTGGTGAAATTGAGAACTTAGAGGCTTGAGGAAAAATTTCATAAATAATCCCTTAAGGCCAAGATTTACCAGGCACTACTCCGGTTGAACTGTAGTGTGGGAGGCGAAAACCCCACGGAGTTTGAGTGGATGCATGATGTTGGCTCTCTACTCTCGATCTGCGCACTAAATAAAGCTATGGGACAATTCTGTCTCAAAGAGCATCAATGAAAAAATGATTCTGTCTAGCAGTAAATTTCAGTCTGTAGCATATTCTGTGTGTAGCCTGTGTAGTATTTTGAACATTTTTAGTTTCACTAATTTTGTGCTGATTGTGCTGTTTTTACGATTGCTTCTCGTGAATAGTGTCTTCAATTTTAAGTTTACAAGTTTCAGGATTATGTAAAAAGTCGTTAAGATATCAGTGCACGCTCTCTTGTAAAGACTCATAAAGTTTTAAGTTTTATGACAATTTGTAAAACCATGAGGGGCCCTCAAACAGAGGGACTTGAAGCAAGTACCTCATCCTAAATCCACTCCTGGGCATAGGGTCATAAATTTAAATTGCGGAAGAACGCAAAAATGATTGATTGATGTATTAATAGAAATCAATCTATGAAGTAGCTGGCCTACTACAATAAAACTTCATTACAAAACGCCTCGGTTTAGCACAAATTCGGATATAACGCGATTAATCAATGCATCTTAAACAGGAAAGCAAAAGTTAACGAGTTTCAAAATTGGACTTACCTCATTTACATTTTTAATCACGTGAGAGCACGCATACCAGGCATGTAAATGGAGTAGGAAATAAATGTATTTTTGACTTTATTACTGTTTCATACTAAAAAATTTGAAGATGGAAAAATCACGGAAGAAGCGAAAGTGTTTTTTTGAAAAGCATAGAATAATAACGTATGGTGGTGTGTAAAACATGCACGTACAAACTTTTGATCATTTACTGTGGCTTTCAAGTAATGTAAAAATGAAAGTGGTTGTTTTTAACCTAGATATAATGCAATCCCAATTTTTTGCGATGACGTTAACGCACCCCGACGATTGCGCCATTGCGGCGTTTCACTGCGTTTGCAACTTTTTCGTAGTTGTAGGCCTGGTTGTAAAACTTAAAGCCTCTGGCTCTGCGTATGCTTCTTGCTACCGGTATAAACGCAGTCAGGAGAGGGCGAATTGACTCGAATCCAGCATCTACAGCTGAGTTCCCAAAATAAGTTTGATTATGACTTAAGTGAGTAAACTACAGAACAGATTTTTGTGCTAAAAAATAGAATAATTTTTTCAAAATCCAACCAGATTTCACATTAAAAACTCCGCATTTTGTTCCACTTTGCTGCACATGGTAAAAGTGTCATAGGGGGTGAAGAGTATTTAGGCGCGCGAAATGACTGTATACAAAGGCATACTAATGTGGAGTCCATCTATACTTTAGTAAAGTTTAGTTCAAACATTGCAATATTAGGCAGATGTTTTTCTACACAGGCATTGTAGAAACTGCGAGGAATGTTATTGTTTTTCCGCTGTGAAATGATACCGGTATATGGTATAAGCGATATAAAAATGTTTTTCTAACGTTTCGCACGACAGATACGCCAAGTTTCATGAGAAAAATAAGTGTTCAGGATGGTATTTCAACTTTGAGCGCGATCAGCAGAAATCCAGCAAATAACACTGTGATTTTTCTCATCTGACAAAATTTAAAACGCTAAAAGCAGAAAACATGGGGTAAATACGAAAAAAGTAGGTCGGAATCGTGGCCGAACTAAAACATAAAATATTTACAACCAATGACGTGGCTGTAAGCAAAAGATGATAAATTAATATCCTTCTTGCAATATATTGAAAGGACAGACCAGGGGTCGGCAGCCATTTACAACTGAAGAGCCAATTGTGTCCGATTTCCACAAAAAAGAGAACAATGATAGCGGCAAAAAATTGTATGCTGGCGAATTCGTATGACACAGTCCATCAAATCATAGTTGATCGCGAAAAAAGAAGGCCTTTAATTTACCACAAAACAAAAAACCTCTAATTTGTGGCAAAGAACCGAATTTCAAGGCACGCTCACCTGATTCACACTCTCTTAACAGAATTGTTTTCCAAATAAAACAGGGCAAAAGAGTCAGGTTAGACGATACCGTGGCTGCAACGAAAACAAGAAAGAATATGCCCCGCTTATGGTCGATAAACGTGGGGTGGACCATCACCACCCGACTTATATATAAGAGTGGGGTACGAGTTAATAAACCGTGCTTCAGCAGTAGCACTTGTGGGGTTTGCCCATGATATTATAAGAGATTATGAGTCCACTCACTAGTAGACTGTTTAATTATCAAAAGCAATTCTGGTGAGATTCCTCCTGCAGTCCAACTTAGTTAAATAAGGAAACGTCCTTCCAATTGTTTCCAGCAATATTTATAACAGTTTTATCCCAATTAAATAGGATAATGCCAGCTATCATCTTAACATCTGTAACTCAACACACTTCATTATTCCTTTTTCCGTTTGTCTGCCACACCCTGCCCTAATTAATCTGTTTATATTGGGGATTTCCCATGTTGAATACTGTATCCTGATCGGATATAGAAGGGAAGCAGTTGTAGTGGCGTGCCATTACACACATCGCAAATAGCTAATCTCAACTTTCAAAATGAGGGAGTTACTCCTATCAATTAAATGATCTAACTCCTTAGCATGTTTGCATAGGGCAGATTGCTGTGGTCTGTGATATCTGATAACTCGTATGTGTTCAGCCCTGAGAGATCTCGTTTGGTTTGCCCAATATGAACACATGCGCAGTAAGAACAACAGACGGAATAAATTCAACAAGACTTTTCTTCATCAATGTGTGGGTCCTTGGAGGAAGGTAAAAGTTGACCGATGGTACGAATAGGTCACATGGCTACTTTGACTCCTGCCTCATTAAAAACTCGTCTAATCTTTTTAATATGCCTTAAACGAACTGTATAAAAGTAGAACGAGTAAGCTGTGTTGCAATGGTTTGAGTTTGGTGAGAAGAGAAATAAGTAACTCTAGCTGGAATCCGTTAAGAGGATAAGGTAAAGCATATGTTGAGTAATTCACTATGTATATAATTTTTGTTAGAAACGACACTGTTAGCTCTATGGATTAATGTTTTTGCAGTTTCTACATTTCAGTTATATATAACTTTGGCATATTATAATTTTCATAGTTGCCATTGCATTATTTACAATCAGATTTAAAATACATGTAATAGGTAGGTTTCTGTAATACTCATACATCGTTGAAGTTAAACAGTTGGCATATCAGAAATCGGCTTTACTCTTTGCACGTGCTCTCAATATGATTGTGCTGCCTGTTGTTGTTTTAACTGAAGTGGCAATAGAAAGCATTAAGCTGTACCAGTAAGCAGAAAATTCTCCTAGCTTTAGTTCCATGTTAACATCAGTAGGCTATAAAATATGTTGATAACATTGCATTGGTGTTTTTCAAACTTAAAATCGCATAATTTATGACCATATACCGGTAGCTAGCACATTTGTAGTGAAAGAAATAAAAATTGCCTTTTTCATGAACTGCATGGAAAATTTATGTTTGCTTGATCGGGACCTCTTATAACATGGGCGGCCAAACTATTTCATCCTAGGGGCGAATTTGCTACCACTGGAGGGCCAGATGCAGTACGATTTCCATTATCTATGCAAAAATAGGATGTTAATATGTATTGTAATGCAATAACAATAAAATCTCTCCACATGCGCGAGGTATTTGGCGGGCAAGATTAGACTGGTCGGCGGGCTGTAGTTTGGCCAATCCTGTCTTATAAGGATATCGCAACGTTACTCGTGAAAGACAGAAGTCAGCCAGCACGCTGGATCACTAGAGAGGGGAACAAAAGAAGAAGGCTGTGGAAGTAATATTAACGTTTCGGACATAATTTCGGAATCTGCAGCCTCCAGCGGTCCTGCTTCATCATCATCATCATTAACGCTTGAAGCTAGACTACGATTAGTATCACCTCTCACATCTACCGGTACAATCGAAAAATAGCGCGTTAATTTGTAAAGATTTTGGGCTGACTTCTTTGCTAAAGCTGTTTCTTTTGGTCCACTTTTATACCTCTTTGTGGCTAAAATTCAATTGCAAGACAAAAATCAATCAATTTTAATTAAAATAACCGAACTCTCGCCAGCTTTCTTGTTTCTCAGGCAACTAACATCAAAAGCAAATTGCATTATAATACAAGAGGTCAGTGATGCACTTTTAGCAAAGTGACAACTGAGTGCTTGTTAGATTTATTGCACCTGAGACAACCGCCATTTATTCACGAGTGATGCGGCTTTACAGAGCACTGACAGACCATCCACTACAGTGGACCTTGTATAGATCTCATAAGTGTAGTCACATCTATGCCTTGCTTTATTTAAAGCCTCTAGCTACTCGTCGGCCACCAACTGAAATTGTGTTATATTATGCAATAACTTTTCACCCACTAAACTCTTCATTTACTCAGAATAACTGATGCCAAAATTGCGGGCTAATTGTTCAATCGATTATATTTTCATCTTCAATCTCTTATTTTGAATTCGAATTACAGGAGCTAGTGTTGGCCTATTTAGACATTAAATCATTTAATAAATATTAAGACAACTTGTAGGCTAACAGCCGCTTAACTACAATCAGCTGATAAAAATACCACTTCCACCATCGGTTTTGTTCCTATTAGAACTCTAATAGTTCTAAAATACGAGACAAAAAAGGAATCATAAATGATAGCACGGTTGAATCTAAATTACTAATCTAAATGTTTTTCATGACTAGGGCCCTCTCTTTAGAAAATTATGTTAGAAAGAAATAACTCAGCTACGCTCTCTTGCGATTAAATTCAAAGCGAAAATATAATTTCAGCTTCGGTTGCTTGGGGTGCCGACCAAGGGCTTCCGCTCAGGGGTATGAGGGTGAGGAACATCGGGGCACTTGCTCCCCTGGAATTTTGGTTACAACACAACTGAACTAAATATTAAGTGAATTTCGAAAAATACGGTGAAAATTGCATTAGCAAAACTTACTCCCTTTGACTTTTTGATTTATGCAAACACTTTGCATGATTTCAACCCCCCTTTCCCCGTCTATTCCTCTAATCGTGGGTAAAAATATGTTCAACCTAGCAAAATTTTGCAAATTTGCTCCCTCCTTTCTAAAAAAGTTTGAGCGGATGCCCCTGGTGCTGGCCCCAACATTATAATTCTACAATGAACTTTTACCTTTTAGTGCGGGTTTTCAAAAGATCGAGCACTTCATCAAGGGAAATTCATAACTTTTCCTACATTAGGCTATGATTAATAGTAAGGTTGTTCTCACACCAGTAGCTCACGGTGGTTCTTTGCAAAAAAGAACCTGCGCAATACAAAACGGTCTACGGTTAGGACTAAGCCAGGGACGGGGGATACATTTTCACAAACGCAAATATGTTGAATGTAGAAGGTATCAGTTCCCTAAATTATGATTTGATTTAAGCTATTACGTCATGTATTATGTCAGAATTTCAGAAAACTTGTGGAGGTAAGGGTTTATTTGCTTCAATGTAAATGCAACCTAGAATAGACGATTATATAAATAATGCGAACGAAGATACTTTAAGATGATAGTGACTTATTTTGTAGGGGTATTAGAACCATTGCTAGATCTTTGATCTAGATTGATTTTGAATGGTGTTAGCTTGCGGCGTTGTTTTCAAAAACGTTTGAAAAACCCCTTGGCTTTCGAAAAGTTCACATTAAACCTAAGTTTTCAATCGCGAATACCAGCGACATCGTCTGCTAGTAAGTCAGGAAAAGCGTTATGATTGTTGGTATACTTCTGTGTGAAGTGCGTTTAACATATTGACCTGTAAAACCAGTAAAGTTTGGGTTTAATCAATGCCATATAACCTTTATTTCACAGTTCCTAACTTGTTAGGTATAATCACGCCGCGAGTCTGTCACGGCACACGCACGCATAGCAGAATCACAAACTACTCGCTTTGACGTCACACCTCGTTTTTTCTCTTGAGAGAAAAAAGGAAATTAAAATTATATGGCGAGAGAAAGAGAAATGTACACCAATCAGATTCGTATGCATTGATCTCATGCGCAAGAAGACAATTTTTAGCCAATCAAAAGCAAGTGTTATGAAAAAATGATGAAGGAAAAAATAGCGGTAGAGCCCAGAGCTTTGCTGTTCTCACGCGTCGCGTGCTCAATCGTGAATTAGTTGCTGCTTTGTGTTTCTGGTTTGACAGCGAGGAAAGCGAGGTTGAGCTGTGACGAAGTTGGCTTCTCTAGCGCTGTGTTAGCTTACAAATTTAGTCAAAATGACAGAAGTTGATGCTAAAAAGCCGAAACTTGACGGTGAAAATGATGGTTTGAATAACATTCCCGGTAAGTCTTGATAAATTTGAATGAACTCGCGAATTATTCTTAACATTATAGCTACTTTAGTTAGGATACGCTGTTCGGTTTCGGTGATAAGTAACCTAAACTCGTTATTTGCCACTTATAAGATGTTCAAGGCATGACAATGTTAAGATTATCTATAATTGATCGTAACTTCATCAGTATTATTTTGTTTTGGTTTGTACATATATTTAGTAGTAATTAGTATTCATCTGCCATTTTAATCATCACGTGGAGCGTTCGTTGCGCCATCTCGCGGGCCGTAGTTGAGTATGGAACTTGTCGTTGCCGGCTCTGTGGTGCTACGGTAGCTTGTGGCTTTTTTTACGGGTTAAGATTCACATTTAGGTTACCGGTACAACTTTTTGTCTCCTGACTGGTCAATATTTAGTAAAGTTATACTGGTTGGTAGAAATCACAAAAATTTCCCTGACTAGCTAGTCCAAATAAGGATAGGCCTACTGTTAAAACGTGGAAATTGTGCGAAATTCCATGGACTAACTCTAGTCATAAATATAATCCCAACTCCAAACCTACTCGTATTCCTATTCCTAAATGAACCCTAACCCTAAGTTTTTATTCACACTGGGAATTTCTTTGTGTAGTAGAAATTTAGCTTAATGTATGAAACTTATTTTCACTTTGTAGTTTCTTAACCCTAAATAAATGCATCACCAGCGGAGTTTGTATGATTAACAGTTACTGGTAGAAAGATTAGCAGATTCTAGTTTTAATGTGAGCTGCTTACTGGTTGTAATTGCACTCTAAATTTTAAAAGAAACTATTGCATGGAATTTTACCAAAAGTTTTGGAGAGAAGTTGCCTGATAAAAATCTAGGTCAGTTTGATGATTTTGCTGATCACAGTTAGGGTTCGTTGCAAAAATTTATCTTTTGTGGGGTTAAGATATCAGTTCAGCTTGCTGTGTAGGCTTCACCCATTATGCACCTGTGCGAACAGAAACCAAAAAATTGTGTTTTTTATTTGCATTTGTAATTCTTGTTCATGTAATGCTCACAAACTGCCATTAATACTAGCAAAAAGTATCAAGAGGAGAAATTGAAACGCAGAAAAAAATTACGATGGCAGCCAGGGTGTTTTCAGAATTAGAATAATAAACTATTTATTATTAAGCTTATATTGCGATTTGATGCAGCCCTTTTTGTATTTATAATTGTGGTGTCTAAGTCTTTGGCTGCACTATTTGCCTTTTTTTGGCATAGGGACAAAAGCAGATATGCCTTCCCAGATTCATTCAGCCTGTTCTAGTAGGAGCCGATCATGCCAAGTTCTTTTCAAACAAAATTATCCCTCTAAATTCAGTTTTTCAAATTGTGAGGTTTATGATTTTATTTTGATTTTTTCTTAACTTGGGGATTTTATAGCCTTATAATGTAGATCAGGGGACACCAACCTTTTTTATACCACAAGCTACTTTTGGGATGCTAAACATGGTGGGGGCATACTTATTGCACAGTGCACAACATTCTGGACGTCATGTCACACTGTTGCAAATCTGCAGGCGGTGCCATTACTTGATTGTTGCAATTATTTGCCAAAATGGAGGTGTTCTCCAAAAAAAAGGACAACACTTATATTGCCTCCTCCAATCATGTTTTTCATGGTCAATTCAATGGTATCCAAGTGTCCAGTTCAGACAAACGAGTCAGATTTACTAAAATCATGGACACGTCAGGGAAAGTCCAGGTCCATTGACTTATGACAATTTTTTGAGAAAATTTTAAAACAAGCTGGCAGGCACATCAAATTGTTTTCACGGGCGACCTGGTGCCCATAAACGTATGGTTGGTGACCCCTGGTATAGATATGGAACAGGCAGCATATCAGCAAAAGAAAAAATTCTTTCTGTATATATCAGCGTTGCCATTTAAAATGTTGGGATTGAGAATTTCAAATCACCTGGCTAAGCCTGTATCATTCATTATGCACTTGAGTGAACAGGAACAAAAATGTTATGTTTTTTTCTGAACATGACAACTTCGTGTGCTTTTTTCATGGTAAAATTTCTGGTTACAAGTTTTTGGCTATGCTTTAGGTCTGTGTGCTCTGTTCATTACTTACATGAACTCAAAGGGGGTCTTGGGTTTCTCTTAGTTTGGGAAGTTGGGAACACATTTGAGATATTAAGCTCTTGCAGTAAAATAGAAAAAATGTCTTTCATGTGGTGCAATTTTGCACTGAGATGTTTTGTTTTGATTTCTCTTTCAACTTTCTCAAGTACCCATTACGTTGCATATTCATATCTCTCTGCTTGTTGTGTTTAGGAGAGTTAAAAGAGTCTTTGTTTTTCCCCAAATATTTAGGTTTGATCCCAATAACTCTGTTAAGCAAACTGCCAATATTTTTCATGTGGTGCAATTGGACACAGTGGCATTGCTTTTAATTTCCCCTCAAAGTTTCTCGAGTACCTGCTGCTTACGCATTATGTTGCATGTTTGCTTTTCCTACTTAGGCTGTGCTCAAAGGAGTTAAGATTTCCTGCTTTTCCAAAAATTTTTAGCTTTGATTCTGGTAGATCTATAAAGCTATGATAAGCAAAATTGGAAAAAAATTTTTCTCTATGTATGGTGAGATTTTACCCCAGCAGGTCATGCAATGACCTGTGCTGACTTAAAAGGCATCAATTGAGGCAGCTGCGTCGGCTTCACCTACAAACATTTGTGAGAGCACCAACACAAAGTTGTAGAAAATATAGGCAATAGCTCCTGGTATAATGGTGATTATGTTGGTCTATTATTCAAGACTGGTGGTACTCAAAAAGAAAACACGATGTCACTAACTATCATTTGCATTTTTTGAAGCTGTAAGGAGGAAAAGAGTGAAATATTGTGAAAAATAATAATGGCCCCCAAATGGTGGTCGTTTTGAGAATTAAAAATAGGTATTAAGTGGTAGGCCTATTGACATCAATTTACATTTGTGACATCAAGTTATTTGGCTGTGCTGTATGCTATAGTTCGACCGCAGCATGAAAAAATGCTATTTTCCCAAAGTCATAATTTATTCCCACAGGCGCCTATTAAGCTCTTTTCAAGAAAAAACTTTCCCTCTAAATTTACTTTCTCAAAATGATGCCATTATTGTATAATTTTGGTTTTTTTCTTAACCCTTTTGTTGCGTAATTAGAATTTTCAGTAGTCTTAAAAAATTGTAATTTATGACCAAAAAAATTAACCTCTTAAAAACAACGTTATTTTACTGCATTCAAATGTTTTTATTTGTTTTATATCCAAGAATGAATTTAATTTTCTGAAAAACTTTAATTTTAGGAATTTTTAAGGGGGGGTTTTTATAATTTTTAATGCAGCTGAAATTTGCTGATACTATTTTTTTAATAGAAAAATGTTTTTATACTATCGTGGGGTAAATCCGAACGTCGCAGTAAACGGCAATGTAAAATTTGTGGATATATCCGAATGTCGCAGCAAAAGGGTTAAACTTGGGATTTTATTACATTTAACTTAGCCTCTAATCCAGACCTCCTTACCATTACATATAGATCTGTGTTTCGTACTGCAAAGAGTCTCAATTACAAATATCAGTAATGGGCTTTACTGTTTGTTTGCTATCAAAATGGGTGGTGGATAATTATGCCGCCTGCTGCTGTTCTCATTATATAATGGCAGACATTTTGGTTTCACTTAAAGATTATGACGGAGCACTACTTTGTAAAAAGATTCAAGACAGAGGAAAAGAGCATGCTTGAAAACACTTAAATAAATAATCGCTTATTCGACCTTGATACAATGTGAGATGTTGTAGAATTAATTTAAGCAAAAATCAACGTTTCTTTCAACGCAATCGATTATAAATACATTATGGATGGGTGTGTATAGCCACTACATGTCTTCCAAGTTCATTGCGTGGAGGCAACGTTTTATTTGCCCAGTTATCACCATAGGCGTTCTTAAACTAAACAGGTTTTTATCCGTTAAATTCAATTGGCAACCTATTAAAATGTTTGGAGATTTAAGTAGGTTTTTGAATATTTTAATGGACATCGCCAAAGATTCATTCTATCGGGAAAGTGGACAAAATGTAGCAAAGTACTTTGTTTTTCTTGATATTTCAATTTTGTGAAATGCAGGCAACCAAAGTTTTGATTGTGTTTATCTGAAAGGCTACATTTTATAAAGATTTAGAGACTTCATTTTTTGATGAATGTTTTTGAAAATGTAGACAGATAATGCCAAAGAACCATACTTGTAAGGAAAAGTGATCAAAATGCACCAAATACTTTTGTCTAACAATTACAAGTTTGTTAGGTCAAGTAAAATAATTGTTAAACTGAAAATAGATGATGAGGCGCGGCAACCGATTTGTAATCAGCCATAAAAAACTAATCGTTAGGTCGTAACTAATTTAGACTTGCATGTTGATGAAAAGAAAATTTACGAAGGTGTCAAAGGACAGTAATTGTTAGTACTTTATGACTTTTATATATTAAACTTATCTGTTGCTGCTCAGCTTACTACTTTTTGAGAGGGGTAAAAAGTTTCTTTGCCGAAAGTAAAATTCAATTTTTTTAGTATGAAAAGTAACAATAAAGACGCATATCAAATACTATCGGAATTGCCTTTTAATTTACCTTTAATTTGGTGTAAAAAGTTTGAAAACCGGTTGAGAAATGAGGTCACAAATCAGTTTTTAAGTAAAGTGATTTTGTAGAAATGTCGCAATTTTTGAAAAAATATACAACGATCTCTGTTAGCGAAAGACTTCTGTTAATCGTACCAGACGAGTTTTAAGCGTGCGAGAGAAAAAGACAGAGGCATGCTTGGAAAGCTTAACATGCTTAAAGAACTGCTCGTTGCATTGTGAAATGAGCTTAAATTGTTATAGAGTTGATTTTTTCGAAATCATCATGTTACTATTTGCAGAAAATGCGTTGAATCGCGTTTCTACGACCAGTAGTTTTTTAGAAAATACAGAAAACAAGTTGCGCTGATAGCGACGTCATCTGGGATCCCAAAGAAATAAAATTTGTAAAATGATGAGTCGGGCGCTAGCTTTCGTGATGTTATCATGACTGTTGCGTTCTAGCTATCTCAACTTCGATATTGAAGGTAGAATATTTTCATGTTGAATTATATTACAAGAGCCGCATAAATTCGGCTTTAACCAACTAAAACGCATGGTATCTAAAAATATGAATTAAATAGGGCATATAGAAACAAGAATATATTAACAAAACATTTAAACTAAAGCACTAGTATGACTAACAAAATCGACTGACACCGAACTGATATGAAACGCAACTGGAACAGAAATGGCAATGATTAGATCCTAGTGTTTCAGGCAAGCATTTAACTGTAAGTCAAGTAACGCGCTGTTATCAAGCAGCTACAAATTGCAAGCAAGTAATACCTCATGCGCTACACATACATCAGTGACGTAGCGAATACCTTTACGACACTCGCCCCGAGGTGGTCATAAATCGTGCCAAGTTTGATGTTTGTACTTCCAGTAGTTTCAGAGGAGGTGTTAAAGGGTATGAATGTAAGTACGTATTGATAGAATTGCGCTCTATGTATTAAGATTCACTCGCAATGCAAGTTGCCATAAGGATTAAATTTATGAATCAATTTTCAGGCATGAATCAAAGAGTGCTGAGATCATTTTCCACCTGTCTAGTTTATTTATTATTGACACTTATGGTGTACACTGCACTGTACAGTGATGTGACTGGGCGAATTATGTGTTACATTATTGTGGATGACTGGCAACCTTGAAAAATTGATTGTATTTTTTGGTAGGTTATCGTTTAGGTTCTGGATGCAAGAGGAAAAACAAAAAAAAACATATTTTTGACTTGAAATATTCTTCCTTGCCAGGTTTACTTCATAAATGGGCATGATTGCTAAAGTACACACTGAACAATTTCGTTTGGTTAACAGAATAGCGAGTGAATTTACTACAGGCAAAACAAAGCTGTACTTAATGGATTCATACCTTGAAAACATGACAGGATCTAAATGTCCATATGGCGGACAAGATTTGGAATACTTCGTATATCTTCAGTCAAAGAGACTTCCTACCAAAGAAGCTGCAACTTTGACAGTTTTTGTTTTCTGAAACCTTGAAACTGTCTGAAAAGCTTTGAAACTTTGTTCATAAATGGCAAGGTTTACAAAAGATTCATCAAGGAAGACGTCGACACAGAAAACACATGAAAGGTCTTTCGTAGATAGGTTGGAAGATCTTGTTGATAATGCTTTTCTAGGTGTATTGAGCATGATTTTTATCAGTGAAAACAAACGGTTTCTTTTAGCTTAAAGAAAAAAAGGTAGGCATAGCAGTGTGGACCCGGCTGATGGGATCCCATTGAAAAAGAACTGAAGGATAATAAGAAAGGTTAAAAATCAAACGAAAGGGCGTTTTGCAGTAGAAAAAGAAGCAAAGCTTATGGTAATTGTACAAAACAGTCGTACGATTGACTGAGAGGATTCTGCACTCCAGGTCCATCGAGGTGTTCTCCATCACCACAAAAACTTGGCCTAAAAGGGATCACATCAACTAATAGTGCAACAACTTTGAGCTGCACTATTGCCTCCGATAGTGCAGCAATGTTTATCATTAGTTCAAAAGCCGTGGAAAGAGAATCCATGATCATGCTTTAAATCGGCCGACAATCAGGCGAAGCCGACAGCAAAGCAGAATGCAATTAAACGCAGAGCTTACAAACTTTCCTGCTGTCGCATCTTGACCGTTGATTGTGATGGAAAATTTTTTCCAGATTTAGCTGGTAAAAAGAGTGTTCATTGCCTTGCTACAGTAGTTTCTTATCAAGCGCAAACACAGCTTTTCTGACAAAAATTGCCATCCGGGACAGTTAAAGCCCATGCTCAGGCAGTTTGTTGTGCAGTCAAAGTAAAGCGTGGAGGAAAATGTGCCAGCAATGTGTTTTAATACGACTAGCTTAAAATGCCGGAAATAGAAATGGAGCTTGTATTATTGTCAGCAAGACTCTTGGTCGAGATTTTTTGCACTTAGCTTGTCGCCATCATGTCATGGAGCTTATTGCAAAGTCTGCTTTTGAAACAGCAATCCCAACCTCTTCTGCACCACAAGTTCGTTCTATTCTTTGAACGTTTTAAAGAGAGATGGCATAGCATATGAAAGACAGCTATGAAGCATCTTCACTGATGAGGAAGCTGCAAAAAATGAAGATATTACGGAGGATCTAATTCAGCTCATAAACACAGTATTGGTCAAGGATAAGCAACCTCGTAATGGTTGTCAGGAACTGATGAAAATCACATTGATTTTTTTTTTGATGATAGTACAAACATGCAAGAAGGTTTCAAAGCCCTGGTGCATGCCATTATAAACGGTTGATGGCAGAAGTGATATATACGTTTAAAATGTAGTTGTTTTGTAGTCAATTTCGCTTGACGTGCGGTAAACAAAAGGCTTTCTATGTTTTAGGTATGTTTTTTTTACACGCATTTACATCAAGGCTTAGATTACAGCTCCTCTGGCTGTAAAAGCTTGCGATGATTTGTGCTTAAGTAAAGACTCTGAAGCATACAAAACCTATAGTACTAGCATCTCGGAAGTAACGATTTGAGATGGATCGGTATTTATGGTATCTTTCAAAACAACTTGTAGCCCTTTCACATTTTGGTGATAATGTGGCAGCAAACATCAACGAGGAAATAACAGAAACGATAAAAAGAAATGAAGATGTCAAAGTACCCTGGAAAAGTCAGCATTGCACTTACTAATTTGAATGCTAAGGCGTTGTTTTTATTTACCGGTGCCAATACCAAGTAGTTCATGAAAAAACTGGAATCACCGTCCGAGAGGGAAAGAAGAAATGGTTATCATACTGCTCAAAAAATATGTAAATCTCTGTGTGTGACCAATGCTGATACAGAAAGAGCTATACAACTCATTCAACACTTTCTGGGCGACTAACCAAGAATGAAGAACCATGCTACCTTCTTCAAGCAGTTTGACATCAAATACACTTCTAGGAATTACTTTGCCATGACATTTTGCAATTTTTGTGCAATCGACTAACGACTGTTTACAATCTTGAAATACACTTTACACTGCTTGCAGCTCAGTATTTCTCATATGGGAGTGATAATGAAAACAATCTTAAAATTTTGTCATTTACGTTTGCAATCTTTATATTAAAACTACAGCTCATGGAAATATATTGCAAGTGCAACAATGTAAATTGTCAAAAGCCTTAAGGGACATCGAAGCATCAATCATTTTGAAAAATATTTCACCCAAGGTGTTATTGTGGCAAAAAGAATCTTGTTGGAGAGTGAGACTAAAAAATTAACCTCAAATAAGGACCACATCATAAAGTAGATGTTGAAATATGGAAATTTACTAAGTCTACCAAAATTGACTAACCACTCAATTAAGTAAAACTAGAGTTACTCCTAGCATTTTCATGTTTCTACAATATCCATAATTTTGTTGTAACTTGCTATTTTTGTAAAAATTTTCGTAATTCACTATTTTTTGTTTTCCCTTTAAGTGATTCTTTTGCATTTTTGTCATGAAAAAACTTAGAAAATTGTGACTTTTTTGCCGATTTTTGTCATGAAACAAACTTAAAGACCTTTTTTAGTTACGAGGATGGCCGCCGAAAGGTATCGAGCTAAAAATTTAATCTGTAGATGTGACCCACAAGTCACCTCTTCCATCCTTTCGCTTTCCGCAGGTTGCACACCCCCAGATGTAATCTACTACTACTTGCCTCTAGCAAATTACACAGTGGTCTTTCAAATGACAGTTTTGATAAAATGCAACGCATTACGAACAAAAATTTGATATTTTGTCTTTGCTTATGATTTTCTAAACCAGAAAATTTAAACGAACCTCGTTGACAATTTCTGTGCGAGCTGTCAAACTTTCGTACTTTCAAATTATCAACTTTCCCCCTTTATTCACATAAACTGGTTATTTGCTATAGGCCAGTGACCCTACCCTTGGAGATTTTTTTATCTTTTATTGTCAGGCAATAAGCCAAATCTCTTACTGTCAGATGCACTTATTTCGTTCTCAAACAGTTTGCAGCCGGCTTGAACATTTTATCAACCAGTTACATCATTTGTTTTGCGTAATACTAGGTTTTACATAGTAGCAGGGGCATTGCTAGAAATATTGAAGCCTTTATTTTTCATGTTTTTAGATACACTTATACTTTTTCACAAAAAGATTGTTAGTCTTGGTTCAGCACCCCCTTTTAAAAATTTGGAAGCTCGCCTAAACTCCCTTTGGAGAAAAATTCCCTCTTCTGTTTAGCTCTCTGCTTTTACTTTGATACAGCTGTGATGCAGTTGCATTGCTTATCGGAGAAACGAAGAGTAGGTTACAACACATCGGTGGACGAAAAGTATTAAAAGTACATCGGAAACGACCACAAAAATCCTTGGCAAAATAAAGAATCGCTGGCGTAATGATTTCAATTAGCGGTCATGTCAGTTATGGTATTGTGATGATGCATTATTGTTTTTATATCCAGACGCAGCATCTCAAGAAGCTATTGAAAAAATTGATGAATTACAAAACGACGTTGATAAACTCAATGAACAAGCCAGTGAAGAAATTTTAAAAGTTGAACAGAAATACATTAAATTGAGGTTTGTTGAATTAACTTATTCTGATTTAAGTCTTAAATTTGTTTGATCTATAATGACTTCCAATTACAAAGCATCGACTATGGTGTCATGTTATAGTGCATTTTGTGAGTTTGTTTATTATACGGCTGACAAAACAAGTATTATATTTTTATTCTCTGGTCACGGGAGAACCGGGTCGCGCATGTGGCAGTTTGTGTTCAGATATGCTTTAGAGTTGCTGGTACTGCTGGCGCAGTTTATTTGCGTCGCCTGCCTCCAACCAAGTAATAGAAATTGCGCTAGAAATCACAACTACGCAACGCTTAAGGCTGGTTTCCATTAGGCGTAGATTGGAGGCGTGGCGCTAAAAATTCTTTCTCTGGTTAGTTTTATGCGCGTAGAGAAACGAAGAATTTTTCGCGCCACGCCTGCAATCTACGCCTAATGGAAACCAGCCTTTATTGCGAGCGTTGACATCTTTACCATCGCTTTATCTCAAAGAGCTGCGCCGCTGCTGACTAAGCATAGGAGATTAAACTGATCTTAATATATTCTGTTGCGTTTCAGATGGCCGCACTATCAAAAACGCTCTGCATTAATCGAGAAAATTCCTAACTTTTGGGTTACAACTTTCGTTAACCATCCTCAAATATCAGCGTTATTAAGCGAAGAAGATGAGGAAGCGTTACATTGCCTTACCAAAGTTGAAGTGAAAGAATTCGACGACATCAAGGCGGGCTACACGATTAGCTTCGTAAGTATAAGTGTTCACGCGAGGCTGACAAACGAAGCATATTTTAAGATGGCAGTTACCCAGTAAAGCCGTGACTCGTTGTAGGATAAATAGAAATTTTTTTTTTACTTTTACAGCATTTCAAAGAAAATCCTTATTTCGAAAACAGCGTCATTTCCAAAGAGTTTCACATGAATGAGACTGGCGATCCATCATCGACATCAACCACAATCGAATGGAAAGAAGGCAAGGTAAGGCAGTACTAGCAAAATATAAATTTTTTGTTTAACCTTTTAAGCAAATTAAATCTCATTGTCGGTTGGCAGTGTTTCAAGTGGCCTTAAAAATATTTTTGCGATTCAACAAAAACGCAAATATCCTAGCTTTTTGTTAAGGTTACTCATGTGCAGAAAAGGTTTTATCTTGTTGACGGTCATCCATGCGTGCGGTCGACACAGAATTACAGTTCTACTGGCTTTGCCACATGGAACGTGTAACCTACGGTGTAACCACCGTAGCGCTTGAAGCGTTCAACCCACAACCGTCGGCTACAAGTTTGACACTCTCGGCTAAGTTAACAGCAATATGGAATTCAGGATCTTACCAGAAGAGACGCACAGCCAAACGGGAAGGGAAAAAGAAAGCACGAGGAACCGGAGAGCTTCTTCAGCTGGTTCAATGATCCTGGTGATGCTGGAGCAGATGAACTTGGAGAGGTGATTAAGGATGACATATGGCCCAATCCCCTCCAGTATTATCTGGTTCCGGAAGGTGATTTAGACGACGAGGAAGATGACGAGGATGAAGAAGGCTTGGACGATATTGATGAAGAGGAAGATGAGGACGAAGAAGATGTCGAAGGATGCGATGTATGATATGTTATGTTTGTAAATACTTAAGTGCTTTTGGGCTTGGGCTGTTCCAAGGGTCATGTAGAGCACAGGTTTGATATTGCAGGTACGTTATTTGTGTTTACGACAAGCCAACTACCACTTGCCTCAGTGCAGACAAGGGTTTTGTTGTGCACTTGTGAAAGGCACTTTCCAGAAATTGCTTCTGCTCGGCTTCATGGTTGTTATGGAAACGCACTGTTTGATACCGGTAACTCCGAAGCAGGTCTGAGTAAAACTTGTTCAATGCATATTTGCAGAGGTGGGCAGCTGATTTAAAAAACAGTAGCGGCGTTTCCTGTTCGCGCTATTTTACGCACCGCTCTGGTTTTCCAATACAGACGCGCAATTGATTTTGTTTTTGCCTGTGCTAAGTTCACACTTTCTTGTAATTTACTGCAACTTCACTATTTTTTGTTGACTTGGTTTGTAAAAGTTGTTACACCTGAATTAAATACCTTAAGGCAGGTTCTTATTGAATTTCATTTTACCCTAACCACCTATGCGCAGTTGTGCTCTAAAACTGGTACCATTGCACATAGCATTTAAAATTTTAATCACTTCACATTGGCATTTGGAGCTTGTATCGTCTGTGTTTTAAAATCATTGTCTCTTTAATCTTTTGACGTAGCGTAGGTAGCTGAGGAGAGACATAGGGGCCATGGTTCCTCAAATACTTGAAATCCGATCGTGGGACAAGTGTATTTAATCATAAACGTCGATCTACAAATAGAAAAAAAGTAAAGGTTATCCAACCAATTACAGCTAAAACTGACCCAATGGAGGATCAGAAAACATCGACCTCAAAAACCGTCATCCAACAAATTCAATTAACCCCATAACGCAAAAATGCATTCGCCCAAAATATTGCTTTTGGTTACGCTGACAATATAGCCCCCTGTTTGCGAGCCAGCCGATGTTGGATGACTAAGCAAAATAATCTGCAACTGCTCACAACACGAAGTATCGAAGCACTTTGCCATATGTATTCTTGCAAATGCTTTGTTTGTGAAAAACTTGAAAAAGCCGATAAGCACAAACATTTTTGTAAGTGTTTTAAAGTGAAGTAAAAACAAACTGCGTCAAACTTTAAAAGTTCCAAATGTTCGTGAGCGAACCAGAAACTTCTCAGTAGCAGAAGCATTATGCCTGCTCAGTTCTTACCAACTCATCAGATTCAACAAATGTTCCACCAATTTTGCCAGCCGGAGGTTTTTGAAATAAAAACATTTTACGTCAGCAATGGAGTGGGACCGATATAGCGTTTTGGTAAAAGTAGCGGCAAGAAAACTTAGTTTGCTCTAGCCTAAGTCAGGGGTCCGCGAATACCGTTTGACGGGATTCAAAACAAATAACCCTAAAGTCTCACTACTCGAATATTACTGAGCCCTAGTTTTACGAAAAATATTTTTTATTAAATAGCAAGGTTAAAGGTACTGTTGTTTGTAGCAATTTTCTTAGTTTATTTTGTTATAAGAATTATAGCTATATGTTGAGAACACAGCGAATCAAGTCGAGATTTGATTGTAGGGAAAGATGCACTTTTATTGAAAATAGACCCTGCTTTTTGCAAACTTGAAACAATGATTAACCACGAGAGAATAAATCTGACGTAAGAAAGGAAAATTTGTTGAATATCGTGAGTACCCCCCTCACCCATTCGCGGTTAACCTTCGCGGCCCCGCATACTCGCGGATTGTGCTCTTCAGTTTTTTTCATAATTTCGTGAATTTCTTATCAATGAGTAAGACGGTCTTTATAATGTGTTTTAAAAGCATATTTTAGCCCATTCGGGATTCGTGGGAGAGGAATGAAGTAACCTTCGCGAATAGCGGGAGATACTGTATTTACAAAACATTATTCTTGTTAGAGGGACGCTACGCTATGTCAAGAAATCGCTTGAATTTTAATACTTGCGCGCCCCAGCAAACGCAACAGAAGTGCGTCATTATACAGCATTAGAAATTAAGAGAATTGCGGCTTACTTTTTAAGCGACCACTGCGGACCCCTGACCTACGTTATGAGCAGATGAATAAACGTGTGGGGCGATATGCCTTATATTTTTATCAGGGATGTAGTTGTGGCTGCGATATAACTATATTTGAAAGAGCCACAAAGCAATTTATCCTTAAGCCGACCACATATTGCAGATCAATATTTTCAAGGCCTGAACTGACGTACTTTCCATCGAAATGAAAACAATAGAATTTTATTTTTGCAAATCAATATTTTCAAGTTGTAAATTGACAGCAACCTCAGGTCACATGGCTTATCCTACGCCATTTCACGGGCCTCAGCTTGCACACTCGGGGCTAGGTCACTTCCAATAAAAAAAAACATCAAAAGAGTCGTCGTGAGATTACCCCTGGCATACGATATGTCAGAGTGGAGTTCGAACCCACGACCACACCAATTTCGAACGATGGTCACCGAGTTAGCGTTTCAACCGATTCGGCCATCCCAGCTGGGCAGATGTAACTATTAATAATTCTACTGTTAGAATTAACGGTACGTTATCATCTTGTTGGGCATGTAGCTTATGTGATATATTAGGCTATTTTTACATGGATCTTAGTATTCCATATCGATTATTAAAGGTACAAATTGCTGTAGCTGAAGCTAGTAGATACCCAATCAGCTGGTTTAGCAAATGTGCCTTGTGTTTTCAGAAGTGATTGCAATTAATCCGTATTGCATACAATTTGTGTGCTGAAACATCTGCCACCGTTCTGGGTTGGCCAAATTTGCCTAAAATGCTGTCTTTCGTTAAGTCATACCTTACACCTATAAGCCAAGACCATTGTTCGACGGTTAGTATTGTGGGTTCGAATCCGGCTCCCAACATGTTCCTAACATGCAAAAAGTTGTAATATTGTTTCTAGCCTGCAGAAAAATAAAACACCTAAAGTAGATCCAATTCTTGATACAGGATATCTACGATGGCATGCCAGAAAAACCTAAAAGAGTATTTTTTGTATAGGATGAAGATTGATTCAGTACTTCCGTGCCGCAATTGATCGAAATCTCGCGAAGCAATTCTTGGGAAATCTGTAGTAGACTTGCCGAGTTCCACAGACTTGGCAGACTGCATTCTTTTTTTTATTAACTGCCGCTTTACTATAAATCGTCGAAAAAATATCGTGTACATAATGTGCCAAGAATTGAACGTGGAATTTGAAACCTTGTTACTCTACAAGAGAGGTTTTGTTTTAAAGGGGCCTAAAACATTAAATGAAATAAGTGCCAAAGAATACCGGCTCTTGCTTTGTTTCCATGCCTTAAAATTTTCATGAGCGAAGCGTCAACATAGTTAAGGGCTGGTTATCTTTTGAAAGATAACTTGATTGGTAGTTGACGCCGACGCAACAAGTTTGAGTTTGCAAATCGAGGCTACGACTAAAATACTCTGGGGGAGTTGCGCACAATGATTTTATGGTAAGTGCTGTGTCAACACAGTTTTCGTACTAAATCATTTCCTGATTGAGCTTTGATAAAAGTTTACTTATTGCTAGCTGAATTATTCAGCTCTACTACACTATCTCTTGCTACCAGCTTATTTTAGCGTTGAGTGATCTATCAATAATCTCACCAGCAAACATCGCTGCAACCTTGGATAATATGTTTGAAGTTTTGAAACTTCACAGTTATCAATTAAAAATCTTGATAAGCATGCAGCCGAGGAAGAGTCTTGTATGGGTTTTTTTGACTTCGTTCATTTAATGTTTTTGGCCCCTTTGACCTGAGCTAAACCGAATGGATGTTTGCTTATGGTATTGGAACTTGAAATCATGTCGCGCTGGTTTTTCTCTTTTATCATTAGATTGGTCGTTTTCAATACCGCCTGCTGCCATTAGAGATGTTGAAAGTAAGAGTACTGCTGGCAGGAATCGATAAAAATTGATCATTTAGCAAGGCCGCACTGTTAAGGGAGAGAGGCTGAGGAGCACTTTGCAAAACGTGTAAGCATACACAAAAAAAACCGAAAGCCGTTGCTTCACTCTTGCATTTTGAGCAAATTTCTGAAGACAGACTAGTACAATCAGATTGCTGAAGTGAGCAATATTGCTCTCTTGCTCGATAGGGAAGTTGCAGCATCGTTTCCCAGAAATGCGTTGTACATTCTTTTACAGCGATACTGTTGGTCTTCGAGCCGCGGCAGGATGCGCACCGGCCCTGGAAAACTGAGCAATGTTTTTGAAGAATCACAACTTTATAAGGAGAATAGAGCTTTGATCACAAAAGGGTACAAGATGCAGCTTGCGGTTAAGTATTTTAAGGTGCCCTGTACACAGGTGAAGGCAATTGTCTACCTCACGGTCGCATCTGCACTCAAATGTGACGTGACTCCGATTTTATCTCAACGAGTGGTAAAAGTAAGTCTGAACGCCTTTCCCGTAAATGGCTTAGTGCCGGTAAGGCAAATAGGTAAGAGTATCAGGCCTAAGTCTCGCAAGGGGGCAAAACCTCATTTTGAAAACTTGATCAAAACTGCCAATCAGCACTCCACCAAATCCCGGCGTTTAAAATTCAATCTTTATTTTCGGGTTTGACTAAAAGCATTGTCAAAGAGTATAATTTTAGGAATGTAAACCAGAAAATGCTAATAAAATTTGAAAATATAATGTCTGAAGAGAATGACGAAGACAAGCGCAACAGCAACTCAGTTCAAAAAGCGGCCAGGGATGCTAGCGTTCAAAATACCACAATTAGTGAACACTATCATTGTATCAAGATCATCCTGATTCAATTTTGGTTCGAGAAGCAAGTTTAGTTGTTAATCTATCACTGGGGAATGAACAACAACATGAGAATTTTTGACGAAAACAGTGGATGTAAGTAAACAAATTACGAGTAAAAGTATCACGTGCTGTCATTATTTCTAATCCGTAGCAACGTCACTTCTTACAGCGGTAGAAGGACAAGAGAACAGAAGCACAAAGAACACAGTTTTTGTGATGTGCACGCTGTGTGAACAATCAATTGAACATCAACAAGATTGATTACCAAAACTTGATAAAGTTTTGCTATGTTGAAAAAGTGCGCCACTCCCAGCTACTTGATGTAGGTGACAAAAACTTCCGCATTATTCGCAATTTATATTTTGAGCAAAAAGCAGCCATCAAACGAGGTGTAAGACAAGGCTGTGTGATGAGTCCTAATCTTTTCAACCTGTACAGCGAATTCATCCTGAGCTGCACCAATCAACAGCCGCCTCAACGTGGTGGTGCGGTCCCCGGCCCCGTTTGGGTTGGGTCGAAATGGCTGTTGGCCTTCCCGAGGGTCCCAGTTACCCCGGGCACTCCCCATTCATTTTTTCGCTATGCTGCCCCCTGAACGACCGCAGAAGGGCAGCACACAGCATCTTTAAAATTGTTCGCTTGTTTTCTCTTTTTCTTCTCTCCTGCCCTACTCTTGCCCTCCTTCGTCTCCTCATTCTTCTTCTTCTCCTGATGAGCGGTAACGTTCATCCTAACCCTGGCCCCATCTTTCCTTGCTCTGTGTGCGCTGGAAATGTGACCTGGCGGGGCAAGTCGGTGCAATGCTGCGCTTGCTCCAAATGGGTCCATCTAAGGCGCTCACAACTTTCTTTATCTAACTTCAGAGCTTTTGGCAGCTCTCACTCTTGGAGCTGCCCCCCCTGCCGTAACACTGTGACTCCCCCCTCCTCGGACTCCTCCGGCACGTATACCTCCACTGTGGAATCTGGCCCCCCCTCTGCTAATGCTGCACTCTTGCCCCACCCTCGTCTCCAAACTTCTTATCCCCCATCTGCCCATCTTATATCTCCTTCCCCTACCCTTCCACCACCGTCCCTTGCTCCTGGCTATACTTCTGCACCTCCTGCCTCCTCTCCTCCCCCTGACTCTCTCAGGGTTCTTCAATGGAATGCTGGAGGTCTTCGAGCCAGGAGCACTGAACTACTTCACTTTCTTTCATCCCATCCTGTCGATCTTATCTGCATTCAGGAATCCAATCTTAACTCCTCTTCCTCTTTCCGGATTCCTGGATTCTCTGTTCTGCGTTCTGATCGTACTCACTCCCGGTCTGACATTCTCTCTTCTGATGCCTCGCATGCCAGTGGCGGCGTTGTCATTTTCGTCAGACAGAGCCTATCCTTTTCTGAACTTTCTACCACCTCTCTTTCTTCGCTCGATCCCTACTCTGATTATGTAGGGGTCAACATCTCTCTAAACAAATCCTCCTCGGTGTCATTTCTTAATGTGTATGCCCCGCCTATTCGCTCCTCCCCAACGGATGGCAGAACCGATTCCTTCTCTCCCTCAATTCTTCCCTCCTCCAGAAATCTCTTCATTCTGGGGGACTTCAATTGCCATCACCCGCTTTGGGACTCAAGAGGTACTTCCGACCCCCGTGGGGAGGAAGTATTCGACTGGGTCATCTCCTCAGACCTCCTCCCCCTCAATGACCCTGACACACCCACCCTTCTCCATCGCTCCTCCGGCAGTCGCTCCTCTCCTGACATCTCCTTTGCTCCTTCTACTCTTGCTTTTTCTTGCTCCTGGGAGGTGCTTCAGGACCTGGGTTCTGACCATCTACCAATTCTTCTATCTATCCCTCTTTCTCCGGTCTTTCACCCCAACGAGCGCCCCCCTTCCTTCAATTTTCAGAAAGCTCGCTGGGATGACTTTGCCTCCTACTTTGACTCTCACTGTCCTACTGCAGAGGAATACTCGTCTCTTTCTCTTTCCTCTGCAGCTGCTCTCTTTACCTCTCTGGCAATGAATGCGGCCAAATCTTCCATTCCTTTCGGCCGCATCAAACGCCCTCCTAAAGCCTGGTGGTCTGCTGAGGTGGAAGAAGCGGTTGGTGAAAGACGCAAGGCTTTCGCTGCCGCTCACAGAAGTGATGAAGATCGCCAGGCTTACATCTCCGCCTCTCGACGTGCCTCGTCGGTCATTGCCAAGGCCAAGGCTGAGGCATGGCAGACGACCTGCACTTCTCTTTCACCTAAATCTAATCCTAAATCTGTGCACTCTCTTCTTCGCTCTATTGCTGGCTCTCCTTCCTCGTCTTCTTCCTCTCCGAACTTCCCTAACTGTTTCTCTCCCAGGGAATCGGCTTCGGTCTATGCCGCTTACCTGAGGTCTCACTTTTCCGTGTCTCAGCCAAAGGCCCTGCGCAGCAAAGCCAGAGGCTACCTCACTGAGCTCCGCCGAGCTACGTGCTCTGTGGAGTTTCACTCGTCCTTTTGCTCTCCCTTCTCTCCCGCTGAATTTCTTGCGGCTGCCTCCAACCTCTCCTCATCCACTGCCACTGGCCCAGACAAAGTTGCCTATCCCATGCTAAAGCATCTTCCTCGCTCTGGCATGGATTTTCTTCTTCACATCTTCAATCTTTCTTGGTCTTCACATTCCTTTCCTTCCATCTGGAAGACATCTTCTATTATTCCCATACATAAGATGGGAAAACCTCTCGACTCTCCTGCTTCCTTCCGGCCTATCTCTCTCACCTCCTGCGTATCAAAGCTTTTTGAACGCATCATTCTATCCCGTCTTCTCTTTTTTCTGGAATCTAATTCCATTCTTTCTCCCCGCCAGGCCGGTTTCCGCCCTGGACGGTCTACACTTGATCAAATTCTGTACCTTTCTCAGTCCATTTCGGATGGGTTTAACAAACCCAGGCCGGGCTCTCGGACGATCCTGTCTACTATCGATTTCTCTAAAGCTTTTGACTCTGTGTTGCACCCCGCCCTTTTCCACAAACTCATTTCGGCTGGCCTCCCTCCTTGCTTTGCTCGTTGGACTCAATCTTTCCTTTCTGACAGGCGCGCTTCTGTGGTTTTTCAAAATCACAGAAGCCGTTCCTTTCGAGTCCGTCGAGGTGTTCCGCAAGGATCCGTTCTTGGCCCTGTACTTTTCTCCCTCTTCATCAATGATCTTCCGGCTTCTCTGCCTTCTTCCGTCAGCTGTTCTCTGTACGCTGACGATCTGGCCATTTGGTCCTCCTCCCCCTCGGTCCCCACTGCGGTGGAGGCCACACAAGGAGCTCTGTTTCGATTGGAGCGCTGGTCTGAGTACTGGTGTCTTCCTCTCAATCCGAGCAAATGTGAGGCCTCCTTCTTTTCAGTGGATCCCCACCGGGCTAACCTCCAGCCCAACCTCCTCCTACTCGGCTCCCGCCTCCGTTTTAATCCTACTCCAACTTTTCTTGGGGTCACCTTCGACCGCACTCTTTCCTTTTCTAGGCATGTATCTTCGCTGAAGGCCAAGTTCTTTCCCAAGTCTCAAGGCCTTACGCTGTATCTCTGCTTCCTCTTGGGGCCCTCTAAGGAGTCCCTCTCTGTTCTGTATAAATCTTTTCTTCGGTCCTTTCTCACTTACGCTTCACCCGGATGGTTTCCTTTCCTAAGCGCTACCAATATCACCAAATTGGAACGCCTTCACCGAGCGGCCAGTCGCGCCATCACCGGCTGCCTCTCGTCGTCCCCTATCCCTCTACTACTCACCGAGGCTTCTCTACCTCCCCTACGAGTCACTCTGACTCACTTCACTCTTTTTTCTCATGAGCGGGCTCTTCGTCTCCCAACCTCCTTTCCCATCTCAGGTTTGGCCAGACTAGGAGTGAAACCAAGACTCTGCAGATCGTCCTGGAGAGCTTTTGCGTCCACTCACCCGCTCATGCTTCCTTCTACTTGTTCTAGGGAGGCTCTTGTTGCTTGCCCTCCCTGTCCTCCTTGGAATCTTCCCTCGTTCACGGTGGAGTCCACCCTTTCCACTCTATGCTCTCGCTCTGATCCCCCTCACTCTCGCCAAGGTGCGGCTCTCGCCCACCTTGACTCTCTTCCTCCTCATAATCTGGTACTCTGGACAGACGGCTCTGTTCCTTTTCCTTTTGGCAAGGGCGGCTCCGGCGTTCTTGCCAACTGCTCTCTCTGTGGCACTGAGGCCACTCTTTCCTTTTCGGCAGGCCCAGTTTGTTCCAGTTTTTCCGCTGAAGCCTGCGCCATTCTGCACGCTCTTTGCTGGTCTCGGCAACACCATAAAGTCTGCCATTTTTCTTCTCTTCTCCTCCTGTCTGACTCTCGTTCTGTCCTCGCCACCCTGTCCTCTCCTCCACCTTTCCTGTTATCTCAAACTCTGTGGCAGATCTGGCAGGAACTGTCCTTCTTCTCCTCCTGTTCTATCAGGCTACAATGGGTCCCCGGACACTCGTTTGTCCCGGGGAACGACACAGCTGATGAGCTTGCCAGACGGGGAGCGCTGCTTGCGCCCTCCGCAATCCCTTGTAGTCTCTCTCCTCTTATCTCTCGTATCCACTCTCGTCTTATCTCGGACTGGAGGCGTACTGTCTCTTCAAAGTATTTTGACACACAGGTTCCCTCAATTTCCACTGAGGAACTTGTGCTCCCTCGTCATGCTCGCTGTGTCCTCTCTCGTCTTCGCTGCAATGGACACAACCTTCTTTTAGGTTCCTATCTCTCCAGGATTGGCAGAATCGAGAATCCTTCTTGCAGCGCCTGTGGACACTCGTCCCAGGACATCTCTCATCTCATTCTGCACTGTCCAGCTACGGACTCTTTGCGCCGCTCACTCTTTGGCGACTCTCTGTCTCTTTATGACCTCTGGTCCAGACCCTGGGGAGTTGCCCGGCTTCTGGGGCTCCATGGTCTTCCGCCATGCCCCCATCCCTCGGAAGGGGTCGGGTAAACAACAACAACAACAACAATTCATCCTGAGGGAACTGAGGAGGTTGGGGAGAAAATTCAGGTAAATGGCAGACGCATAAATAACATCCGCTATGGCGACGAGTCTCTCTAAAAGCTCAAATATACCCAGAAAATTTCCATTGTGAGGAGATCCTAAGACTTCTTCAGATCTTCTAAAAGCAAGATTCCTTTCCGATAGAAACAAGGCAACGTCGATAAGTCTCTCTAAAACATTTCTCCAAAAACGTCTTTCATTGAAAAAAATATTCATCTCGCGTTTGTCGATAGTGGATGAATTTCTTATCCCTTCAGCTAGCAACATCCATTGACTGCAGCATTCTTGGTGGGAAATGCCGTTTTCATGGTCTTTCAGTTTTTTCGAAAAACCCTCCCATGTATTTATACCACTACAAAAGGGGCTTAGTGTTTTTCCAAATAGCTTACAACAAAAGCAAAAAACTTGATCTGATTCCCCACAATAAACTAGCCACGACCGTGAAACACTTTCACCATTAGGTAACACACGTTTATAATGGTTGGAGGAAAAACGTCGCCTTGGAGTTGTGTTATTATATGGAAAATTCATTATTAGTTGATGTGGTCCACGCTTTACTATATGACATCGTTGAGCATCAGAAATACTTTCAGGCCATTTACATGGGTCATCAGAGATAGGGGTAAATTGAGATTCAGTTATTTTTGATATTGAAGGTTGCGTATTGGCAGGTAAATCACAACTTAGATTTTCTGGAAATTCACAATCACTTTGATGCTGATCGTCATAGTCTTCTTTTTCTTGTACACTGTAGTTTTCTTCATCCCTCTCGGTACTAGTGCCAGGTCTACTCTGCTCAGTAATCTTGAAAAAATCTGTCATCTTGGGCAATTTCGCTACAGCATCTCGAGCAGTGGCTGCTTCTTTTCTCTTTTGAGCACCACTTTTTGAACGTTTCATTCTATACAATGTCAATAAAATACTTTATCTGCACTCTGCAGTGTATATATATATTGTCCCGGTATTTATAGCCAAACAGAATTCCAGACCATTCTATGATTGTTACGTAACAACGGCATTGTTACGTCAATCGAATATTCAAGATTCTACCAGAAAATCAATCGAAATATTCTAGATTCTGCGAGATAAAATGACGTTGCATTCACTTATGATGTCACAAGCCAATTTCTTCCTACAGTTTAAATCGGTTGTAAACAAGTCTGCTGAACTGAAAATAGTCACGTAGCCAAAAAGCAATTTCAGACTAACTTGGGCCCCCAAAGTTGGCCTAGGGCCCCCCAATTGGGGGGTTTGGGGGGCGGCTGCTACGTCTCTGCCTCGATAGCCAACTTGAGCTTACTATTAATAAAATACCAAATATTTCCGGCGCCACGAATGACTTGCAGTCGTTTCTTGAGTTACTTTATATTCTTTGTACAGTCTGTCACCGGAAAACACGCGTGAGCATGTCTCCTGTAATCTGGAAAAATCTAATAAGTTTATTGAACGCAAATTTGAGAAAACAAATAAAAAGTGTTTTGTTTCAGAATAAAGCTACTGAATATGAAATAAAACTTTTTTTTCAATTTGAATGAAGATAATTAAGGCTTTTTTTGGTGCATTTGTTTTTTTCATATTAGCTGGTTTATCCGGGTGACAAAATGACTTACCGGTACTAGATTTTGCCAGATGAAACCAATAGCTCTACTAAAAATTTCCATGTACAAAAAGCTAATACAGTGGAATTCGGTTAATAAATCCACGGTTAATAAATCCAGCCGCTTATTACATCCAATTTGCTTGGAACGGAATCGTCCCAATCCTTTCCCGTTATAAAAACTTCGGTTAATAAATCCAAGCGTGCTTTCTGCAGTCAAATTTTTCTTCATTATGTACTAATAAGTACAATATTGCAAAGTGTCGAAACAATATTGGATTATCAGTTTCGTATGGACAAGTACGTACATGTCCTTGTGTACTGGTAGGCCTAATCAAGCAGACTAATTGAACTTTTGAACGCAGATTTTTCTGTGTCGAATAAATACTGAAAAAATACTACATTTTGTGCATTTTAGAAAACGCCGTTTATTAAAGCCTATTAAATCCAAAACCGGCTGTCCCGAGGTGGATTTATTAACCGAATTCCACTGTATGTAATAAATAGCACTTTACTTCATTAGTTACAAACCGAACAAATTCAGGAGAAATACAAAAAGAACTTGAAATGCAATTTAATTGCATCAACCATTACTCAAAGTGTTCAACCAGATCATCATTTCCGTGGTTCATTAGAATTTTTAACCTAAATTTTCCCTTAGCTGCGCGTAATAAATCCACCAGTTTGAAAATATTCTGACGTTTCACGCGTGGAATGACTGTTGGTTGATTTGTTGTAGGCGGAGTAATGTTCAATCTGAACTTAGGTTTCAGAAAGTCTACTTCCTGGTAGTCTCTATACGCAGAAGTGTTACTTTATCCCGGTCTTCGCAGTAAGGAGTGCGAGCTTCTTTAGCCTTTTTCTTATGATCTTGGCCAACTTTGCATTGCTCACAAGCATCGACATCATGAGCTCCATCAAGGTCTTTGGGGTGTGTCCTGTACTTTTCACAAACTTCAAACTCGTCCTGTGATGGTTTGCCAAAGCCAATGTTCAGAGACGTAGCAGCCGCCCCCCAAACCCCCCAATTGGGGGGAGCCCAGGCCAACTTTGGGGGCCCAAGTTAGTCTGAAATTGCTTTTTGGCTACGTGACTATTTTCAGTTCAGCAGACTTGTTTACAACCGATTTAAACTGTAGGAAGAAATTCGCTTGTGACATCATAAGTGAATGCAACGTCATTTTATCTCGCAGAATCTAGAATATTTCGATTGATTTTCTGGTAGAATCTTGAATATTCGATTGACGTAACAATGCCGTTGTTACGCAACAATCATAGAATGGTCTGGAATTCTGTTTGGCTATAAATACCGGGACAATATATATACACTGCAGAGTGCAGATAAAGTATTTTATTGACATTGTATAGAATGAAACGTTCAAAAAGTGGTGCTCAAAAGAGAAAAGAAGCAGCCACTGCTCGAGATGCTGTAGCGAAATTGCCCAAGATGACAGATTTTTTCAAGATTACTGAGCAGAGTAGACCTGGCACTAGTACCGAGAGGGATGAAGAAAACTACAGTGTACAAGAAAAAGAAGACTATGACGATCAGCATCAAAGTGATTGTGAATTTCCAGAAAATCTAAGTTGTGATTTACCTGCCAATACGCAACCTTCAATATCAAAAATAACTGAATCTCAATTTACCCCTATCTCTGATGACCCATGTAAATGGCCTGAAAGTATTTCTGATGCTCAACGATGTCATATAGTAAAGCGTGGACCACATCAACTAATAATGAATTTTCCATATAATAACACAACTCCAAGGCGACGTTTTTCCTCCAACCATTATAAACGTGTGTTACCTAATGGTGAAAGTGTTTCACGGTCGTGGCTAGTTTATTGTGGGGAATCAGATCAAGTTTTTTGCTTTTGTTGTAAGCTATTTGGAAAAACACTAAGCCCCTTTTGTAGTGGTTTAAATACATGGGAGGGTTTTTCGAAAAAACTGAAAGACCATGAAAACGGCATTTCCCACCAAGAATGCTGCAGTCAATGGATGTTGCTAGCTGAAGGGATAAGAAATTCATCCACTATCGACAAACGCGAGATGAATATTTTTTTCAATGAAAGACGTTTTTGGAGAAATGTTTTAGAGAGACTTATCGACATTGCCTTGTTTCTATCGGAAAGGAATCTTGCTTTTAGAGGATCTGAAGAAGTCTTAGGATCTCCTCACAATGGAAATTTTCTGGGTATATTTGAGCTTTTGGCAAGAAGTGATCCGATCCTAAAAGAGCTTCAAGACAGAATCAAGAATAAAAACACTAAAGATCACTATTTGAGTCCTACCATACAAAATGAACTAATTGAATTGCTAGCGACAGAAGTTGAAAAAGAAAATTTACAGCAATTGAAATTGGCAAAATATTTTTCTATAATTTTGGACTGCACTCCAGATATGTCACATCATGAACAAATGTCTGTCATTCTCCGTTATGTACTATGTAATGAAGAAGCTGCTGTTGTTAAAGAAACATTTTTTGGCTACTTGAGAATAAGTGACAGTACTGGGAAAGGCTTGTTGGACGCTTTCTTAGAAAAAGCGACCGAACTGCAACTCGAATTGTCTGATTGTCGAGGTCAGTCATATGATAATGGTGCTAACATGAAAGGAAAACATTCTGGGGTCCAAGCAAGAATGCTAGACATCAATCCCAAAGCTGTTTACGTGCCCTGTGCAAACCATACCCTTAACTTAGTTGTTGTTGACAGTGCTAATTCATCGACGGAAGCATTGACATTTTTTGGAGTACTTACAAGGTTGTATGTGCTGTTTTCTTCCTCTGCTCAGCGTTGGGAAATTTTGAAAAAACATGTGGAGCTGTCCATAAAGTCACAATCTGATACTCGTTGGGAAAGCAGAATTAAATGCATCAAACCTCTTCGATACAATTTAAAAGAGGTGTTGCTGGCACTGAAAGACTTGGAAGCCATTTCCATAGAAAGAAAAGATGGAAGAGCTGCCTCAGAAACAAAATCGTTGATAGCTCATTTATCAAAATGGAGTTTTCTTTTGTCGGTGTTTATTTGGTATGATATCCTATTCCAAGTCAATAAAGCAAGCAAGATTCTTCAATTGTATGGAGTCTCCCTTCATACAATGGAAACGGAAATCCAGGCAACTGAAAAGTTTTTGCAAAACTATCGCACAACGGGTTATGACAGTGCCGCAACATCTGCTGTTGAAATAGCACAGGAATTGGATATTGATCCTTCTTTTCCTCCGTCAAGAAGTGGAAAGAAAAGAAGATTGTTTGATTACCAAGGTGAAGAGGAACAACGAGCTACTCCTGAACTGAAATTTAAAAGCAACTTTTTCTATCCATTAGTAGACCAGGCTATTATGTCAATAAAGGAGCGCTTTAATTTGTTACGTGAGGTTTCTTCCGCCTTTTCGTTTTTGTACATACGAGACAAACTTTTGCTTGTGCAACAAGAAAATGCTCTTCTTACTTGCTGTAAAGAGTTCCAAAAAAAGTTCGGTGACATTGATTCTGATGAAATGAGCGCTGAGCTACAGCGGTTTGTTTTAATTTTACAAAAAAAACGCAATCTCAATACGGCTCAAGACTTTCTGAACTATCTTCTAAAGACTCATTTATTTGAATTGTATCCGAATGTGTACATCGCACTTCGAATCTTACTAACTTGCCCCGTGACTGTTGCCAGCGCTGAAAGAAGCTTCAGCAAATTGAAACTGATCAAAACTTTTAATAGAACGTCTATGACAGACAGTAGACTATCTTCATTAGCCATGTTGTCAATCGAAAATGACTGCGCCCGATCTCTTGATTATGACAATGTCATAACAGCATTTGCGAACAAAAAGGTTCGCTCCAGGCTATTTAAATGATACTGTGTTTTTATAACTTTTTCATGTTTTTTAGTGTCATTGCTTTCGTTTCGCAGTGTCTGCATAAATGTCCTACTGAACTCTGGCATCGGTGCCGAATTTTTTATGACTTGCACCTTCGGTATCGGCATGCTTTATTCTGACATTAGCCTGTTTACTTATGTACAAATTGTGGTGTATTTTCTTAATGCAGCTTTTCAATTTTACACCTCTAAAGTGATATGACCTGTGCGCAGGGGCTCTTGCGCTTACTTTGGGGGGGGCCCGAAGTTGGAGTGCTACGGGACTGCCAATGTTTTCTGATTGAAACCCTTGCTGAAATACTATATTCGGTAACTGATATCTCCATGCGTCGACTTATAGTCCTCCCACATAGCGGTGATTGTCAAATGGGGCTCAAGATACCGCTTGTTGGGTGCATTCTGAGATTTGTAGTGGCTAATCTGGGGATGATAGGACATAATATGCTTCCGAATTAAGTCTTTATCAAGTTTGTTTTTTGGAACTGTCTTTCCACGATAGTCTTTCATCACAGTCCCCACTTCAATTCCTTTGACGCTAACAGAAGCAGTGAGTGGTAAAGTGAATGAGAACTATTGTATTGGTTTAGAGCATTTTTCCGGGTCATTGCAGGGTTAGCAGGAATGTGACTCTCAAACCACAATCTTCTTTTGGAAAAAATGAATCCCAGAACGATTGATTGATGAGTATCTTTTGCTCTTGGGTAAACTTTTAGTCAGTCACTTCCTTTTACAAGTTTCCTTGCATCCATTGAGGAATGGGTACTTCTTTTTATTATAAGCCTTCTGATCTTCTATTTGACATCTTTTTCTAGAATAAAAGAATTAACTCTTGATGATTCATTTACTCCACAAACTCTGCAACAGAAATATTTTTTCTTGACCTATTTTAATTGTATGCATGGCTAAAAAACACAAACAAAGTGATAAAATAGCTACGGCCTTTATAATGATAGTATCATTCTACTTACTTTGGCCTTGCTTCTGGCTTCTGTTGAGAGACTTCATTCATTTGTTTGTTATTATGATTTTCAGAACATTCTTTAGCAGCGGGCTTGGCTGGCGTTTCGTCGATATCACTATCAGAGCTGCCCTTATTCACGTCTATCTCAGAGTTTCTGATGGTTATAGCAGGCATATTGTTCCTCACATTAACAGGCTTAAATTCGCTGGAGCTGTTGCTCAAGGTACTCACCGTGACAGTCTCAGCTACGGTAACACCAAGATCATTATAACAATTTTTAGGTTCTCGGCCTGCAACAGGTGTAGCAGGGGTTTCATCGAAGCTGCCTTCATTCATGTCAGTCTCAAAATCTTGCTCGTAGGTTAAGGCAGGCATGTCTGTCCTCAGATCGGCTATAACAGTCTAACCAGGTCTAGATTCATCAGCGATGCTACCTAATTTGGTATGTATAATCTCACTAGCCGGCTTTGCCGGCGTCGCCCGGCAGGGGCACTCCATCAGTATTATCGGGGTTTAGTATATCGGTTCAACAGGCCAAGCCGGCTTCACTCATCGGGCTCTTGTGAGAATAAGAGCGAAAAGTTAATAAATTTTATGCACTTCCACAATCCTTGTACACGAAATTGTGATCATCATATTCTCCTAATCATGACTGGCAATGCTCACAAAGAATCTTGCCACAAATTATTGTTAATACTTGTGAGGGAGCAGTGATAGAAACAAAATCAAAACTGATTGTGGTGGCCAAATGGTGGTTGCTTTTATAATTATAGAAATAAACTACTTAATGGTAAGCCTATTTTCCGATGTGGTGTTGCCCCTTTCCTATTTATAAGCTATTAGTGGAATTTAGTTACTAATTTGGCTGCGCAATTGGTTTTGTTTCCGGCATAGCGACAAAAGCGGCTATTGTTTTCTCTATATTTAGTTTTACAAGTTGTTGTAGTTACGGTTTTATGTTGATTTTTTCTTAAACTTGGGGTTTTGTTACAATGCTGTAGACTGCAGAGTATAGACATAAATACCTTAACACGCAGCATATCAGCATAAGAAAAAATCTTCGCTTTATACTGTATACGACGGCGTCACCCGAAGAGCCACCATCAGTAACGTCGGGATTGAGAGTGTCAGTTCAGCCGTCCAAGTCGGCTTCGCCTATCAGGCTCTTATATGAAGAGCAACCAAAGGTTTATGTGTTTTCTGTACATAAGGCTTTCACGACTTTTCGTGCTGCTCTTCCAAATACAATATCTCATTTCAAGATCCTGGCTATGCCTTAGGTCTATGTGCCCTGTTCACTGCTAACACGAATTCGAGGGAGCCTTGCGTTACACGTAGTTTGGAAGTAGAGAACACATTTCTAATCTTAAGCTATTCTGAAGCAAAGTAGCAGAAATGCCTTTCGTGTGGTGCGATTTCACACAGTGACGTTATTTTCTTTTGATTTACCCTTAAACTTTCTCAAGTCCTGGCTGGCTTCGCATCATGTAGCATGTTCTTTTCTCTCTGCTTGACATACCTTGGGGAGGTAAAAGAGTCTTTGGTTTTCCCCAAATGTTTGGTTTGGTTCCGGTAGCTCTATAAAGCTATTATAAAGTAAAATACCAATAATGTGTTTCATGTGGTGCAATTTGACACAGTGACGTTGTTAATTTTGATTTCCTCTCAAACTTTCTCAAGTCCTTACTGGTAACGCATTATGATTCAAATTTGTTTTTCCTTGTTTAGGTATGCTTATAGAAGTTAAAATAGTCCTTGCTTTTCCCAAGTTTTCAGGTTTGATTCCGCTAGCTCTATAAAGCTATTATCAAGCAAAATAGTAAACATGTTTCTCCCAAGTATGGTGCGATTTTACCCCGGCAGGCATGCTATCACCTGTGCCAATTCCAAACGTCTCGATTAATGCAGCCGCGCAAGCTTCACCGTACAAGCATTTGTTAGAGCCACAGCGAAATGTTTTAGTAAATATAAGCCATAGTTCCTGTACATGTAATGGTGATTACGTTGGCGTATTAATCAAGACTGGAAGTATTCAAAACGAAAGAATGATGACACAAACTATCATTCGTAATTTTCAAAAGTGTAAAGGGAGTGAAACATAGTCAAATTGATGGCGTCCCCCAAATAGTGGTCGTTTCGACTCATAAAAAATGAGGTATTTAGTGGTAGGCCTATTTGACAATTTGGTGGGCCCGCTTTCGTATTAATATTTGTGACATTAAGATTTTTGCCTGCGCTGTTTGCTTTAATTCGGCCATAGCATGAATAGGCACCATGCCATTGCCCTAAGTCATATAACTCATTGCAATAAATGCCTAGTAAGCTTGCATAAATTGACGTCGGCTGAAGAATATGATTTGTGAGTAGCGTTGACAGATTGAAATCACTTGAAATAAGACAAGATTTTAGTTTAAACTCCGCTTCACAGTAGCACTGACATGGGGTATTACAAATCTCGATTCCGGGATTTGATGCTGCGCAGATCCAAAAGATAAAGGGCGGTGCGATTCCCTAGTTGAAAAACGGCTAAAAACTATAGATCTATTAATTTACAAAATCATTTAAAAAAAAAGATTTGTGTCTAAACTGGCCAAAATAATTGCTTTTAAATAGTTCTCCGAAAAATAGGGCAAAAACATTAATTTTTCGAAGTTTATCTCTAAAAATACGTTTAGCAAGTGCACAACAGCCTACAACCGTTGATTCCTGGCCAGAGTCATTCTTTCAACACCCCTGGGTCTTATGTCCAAAGCACCAACCTTTTGTGGTTGATTTCAAAAAAGGGTTTGAAAAGGGACCGCGCTGGTCCGAAGTTTTTTCCGGTTGACTGAAATTGGTTCCTCTATAAGAGTTTGCACTTCCCTATTTTTTACTACTGGAGCGCATGACAAAAACAGTTTTTGATTTTTTTCCGTGGCCTACCTCCAAAAAATCTAATTGAAATCACTTTTTGATGCTGAAAAAATAGTGCAGAGACAAGTGAATAGTTTTTAGACACCGCAGTGGAAATACTTAAATGCGCTTGGTTGGATTTTAAAACGTCACACACATCTTCAGAAACCAATTTGTGCTGCAGTTGTTTAAGTTTGGCAACCAGATGTAGCGGCTGCAAGTGTTTTCACGCGATGAAAACACACAAGAACTCAACAAACATAAATGTTAGAAAACAATAAACATTTGTGGCGTCCGCATTACTCCTAACCAGAGATAAGAAGCAGCCCATTTATTTAAATTTTTCCAGATTTTTAGAGCTCGACAAGAGTTCGACTAAAGTTAGAGTAGTTTTAGTTATGTGCGTTGTTTTTGAAGAAAACTTAGCACTCCGTTATGGCTTTGAAAACAGGAAGTAATTTCGTTCTTGTTTGATAACAAAATAAGAAAAAGCGATTAACATTGTAAGTTGAAGCAATGATTAAACGTCAATGAAAATCGAAGTTTAGGGAAATGAAAAAGCATTCCTTTGTACACTAAAGTCGAAAGCGGAAAAATTTTAGTTATTACATGTGAAAATAGCTCAACACCTGTTTAGGATAAAAAAAATTGGGAGGCCATAGATACGATTTCGTCCATAAAAACCGGTTCAAACAGCTCTCGCGAACTTAGGTTACCGCCTACCTTCTCTTACTGATGACGATTGGCCTGTATGCATAAAACTACTCGTGTCAAACACTTCTATTTCAAGAAAACAGTACTGCGAAGTAGCTACAGAAACATAAAAGAACATTAATAATAAAACATTTCATCTTTAAAACACTCGTATTTCACCGAGATTTGCAATGCATTTACTGCAGCATACCAACACAAATATATTGCATAACGAAAAATTTTTTAACAAAGCATTATTCAGATGAACGAAAAATGCGCTTTGAAGATGATATAATAGGGTGGTTCCCTTGCGTTACTTTACAAGCGTATTCTAGTAGCAAAATGCGAGCTACAGCACTTTTGAAGTGCAACAATATGCTCCAGCCTTTGCTTGTAAATCCTGCGAGAGAAAAACAGCATCAAAAGAAATCGGAACTTAAAATTAAAAGTCCTAACAGCGAGTCGATTGACTTTGAATGATATGATTATGTCTTGATAATGAAAGTCTGTCGCCTCTCGAATCGCTGAGGGAATGCCTCAGGGTTTTATCTCGGGACCTTATCTTCGGACTTTGAATAATATCGTTACTAAAATGGCCCGAGGTTCCCGATGACGCATTTGATGACATCATCGAACTGCCGTCGCTGCCCGTCAACGTCCTCGGCTTGCCGATGACGTCATCCATGGTGACGTCATTGCCGACAAACATATCATCTCGATTTCGTTTTTCGTGCTTGTTCAGCTTATAATAAGAGATATTTGAAGATGAGGTGTCAATTGAGCAGACCGAATCCTTGCGACGTGGCTCTGTCTTTGATTGCCAAGCAGCAACTGACTGAGACTTGGAAGACAACAGAGGATCTCCTGTTGACAAAAAAATAAAAAGTTGAACGAGTACTTAATCAACTCCTGAAAGTGCGCCGTTCACACCATAAATTTCTTGGTCAGAAACCTACTAATGAGCACCGTTTTGGGAGTGGTAAACCTTGCAAAGAAAGCTTAATTGCTGACGTAGGACGCGTTGAAGATTGCCTCCATCCACATTAAACAAAAATGATCAATTGCTTGTTTGGAACTCTACTCTAATAGGCCAACTGGTTACGACCCTGAATATTTCGTTGGTTCACCATAGCCTACGAACAGACGTGCACTTTTACCTTCCAAAGGCATCCAGCATGTGTCGCTATGTCCATGTGTGATACACAACTCGGTACACTGCTTTCCAAAGTCAGAAGTGGGATTATAATCTTCTCTGTTAAGGTTACGGCAATTGAGAGAAACATCTAAATGTATACCATTAAAACCATGTGGCATGGTCAGTGCTACCAGAGGTAGAAATCGGCTACGCGCTCTACCATCGGCGCAATTGCTTAGTGGTTTAAGCGTACACTTTACAGTCGGTAGACTTTCGAGTTCAATTCCAAGTCGGGTCAGATCAAAGACTTAAATAACTTGATATTCACGGCTCTCTTGTCCAACGCTTTAAATTAGAATAAGCGTAAAGGATTTTGTGTTTTATGCTGTTTTGTTTTTTTTTGTTTCCAAGTCTTAGTACTGTAAAGAGCCTGGAAAAGACCTACCCAATGTGTTATGATGACATGGTCGAAACATCACCGCCCGTTAACCGTAACAAACTATACACATTCTACAGTGTTATTGCTTGACGCGTTGGCTAACCAAAGTAAAGCCAACCGCATGATGAAATTTCAAGCTATAGGTAGAAACATTAGAGATCAGGCACCGGGTAGACCCGGTGTAGTAAAACTGACCAGCAGAGTCTTTGTTTGACAGTGAATATGAGGGTATTTTGGTTGAGAGCTCTCATCAAATATGGGAATCGTGTAAACCTAAGTCAAAAATGAGAAAATGGCAGTCTACTTTAGGAGAAGTGTTAAGACACAAAAAAATATCTGAGCTCTACAACCAACCTCTTGAAGTACGGGACGGAGGTATCAATGGAGGCAACTTTTTCCGATTTTCAACCTGAAAAAACAAAAATGATTGTTGATAGAACTGCAGTTACGTACGGTACAATTATGTCACGGGTTTACAATCAGCAGCGAGGCACGATATACTGAGGCCATGCTTGTCCTCAAAAGCCTGGAAGTTGAACGCTTCGAGTTCTGTTGTACGCCTGAAAGAAAGCGCTGTTTCGTCATCTATAAGAAAGTGCTTTTATGATATGCTACCAGCCCAAACAACATGTTCATAGCTTAATGGTCTATCGCCTAATCATGGTCGCAACATTTAATCCAAACAAACAATTTTTTTTCCTTACTGAATGCATCTTTTGAACTTCAATAAACGTTTTGTTTTCTTTTGGCGAATCGGTCGCTTCGCAATATCGATCCATTCGATCGTGAGCGGCGTTCGCACTGGTTCGATTGGTAGGTGATATTTCGCTGAAAGAAAACATCACTTGACTGGAAATTTACTTTCAACGCAGAAAATTTCTTTTTTATTGCATTGCACGAGCGGCGTCGATGAGGCACTCAACGACTTTCTTCATTGATTGCAATACCCCCCCGACTCTCCGAAATTGAATCTCGGTGTCCTGGACAACTTTGATTAGTCGGGCAAACAAGCACACTCACAGTGAATTTTCATGCACTTTTTCACCACAACGAAGTGAGTCGTGATGCGCGACTCGAGTCCGGTCAGTCAAGTTTGAATCATCTTCAACATGCGAGCTGGCGGAAAGAGTCTGGCGCGCTTCGTCAGTTTCCTGCAAAGACAATTCATTTTCTTTTGATACACAACACCGGACGGTGATTGGTGTTAGGCGACATCTTACTTTTTTGTTTTAGACTGACAAATGCTTGAATTAGGCTATGATCATGACAGTAATTTACAGTTATGCCTACGAGTTGAGTCATATTTTTGTTCTCCAGTAATAAAAAAAAATTTGTTAGTCACGCTAGAACACGGCTATGTTCAAACCCGCTTCGGAAATACCATCACTGCTGGCACAGTGCATTTCAATTATTACCAGTGCAATCAAGGGGTGGGAAGTATATAGTACTGTAGCTTTCTCACAAAGTGGTTGGCGTTGGATTTGAACGGACCATGCAATTCTTGCCGCCTCAAGTTGACAAGGTGGTCGAGTGGATTCTGGCGCTTCGTCACGAAAAGAGCTTCCCGTGCTTCACCGGGTTAGAATATTAAAGCTGCTCATCCAGCTTGTCGTAAGAGGGACTTTTGGTTGCCTATCCGCCTTAATGGAAGGGTCACCAGTCAGTGATTTGTAATCATGACTGGCTCGAAATGCACTGCTGCTTTCTGCTCTAATTTTAATTGTGTTGACGGTGTGAACCTGGGTTGCCGTTCCTTCATCCCAGGAAAGAAGGGGTAAACTCACTCAAAACAGCTACAGATAACCAAACTATTTTTTATGAAAGTAGCAAACGCATACTCACACAACTCCTCTCTTTTCGAGCTTTCCGTTTTTTCGCGCACACCACTGCCACGATGACAATAACAAGAATAACCACAACCGCACCGACCGCTCCCGCTACAATCAAAATCATGGTCGATCCTTCTTCATCGTCGCCGCTCAGGCCATCCTGATTGGGGGCGTCCGAGACCGGGGTGTCAATAACGTTAACGTAGAGAGTCATTGACGTCACTTGAGGGGGATTTCCCGAATCGCTCACCTGTTAAAATATCTTTAAAGTATCTACTAATAAAAAACAAATGTCTAAATTGATCACGTATGCTTCCTCATTCCTCCTCTATTTTCAATTTTAAACAATTGATCTCTGCCAACTAATCTCCCCCAAAAAAGTTTTCACCCTTACATGAACAGAAAACAAACTTAACTTGAACAAAAATATTACTTAAGTTAACGAAGTTTCGCATTCGAAAGGTTGATCTTCAAAAAAGATATATTCACTCACGCACAAACGTTTGACTCAGTCGTGGTCGTTAGTGAAATAGAGTCTGTGGTGCGGTCTCCAATAGTGAAAAGAATGTGCACCTCTAAGATGATCTAAAGCCGACTTTTCAAAGCACTGTGTAGAACACCCTTCAAAGGTAATTTTTATCCAAAATTATAATCAAAAGCTATGTTGTGGTTAAATCTTCAAAATTGGACTTTGAAACATTTCTCAAGATTGCTCGTAAATTGATTGCAATTCCTTTAGCTTGTCAATGAGCCAGCAAAAAACCTATTTTACAAACAACTAGTTAGTTTTGCCAGCATCACCCGCATGGCCCCATGTCAGCGACATCGGGTTGATAATATCTGCTCAGACAGCTACGTCGAGTTCACCCGAGCAGGAGTTGTGAGAATAGAAGTGAAAGTCGGTGTATTTCTAGATATCTAATTCTCGTTCCAAGATCAAGTGTTCTTAAAAACAGTTCTCAATTTGAAAAAACTATGCGCTGAATGGGAGCAATACTTATTTCTATTATACAAATCTCTATATTCTTTTAAATGAGTAGCCAACGGGGGTACAATCTAACTGAAACTGGGAGGATGGAAACCCCAGAATAGCGATTGTTCTACCAATACAAAAATTGGGTATTGGCCTATTTCACAACTAGGTGTGCTCCTTTTCGTAATAAAATTTGTGACTTCAAGTTTCTGGCTACTTTTTAGGTCTATGCACCCAGGTCATTCCTGACACGTAACTAGGGAGGCAAAAAAAGTCTTGCGTCTCTCCTGGTTTTTAACCTTGACCGCGGTAGGTCTATTGAGCTATTCTCAATCAAAATAGCAGAAATCTCTTCCATTCAGTGCGATTTTACACGTGGCATTATCTTTCGATTTTCCCTATAACTTTCTCAGTTCTCTGCTGGCTAAACCTTATCTGCCCCGTTCACTGCATAGGCGTACCCAGGAGAATTAAAAGTCTTTTGACTTTCCCCCAAATTTTTAGCTTTGATCCCGGTAACTCTATGAAGCTATTTTTAAGCAAAATAGCAAACGTTTCTACCAAATATAGAGCAATTTCCCCCGAAGGGGTAACCACCAGCTACCCCCCGTTAAAAAGTAGTTGATTCAGATAGCTGCGTCGGCTTCACTGAACAAACATTAGTACGAGCAGTTACCAGAAGTTGTTGTAAATGGAGACCATAGTTCCGTACTCGTAACGGTAATCATCTTACTCTATTAACCAAGACTGGTAGCAGTAACAAAGTATCATGTACAAACTATTATTCGTTCTTTGCCGAAAGTGTAGCTGGGGAGAACAAAGACAAAAATGGGGTGGTACCCAAACGGTGGTGGTTTTCACATCTACAGAAATTACCTATTTAGTGGTAGGTCTATTTCACGACTTGGTGCACCCCCTTTGCTATATATACGTGTGATAATAAGTTCTTTGGCTGCGCTATTTGCGCTAGCTTCGAATAATTAGAAATAAGGCCACGCCCTTCCCCGAAGTCATGCACCCGATCCAATTACGCCTATTATGCTATTTTCACGCAAAAGTGTTCCCTCTCGATACAATTTTACACATTGATAGGCCTACTGATTCATTTTGATTTTTTAAACTTGGTATTTCGTAAAATTACTCTTGAATTTGAAGTGGCATTCACAAAAAGCGTATCGTCTCACACATTTCACTTTATCACACACTAAATACGGAAGGTGGGGAGCACAAATTTAAAATTGGAGCGTAGCATACAGCATTATGACGTCTCATAGTTTTTGCAGCGTTTAAAATAAGATAGAAAAAGATTGTTTGAAACTAAAAAAAAACGTATAAAGAAACGCTTTTCGCGTTGTCAATTAAGCTAACGCTGTAGATTTGTTATATAGGAAGCAACTTATCAATATATCTCCAAAAAGCTTTCAAACACGTTTCTGCAGTCAATACTTTTCGAAAAAATTTAGAATTAGTATACCATCAATCGTTTTAACGTGATCTCACCCTTTAAACTTGGAAAAAATTTTGAAAATTGTTACATTGAAAGCTGGCTTTCGCTTGGGTAAAAAACTGTCTTTTCCATCAAAAAATGAAAAAAAAAATTATGTCACACTGTAACAACTACAACGTCATTACCCTTACCACACTCACCATGGGGCAGTGATCAATCGTGCCAACTTTAAAATTTGTACATCCAATACTTTCGGAGAAGTTAAAGTGCTACATATTCAACAAGGCGCTTACAGACAGAACTCTATTTTATGGTATAGATGTCAAAATAACATACCGAAATTTTCATTTTATAGCGACCGAGGTCACTTGGATCCGAGCGGTGTTCAGTGTCAATCGAAAACTGGCCGGTTACTTTGTCAAGGTCAAACAAGTTGTAATAGTCGTAGTGGTAAGGTGCCCTTCCGTCTTTTTCCACAATTTGAAAAGAATAACGAAGTTGCGTTTCTTCATCCACACCAAAGTCAATCGCCTGTGAACGTACAAGGTCATATATAGCACGGAAAAATGGCAAAAAGTTTCCTTGTTCCATAAAATTAATGCAAAGTGGGAATGGTGGTGGATGATTGATGCACATATGTGTAATCACCTAGTACAGTGCTTTTTAATTTTTTCCGCAAAAGCTTTTTGCTTTTGACAAAGCCAAGCTTCAAGCAAGATCTACCCGAAATTCGCTTTGTCCGAAAGTGAACCGAAGCTTATTTTGTAAACCGACGTTCTAAGGGGGAACACAATTGCATACGAAGTTTTTAAACCCAATATTGGTCTATCTAGAAAATAATAATTTAAAAGCTGCACCTTTATTGTTGTGAATGTATTATTTGATGACACAGTGCTGGCATATACGGTTGAATTGTCTTTCTTTGGACTCACAAACGTCGGCGTGTTATCGTTCACATTTTCTACTCGTATTTCCAACTTGCAAGTGCTCTGTAGCGCCGTCGGGTGGCCGCCATCACGAGCAGTGATGGTGAGCTAAAAAAAAGAGTTTTGTGAAGTTTAACAGTCGCGTGGTACTCTAGCTGAATTGCCAATAAAACCATCACATGCATCAAAAGATCTCGGTGCTCTGAGGAAATAGAAAAAGGCATGAGAGACAAGAGCAGACTTTACGTTCCTCTGATGCTCCTTTATACTTAATTCAACACGAAATACAACCGAATAAAACCTGCTTTGGGTTTGCTTGAGTAAGCCACCCGGTGATAGCTACTTTGTAAGGTGATTTTACGATAACTTCCTCTATATTTAACTCACATTCAACTCTTTTGCCAGGCAGCGTGGTAGTTTAATATTGAACAAAAATTTTTTTGCGCCCAGTTTTACGATGAGACAAAGTTCAAAAAATGATCTAAAATGACAGATGAAATTCTGACATTACGCAAGGGGCATGTTTTGCGAACCACAACGACCTGCTAGCTCAGCTCACAATACGGCTATCATGCAAAACCAATTTTTTTTCGTTTTTTTTTCGTTAAAGCGTTATTACGCTTTAGGAGATATTTTCGGCAACTTTTTTCAGCTCGTGATAGAAATGTACTGTGCCAGAGGTCCCAAGATACAAGGCATCAATTATCTTTACTCACCTTCCACAGCTTTCTGCTTTCGTAATCCAATGAACGAATTAGTGTGATAGCACCACTAGACGGCTCGATCCGCACTGGTAACACGTCATCGGTATCGTCATCGACCTCAGCCAACGTCACACCGTAAATGATCTCACCGTTCAAAGACGGTTCGACTTCGTCATCCTGCAAATATAGCAATTGGATAAGTTGAAAGAAAGTGCACGTAGAAATCACGTGAGAACTCTTCTTTTCCAATCTCAGATTGAGCATTCTACAGGGTGTTTCAAAAAATTTGACACCATTTTGCAATCTAATTACTTTGGCAGTTCCTGTTTAAATGACTTTAAATTCATACAGCATGTGTAGAAACAAGCCAAAATTTTGTGTTCAATTTTTGATATGTTTATCTTTTCAGATGTAGAAATTTCTAATTGATAAATTATTCGCACTGCGTTTAAACCTGTGTGTTTAAATGGTATTCACCAGCAGAGAAAAGGCGTTTTGTGTGTTGGAGTATGCTCGAACCAACTGAAACAAGACTGTGCAGCGTGCGTTTGTGAGATAATTCTCTAAGAAGTCACCAGCAGCAAAGCAGATTTGGAGTTGGAAAAAGAAATTTGAAGACGAAGGCTGCCTGTGCAGAGCAAAAGGATCTGGACGACCAGCAGCAGCAGATGGAAAGGTCGAGCAGATTCGCCCAACACTCTTGCGAAGCCCCAAAAGGTCTATAAGAAGAACAAGAATGGAGATCCTGATACCTCCAACGACAGTTTGGCAGGTAGTAAGGAAACGTTTGGTAATGAAACCTTACAAACTGCAGGTCGTTCAGGCCATAACTGCAGCTGACAAGCGAAAGCGAAAACAATTCTGTGTTGATATGCAAAAGAAACTTGAAGACGAGCTCAATGAACGTCTAGTGTTCAGTGAAGAAGCCACATTTCATACGAATGGCAAAGTCGATAGGCATAATGTTTGCATTTGGGGCGAAGAAAATTCCCATGCCACTATTGAGCACGAGAGGGACTCACCAAAAGTGAATGTGCTTTGTGCCATCTCGAAAAACCATGTTCATGGCCCATTTTTCTTTGAGGGAATGTGACAGGCGATGTTTATCTGCAGATGCTTCAAAACTGGCTAATGGATGAGCTCATTGCAAATGAACATGAAGATTTCATTTATCAACAGGACGGTGCTCCACCTCACTGTGCGGGCTTATCTCAATGACAATCTGCCAAGGAGATGGATCGGGCGTGCTAGTGGTGAAGACAATGTGATGTTGAAATGGCCTCCACGTTCACCTGACCCCCTGCAATTTTTTTCTTTGCACCTAATTGGCAAAGCAGCATACGGCCGTAAGGGGCATTAACAATTTACTAAAATGAATTAGGTGCAAGGTTTACAATTTCCATATCTTCGCCTATAATTTTCAAATCTATAATTTTTTTCTCTGGGGAAATGTGAAGACCTTGGTTTATGTCCCCCCTCTTCCTGCAAATGTAAACGAGCTCAAACAAAGAATCACTATCGCGCTGGAGACAGTTACCCAAGACATGCTGCATCGTGTTTGGGAGGAGCTAGACTACCGACTTGACGTGTTCCGGGCAACAGGCGGTGCGCACATTGAACATTTGTAAAATCTTTTATGGAATTCATGTGCCTTTAAATTTCTTATTCAAATTTACAGGAATAAATCTTGTTCTGGTCAACATTAAAACCTGTTGAATTTCATTTGATTTGACTATTAAATTTCTGTAATATTTACATGTCAAATTTCTTGAAACACCCTGTACTTAAGCCGCAAGAACTGCAACAGCACTGAATTTTCACAGCTGCGTTTGTGAATTAGTTTTCTTAACTCAGTAGGATGTCTCACTCGTGACACTACGAAAACGCCAATGACAACCGTTAAATTATACCTTTTTCAAGAAAACCGTGAAACTCAACAATTAGCTCCATGAAATTGTAGTGAATGACTACCAAATGCACTGCAATTCAACTTTTATAGGTCCTACAAGAAAATTCTTTCATTCGCGATGCCTGGCCAATACCACCGGAAGGTTACCATTAGCATGCAGGCATAAATAGCTGAACCATCTCCGTACTGCCATCGGGCCATTTCAAGACAGGAGGCCCAAATGGGGTTGTCAATTTCCAAGACGTGCAAGCGTGATCACGAGAAACAAATCGAAGAGCACAACTGCATCCATGTCTCATCCTTCACAACTGAAGTGCTGGTCCTGCGAACTCAGATGACGAAATACTGACGTGGACGTTCGAAGTGCGACCAGATATTTGGCCTCGCAACAAAGTCCTCAAGCAAAAGAAGAAATCTCCCCCACCTCTGACAGACGCCAACTCGGTGGCTTTGTTGCATCTCGATCGGTTGCTCGTGCCTGTGTGATCACAGAACCAATCTCCAGATCCTCCGGAAGATCAAACACAAGATCGGAGTGGAGGAACTTGGGAGCGTATTCGTTTACATCCAGAATGATAATTGTGATAGCGGTAGCAGATGACCTAGTAATATTTGAACAATTTTTTTTATTACGGACATCATCACAGTAATCATACGTATAAATGAGATTGTAATCATTCTAATGACGACGTCACAATTTTCATAACCGTGATGTCATCTCTCATCACAATCATTATAATGTTGACGTCATACAATTATGACTGCTTTTTACCATGTCACTAATAATGATGACAGTGCAGCTTCCAGTTAATCGGTTTATCTGCTTTTGAAAGAAATGAAAAGCAGCTAAATCTGTCAGTTTGGGATGCGAGTCAGTTTCAGATGCCTGCCACTTACTTCGGAGGAACACCTTTGTCAGTTGCTTGTATCAAGACGTCATAGCGTCCTTGTTTCTCACGGTCAAATTGAATTCCAGTCGTCAGAAGATCTTCGTCGGTGATCAAGAATTTTCCCATTTCTAAAAACATGAAGATACAGCAAGTAAATTAGTGATGCTTAGACCAGCAGTGACATCTTAACAACATGTATGGGTGCCGATGGCTCACAAGACCTAAAGGCCATTTTGCAGCCTCCCAAAATTCATTTTGAATTTAACGAGCTGAACAAATTCTCATCACTTTTTCACAAGCCTTGAAGGTTGCTGTCCATCGCTTAACCCACAAGGTACGACCTAATCTACCTGTATAATTGCCTTTCTTGTCTTCTCGTTCTCCCACCACTGTTTCGACGCTCATCGTCACATCTCCGTTCATTCCCTCGTCGGCATCTGTCACTGTGATGTACGCGAGGTATGTTCCGACCGACGCATCTTCGCTTACGTAACCTATGACGTAGCAGATAGTTGATGGCGCAATCTTACAACTTACTTCGCATTGATATCGAATGAAATCAAAAACAAAGCATCATTCTTCGTTTGGATGTAAGACAATTATCAAAAATCAAAACATCATGTTAAACAATTGTTTTACATCCAAACGAAGAATGATGTTTTGATTTTCGGTTTCATTCCGTATCAGTGCAAGGTAACAGCGCAAAAAGACAAAGTGATACGCCACTTCTGAAATGACGAAGTTTGTGATCTTCAAAGAAAGTGTGTGACAACACAAAATATCTACTTGGTGCTTAACGCCATGGTCTCGTCCTACACCTATGACGAGCAACTTGCGACAAATTGGCAACTGTAAACACTAGTGAGCTATTCGTCGCATCTTCAAAAAGCCATTCACTGCAGCTGTGATCACGAAACAACCAACCTGTGCTGCCTACGCTGTTAGTGATGTAGTTGACTGTGATGACAGGAGCATTATCATTCACATCTTGCACTTGGAGGATGAGGAGCGCTCTCCCCCTCCTTGGGTTCTCCTCATCACCATCAACGGCTTCAATGAAGATCTTTAATCTGAAATTAATTGGTCAACCGAAATTTCGATACGCTACAGCTAAAGCTCCAAGCAGTTACTGAAACAGGTCATCTGAGGATAAGCCTAGTTACAAGCAAGAAATGGTCTATTACTTGCAATATATTTAGAATATCACTCCCAGCTTCGTTATTTTTTTTTATGTTACAAGTTACAAGAGCTAAAGGTAAATCATATTGCTTGGCCCTTTTAATGAAATTGATTTGATAGTTGCAATCATACATCTTTTAATTGCTGCTTAACTTGTGTAGCCAAACAACGAAGTGAGGATCCACCTTCTTTGTGTTCATTAAGATCGTGCATCCATCTCAGATCAACTATCAAATACGTCACAAGAGAAAAGTGCCCATCTCAAGAAAGAGCTGATTTTGCCAACCTGGTTGCATTATTTCTTCTCCTCCGGTCTGGGTGACCTTCGCATTACCCAACGATTAACATCGCTACATTTATCTATTTTACAGTGTCATGCACAAAGGCAATCTACATGATTGTTTGATCAGCCGTTTTTCGGCACACATAGGGCAACCACGCCGGATTACAGTGGTGAATAGAGCTTACTCGTTATGGATTTTATAATTCAATTTTCCTTCAAGGTGGACAGCTCCTGTGTTCCTATCAACCGTCACCGGATATTTTCGAGTTGCGGATTTGGAATCCCGTTGTGATTCCGCAAAATTGTCAGGAATGACGTAATGGACTTGACCACGTACACCGCCATCGCCGTCCGTCGCGTGAACGACAACGATGGTTTGACCGATCGGGGCGTCCTCGCGTAATTTCACCGAATATTCCTGTAGATTCAATCAATCAATACAAACCTTGAGCAGTAGTTACAGCGGTGCTTCCTGTTTCGAGCGCTGTTCTAGATCTCAGGTTTGGCAGCTTTCACATTGCAACTACTCTTTAGCCTTTAATATCTTGCGACGGGGTGTAAGTTTTGGCGGACACAAAAGGTCGCCAATCACCAAGCTAGCGTCAAACGTGTGAATTGCCTGCTAACCGGAAATTCAGTCAAACAGCAAATATTTCCAAGAGAATAACACGTAAAAACGCAAGATAACACCACACATCGGTTGAATTCCTCAAATTCAGTACAACATTAATTATTTTGAATCTGCGATAGATGTCCATCTTGCGGATATCCAAAGGTAAAGCTGATATTGTATCTAGTGATTCCCCAGAAAAAATTTCATTTCTTACCTTATTGTACGAATCTTTCTGTTACAGCGGGAAGCACAGTAGACTTACACTACCTCCTCTTTTCGTAAATGCCGATTAATTAAATCATAGAGTAAGAAAACTAACCGTTTGATCAAACACAGGTTTGTTGTCATTTTCGTCCTCAATTTCTATACGCAAGTTCATGGTCGAGCTCCTATGAGGAATACCTCCGTCACTGGCGCGCAGTATAAGACGATGAAGTTTATCGGCTTCATAATCTAAAACAACAACTTACTAATCATTAATCGCTAAATGAACAGCGCAGAGGAAAATGGTTACTTTTGCAACGCGATTTTTTCTACAGACTCGCACGACAGCAACACAAACACATGTCCGCCCCTGCTTTGGTGTTTCAATGTTTTATAAGCATCGCTTCGAATTACTTCCGTAACATACACGGCTCCTTAGAACACACTAAGTATAGAATGCATCGTAAAGATCGATTCCAAGAGCGTAAAACTGTACGTGAGAGATTGCGAATAATCTTTGAGTCTGCAAGCACACGCACACGTCTTGGAATTTGTTACTTTGAACCAGATATGTGAGCGAAAAGGTCAGACTGCTAGGCGAGTCAAGCAAGCAATGAAATCTGACCACGTTAAGCTAATTGTGTGGTTTTTAAAATTTAAGAGGTGAAGTTAAGGTGGGTTAGAAAGCTAATTAGAGGCAATACATCAACTTAATAACATCGAAATGTTACTTCTGCAAAATTTCTGATCGAAATCAACAATGAAAGTGTATTTTAGAATCAGCCTCTATAATATGAATTAAACCACAGTGACACTAAAAGCTTGCTGTAGCCATATCATGCTAAAATCTTTTGAATATTTGTAAAAACACACTTCAGGTGTTTCTAACGGCAATCCAGTTTAGGATCTAGTTCGGTACTCACCAAGCGGCCTTGCAACCACAAGTCTCAAGTGGGAAAAGCCACTGACGTCTGTTGAGTGGCTTATGTTAAAGTAGTCGCTAGGTGGGACTAAAGAGTAAGTCAGAGTTGCGTTTCTTCCTGCAATAATAAACGCGAGTTCAGCTGAAGCGAGACGATTCGGACATTGGGAGAAGCGAGAATAAAAACATCCTCGAGCATGTGATCTTAACTTTCAAACCAGGCAAAAAATGAAGGTTGAGGCTCAATTGTTAATAGAAAATTTGAAGCACTCTTGAAATTTTTAGAATAAAAAAGACAAGATTTCGCCGTATGTTCAACCCATTAAATTAGGGGTTCTCAACCGGGGGTAAATTTGACCTGCCTTGGGGGTAAATTTTATTAGCAAAAAATTCACATTTTTACCTATTACAATAGGTATTTGTAGAAGAGAAAACATAAAAAAAAATTTGGGGGAAAATTTTACCTCTGAATTTTGCCAAGGGGTAAATGAGAGAATAAAGGTTGAGAACCCCTGCATTAAATGAACATATCCCAAATTTCTTTTGTTACTGCTTGAACATATGCCACTGCTGCCGCAAGCGTTATCTCTAATTGAGTGGAATATCAAACCACAGTTGGCGCGGTAGTAGCATAAATGGTTTATAAATCTTTAGACGCTCGCAATTATTCTGCATTCTTAATTGTAAGGCAACAGCAAACAAGCGTTTTTATTGACCGTCATGGAAACCAGGAAGTATTTGGAAATGCTGTTAGACACATTTGTGGTTGCCGTGGCAACTAATCGGTCTGACACCCTCACGAAAAAGCTAAAAATAGGCTAATCAACACCAGGCGACATGCCTTTGTCCGGATCGGTCGCTTGAAGGTGGTCAAGGTTGACCTCTTTGCCCACCAATGACGTTTCAGCTATGGACAGGTCAACCACCTTGGACGGAAACGAGGGTGTATTGTCGTTAACATCGACAAGATGGAAGTTAATGGTTTCAGGCCTCGGTGCGGCTGGCAGATGCACAACTACCTGAATAAAAAAAAATAAGTTATGTCTGCTTGCTTTCGACAAGGTCATTAGAAAAAAAGATTAAATCCCTTTATGAATGTTGCTCAACATTCTATTCCCGTTCGCGCATTGCAGGGTCTCTTAATCGACAAAGAATCTTCTTCTATTATTTGATTTTTGAATTACATATAATCTTTAAACCCACTTTTTCTTTTAGGAAGAGTCGTAGAGGCAGAAACCCTCATCCTCAGTTAATCTCCAACTCAGCTGCTTCAACCCCAAGCCTTGACTAAGCCAAGTCGCTTTTAATTCAATTCATCTCGGTTAGCTGTGGGGGACGATTTGAGAGTCCCCGACAGAAATAAACTTTACCCAACAACTTAAGTCGATCGCTGGTTGTAATATGACGTTTACCTTCAATACAATAAAGCAATCTTGCGCGTCCCTGCACAAAGTGTCCCTGTCCACTCTCCTTCGTTGCTTCACTATTCCAGAGTTCGAATCCACGTCAATCCATTCTACAGTTTGCCGCGGGTTGCCATTCAAATTTAGAAATTGGTCCACAACTTGGAATTTGACATTTTGAAAGCCGCTTCTCCACAACTGCAGGCGTTCATACAGATCGAGTATAACAATGCCTGCCAAATAAAACGAAAGGATATTTGAAAAAATAGCCTACACTATGAACCATAATGCAACTGTCTAGTTTTACCCATAGCAAAGATGTCTTGTCTTTTATGCTGTTCACGAATCCATGACATTTATAATTAAGCCATGTTGCAAAGAAATTTTAGACGATTAAATAAAGCAATCTTTTCCTGGTTTGCTTCTGGCACCTGTTAGACAACCCCAGCTCTACTTGATTAGTGGCGAATCGATTACAGATTACAGTTAAAACCATTTTACTTTCAGTTTTACACTAATTCATGAGCATGACCGTACTATGGCAAGAAGTTGCCAAGCCAGCATACGGCATGGCAAGAAATTTATTATCTAATTTTTGAAACAATAAAGCATGTTAGAAACGATTTGGCAACAATTTTTGCCATTCTCATCATGCATGTGCCTCTTCCACAGGACGAGACGCTTCCACAACATTGTCCGCCATTCAGCAAGGACACGTAAACAGCACCAAAAGTCAAGCAACATCTAAAAGTACAATCAATATTGTCACTAATGGGGGGAGGGGAAAGTCAGGTGACTCTTAGGCAGAATTGTCTTTTTTTAAAAAAAGGTCACAAACCAATCATTTTCAAACGCCTAAGTCACAATTTGATGCAACATTTTTTGATTAAATTACGGACTAAAGCAGTACCACCGAGTACAATGAAGACAGAGCAAGAATAGCCCTTGAATCAGCACGCACCTTCTCCTCCGTGCTTTCTCTGTGCTGCCTGGTCAAAAAGATTAATATTTTTTGCTACTGGTTGATGTTCTAATCGATTCATTCAGCAACAACTTACCACCATGTTCAAAAAGAATGCAAAAAACAATTCAATCTCACCACTTGGAAGCTCTTCTTCTAAGTCCATAGCGATTGATCCGTAAGTGTCCGGAAATAATCCATAACAAATAATCAAAACTAGTAAATGAATTTTCATTGTGTGAAAAGGCTAACCAATTTCATATATTAGTCATAGGTCTATATCTTCAACAAGACAAAAACCTATAAAGAGCAAATTACACAGTACTTTATACAAGATACTGCACTAGACTGGATTTAACGATTTGAAAAAGCAAACCTGTGATGCCATCAACAGTAGGCTATTACTTACTATATTGAATCTTTATGTTTCTTCCATTGCTGACCGTATGGCAAGAGATAAGAGCACACCGTAAAAGATTTTTCGCAACCTGGTTTCATCAAGCCAGGCATGAAAAAATCGTGAGCCCTAAGGACGACATTCGTGATACCAACGTGAATTGCCGGTCGCTGGTCCAAGGGGGGGGGGGGGCACAAAAAGCTTTTGATTATTGGGTGAAGTTTGAAGTAGTGAGTACTTCGGTCTCTAAATTAAGTTACAGGAAAATGGTTTTAGACCAAAAAAATGTGCTTATCTTGGCGGAAAAGTTCGGTGTTACTGCGAAAAATTTGAGGAACGTATCTACTATTTCCTAAAACTGAGTCACAGTAATACACCATCACAGTTGCCAGCTTCACGTGTGAAAAAATCCGAAAAAGGTCCCAAAAAAACCCAAAATGGCTATTTTTGCGTAAAAAATCCTTAAACGTGGAGATGCTTTCGGCGCATCAAAAACTTCAGATCAATTTAAAAAGGTTACCAGTCAAAAATTATCAATATCTACAATGTACAGTGCGATCACGAAAAAAGGCCTTCATCCCACATTCCTCAAAGTGTTTCAAAGTTCCGAGTTAGATCTTTAAAAAAGTAAGGATTCTCACCAAACTTACTCGCATTGTCACAGCGTTTGAAGCTCTCTCTTCAAACTTAAAAAATTTTTGTCAAAAAACATCGCCGAAAGAAATTCCAAGATTCGATGATAAATACTAAGTTCACTTTGAAAAATCCCAAGATTTTTCCAACACATCGGGCGAAAAAAAATTCCCAAGAAAATCCAAAGTCACCTGAAAAATTGATTTTGGATTGAATTTCCAAGATTGGCAACTACGTACTTCATCTACTGTGCACCAAGTCCTGCGTTTGTAAACTTACAGCCGTTTCTAAGCCGCCTTGCTTCTGCTGGTGTCACTCTGTAATTAAGCTGGAAAAATGCCCCGTTTTGAACTAGTATCGCCGCTTTTCCGGCTTCCTGAAGTTACAGACCTTCTTTAATTGAAGTTATCGAACTGAAAATGCGACCTTTTTCGAAAAATTGCTTTTTTGCCCGAATACTCTGAAATACCAGCTCGATCGTCGCATTGTTACGTCGATGGAAAACATAATTGCTGTTTTTTTGAGATGAAAAGACTTGTAGTAAAATGAGTTGCACGGGCAGCAGTGTTCGGCGCGGCAGACCGGGAATTTGCCGCGACTGTTCTAACTGTGGTCACGTTGAGTTTGACCGGAATGCACAGAGAATCCATGAAGCACACCGCACCGACCCCGTTCTCGGAAGACCAATTTCACAGTTCAAACAAGACTCACTGCTGGATTGAACCCATGCTTCCCCGATTAATCCCTGAGCAATGCCAAACATTTGGTGCTATGTTTTTGCTGACTGTTGATATTGTTGCTTTTCACCGTTGGCGTACACATATTGATCTAACGACTCGCACTGTAATCACGTTGGAGGCTAGGTGACACAAAAAATTGGAGAAAGCATTGCTTCCAAAGTCTCAATAGAGTTCGACAAGCTGTTTAAAAGCAGCTATATTATATCAGCTTCAGTAAAAGTTTACTTGCAAAATCCCCAGAAAAGCCGTTCCAGCTGAAGAACAAGAAAAATGCTGGCTAAGTTTATAATTACATATCCCGGCTAAGACGCGACTCAGCTAGTACTTTCTGCAACAAAAATCACGCATACACACCCCCTTTCTTATTTCAGAAACAAACAAAAGACACGGGTGGCATTTTTAATTTCACATAAAAAGCTTCATTGCAGATACTGCTGCTGCAATTACTGCAAAAAGAAATGTGCAAAACATAAACAAACCGTTAAGCTGGACCAGTTACAAGTATGGCTTAAGTCTAGGCTTTTTCTATTATTGCAAAGTTGAGGGGATCAAAGTTGCTGGCCTATTTTAAGAAGACTGATGGTCCTCTGGGCGCATATTTGTTTCAATAAAGGCGTTGCGTTTGATGTGACGTTGGGAATAACAACCAACGATGCCTGTACATACTTCATAGTATGAACAACAGACAGTGATAAAAATTATGAAATAAACTGATAAAAATCAATCAGGAGTTCCTTCCCAGCATCGTTAAATCGATTCCATCAGTAACATCAGCTACAATTTATAGCTTCATAGGCGTCATACTTTGCGCACGCGGGTTCAATTCTCGCATCAACACTCTTGTCTAAACCAAAAAAGTGATAAATATCTTAACCCTTTCGAAAAACCTAAAATCAAGCAGTTTTTCTATCAAAAAACAATTTTTAGGCACCAAAAGGGGACTTGCATGTACACAAAATCAGCTTAAAATATTTTGGATACATTCACATAAATTCGATAAATAAAACAGCGGTAGCACAACCAAAAATAAATTCTTTTCAGGGAGGATCAAAAATACAAAATTTGTTGGATGACCTTTCTATTGAAGGTACATATAATTTGGCTCCCATTTTTGTCAATTTTACTTCAAATTTTGTCATTTTGTTGAATGGCAGTTTTTTAAGATCGACGTTTTGTAGATGTAACAACCAAAAACACCTTCATTTCTTGATCGGATTCCTGTTGCGCTACAGCTATGCATATCACTTTGTTTTGGTTTTATGTTTGGTGGTTTTGAACATTTTTAGTTATCAGGCTTACGCAAGCTATGAAAATTGATCTGAAAGCAATTTAACATCACGCTGGTTATAACTGGGATAGTTAAGATAATCGCATTTGGCAGTTTCACAAATGTAAAAGCCTTCTATCACCTGTCATAATAGCACAGGTGCCGCGGCAGGGGACTATTTTAAATTGTATTCGCAAGTCACTATTACCTTAACAAAATATGCTTTCAAGTTTAGATTGTCGCATGGGCGGCAACACTTGAAAGACCTCGCCAAAAAATAAAAACACGGACGCTCGGAAAGCTCACACCGATAACAAAAGAAATGACAATCCCGAAGTCAAGTGTTTCCTGGGCGAAAAGTTTCATTTTCGCAACGAAAGGAAGTGTTTCAAACTCGCACAATCAACTGAACGGCTTCAAGCTTGACTTTGAATAAAAACTCTTAACGCTTTAAGTTTAAGTTTAGACATTTTTCGGAAACATGGCGCGTGTGGCCCGGCACTTTTGCACAGTACTCAAATGGACAATAAAAAAGCAATTTTGCACTAACAACGGGCATAAAAAGTCAACTAGGTGAAATTACCTTCTGCAAACGGGCGCATTAGACATTTCACCACGCGTAAACAAAAAGTTTAGGCGGCAGGTGCAAGTAAATTGAAACAGTATAAGCATGATAAGGCCAAATTCAAATATTTTGGGTGATACAATCTCTCATCTCGCTACGTGTGTACAGCGCGAGCACAGAAGATATGGCCCAAATATACATAACCCTACTTCAACACTATCACGTTACATTGTGGCAGAAGCTATGAAGATTTTTATCTCACGCTCGGTCCAAAACAAGCATAAGCTTAAAATGACAGAAGCTCAAACTGTTTTTTGCAATTAACTTGCGTTAAACCCTTTGAAACGAAAGTTAAACAGTCTAGAGTAACCAAATGCAAGATAATAACCTACAGCAGCAAACAAAACACTAATATCAACAAGATTTGTTGAAATGCATTAAAAACAAGTGCAACCCAGTAGCTCAACGACATGATGGTCGTCAATCAACTTCTAAACGCCTATTTCATCTGTTTTAATCGAAAGAGAGACGTGACAAACTTATTTTTCCTAAACTCAGTAGACACTTCGATCCAACAAACTAAAATGGAAATGTTCTCTTCCAAAAATATCAAACTATCCCAATTGCGTGTAACGTAACAAACAAAACGTTGCTTTTGGACAATGCAGATGTATCACGGATTAAAGGCTAAGCTATCGTCACCTCTAGAAAAGGCATCCATAACCGCATAACTTCTCAAAAAATTAAACAACAAGCCCAACTGCCGACATTTACAAGTTCAAATAGTAGCTTTTCAAGCCAACAACCCTTTTCAAGGCAAATAAATGAAGTTTGAAATATCTTTTGTTTATAATTCCTAAATGGTAAGTTTTAGATATTAAAACATCTAGAAAACCAAAACTCCATTTTTCTTTCATGAACTGCAGATCTCCTCTATAGTGCTCTCTGTTTATCTTGAAGCAGTCACTGGTGTCACGAACTCTGGTCAAAAAATATGCTTCGCTGAAAAAACGCCCTCTGGACGCTTCCCGACTGTGAACGGTTGTAGGTCGAAAGCGCCAAAAAAGTGCCCACAGCAACGTGCGGTTGTCGTTTAGTCAGCAACGTGATCGAGTGGGTTTGAAGGCCTTACGCGGTAACAATGATCAGTCGTTCAAACCTCACCACGGTCTCCTCGACGTGCCTTGAGAAAAACACTTTACAGTGATTTTTCCTGCTTGGCTGCAGGCTTGTGTCGAAAACGCACTGTGTTGGAAGCACCATCCTAGTAACTCTGAAGCAAGTCTGAACACAGCAATGCTCTGGTGCAAGAGTCGGTCCGTTAAGTGTAATTTGCAGAGGGTGTGGAAAATATTTACTAGAATAACGCAACTGAAAATCAAAAAATCATTTACTAATTAGAAAACTCAAAAAATATCTTTTACTAAGTTTTTAGACAAAAATAGCTCTTTTTAAAAGTTTATCTCCACAAAAAAGTCTTCTACTTGGTTTCAGACAAAAACCCAAAAAAACTTTTGCGGCTCTCATTGTTCTCTTTTTTGTGGATATCGGACGCAATAGGCTCTTTGGCCGTAAATGGTTCCCGACCTTTGTGCCAGCATAACTAAAAGGTCTTCCTGTGACCGGAGGAAATAATCAAGATGACATTGAATGTAAGAGTCTCAAACAAAAGCCATATTGCGTCCTTCACATGCGAAAGTCGTTTGTAGGTTCCGACAAGAACATTTGCTGCACGCTCACATACCTTGGACTGCAATCAAAAGACGTTTGCAGATCTCGACAGGGGACATTTGTTTCACATCAGCGCATTTTCAAAAAGCTGCAGCGATGTTACAGCAAATAGTCGCAGTTTTGAAAACTTAATTAAGCAGCCAACCTGAGGCAGACTGTTATCGCTTCACTGAAATCTTAAGCTGCCTTTTGAAAACGTGATCACGAGCGACTAAATAACTTCACCCATGAACATGCTAACAGTTCCTTTTGTTTTATGAACTATGCTTTTGTGTTATGAGGTCAATCGCGCCTTTTTTTTAAGCAACTGTACTTCACCCCAAAACGCAATTAGTAAATTAGGGGGGTGGGGAAAAAAGCACTGATTCCCTCCCAGAGTTTTGGATTTGCAGCGGCAATAAATTATGATAACGTCATCATTACAAGCGTAGTCTTCTCTCTTCCCGCCCTTCTCATTTTTGGTGCTCCACGCATGACTGCAATACCATTTTCAAGTCAAGCAATATTGGTCTAAACATCAGGCTCAAAGATAACGACTGATCTACCATTTGTTTAAACAAAAAAATCAACACAGAAGTCAATGCTGCAAAATAACTACTATAGCAATAAAAACAGTTTAAAATGTTGAAGCTGGCTTATCCTGCATAGCACTAACCTGTTTGTTTGATGGTCAACGTCTGATCCGTGACCAGCTCAAAATTAGCTTTGAGCAAATATCACAATCGACCGAAAAACTATTAGCCCACACAGCCAGGGAGGCACGTGAGGTTGTCCTTGCTATAAACTGCATTCTATATGCTGAAGTAGTTTTCATAAATATGGTTCATTGCGTAAAGACATACCAGGGTCGTTAAATGCTTCTTTGTGCAGTGATTAGGAAAGCGTAACCAAATCAAAACAGATAAAAAATTTGCAAAATTTAACAAAAATGAAGACAATTTATTCGCACAAACGTTACGCAAAGCAGGAAAAACACAGAATGACGACAACAAAAAGAGCGCTACACAATACTGTTCATTCGATGAAAATATTCTACTAGAAATAAGCACTGTAATGATAAATGAAAACAGCCTCACGACTCCGAATCACCTCGGATGGCTCGGCCGCCACAAATAACACCCACACTGGATTCATAATTACTTGTCAAAATATTGTCCAAGTTGGAAGGAAAAATCTCATTTGACTCTACGATAGCTAGCATCAGCTGCAAACCAGTGACGTAAGCTGGACACAAAAATCCCACTACCTCCCTTAAATCGTGGATTCAGAGCAGTACACTAAATGATGATGCTGTAATCACGGTAATCAAACGTCACACCCGAACACAACAATTTTGTGATCACTCGTCAACCTCTGGCCAAGGCTAATAAATTTCGAATGTTTTACTAAGACTTCTATGCAGCTACATTTGAAAACTCTCCAAAGCCAGTTTGAAAACTGCCCAAGGGATTATGGCTAAAAAAAAATCAATTTTTATGATAGTTTTGTGATTCAGACGTAAAATAGCCAATTGGTAGTGTCTAATATCAATCTTGCTGAAGGCAGATGGTTAATTTGCGATTGCCTTTGAATGACCAATAAATTACAAATCTACCAAAAAGTGAAATAGAAATAATGATTTTTCTAGTTTTTCTTCACGAGAACGTATTACAACATGCCGGCAATCGATAGACACCAACGTTTGTCTTCCACACAGTACTAAATCTAATTTACCAACTGTTGCAGAGCAAAGTTTCATGAGTAACCTATGGATTTGTGATTTCGTTTCGTGGTATCCTTTACACGAAATACGTTTTCTCACCTAATGTAAGATGGTTGTCTAATCGGGCATGTTGATAAACACCCCTCACCCCTCCACCCTCTGTACAGGATTAGGGTGCAAGCGTACTGTGCGATGCCTCCCCCTTTGGTCTTAATCGCGAAGCATTGTCTCTTTCTCACACGCGCACAAAAAATTTACACTTTAATTCATCCCCCGAAGTTTTAATTAAAAAGTTATTAAAAGGAATTCGCAAGACTTATGAAAAAGATCTTTAGCTCGCTGGGTTTCCCTTCACCCACTTTAAAAGTCGTTGGAATGCAAGTGATTTAGGAAGCGGACATGGTGTACGTGCACTACGACCTTTGGTGGAAAAAGTGCTCTTGGCGTCTGAACTAGCACCTTTCAATCGCGGGGAAATACTCTACGAATTTGGAAAAATTGAGGCACTCATATCATTACAAAGCCTCTTCAATAAAAGCTCGCCTCAGCCCCTACAGGGCTTAATCCGATCCTACTAACTCCTGCGTCCCCCCCCCCACCCCAGACACATAATTTCAAAAAGTTATTTCAATTTTTATCAAAATTGGAATAATGATGGCCGGAAAAATTTTTGGTGAAATGAGCAGTACTAGATAATAATACCCTTTCACAGCTACACAAATCTGCCTCATACTGTGCACTTACGATAACATACCGGTACTGCCGATTTCAAAAGCAGCTGAATCATTGTTGATTGGTGCAGTTAAGCAAATATCAACGCCACCAAATCAAATCATTTTTTAAGAAATCACTTTGAACTTGCTCGAAATTATAGCCATTAATAAAGTAATTTCAACCCTGTAATGTTCACACCCTCAATTAACAAGCCTCGAAAAGTAACGTGTTACCAACACATACCTTGTCCACCTTTGACATTCATTCATTCACGCGTATGAGCTCATGCTCGGTTTGCATGTCTTTCGTCAGACTGGGCCACCACCACGGGTAGACTGCTTGGCCCCACCATCCGTCTGCCACATAAAGACGGAGGCATCCCGTTAAGTGCCTTGCCCAAGGACACAACAAGCAAGCTTGCCGGCTTGTTCTCCACACTATCCCTTATGTGCTGAGCGCCAAGCAGGGAAGCTGTGAATACCATTTTTTAAAGTCTTTTGGTATGATTCGACAAGGGAAATGAACCCCAAGTCTACCGACTGCGAAGCGGACGCTCTAACCACTACACCACCGCGCCGGTGCACCTTTGACATAAACAGCTATAATACAGTGCAGTGGAATGCCGACACCTGGAACGGCTTTAAAAAATGTTACCTAAAAAAATTAGCCTCAATTCAAGAACGTTCTCCAATAAAGTCTACAACCTTAATTCACCAAAATTCGTCCCAAGTGTTCTCTAAAAAGCGTTCACAAAAAGTGTCACCCCAAAATACCGTGGATTGGAAGGGTTCCACCCTTTCTAGAGACAGCGAGGTTACAACTGGTATAGTGTACAGAGAGGTTAAAATAATTACCCCGTGAAAGCTCCACTGCTAGGGAGAATTGAATGAATGACTTAACTCTAGTCACAGTTTTATTGACTTGTCTTGGCCCTTAAAGACTAGACTTGCCACTTGGACACTAAATAACCAGAGATCATAGCTGTTGAGTCGTTGCCTAAAATCAAGGTAGAATTTCGCAGCTATCCTGCCACAGCAATTGTTTACCGAAAAATTTTTCTATCTCGACATGCGGTCACTTCTTAAATCACAAACTTTTTGATGTGGACTGTGGCCTTGCTGAAACTGAAAACAGCGACTCGAATTAAATTATTATTGATGCTTCCTTTTTTTTCTCCATTCGACTCCCTCAAACAATTGGACTGCAGCCTCACTTTTCAAAATGGCTCCACTTGCCCAGTAGTTGAGGTATTTTGACTGCAGAATCGACTTCAAGCACTAGTTTTTCGCACCGGAAAACTTATACGGAATAACACGCAATCTAAAAAGCTATAATTCGTCTTTTTTCTTTATCAACAAATCGCACAGTTCTAAAATATAGCTAAAAGTGTCGCTCAACAATTGTGTATTTACAAGAGTTGGTGTTACAAAGTGTTTTTTACTTGCTTGGCGATTTTAGCTAGGTTGTTGTCAAGCAGGTATTTATCAAACAATAATGATCATACAATAGCTCTTTGTTGTTAGGTAAGTTATTTGTTTTTAGAAAAACTTTAATTGTTGTATGTCATTTTGTTTTAACATGCTAGCGCTTTTGGCACTTAATTGGTGCCTGTCAGATGCCGTTAACAATAATGAAACTAACTTGCTTTTGAACACCACTGCTTGACGCCATGTTTATACGAGAAATTTGTTTGACTTTGCATTCAAAATTCCAACTTTTCGGTTTCATCAAGAGTATAATATGAGACGATACGTAATGCTTCAAAAATTAATTTTATTTTGATGCATTCGACGTCTACTTGAAAAAATTTTGTGCTGAGTGCTATAACTCTCTTTGACTATTGTAATAACTTCGGTTGAAAACACTTTCAACATGACGCGAACGAAAAATTACAGTCATGATTCAACGGCTGATAGCATATCCTAGACAAAAGATTAATCTCAACATTATCAACCTTACATAAAGGTCATGTCTCCCTCCACTGAAGATTTGATAATCCTGACTAATAGTTTAAATTTCACTTGCTTTCAAACGCATTAGAGCCGGCGAAATTGTTAACTAATTACTCAATTCTAAGGCCGCTCTCCAAAAGCAAAACACGATGTTACAGGTTTTAACTTTCAGCTCAACTTTGCAGCGAAATGACTAAAAGCTGCTCAATTCCGCATTTTTTCTTTTTTCACTTGCCTCCACGCTTCAGCAGTTAGCAAGAAAAAGTCAGTTGAAACAAAGCGAAAAAAGAAAAATACTTAAATTTCAAAAACAATAAAAGCTGTCTTGTAAACAGATAAATACCTGTTACGTAAAAATGACTTGTGTTTTTTACGATTGTCTGTAACCTTTTTCTTTGCTGAATAGAAACGCCAGCTGAAGCTACGCTTTTCCTCCGACGGGGGTTAATCTTTTCAGGAACCCGCGCTTTTGCAAAAAAAATAGGAAACTTACGAAGAAATAAATGACGTTCGCTCCAACCCTTCCCATAATGACTTAAAATTAGGCCTTTTGTTCGAAAAGCTTGCGAAATAAGTTTTGCAATAGGCTTTGCACTTTCCAGGGGCGTACGCAGAAATTTCTTGAGGGGGGCGCGAGACATTTATTTATGGAGATCAGCGAACAATGAACGCAGTGCTCAAAATTGTGCACGATGAGACAGTGTTGACCTCAAATACTTTTGAAGATCGTTGTCGGCGAGGGTCAAAATTTTGCCGAAGTAGGTGGATGACCTTTTTTTTGGAGATCGATCGTTCACGACGCAAGTTTTTGCCAAATTTGCATTTCAGTTACAATCATGGCAGGCGGCAATCACGTTTCACAATTTTTGAGGGGGTTGCGAGGATGATTTTGGGTGAATAATTGCTGAAATAGACATTTCATTGTTCCTCAGGGGGCGCACATATAGGAGCCCACCCCTTGCGTACGCCACTGGCACTTGCCATAAGCCATTTCAACAAGCACTGTCTGCAGAAATAAGCAGTAAGCACTTTCGACGTCGTTTCAATCTTCATTTGTGAACTATATTTTGTGATCTTCAAGCTAAAAGTTTTCATAAAAGAAGTTTCAACCGTTTACAATAGAAGATGGAATTGACGATAATTGTTATGAATCATAGTGTTTGAAAACAAACCGCCGAAACAGATAACAATGATAATGGCAGGCTCAGAAATTCGACTGTAGATTATTACTAACAGCGCATTATCTTCTGAAGATGAGCTATCTCAAAATACTGGACCCATTACTCTGTGGTTCAAGCTCAAAAACATGTCTCCATTACCAATGCGAAGTGGATCAAATTGAAATAACTGTTTTCTGCATTTTGTAATTTAAAGATGATATCATTCAATCATGCGTGGCATATGATAAAAGGGCAAATCAAACTACGGTCAACAAATACAATCTTTTTCTTTTCTTGGCTATGTAACAATCAAACTGACCAATTTTGGGGACCGTACAATGACCTCAAAAATAACCACATCTGTTTCGTCACGTGTCAAAATGATTATGCAGAATTGCACATCGGTATTGGATTCACAAACCGAAAAGAAGAACATTTGTAACAACATAAGTCGTTTTTTGGCATTGAACCTGTTGACTAGCCGGTCCATTGGTAACACAAATGCAGCCTGCTGTCAATTTAACACTTTACAGCACTTGAGCACTGAGGAGTACAATTGTAGATAGTGATACAGAAAAATTGTGTCATGTTTCACTATTCGTGATGGAGTGAAGCTTAAAAACTCGATTTTGTACGACACTGGCTGTTGTCAAACAGCAAAAACTATCAGTAACCCAACTAAAGTTATGCCTATCTATTTAATACCGTCTCACTCAAACACCTGATGAATAACAAACCGAGCATCTGTAGCTGCTGTAGGCCAAGCACCTGTTAACGCCTTTCGCTAAGGGCAATGGATCGATGGACGATGGGCAAAGCATCAAAACCTACGATCACAGCCTCCTTATTACTTGTGGTACAAAATCAAATATCATAAGAATAAACTTAATTCAACTGATATGATTAGGTTAAAAATTTCCCTAAAATCATCGGGCTTTAAAACGCAAGAGTTGAGTGATTGTTATCAGTATGTCATTGTCTCATAAAGAATTAATTGGCGAATGAAAGATTATAAAAAGTTCACAGAAGTTTCAATAAATTGCCTTGTTTGGAATAATTTGAGAAAGAATGTGGTAAACTTGACATGCAATCTTGAATGTTATTGCGTTAAAATTCTGTGCCGATTTGGCCATGAGCAAGCCTACATATTTTTTCAAGTCTTGTTTGTGTGCATCTGTCAGTTTTTTCTCGCCTAAAAGCTTGCATCTAATCATAGACGCACAACTCAAAACAGTTAAATAAGGTTCTCTCAATCACCAACCAGTTATCCTCAGCTTGTGGTTTATTAAATCCGTGAAAATACTAATCTTTAGCCAGTAGTATAATCCGGTTCTGACAGGAAAAGTTCGGGTGGCTCACTTCAAATATGAAAACAAGTGGATTCTAGAACAGTACTAATACACCTGGAGTATATTCCTTCTTGAGAGTTCATTTCTTTGTTCTATTCTTTTGGTGATATCGCAGCAATGCTTTATCAGTTAAGGAACAAACAAATTTGCCGACAATTAGAAGTTTTGTGGGCATATCTAGTAAATTGAATTAGTAATGGAATAAAAAACAAAAACAGGCTAAGAACCACTGGTCCAGGGCTCGTCAAGGACACAATTTTTTCTAAAAAAAAGTCGTAAGTTCTTTGGCACCCTCTTGATGGGCCACCCATAGACGTTAACAGTTGGCGGCCCGGGACCTGCAATCCCCCATAAATTTCAACAAGGTGCACTCCAAAACAAATATCTTCAAATCTGTTTCAAGACAAAAGTGGCCAAAACAATCACCGACAAATGGTTGATTTTCAAATAAAGATCTTCCTTTCGTGAGCCTCCTCCCCCCCCAATAAAACAGAAAGTGTTGGGCCTATAGACTTAATTTTTGAAAAAATCAGGGGAGCAGTAATGGGTTAGGAGAAAAGTTTTACGCTTCTCGAAAACCTTTTACAATCATTAATTACACTTGACTTAGATTAGTAAACGTATTCTAATGCACCTTCGAAGTTAATTTTCGTTGTTTTGCATCAAATAAAAAACGCACAGTGCAAGAAAAAGAGAAAAAAGAAACGCAAACGAACAAAAAGAACTCGTTGGAAAATTAAATCGTCTTTAATTTAATCACCGTGTAATTAAACTCAACTTAGCCATGGCTTTTTATTGATTAGTTAAGATTGACTTTCGCGCATTTAAATCGCAAAAAATAAACCTCAACACGTCATAAAGCAACTAAAAAGTCATTTCAGTGCTTCAGGAAAGAATTGAGGGTCAGACAAAACGTCTGAAATTCTTTAACAGGCGCTGAGTCGTGGCGATTGTAGCGTCTGCTTTGAATTCGGTAAACATGGGTTCAATTCCCTTCTGGCGTCATACTAATTGTTTACAAAAGGCAAGTACAAACCTTCTGCACGACGCCCAGAGATAGAAATAATTGGAGAACGAAAAATGAAGGGAACGAAGTGAGTTAATTCAAAATATACTGAAAACCTTAAAAAAGCCGTTGCGGTTGAAAACGCCACGGTATTTTACTTCATAAAATTGGAATTCACTTTCGTTAGAACCATATATTTTGTTTTTTAGCATGCAAAAAAATCTGCAGCATAATCGTTGAACTTGACAAAGGAGTTTAATTGGCTACTAAGACAGCTTAAACGAAGAGAAATAGCCTAATAAATTATGATGCAGTTTAATCTGTAATAATTATGCCAAAGTCGTTTTTCGATGTTATAGATAACAGCCGCTTAAGATGTTTTCAAAAGCTCAGTTAATCTATTATTCATGATAATTTTGATCATTTAAAATAGTTCTTTTTGACTCAACAGCAGGATGAAGGAATCAGGACAATAGTCCTTTCGCAAATACAAAACTACTGCAAGTGTTGATTTGAACTCGACGAGATTTTCAATGTGGTAGTGATGACTACAGACACAGTAACCTTCCATGCAGGAAGCTTATGATCTTCACAATATGTCCTTTTTTGGCAATTAATCTCAAAAAATGACTGTTTTCAAACTACTCAAATTCTACAATGCTGTAGCGCCGTTGATAGCTCTTAAGAAAACTATTTTAGCATATTGTTTGCGCTTAAAACATCCAGTGCTATCTGCTTCAAATAGATCCACATGATACGATCTAACCATGTGGCATAAACAATAGGTCCAAGGCGTTCATAATGATTAAGTATTAAGAGCCTACAAGCTAAATTCTTTTACTGTAACTGTCGACATCAGCCGATCGAACGCATTTAAAGTAACTCGCAAAGGGTGGCCGCCATGTCAACATGTCACTGATGGCTCTTTTAAGTACTTTACAACTTCTAGAAATAAAACGTCGCCTTGCTCGATACATAAATTATCACTGCAAGTCTATGTCTTTGATCAAGCTTGCACCCATTGGTTTGTAGCCGTCAGATTTTTAAAATATAATGTTGTCATAGGGGACTTTAAACTGCAACCATTGTTCAGCGCCAAGTAGAACAAATTTATTCATAATCGACGCAGCAACAACGCCATACATTTTACTTGTTAGTAGCTAGTTCTGTGATTGCTTAAGGCACAGAGCTTATGAACACCTAATTTAAATTTTACGTTATTAAAAATCCTACTGAACTTTATCAAAATATTAAGTATCTTGTTGAAATGCCCTCATTCCTTCAATTCTCCGACTTCTAAGTAAGAAATGAAAACTTTCTTCATATTCAGACGTGCCTTTTCGCTTTCTTTTAAGCTTTGATATTTTCTTTGCCACAGTCTCAGACTATTAAGAATTAATTGATCGTAAATATCCTTGCATTGTAAGCTGCTTGTGCTGCAAAAGCTTTGTCTAAACTACGCAGGTTGACAAAATAGCATCGGCTTTTTACAGCTCAAGGGCATAAAAAAATAAAATTCGGTATAGTTCGTTATTCGGGGCATAACAAGTTTTTAATACGCTGCCAGTGTGAAATCAGATAAATTCAAAATTTTACGCCAACTTTGTTTAAAAAAGCGCTATCATTTTGAATTTCATCCCAATCCAATCTAATTTACAGGAAGCTGAGCAGTGTACAACATCTCGCCAACGATCTTCTGACCGAAGCTACAGCAGCGCGCATGTGAAGAGATGAATGCTGCCCATTTTCTCTCCTCAGCCCGACGACATCATCAAATGTAAAGAAATATATATCCGAAGCACTGAAACCAGACTCCCGACAAAAACAATTCTTTCAACAAGTCTCTTGACAACAAATTTACATGTGGTCAACAACTTTTGCTCAATGTAAAAATCCCACTTATACTAGTTAAAATACAAACCTTGATTCTGCTTAATCATTCGACTGAAAAAATTTGTGATTAACTGCTTTTACCTTTAGTTGACTTTGAGCTTTTGCTTTTATTTACGTGCGGCCATCAACAACTGAACTTTCTTCTATAAATAAAGATGTTTCTAGTTGAAGAACTTCAGATACAGATGCAGCTTGATGCTAATTCTTAAACAAACAAAGCCTTTTACGCTTCATAAAGCCACAGAATAATTTAGCAAGCATTTCTTACAGCAACTCTCATAATCTCTTAACAAGGCTTAGCTGGCTTACAAAATTAATCTTAGCATGCCCTAAAAATGTGAGGCATGTACTTTCGTAAGCTGTAACCTTCTCATATCTTGCAGACCCGTAACGGTTCACTACAATATTGTATCTATTGGTGTCTTCTTCAGCATTTATTTGTAGCATCATAAATTTTTACATTACATTGGATTCTTTTCAGTCTAAATTCTCCGCGTTTGTGCTTTCAAAAAAGGTCAATGTCGCTTTTAACTTTTTACGCCTTTGACAAGACAAGAATGGTTCGCAATATGCCCGACTTTTCCATTTTTTGCCATTAATCTTTTTTGCGGCTGGTTTACAATTATACCGTATCAGGAACGGATAAACCACCCAGCGGTGGATTAAGGATTTTAGGGGACTTAGGCAAGAATTCAAAAAGGGCCCTGCCAGAGTTCTCGATGAATACTATTTCTTTGGAGATTACCACTATTTCGAAGGGCTGAAATAGCTTATCTTTATTCCAAAATAGGGTGCAGATCTATTTTCTCCAGATCAAAGATTTTATCACCGAAATTTTGGACATGTATGGAAAGGGGGTCCTCTTATTATCCAAACAAGAAAGCCCCTAAAACGAGGTGGTCAGAGGTAGCTGCCTCACTTTCCTCACCCTAAATCTACCGCTGAAACTATCCACATCAAGATTGAAATCGGGATCACAGAAAATTTGCTTTAGGGATGTGCGGAAATAAACCGTCTGCAGCTCCGCCAAAGATAAGAAATGCGGAAGTATGGTTAATTTCAGAAGTTTCCCGATTAAAGGTTTTTCCGGATCTATGTTCAACTATATATGAGTGATGTACGAAGACGAATTTATTAGTGAGGGAATGGGCAGGTTAAAACAGTTTTTTGGAGATTTTGTGGATATTGTTTCGGCTCTTTCGGACTTTCATTTATTACTAACTGAAGACCCCTTGCTTTTCACATAAGTGTACAAGTGCTAGTTCTTCAAAGCTTTGGACCTACGCAGTAGCCAGGAGAAATAGAAAAATAGGAAGACGATTGGAACATGTCCCTCCACTTCAAAATTCATGTGCTTCAACATTTTGTATTTTTGTGGTTGAAATTAGCATCGGGCGACTTTTTTTGAAAACGCCATTGAAAGTTGGAAGAATCATCATTACAAGGTTTCTATTCAACATTTTTGTTGGTGTAAAAATCCAGAAACTTAAGGCATTTGGGCATCTTGGAAGACAATTTCTATTCTTGATACTCCAAAAGAAAGACATGGGTGGCCTTGAAAGGGTAAAAATTGCTTAAATTTTACTGTATTTGGAAATGTTTTAACGAGAAAACAGGAGAAAGGTCTTAGGAGTTTGCTTGTGCTTTCTGCTGCGTAATTTGCCGTGAAAGGGTAAAAAAGTATCTTTTGTGTTTTTGCAAATATTTTACATTACGTAATCAAAACAAGTTAGTAGTGTTAAGCAGATATCTTGTCTGCTTTCACTACCAGTGAGACATGAAGATCGTATCTTCTCTTTAGAAAGTTACTTCATGCATTGAACTTCGAATTGTGGCGAGTTTTGCAAAATAACATGAAATTGTCACACTTTCCAGTTCAACATGGGTGGCACTTTTTGAAAAACACTAGCCTCCTCTATTGTGACGTCACGCTCTGCTTTAGTGTTGCTTACAGATTAGGAGAAACCACTTTTAAAATTTATAACGAAAAGCTATCCCCTTCTTAAAATTAAACAACGTTAGGCACGCTACCGCGGTTAATCTAAAGGGGGTGGGAGAGCCCGAAGACAATAATTTTCTTTTCAGTGAAAAAGTGTTTGGTTGTCTCCGAAAAAAGTCTTCATTGTTTTCGAGGCATCGATAAAAGGGAGGGGTTGCGACTCCGTAAGATACTCTTGGAGTTGCAACGATGATTACTGTTGAAGCTTTTACTCCATAGCTGTCCTTAGCGAGAGTACGGGATGTTGAAGGTTGAAAGTCCATTTCGAAATACACTCCTAACAATGATGTACGCCAGTTTTTGAGCGCAACAAAAATTACGGCAGTAGTGATGACTATTTTCCCACTGTGCCGAACCACGTGTAATTAGTCCCCCGTAAAGCTAATGTTTTGAAGGTAAAAAGTTGGAAGGTCGTGTGCCAGGAATGTTTTGAAAACAACGTTTCGTTATTGTTGTGGTGGGAGAATCCAACAAAAGAGGTGAAGGTCAAAAAAAATCTTACCATGACCACGTAAAATACGTTTTTAAGAATTTGGTTGAGATCCTGAGAAGTTTGGCATGAAGAGAAGATTCTATTTATCTTTTTCTCCCTCAAATGCTGGCGGCGTGGCCGGGTGAGTGAAAGCGCCGTTTCATGATGCCAATAATTGAACGGTCAGGTGTTCGAACCTCACGATGAGAATAATCGTGCGTTTGGAAAAGATAGTTTAGGATGATTTTCACCGCCTGGTAGATTACAATAAGTAGATTTATTGAAAGTAATATCAAGCAATTTAAGCGAGGGACAAAACTTGGAAACTCGGAAGCAGGTTTGGAAAACTGTCCTGGGCTTAGCATCACTGCCGCTGTTTTATTGTTTGACACAGAAAAACTTAACTGTTTTACGCCTTTTTATAAAGATCAAAATGTCGCTCGTGATCAGCAGCACTTGTTTTTTGCTACAGTTGGACCTCATGGTTTTTAATGCAAGAATACCAAGCTTTGGTTTTCTAGAGCACTATGACCAGATCCAGAAAAACAATCAAGGGACCAAAACATCTTCATTTGATAAGATATTCTATGTTATCCTTGTAAACATTGGTCATGCTCTTGTCTTGCTGCATATACTCTGTTTCATTTAAGTAGTCAATTGGTTAAATGAAGATTAAGAATTTCAGTGAACTCTTAATCCTATTTTTAAATAAGAGACCCCCACCATTCTCCACTTGGGATTAGACGCGCTCTTGGCTTTTACAGATGCAGAATGAAAAATATATTTGTGAAGTGTGAACTTTCCTAACCTCTTGGTATCGTTTTTCCGATTTCTAGACACGCTTGCCTAAATTTTCTGGTATCCGGAAGTTTGCTTGGGTTTTTAGATTTCACATTTAACAAGGTTAGAATCTTTACGTTAAACCAAACTTGATAGCTCTGCAGGTCAAGCGTGACGACCTCTGAGCAGCGCTCTTCAAATTTGTGTCAGTCATGCGTCGGTGCTTCTCGTTTTCCACAAGTAATCACCTAACTAGTTAGAATAAAAACAATTGCTAAGTAGAAGATTATTTTGCCTTTTCAAATCACTTCTGCAATCATCATATCACTACAGTTAACGCCTTATATTTCCCAAACAAGATCAAACTTATCTGGGTTCATGACTAAGTATTTAGACTTGCAATTTACTTTTAAAACAATTTTTGACTTCGTATCACATTTTTGTGAAAACTCGAAACCAATAGAGGCGTCAAGCAAAGTGTAGGGCATACGTGATTGATGTCTTGCCTCAGCTGATTTTCAAATCCAAAGTCTTGAGTTGCATCTTGCTTGACACCATGTCAACTTATGGCTTAAGAAAGCTCCAAAGAAACCGTTTTATTACGTGAATGGCTTGGCTACTTTTTATGTCGATCTTATCATTAATTTTTTGTTGATAGTGAAGGCAGCTGTCAATGTGAGACACTCTTCAAGCTGCTGCCTTGTTATAACGAGCTGAGCTGATAACTCGTCACAGTAAGCTAGTGAGCACTTATCAACCAGCCAAGTCAGCAATTGTTAAGTTGCGACAAAGGTTGTTAGAAGCCCCAAAAATTTTAATAATGAAGGAATATAAATATGAGTCACCTTAACATGGTGCTACTATAGCGTGAGGTCGACCGACATAAGTCACTTACCGAGATGCAGGGTGAGGTCTACCGCTTGACTCGCACCTACCGAGGTGCAAACCGCGTGAAGTTTGGGTTAGAACCACTGTCCTAACCCTGACCCTAACCCTTAACCCTAACCAATGATTTATTTGTGTCATTCTTGGAAGATGTACAAAGTGTGTATCGTTAGAATAAATTTACCTTTGTGTGTGAAATGTATGTGTGGTGTTTGGAATTATTATAGCTATAATAGTAAGTGTGTAGCTATAGAGGGGTGAGGGATAAATAATTCAGTGGTAGACCTCACGCTATAGTAGTAACCAGAGGTAGATCTTACGCTATAGTGTGGTAGACCTCACGCTATAGTAGCACCCCTTAACATAGTGGTTAGTGTGTCTGCTTTAAAGTCGGTAAAATTGAGTTGGATCTCTATTCTCTTGCAGAGCCAAATCTACTGTTTGGCGTCAGCACTAGAAGTAATGTGAAGGATGAAATGTGGAACTAGAATTAATCAGTTGTCATTACAAAGTGTCATGGCGCTAAAAAAGCGCCGACAACTACATCACTACGCCGACCTTTGAGATCTTGTATCCTTTTGGAAGGCTACTTTAATGTAGATTTTTTTATCAAAACACGTTTAACTGCCAACACCAGAAGCTTCAAAAAATATCATTAAAATAAATAGTAAACACAGAGAAAATAGTTAGGATTGAAGGAGTTTATCGATATTATTTATAATCTCCTCTGTTTCTTGCATGCTGACTCTGGCTAACAAGTTTTGATTGTCTGAAAGATCGCTTCTTTTCGGGGAAATAGCCTGAGCATTGTCAGAAAGAAAGTCTGCGGAGGAGCTTCTAATGATAGAAGGGTTAGGAGAAGTAGAGTGGAGGTTGAAGGAAGAAGATCCTTTACACAAATCCTTTGAACCTAAACTTTTCCGTCTTGAACTGTTATAAGAATTATTATATGTTTGATAAAAAACAGTGCTGGCGACCATTGAAGAGGCACGAGGCAGATGATCTACGTCATCCATGACATAGCTATGACGCATTGGTCTTGACATGTTTGCAGCGTGCAGTAGAGCGCGGTTGGTATCGGTATCAGTTCTTGGCGAATCGACAATGATGTCAGAATAAATGGCATTGAGCTCATTAGCAGGATAATTCCAGCCGTGCCGGTGTGGAATCGAACCGGAGATTACATCAAGACAGCGACTTTTGCCATAGTCAAGACGAGAGATTGGTCGGTCAGCAGTACCAGGATCAATGAATACTGATGTAAAAGTACTTGATGGTTCTACGAGTGGAGGTGACGAAGTGGTGCAATATTCTGAAACACAACTTGATTGTTAGAGCGACTAGTTCACTGGAGCAACACCAAAAGCTGTTTTTTAAAAAATGCTTCAACACAGTAACTGGCCAAGCAGGTAAACTGGGTATAGTATGAAAGCATTTCCTAAAAAAAGCTGTCCTTTAGGTCTAGATGGGTCATTGTGTTTCCAAATGGTTTAGTATGACATGATAACCTACTGATATTGGGAATACAAGTTCATGTAAAATAAAATAACATAAAAATTAATGCAAATTATCTGCAAGTACATGAAATGAATGAGAATATGCGCAACTACAAACCGAAAAAATTAAAAGGTTTGTTGTAAATTGGAAAAAGCAGATTTTCAACTTTACTTTTGAGGAGAAATTACCAAGTATCTCTTTCCCATAACATTTTCATTAAAGCGTCAAAAAACAAGCTCATCTAATTCAGAGTGAAATAATCGAAAAAAGCTATCTCACTTTCATCCTTGGTCGGCATCCAGCACGCATCGCTATGTCCGTACAGCAGGCATTGCTCGCTGCATCTTCTATTGCTGAGGCGATTTGATGGTTGATTGGCCACTAATGCAGAACGTCTTTTCCGATTTTCTAAAAAAATGAGTGATGAAGTAATTTCGGCGAAAAACTGTCACCATTCAACTCATCCACTGCGGCGGTCTTTCCTTCGCATGAATCGCTACGGAGTGGCCCGTCTACAAACAATTACTGCCGCATCTTTAAGCAGAATGCTTTCAACTTAATTTTTGATAATTTTTTTAATTCTAAGAACAGCAGGAAAGCAAAGAATATCATTTTCGAAATCTCGAACTTTTTTGTTTAGCCTTTGTGCCTCCGCTATTGCGTCGCACATTTTAGAATCCGGTTTTTTACATTTGCGACCTAAACAGATGAGAAAGCATCCCCGGCAGAACACTATTAGTATTATCTCCATACTAGTTCCTAGCAATTCACTTTGGAGTGTAACTGCAGACAGCGCTCACTGTTTCGACCTATCAGATCTCATCAGCGCAGTTTGTGACCGACAAGTATCAGACAAATGAACAATTGAGTGGCTCTCAAAGTGTACCCGGACATCAGTTCTTACCAAGGCCTCACTCGAACACCGAAAACCTACCTGTTAAGTTCCTATAAAGAATTTAGCTTAGTGTTCAAAGAAGTGCTGGTACTTACCCAAATCATTTGTTATGTCACTAACTGGAGCATCTGGGTCGCTGTCACCTCGTCCACTATCGCCATCGTGTGGCGAAGGTGCGATTGCAAGATTTCGTTGCTTGGGAGGAAATTTTTTCTCCAAGCTTGCCTGCTGAAGTTAAAAAAAGTGTGCAATCAACATATTACCGGTGCTTTTGGTGTATTTAGGTGGCCACCATTGGCTAACTACTATCCAGTTTGACTAATAATGTTGGGGGAAACCAGTGTACATTCATTGCAATTTAAAAAGGGGCTGCCACTTTTTCATCAAAATCAAAATCACTAAACTACTTAGCGGGCTTTCGATGTAAATCAGGTTGCTTTGTGGTTACCGGGTCTCCATCATACCATAGATTCCACAAAGTAGAGAAGCAAGCTCATTATCACAGGTGCTAATTTGTTAAAAAACCTTTGGCAGCATTTTATGAAATTCGCACCAATAGACTGCAATTAACTGTAAACCGCATTACAAAGCAAGTTCTTTTCACACAACAGCGTCGCTAAGTCATTTGTTACGCAACAACAATTAAGATTGGCAGGTACCTATTTTTGAATAGTTATTTTTTTTTGTGAAGTCACATTTGACGTATAATGGTCATTATTTTTAAAAAAATTTTCAATTTCCGCACGTTTAAGGGTTACTTTGCCAATTGAGGTCATGTGTGGCTTGACCCAGAACAAAACCCATGCCACTGTCTCAAGTGGCCCTGTATAGGTTGGAATGTCATATCTCATTCAACAACAAGAAAAAATAGTGCAACAACAGCTAACTCACTGAGCTCGGAGCATAACATGAATGTTCATCAGGTCTTGTAGGTTGGCATCCTGCTATTTGGGAGTTTCGAGTAAGAGTGAGGGATTTAGGACCCCCGGAAATATCGTTGTAAGGGTGCATGACAAAAGAGTCAAATCTAAAAATTGAACCCAATTAGAAAGAAAAATAATGACTGTACTTATTATAAACCTCTTTTTCTATTACTGGCCGTTGTCGCATCTCTGGCCAAATAGTGCACCAAACGTGAGTAAGGCAAAAATGACCTGCTCATAAACAAAAGACTCAAAATGCCAGCAGCTCAATACTGGCATCGATCTCCGTTCTGTATAATCTTCGTGCCCTGTTCTTCAGGAAATTAAATTGGGTACAGGGGTGTGATGAGAAGGGGGGAGGAAGGCTTCTAAATAGTCAAATAAAAAAAGAGAACTTCCATTCATTATCATTGATATTAGTTTAACTTCTTGATCTCTTTATTGAGTAGAGCGAACGCAGCATGCACTACTTTATGGTACGTCGTACCTTTTTCCAGATGAGTGACTTTCAGCGTCACTTTTGTTGAGGACGCTGTTAGCTTGAGTAGTAACCGCTCTGGAATCGGAAGAAGAGCGCATCCTCATCAGGGTGCCGAAAGCCCACTCGTCTTCTCTGAGCGTCTTTCCTCCGCAAGTGTAGGTGCGAAATTGCTGTTTTTAAAACGTGTAACTATGAAATATACGACCGAGACAATGATTTAACAAGTGGATGCATCTCCTACTGTTGTGTCAAATACTCGTTCCAAACATTACTTTTTGTTGAATATCAAAAGATGTCTTTCCTGCTAGTGCGATTCAGTAAATGTTTGGAATTCATAAAAACTTGTTCAAAAAAGAGGCAAATGAGCTAAAATCAGTATATAAAATAAATAAGTAAGAAAGAAAATGCTTTTCGCCCACTAGAGGTACTGAATATGTAATTAGGTTGTGTTTTTATTTGCTGCACACAAAGTAATCCGGTTTCTGCTCAATCTTGATTTGACTGTGAATGCAATTATGACTTTGAATCCTGAATAAGTAATAAGCGGTGAATAAGTAATAAGCGGATTCCATTTCTTTAAGGAGAAAACGAGGAAACATTCTAAAAGTTGACTTTACGAGGCAGTAAATAAAAATTTGTTTCAGGGATTAAAGTTTGGGCTGGATTAAGGGGAGGGGAGAGCACAGACACAGAATGAAAGAGCATGACGGTCACTGATACAAAAGAATCATTGACATCGAAATAAAGTCCTTTTTTGGAGAATATCTTACGATTTGGGAAGAAACAGCCAGGCGCACTTACGGTTAGAGCCTTCTTTAATACAGGGGAACTTGGGCCCCCATTGGGCTTCAAAGGAGTGGCCCTGAGCAAAGGCAAAGAACAAATAATGTCTCCGAAAAATATCAATAAGCGATCAAAAGGTGTCAATCTCTGAAAAAGTGAATGTTTTTAGCCGGGAAGAGGGGGAGTATCAGTGCTCCCTCTAAAACTGTTTGCCTGGTGGTTAGTTTCACAACTTTTTAGGGAATTGAGGAAGTTGAAACAAACAAATTCATACTTTTTTGTCGTTGTTGTATTTCACAACGGCTGCGGTGATGACAATAATGACCACAATTGATGTTGAAACGATTGCAACAATAATGAACAAAAGAGAAGGTGGTGACGTCACTTTGAAATTAATGGCATCAAGCATGGGTAACTCCTCTGAATTGGTAATGATGACGTCAATCAGACGAGTGTTGTACAAAGGGAAAGCCCCTTTATCCACAGCCTAAAAATGATGGAAAAGTAAACCGCTCGCCGCTTTTATTAATTTAAAAATACAGTAGAACGCCGATAATTATCTGAACGCTACTTTGACAAAGTCATAAAAACGCATCTACATTCTTTTCTGGAGAAATCGCTATCTGCGCTTGACAACGGGCCGTGTTTAAGAGCAAAAGCTTTTAAGTTTCAAAGTAATCTAATGACTATGTTTTCCATGAAGAAAATGGAATGTAGCGACGATTGAGACAAAGCTTGAGACTATAGATCAGCCAGTAATAGAAGTGAAGGTTTCTTTTCTGGCAGTGCGCTACAATATTGGTATTATTGTTCGATTATCCGAACCGCCTTTGGTCCCAATTAGTTCGGATAATCGGCGTTCTACTGTAATTTTATTTCTGTAAACTGCCCTTTATTGTAGTTGGCTTACGCGATTCTATTCAACAACTAAACCATAACAATAATCGAATCGATGAGAATCGTGTGACAAAAATCAAATTAGAGTTCAAAGCTGAGAGAGAAATATTGAAACCCTCTGTGACGTTACCAATACTGCTGATGCTTGGCGCAGCAAGCCACTTACTCCAGGAAGAGATTAAAGAGTGGTGAAGCGATTTTCTTACTTCGTTAGCCATTCAAACATACTATTAAAACACAAAACAAACTAGACGTGGGGCTGCTGATGAATCTGCAAGCCCTTAACACTTTTAGCAACGTGAAGTCGAAAATTCGAAAGGTTTTGGCGAAAAAGTTGCCAAAAACTTTGGGGCCAAACTGAAAATTAAGCTCCAAGTCTCATTCTATTGTACACTGCAGTCAACTTTTAACTCGCTCCCAATACTTGGAAGACACAGCAACATACATGTATTACCTGTATTGCAACTTGATGCAAACCCAACGATTCGTTTATTTTAGGATTGCTTGAGTTCAGTCGCAATTCTCCTGTAAGCGGATCAATTACAAACAAAGATCCTTTGGAGGCTACCGTTCCGTCAACCGAAGAAATCCGATAAAGTATTTCTCGGTTATTTCCGAGGTCGTAATCCACAGCCTGTAGAGCAACAAAGAAGTGCTCATGTTGGTGAAAGCAAAGGCTATTTTGGGGGGTAGAGATGGTCAGACACTACATTTATCAATTTCAGGCTTTTGAAAACCACATATATACACTATGTATTAAACTGAAATAACTTTTAATTTTATTTTTTTGTGAACAATTTTTCAAAAAAAATGAATGCCTAATTTCAGTACCGTTAACCAAGAGAAGCCGTGCAATGTGTACATGCCATTAATACGACATAAAATGCATCTTCACAGAATCACGAGATTATAACGGGCAACAAAAAGAAAATTTATTGCGCTATCGCATTTGTTTTCATCAGATTTCAATAATAGCTCATATTACATAAATTTGATATGGTTTTATCGTGTATATCTATGATGATGCACATAACCATACTCCATGTGCCTGTTCAAAAAAAGGAATTGACCTTCTGTAATAAAATTCTGGTCTCGCTATTGATAGTATGACGATCACATCACCTGTAGCTGGGTTTGGGATACGCGAACAAGTTTCTCGTTGAGCCACTTTAAAGATTTTCGACAAAAAAAGGTCTTCAACTTTCGAAAAGGCAAAACAACAACAAGTTACCACAAAGGATTTGCAAGAAAATCACAAAAAAGCACAAAATGAGCAAAACAAGCGCTTTCATCGATTAAATCTCAAAAAAATACCTTAAGTTGAGAAAGAAAATAAGAACATTCTTTTTAGGGGTGCGTCATACATCTAGGCTCTATGAAAGGGTACGTAGTTAAAAAAAATTGAGAACCCCTTGTTGAGAGCTACTTTTGGAGGCGCTGACCAAAAATTTTGGATTCAAGTTAGTCTCAAACGTTACAAAACACTAAACAAAGAATATCTCACTGCTCCAGTGCGTGTGGCATCTATTCGGTTGAAATACAAAAATAAGTTTGAGTACGTAAGTTAATAATGAAACACAGCTTTTAAATAGCTTGAAAAAACTTGCTTTGCCAAAACCTTTTCGTGGCCAATATAGGAAAGAAAAATCTAGAATGTGTTTTCAAAACATGATGCTCACTTGTATCTTTACTATCACGTGATCTCTGACAATGGTTGCATAATAAGTCGTGACATTGAGGTTGGGACTGACGAAGCGGGGACGATTATCGTTAATGTCCGTCACCTCAATTTCAATTTTACAAGTGCTCTGCAGCGCACTGATGCGGTCGTTGTCTTTTGCTCGTACGGTAATCTAGAAAGATATTGTCAATACACTCAACGTTGTAGGTTGTCCTTAAATAACTTTTACAAGGGTTGCAGTTCATCTAAACCCAGCATAACACGAAGGTCAAATCGTCGACTGCAGTAATCAAAGTAAAGTGATCTTTCAACCGATATCAAGCTAAAGAAGGTCGAAGTATTGTTTCAGTAACGATGGCAATAATAATGGTGAAAAAATGCCTCTCTTCAAAGGCACGCATCAAACCATTTTCAAGGAATTGAACGCAATGGCTGGGAAAGGGCCTTCTATTATTCTGAAAGAGGTCAGGAAATACAGTAAAAGCATGAGCTTTGTACGTGTTTGTAACTTTAGTTAGGGGGACGAATTATTTTCTAATTAACACAATAATAAATACCTCGTATCTACTTTTATGTTCTCTATCCAGGGCAGTAGCCACAGAAACATCTCCCGAGTGTGGGTCAATTGAAAATGTACCATCTCCATCTATTATATGGTAAAACACCTCGCCGTATGGGGAATTATCGATCTCACCATTCTAAAAATAAGACAGCCATTATCTTCGTCTTTTCTGCCCAAACGACACGAAGCAAGATAGCTTAAGCCATGAAAAAAGGTTATGTTGGCTCTGGCTACATAATATAGAGGCGCAAACCCATTTTTTGATAATTAAATTCAACTTATTTTTGGAAAATACAACGAAAAAAAACAAAAATTGTATTGAAGTGCCAGCAAGACCCGATTGAGGACTGACCTCGAGGCTACGGCATTATTGTTACCAATGATCAGAAATCGCAACCCTGATGTGCTGACCTCGTTTTTATAAAATGCTGGAAGGTTTTCGTTGTCGCCATCGTTGGCTTGAATCGTTGTGAGAATAGTATGGACCGGAGTATCCTCCGGCAGTGTGAAGATCAGTTTTGAAGCAGTCAGTATCGGCCGGTGATCATTAACGTCCAGAAGGATCACCGATATTAATTTAGTCGAGCACCTGCATTAAATGTAGCAATGTTAATAAAAGTTCCAAAGCCGCCTGGTTTGCAAAGCCTCCTCCAGGATCAGCACTTGGACAACGAACAGAAGGAGAAGACATTATTAGAAGCAATTGCAAAAAAAGTGATGAAAGTTTAGGAAACTGAGTAGTGACCTTACGGTTTTCGATTCGGCAACCACCCATGCCTCCGTTGTGGTTCGCATTCCTCAGTTGAACGCGGAACGTAACCTTGAAAGCGGAACGTAACCTTGAAAGCAACTGCCGGTTCGGCTTGGCCAAGTCGCATACGACGCTTGAAAGCTCGACCCCAGACTTCCGACTTGAAGTTATGTTCTTGTTGTGATTACCCCTCCTCTTCCTCGAGATGGAGGTACGGCATGAACGGCAGTTCAGGTTCATGCCGTCAACCTAACTGAAATTAGGCTAGTGGAAAAATGGCAGCCCATTTCGAACCAATCTTAAGTGACTGTTAGCCCCACCACCAACAAGGCGGACTGCCATTGGTGGGTATTTAAGAGTCGCCTTTTACTACATGCTGGGTTAGCAACTTCACAATTGTAATCCGGTGAAGTACCGGTGGGCCATCTGTCTGCCACATAAAGATGGAGGCGTCCCGTTAAGTGCCTTGCCCAAGGACACAACAAGCAAGCTTGCCGGCTTGTTCTCCACACTATTCCTTTTATACGCTGAGCGCCAAGCAGAGAAGCTGTGAATACCATTTTTTAAAGTCTTTTGGTATGATTCGACTTAGGGAATGAACTCCAGGTCTAACGACTACGAAGCAGATGCTCTAACCACTACACCATCGCGCCGGTATACTTGAAGTTATTGCTTTGTACATCGCGTCACGCTGCCGACAGCGAGAAAGTGATTGAAAAACCATCATTTTGGCTCGAAGGCTTTTTCCAAAAAGCCATAAATCTAGCTGCTAGGCGTAAAAAATCCTTCTTTATAACATAAACAAACAAACATGTGGTTTTGTTTTGCGCATGTCAAAGCATAGCTGGTTGCAGGAATCTCAGAAACTAGTAATTAGTATAAAAGTGGAGAAAGTAACACCATCGCCTAACGTGCGTCTACATAAATGCAGTTCGTATTAGAACATGAAATCCATCCAAGAATTACTCAAATAGTTGAATTTTTAAACCGCCACAAAAACAACAAATATCTTACTTTTTTGGGGTCCCGTTATCACATGCTTTAATTGTGACGTCATAGCCGTCCGTTGCCTCTCGGTCAAGATTTGAACTGACAGCCACAAAACTGTCGTTGGTCAGTCTAAAAGCTTCGGGGTTACCCGAAATAATGCTCACGGTTTCACGATTGGGAACCACAGAAAATATTTCAATGCCAACTTTCCCGTTTAGTCCCGAATCCGAATCTTTGGCAGTGACGTAAGCAATAAAAATTCCTGCCGGCGAATTTTCAGGAACATAAACTGAAAAATAATTATTTTGATAATTGGAAGCGGAAACACCCCGCCCATTATTGCTTCATGGCATTCGATCCTCCGGACTCGCAGAAAATCAGCACTGGCCCTAATATCACAATTGTCCAGGCCTGTATCCGAGTTAACAGAATCCCAACATTCTGCTTGAATTGCTTCCTATGGATGTAGTTGTAAAAGTTAACTGAGCATGAAAAGTCGTACTACCTCGTTTTGCAAAACAATGCAGTTATGACGAGAACTGAACGCGTGACCGTTCGACCTCTGTAGCTTGAAAATTGCGCTTGCACCCACTCGACCACTGCGTCGTGTCAAAGCGAGTTTTGAATTGACTTTAAATCAAATGACCAGCAGCAGATGTTGTTATGGCTGAGTTCAATTCCCTTCTCGAGTCATACAAAGTGCAAAACGGCATTCACAGATCTCCTGCGTGGTGCTAAGCAATGGAGGTGACATGGAGAAAGAAATTTTGAAGCCGAATTCATTTAGTCATGTGTAATAAATTATCCTGACGCTGAGTAAGCGTTGAAGTTGAAAAGTTCCAAAATAACTCCCTAATATTCCATTATGATATGATAAATATCATATGTACTCTGGAGAATTTAACTCAGAAAAAGCAGGGTCGTTTTAACCAGTGCTTTAATCCTTCACCACGGTTATTCTATCAACCGTGATCCATAGTGCTGGTCAACAATGGAGAATTGAGTTTTTGAAAAATTACACTTTCTTTACCTTTCTCATCTTTCGTCATAAAAATGTAATCAACATTTATTGTCGGTGAATTATCGTTCACATCCTCAACGTTGAGTTCAAGTTCAGCACGTCCCGTTCTCTGATTGGTTAAACTAGAATCACGTGCTTCGACGACAACCTTCAACCTACCAATAAAAAACCAGAACAGGATTAAAATAGAAATGCCAAAGAACTACAGGTGAAATAAAGATCAACCCCATCAGCAATTGGTTACACTTGCAGTTTCAATCTGCTGCCACGTACTTCATCACCACAAGGCAGCATAACAAAAATGACTTCAGTTGCTATTTGAACCCATGGTCCTCATCGTTTACTTTGGGGGGGTATGTTACTGTTGTTGCGACACCCACAGTGGCTACTTGCAAATACCACTGAGACTCATTGCACTCTTTTCAATCACGACTGAGAAAACCCAGTTTTGTATCGCATTCTCTGCATCACTCCTACTGCCGAAAGCAGGAAATTTGCGAATAACATTTTTAAAGTCTTCGGTATGGCTTGCAAAGGGAATTGAATCCAGCTGTACCGATTACGAAGCGGGCACTGCAATCACTTCACTGCCGCGCAGGTACCTTATGGGTGAGTATCAAAACTGCAATCTGGAAAAATTCGGTATTTTTGTGTGATTATCTTATCATCAGTTTTTATTTGTTCGACTCGGTCAAGTTCTTTGTGTAAATAACGAACCAATAATGAGATTGTAGCAAAAAAATTATGGGTTTATTTTGCAGGTTGTTATTAGCTCCATAAAATGCAAAATCAAAGATCAGATGAGCGATCATCGAAGAAAACAACGGAATTGGTAGATGTAAAGCCACGGAGTATTTAAAATTGAATGAAAATGACCTGCAAGTCACAATTCTGTGTTTTCTGCCTGATTTTCTGACTGAACAACTAAGTGATTTTTTACCCAATTGTTCAGATTGTAACCAGTTTCCAGCATTTAAGCTGGAAATTAAGTATATTCAAAATTCCACTTAGTTTTCCGAGTACACTTACTTGTCATGAAGCTCATGGTCCAGCGTTTGTTTCAATATAACGTCGCCGCTCACAGGATCCACTCTTAAAAGGCGAAGAGCAAGCGGCCTGTTGTGGGCAGGGGGGAGAAAATAACGAATCACTCCCGAACGATCGGTATCTTTGTCTGTAGCATGGACTCGAACAATGACAAATCCAGGAAAAAGATTTTCTTGAAGATCCAATGAATATACCTAAAATACAAATTCACCTCAAGAATAGGCAAGTGTTCGTTCATGAACGAAAAATGCGTTCCACTTTTGAAAAAACAAAATTGTTTTGAAATTGTTAGTAGTAAGCTTACCATCAAACCCTTGGACCAGAATTTACCAAATGGGGAGTGGCCACGCGGTGGCGCGTTGTTTTGAGAATGCAGGGGCGTCTCAAGCTTACATCCTTGATGACGTTTTTGGAAATTAACTTGCGGTGAAATCCTTTTGTAACTACTATTGACTTGAACTGTTTTTTAAGGAGATTAAATCGAATAAAAAGCGTTTTTGTTCCCATTTTGGACTTGGTGACCATTTCTAACACCTTTGTTCGGAGGTCAGCTTATGCAGTGCATCGTTTGACTTCATAGATGGTACTGATGCTCCAGGATTTCACGCAAGTTAAGATCCCACGCCTTAAACAAATAGGCCTTAAGCAGTCGCAAGCTCAACTTTGGTTTCAGTACTGCTGAAAGCTTATCGTTTCAGCGAATAATCTTACTATAGTAGCCATGTAGCTCAGACTCAACTAATAAGGAGATGAGAGCCGCACACAATGTAAAACTCTTGACAAAGCACAAAAAAGAGACTGGAGTTACTTGTTGATCAAAAATAGGGTTGTTGTCGTTGGCGTCTGAAATTTTTACGACTAGCTCCATACTGCCACTTAGTGGTGGGTTGCCATGATCTTGCGCTGTTAAGGTTAGCTTCTGAATGGGGTCTGTTTCGTAATCTGCAAATACAAAAAGGCGAAAGGAAAAAATAGTAGCCTATAATACAGACTGGTAGTCACACTGTCATACGGTGGAATGCACTACCATTGATGGACAGGCAAAAGCCATATCTGTCCATACACCAGGGTAACAAATTCACTGATGAGTTAGGCGACAGCGGCTAGATATTTCGTACCAAAACTTTTTAAAAATAAACGAACTTGTGGTAACCTAGGTGATTACAACCTCGATCCAATATAGTATTGAGTGCTAGGACGAAATGGGGCTTTTCATCGCTCATGCCATGCAGGCCTACCCATAATCTCCTGTGGTTTTAAATCATCAACGGCCAAAGTAGATTTTAAAATTAAAAACACAGGGAGGCGTGTGGTGGAGGTCGATAGGTCGGATACACTTGCAAACCTGAGCATGACAGTGAGTCTAATTGATGACTGTCAACTCTAGACTTGACAAGCAAAAGCAGTGGAATCGTTCTAGTCAATTATATGACAGATTAGCTTGACATTAACTTTTGATATGCGCAAAAGAAGTCAGCGTTTGACAGATTAAGCGCTACCGTCATCTCGTTTTCTGTCTTCATAGATTTATTGATTTTTAGACGCAGTCAGCTTCTGTTACTAAGTAGGAAAACAAAACGCTGCATTTTCTAAATTTCATGGTATCACGGCGTGATTTTCAACAGCATTTGCTGATTTTGCTGCTTGAAAAATTAGCCAGCCAAGGTCACAGTTAGAGGCTGGTTTAAGTCAGACTTGTTTGCTTTGCATTCTTGGAATGGAAGCACAGTGTGACATAGAACATCCAGTTTCACACCATAAACTCATTCAAGGAAAAAAATGCGCGATGATATCGGCAGTTTATTTTGATCGAATTATAAAACTGGTAACCACCAGTCATCACCAGGAGGGCGTACTTCCAGTGGTGCATCCGGGAAGAAGTAACAATTTAAAATTAAAGCGGTTTAAATCGCCTTGACTTTGTTCTTTTAAATGCTCTAAATAGAGTCTGATGAAAGCTGTTTCGACTTTGGCCACTCAACAAACGATGCTTAAATCCCCAAACTGCAGTTGAATACCTAATTTTCAAGACAAGTTTCTTAATTTTGTCTGCAAAAGTGCGAGCAAGAAGAAAACAAAACTTTCACGTGGAGACGCTTCGACTTCAACTTGAGCCGTATTTCATCAAAATTTATTGATTGCAAATGTTTCGCATTCAAACCAACACGTGTTCAAAAAGATGTTTTATTTTCTTTTGATAATTGGTTTTGCATATTATTGCTTTTGTATGCGTTATTTTACGACATTTTTCGTAGAAGTGATCTTAAATAAATATCGCATAGGGGAAAACTTTTCGTCCAAGTTTTGATAAGCCAAACAAAAATTACTTTATTGAACATAATTGAATTAACATAAGAAAAATTAACATAACAGAATTCTCCGAAGCTTTTTTTCCCCTCTCGAGGACTTCATCAGGATATTATGATAGTGGACACTATTGACTAAATTAGTTGCGCTTTAGCACTGCACCTCTAAATGAAACACGTGCGGAAGCGACTTTGCTCCTTGTGAATCACCGAGTTTTATGTTTAGGGATGGCTTAAGGCGTTTGATTAGCAGCGCTTTCATTAGCTCGGTTTCAGTGTTAAAACGGCACTTTTCTAATAACGTAAAATTTTGCTCTGCTGGCATTGCTTTTCTGCAGGCTTTGCACTGATCGCGATGAGATTTCATGGCAGAGCTAAAGTTATTGGAAAAATGGTTTTCAATTCTGAAGAATAGTTGTCTAGTCGTCATACCAATGTATGACGTGCTCTTGTCACAAGAACAGATATATTAATTTTTCTTATGTTAATTTAATTATGTTTAATAAAGTATTATTATCGCTCTTACATAGAAAGCAAAACCACTTGATTCTATGCAATGCGACAATTTTGCGATTTAAAGGTAGCGAAGGACTTGGTCGTTTCAGTCAAGTAGAGTACGAAAAAAATGTTGATGTTTTTGATAGTTGCACTTGACTTTGGTTGCCAACCTAACTTATTACTAGGGCGATCTGTTTTGTAACCTAAAAAACTTAAACAAGTGACTTTACCTTTTTAAAAGTAACTTTATTGGCTTCATGCAGTGAAACGAAAAAATAGAGCAAATCCGTTAAAAAAGTCCAAATTTGTTCAATTGGTGGTTGAATTATAATGCAAATACATGTGCATGTGCATAATGCAAATCTGTTATGTTTTCTGACGAGAAATGTCGGTCTTTAGCTAGCAGCTTAGATAGCATTGAAATTTCAATCTTAGAAACCATAAAGCATGTTTAACAATTATTTTTTCTGGAGTAAAAATAACAAATATGTAGGAGTGCAATGCTAAAACATGGAAATAAAAGTTGGCCAAACAAATAAAAATAGATTGACCTAAATCAGAAAAAGTAACCTTTTGTAACTTTACAACTTCGATATTATGACCCAACTACGGTAAAATTTTGTTTCGACATTTGTTTTATTTTTCTCTACGAGCAAAAAAGAAGCTTTATTGGCCTTAAATTGCCCTACCTATTACCAAGCTTAGGAAATCACTCCACACCGCTCTCTAAAGGTACGGTTTTTGTGGCAAGAAGTTTTTGAAGGAGGAGAACAAATAAGTTGTTTAAAGTTTAGATTTGCAAAAAATTGAAAAACAACCAAAAAGGCAACATACCAAGTTGCTTTATGATTTTCAGTTGAAGAGCATTTGCTGTAGCTTGGCGATGTACAAGTTGAAAATAATTGCTTTTTGAAATCGAATATGAAAGGTTAGAATTGGAACCTGAAAATATTTTCAAGTTAAAAACTTTTCCCTCGAATTTTTGACACTTCTGTGTTAAACAAGGGGAGACAAAATTTGACATTATCCGAAGCAAAGTTAAGCTCAAGAAATTCCCAAAATGTCAAATAATCGTCTTTCGTCTTTCCATCCAATAAGCACTACATTTATTGATTGTAATAATATTTGAATTGTTATGATTTGTAGAAATCAATCGAATTGGAGCAACTAATGCAAGTTATTAAATTCTTCAAACATCGATTTTGATTGTTTTGTCTCAGCGCAACTGCAACTTCACCTCATGATTGGAGATTCGGTTTCCTCGACAAAGCAGAGCTTTTACGATCGGTTACTTGTTTACTAAAAGAGTATTCTGCACCAATTTGTCTGCTTTACTGAAAATACCATTGCTACGGCCTTTCAGCAAAACATAGTGATCGTGTGCAGTGTATGCAGTGCGCTTGTTGAATTGAGTTACATGCTTTGTGATGTTCCGACCACTGAGAAACCTTTTACCGATCCAGATTAAAAAACAGCATCCTGTCCAGACCTTCTTCGGAATTGCTGGTATTGCTGGAACAGTGCATTTCCACCAGAGCAGAGCAACCAAGAGGCAACACAACCTGCTACGGTGAGGTTTGAACCCAGGTTCTAACAATCATTGCCTGCATTTCGGCGTGGTAATGCGATTGTCAAAGCATCCGCTTTGAAAACGGCAGATCTTGGTTCAATTCCCTTGTCAGGTAATGCCAAAGACTTCGAAAACGATATTTGCTGCTTTACCACTTGACGCTGAGCACTACAGAGATAGTGTGGAGAAAAAATCGGCAAGTTTGCTGATTGTGTACTTGGGAAAAGCAATTAACCGGATTCCCCCATCTCTATGTACGAGGCGGGGGGTAGTGCCGTGCATCTACAGTCGTGGCGGCCCAGTACTAGGCCGTTTAAGATGAATTCGAAATAAATTTTCAATCTTACCTGCGTCTGCATCTTTTGCTAGAAACTGGTTCAAATTGATGACGTGGCCAATCAAAACACTTTCCGATACGTTGACAATTACTTGTCGCCATGGAAACGTCGGCGGGTTGTCATTCACGTCACCAATGACGACATCAAGATTTAAAAGTTGTTGTTTATTTACAACGAAGACCTAAGTAAACAAAAAGTTTCGCAGTGGTGGACTGAGCTTATCTCTTCTTCTACGTCTTTAATCGTTTAAATAACTTGCGTTGTCATGCTTTTGGAAGATTGCAGTAATTTTTCCCGCTCGGTGGCCGGCTTTTGTACAAATGCACTGTGCCAGGAGCACTGTTAACTTCGAAGAATGTCTGTACACAACGCGTTTCTATGTACAACCGCAAAAATTTTGATTTATTTAACGCGCAAAAAATTTGCCGGCGGTCGGGAAGATCTCTATCTTCCCGATCGCTAGCAAAATTTAGCGTTTAAAATCCTTGACTTTCAAGCACTAAATTTTGCCGGTGATCGGGAAGATAGAGATGAAATATCACGTTTAACATGAACCGACGTAGAATCAAACAGCTGACCTTCAGATGGAACGTGCACACATCCACGTCACTGCATAAAGTGTCTCTGTCCAATAAGTGGCGCAAAGTAACAATTCCTGATTGGCGGTCTAAATCAAAATATCTCGCTTCGTCTTTTTGAATATCAGGATAATTGCTAGCTGGCGCTTTTTCACTGAGAAGTTTAAAAGTATTTGCTCCGTCCAGATGTAAAATCCTAGCCACGTTAGCCACAAAGGAATCTACAAAAATATCCGTGCAATTTAGGTCGCAAAAGTAGATGTGCAACTCAATGTAGGTGCGCTGATGGACAATTGGTAAAAAGAGCACGTGTAGAAACCGCTTTACCTGAGAAGAGTCCACGATTTAAAAAGCGGGCTACGTAATCCGAGAATTCGCCAAAACGCTGTTAGCCAGGAGCAGTATTTTCCATGCGTTGCTACACATAATGCACCATATTGTCACAAGCCGCAGTCTCGCCTTATTTAGGAAATTTTTTAGAGCTCCTCGTGTTTCGAAAAGGAAGGGACCAACTCTTGGGTTGGTTTCTCAAAACGCCACTTATCTCTACGCTAAGCAATGAGCTTTCAGCCAGAGTTCAACCCCTCCACAACGAGGCAGTGATGACGGGCAGTCAACCTGGCCGAAGGGCCGATTCATATGACGGAAACATTTGATTACACACAAATAAAGACATCAACACGTTTATGTTTTCATAGGTGTGAAGTTCAACAACAGCGGCAACCCGCCAACAACATCTAACAGCTGCAAGAGATCTTCTGATGATGTTAAATATAAAGACCAATTAATATTTAAATCGCAAACCTTCACTCATTTTACCTTTTGGAGCATCTTCCGTGATTTGCACAATTTTTGACAAAGCTGATGACGTAGTTGTTGACGCCAAGACCGACATCGCGAATACGCAAATTGAAAAGCCATACAAGATCATTTTAAATCTGTGACAACAGGGTTGCAAAGATAGAAAACTTGGTTGCAAGGACCAGTGAGAAAAACAGAAATTTCTTTGATGTTAAAAATCGACAATACAAGCTGCTGCTACAGTTACAGTAGTATAACAAAGCTTAAGAGAAGATATTAAATTACAGCATGACTTAGACGCAACAATGAAGTTGAAATGATGTATAGAGTTATCCTACACAAACGAACAATTGCAATACATGTACAGAGGCGCAGGCAGGGTTGAAAAGAGTGTCGTTTCCTTTCCTGCTTATTCTGAATACTCGCTCGTGGTTGGATGAAATTAACAAAACGCTACAATTGACAATCAGTACGTGTTTTGTAAATTTCTCCTCAGCCAAACCCGGTTTAAGTTATGTTTTTCCAACATCCTCATATAAGCATTTGCCACTGGGACTTGTATAAGGGGACCATGTCTGAACAGGTGCAATCCCTGGCATATTTACGTCGGTCAAGTTCACCCTTTTGAGCACTGGCAGGTCATTCGCCCATTTTGGTGTCGAAACAAACATGAAGTTGTTTTTTGAGATCAACGGTTGTTTCGGCTGAGCTGACATCGAAGCAAACTTGTAGACTTTTTTTGAAGATCTACCTCACTTTGGAGAAAAAATCTTTGACTTTAAAGCAGTAATTACATTTACTCCCCGACGCTGATTTTAACACTAAATTCCCTGACATTGTGAGAAAAATCCTGACATGTGGCAACCTTAGTCTTATATTCATATTTAAAACCGTGAAGATCAGTCTAACACACTGCTTCTAATTTAAATTTCCGCGTTAGAAATTTGTGAGAAAGAAGGTTGCTGTGTGGGTCGCGTCTCTGCAAGTTCAAAAACGATTTCTTTTTCGAAACGTAGGTGTTTAAATTTAAATCATGTGATGTGATCAAATTTTCAGTAAAAGCTTTTGCATTTGACTTAAAACCTGCACGTCTAGGATTTTTGACGACAAAAAATGAACCATTCGACTGTGGATTGCCTGGAATTAAACGAATAGCATTTGGAGAAAAAGGGAATATAAAATAGTAGAAGTAGGATTAAGATACAAGAAGTCGCCTTGCATTTTGTGAAAAAATTTTATCGAAATCGGAAGAATAATTCAACCTTATTGCATCTACTTGAACCGCTGCTTATTCATATGAAACGCAAAATAATCTGCTTTTTTATGGATTATTGAAATTTGCCTTTGAAGCCGATGCGTTTGAGATTAGTTTTGATAACATAATCAACTATGGCACTAATGTACGTTTTATAATGCACGACTTACGATAACCTTGACACGTAATCCAAAACAACAATAAAAAATTGAATAAATCAAAAGAGCAGCTGCAAGCCCGTGGTGCAACTTTATCTTTTTTTACTTCTGGTAAACTTCACGAATCAAAAAACACCTGCCTGTTTGGGCTTACTCATGCATGACGTCGAAAACTTTGCGAATGAGCTGCACAATGTTCTGAATGGGTTAGGCTGTTTTTCTATTAGTAAAAAATAAATCTAACTTCCACCACTTCATATTAGTTGTCTAGGAGGCACGCGAACCCTCCAAAAATGCCGTAAACGTGAACTACAATACAAAAGCTGACTTTCCAGGGCATAACAATGGCCGACTTCGCTAAATGTTCATTGTAAATCACCAAATGCTTTTTACTGCTCAAGTTAGTGCTAATTTTCCGATTTTGCCATGCTATAAAGATGTTGACTAACCTAAGTAGGTTTCAAGAAGTTTGAACGCAAAGTAGCCTCTTACTCCGACAGAAAAGTTGTCTGAAATCTACTTGACACAAACAGATTTCCTTATTTTCAAATAACTTCAATTAAAACAAGAGTTTCGAGAGCGCCAGAGCTACTTAGCTGAACTAGCTACACGCTACTGAATACAAATCTTAAGCAGACTTTCCATCAAATATCTCATCAGTAACTGTTATAAAAATCTTGAAAATTAAAGTTTCGTTGAAAAAATCTGTAGCCCAGCAGCTGGGCGAGATTCAAGCAATTAGCTTGAGTTCCTTAATTATTTAAAAGATAACGAAATAGATTTATCCCATGCGAAAAAGCTAACTTAAGCTACTGTAAACAGATATTACAATCGGTTTAAATCAATCAAATGTGAGAATATTTGGTATAACTCAGTTCGTGGTCAATGTCATTGTTTGCTCATAACAACTCTTTTGTATAAGACTTATGATTGCAGTATCTTATAACATCAGTCCAATAAAGAAAAGCCCACCCTAACATCATCTACACGTCGTGCGTTGCCCATTTTATTATAATGAACACGGCCGTTAGTGGAGATAGATTTCATTTCAGTAGAAACAGAAAAGGGATATTTTATCAAATGATCTAAACCCCACTAAGGTACTGGGAATTTTTAAAAGGGGAGAACTGGAAGAAATCAACCTAGTTTTCCTTCGTTGTCAAGACCAAAAAGAGGGGATCACGGCACAACGCTCCCTCCTAAATAAGCTAGTATTCAACCCATCCCATATATAGTATGATTTTCACCATTAAGTACAGTGGTAGATAGTGAAGTATTTGGTGTTCAAAAGTTAAATGAAGTGAAAATGACCTTGTCCAAAAATCTTGTTCTGGCTTGAAGTTCCAAACAACTAACGCTTTCTTCATAAAATATTTTTAAACATAAACATATGTCACTGACCAACAGGCCTAAACCCACGTCAATTTTTGATTAGTAAACCTCGTACCGGTAACCTTATTTATTTTTTTGAAGATGCAACAACAACACTGCTTTTACCTTTTTTCCACCAGCCACACCAGTTGATAATTTTCAGAACAAACCAGGTAGCTTATTTCTTGTTTTTGCAACGTATTTGCCTTAGGTCTGCCACGTCTAGCACTGTAATTTTAATTTTCTTTTTCTCATTAAAAGGAAGCTTTTAAATCGCTTTATCAAAAACCATCTGTCTAAGGACCCTTCTATTATTTTAGAACATAGAAAATAGTTACGGCAAATGTTTTGGTTTTATTTTAAATTTGTCCTTGCTCTAACGCCCTTTTTGACCTCATTGTAACTGATTTCGGTGAAAAGTTGTTTTCACTGGCCATTACTATTCAAAAACTCAGAATGCTGCCCATGAAAACCATGAAGCGTATTAAATATTTAAAAATCGACTGTAATTAGATAATTACTCCCAATTACACGAGCATGCACGAGTTTTATGACCGCTTTAACACCTCTTAGCTGGAAAACACCCTAATATTGCGACGCTTTTATAACTAACTGCAGTGTATTTAGTGCAAATATTTTTCCCAAAACGAACTGCTGGTAGACGGGGGGACATTCTACATTTTGACAAATAAGTTTTGAGTACTGTAACTGGTCGCTTCTCTCAAAATATTGGTCTTCAGATTTTCAAAGGTTAAACCTCACAACCAGAACAGTTTAGCTTGCTGCTTACAGCAATATCCTGTCAAACTGAACTCCTACGTAGCTTTACTTTCGCGAACAACGCTAAGCTAACAGAAAACTTCCGTAATTTTTTGATTGAACCTCTGTATTTACGATAACGTGAGTAAAAAGCGCAGCCGGTAAGCGACACACTTAAGTTTTGAAAGTAAACAAACTTTGCGTCGGTCACCTTAAATCTCCTCAATTACAATGAATAAGGAACTGGCGTGAAAGGTCGAGAAAGCGACATTTCAGAAAAAAGCTGCATTCACGTAACTGAATATCTTCCAGAACTAGCAATTTCAGTCATAGTGGGCTACTAAAACTACAGCACTTCTAGTAATGGATAATAATTGTCTGTTTGTGTTTAATCATTGAAATAAGTAGAAGAAATCCGGAAGAGATTAACGAACGATCCTGCTTCAATGATTCTACTTCGAAAATTTCAAGTCTGACAAATTTAAACCGACATTTATTGATTATTTAATCTGATAAACCAAATAAAAGTCGTAAATTAGCTGATCAATGAATTTGATCGTTTTGAAACAACTATTTTCGGCCAGAAGTGTAATGCAAACTTGCGCAAGATATTTGAATAAACAAGAATATATTGCAATTGTACCTTTGTTATCCCAGGGCTGATATGCAAAGAGAAGTTATAAAAGACAAAATCCCTGCGACAAGGCATCCGATAAATAACATTCTTCTCGCGACATATAATCGATCATCTTGCAATTTGGTTGCCTAAACATGAAGTCTACATGAAGTTGGGACCCGTAGAAAGTAATGAAAAACAAACTCGGGCCAACAAGGTTTTTGAGGCATTGCTTTTCCGTTTTGCCAAGGTCTGTGGGACCTAGATCTTTTTAGGCCATGGGCGAAATGTTTTTAGCTAGACCACTTAAGAGTTTTTTAATTATTTAAATTTTTGGAAAACTGGGACAGACTGTCCTAAAAATTGGTTTCGTGACGTCATTCGTGAAAAGTCTAAACTGCGCTGCTCGCATAAACTACAGCTAGCAGACCCATGTTTCCAAAATATTTTTAAATAGACCAAGTTATTTTTGAGTTGCCTAAATCGATATATTGCTTTTTAAAGTATCACTGTATTCGCTTGGTCGTCATTATTTTGCGATGTTTTTCTTAACTTGGGTATCGTTAACGGACGTAGTCAGTCAAACGTTTCAGGGGGGTCAACATTTTTAATAATGATCTTTTTTCAGAGACCCCACAAAATGTTGGTTAATGTTAGGGATATCACGCAACATTTAGAAGCAATTTCTTGGATTAATCATGTGTTATGATCTTTATCTTATTTAACTGTTTCGTTATTTCCTTTTAGCCACGCCCTCATTTTTCCTTACCTTATTTTATTAGCATGAAATCAACTTCAAGTTTCAGTCGAATCTATGCCATGCCAGTCGAAATGTGAAATTTTCCTAAAACCCGTAAAAAAGTTGAATGATCAAATACAAAACACATTATGAGAAATCATATCAATCATGCAATGCACACAGTCAGGAGCATCAAAAGCGGAGAGGGGGTGGCAGTGGGACGAATTATCCCACTGTCTTTTGAATATCTTTCAACACAGGAGGTAGGCACGTGCCATCAGGGAGGCAGGTGAGGCACTGTCTCAACTGCCGAGATCTGGCGTAGCAGGAAAATACTGAAGTGACGATCGTGGCAAAATTAATATTATCAGCAAAAACTTTTAAAAATTAACCCACAAACTTTTTGAAGCTTTGAACAGCTGTTCCCCTCCCCGAACAGTAGTACCCCCTCTTTTTGAACAGTTGTGCCCCTCCCTGAAACTACTTTCTGGTGCTGATGGTTGTTATTTATTGTTTCTACAATCGCATGATAAACTTTCATCTGTTTCGATTTCTACAAAAACATTTACATCTAACGATTTACAAAAAATCAAAATAGCTCAAACGCGCGAGGCAATTCCAAGATGTGTCTCACTTCAGACAGCCAAATATTTATACAGTGTCGCAAGGTGTGCTTTTCACTTTGGTGAATATTGCCCTGAACATATGTTGAAAAGTTATCTATGATTTGAGGAATGCCGCAATATTTGTAGGATCTATGTCCACAACTGTTCTGCGTCCGAAATTCGCATCGATTAAGAGTGCCTTTTCAACATATAAGTGTCTTTTTTTCCAGCATTTTGACCCCCCCAGCCAAAAAATGTTCCGACGCCCCTGCACACTGTAATGGGGTTCACATTCAAGGATCACGCAACTCATACTGAGACAGAGTCACAAGGGCATCTGTAAAATAAGTGGAGATTTCCTTTTTCTTTTAATAGCAAGATTATCATTTTCCTATCCGTCACAATAGGATAGATTTAGGAAAGTCAGCTTATATGGCGAACCAGCTTCAAGAGTCATTTCCTTCAAGGCAATTCAATCGAATAAAAAACATATCGGGAGAAATCACACCAATCATTCATTACACAAAACCGGTGTAAAAAACAATTTGTTGTGGCGGCCAGGAAGATCATTATCTTATTATGACCGGAAAAAGCAATCCCCATCTGTTATATGGATGCCCCATGGTTTTGTCCCAGTATATGTTGGTGATCTTTAAATGTAATCCCTGTTACTGAGTGCATAGCATTGTAAGATTACTATATAATTTTGCATATGTGTTATCCATTCGATTACTGAAGTCAACAAATTCATTCGCCTGATGGGCCCCATAAAGGCGAAACAAGCTTGTCACCATTTTATATTTTTCCGTTTTTCAAACCGTTTTTGTGTGATGAAAGATGTTTGCGATTTCTCCTAACATATTTTCTATCTGATTAAATTGCCACAGGAAATAGCTCATGAAACTGGATCGCCATATAAGGCTGATCTTCTCAAACAAATCACGTTGTGACGGGTGAAAAAATCATTATCTTAAAGTTGGACAATCAGACAACCATCATTTTGGTCAAACGCTTTCGTTGCGACATCAAATATTTCTGGAAGTATCTGGCTCCCTCTCAAATCTTTTTCCCGGCTGCACTATTGAATTAAGTCTAGTCGAATGTAGGTTAAGTGCGAATCAAATTTTTCTCGATTTTCTATTTCGTTTTCTAATGCATCTTTATTGTTGGAAATCGGAGATGATACTGCAACAGAAAACAATGAGAATGTGGAGCGAGCTGACTATTTTCTTTTTCTAATGTTACTATACAGCCAAAAGACTCAAAATGTCAAAACTTTCTTTGAACCAATTGACATAACGTCACTTCATTTGATTAAGTGTTTCTAAAATTGAACATAATTGTCGAATTGGAATGGAGTAAAAAATGAATTCGTTATTTTATTATTCAAAAATCTGACAATTAAGCAAACGTCGCCTTCTTTGAAAATTAGATCAAATAAACTACGTCTTTTAAAACAATATAGGTTAGTTTTTCTGCGACAAATACTGTACTGTACAGCAAGCCACTCCACACAGCTTTTTCAATTATTGCAAAGTATTGAGTTGAATTCCATTCTTTCCAAATAAATAAAATACATAAAAGCTTTATTTGCTTTTTGTGGTTACTCACGTTAAAGTCCCAAACATCTAAAAATGGATAATTGTAGAGACATTTGCAGATCTTAAAGTACTAATTTTCACGAAACTGCTTCAATATAGATTTCGAATAGGGGGAAACTTTTCTTCCGAATTTTGATAAGTCAAACAAAGATCCATAGTAGTATTTTATTAAACGTAATTAAATTAACAAAAGAAAACCGACATAATCAGAATACACAGAAGCTTTTCGTACCCCCTCGGTGACTTCATCAGGGCAAAATAAATAAATCAGTAAATCCGAACTAATGAAAGCGCTGCTGATCAGACGCCCCAAGCCATTCTTAACATAAAACTTGGACATTCACAAGGAGTACAGTTGCTTCTGCACGAGTTCCATTAAGAGGGCTGTGCTAAAACGTTACTAATTTTGTCAATAGTGTCCAACATCATAACATTAAATTTAATTCTGGACTTACAGGTCTGTTTGTTTATTTTGCCCTAATGAAGTCTTCGAGAGGGGATGACGAGCTTCGGTGTATTCTGTTTATGTTAGTTTTCTAATGTTTACTAAAGTACTACTATGGATCTTTATTTAGCTTATCAAAACTTACTTCAATATAGAAAAACTGTGTGCCAGACTCTTTCGTGACACTCTCGTAACACGCAGTGCGACGCTAAATGATCAATAAATTTGGTCACTTTAACTCTTCCCACTAGACACGATATTGCCACTGATGAAAGCATCATTAAAATCTTTTGGCAATACAGACTTTTTTGAAAAGCTTATGAGAAATACGGTTTTGCTTTAACAAATAGACTACTTTTAAACTGACCACATCATAATTTATAGCGTTTTTTTAACAGACTGATAGACAAGACCGGAGGGGGGACAATCTCCTTTAAATCTTCTCCAGATCAAAATCTTGTTCCTGTGGTTTACACCTTGCTGAGTAGGAGTGTCCGAAACGAAAATTTGTTTTGCTTTGGTTTCGTTTCGCTTCGAATAACTTCCTTAGTGAAGGATCTCGTTTCGAAAGCCAAGCAATTTTGTTTCGTTGTGCGCTGGAAACCAAATCGTGGAAGGTTGGACTCATTCCGTGTCACAAGCATGCTTTACACGCGAGCAGCATTGAACACACCGCGCAATTTACCATTGACACATAAATTTTCGAAAGATGACGATCGAAAAATTTCGAAACGAAGTTTCGCTTCGTGCTGTTTTTTTTTTCTGTGGTAAAATTTCGTTTCGCTTCGCCCCAGTAAAATTCGTTCCGAATACCCTTTTGCTGAGACCTAGTCGCCTCGCTGTCGGTAGACGTCGATTTAATTCCTTTGTCGAGCCATGGCGATAATATTTAAAGTGGTATTGCTTTTCACAAAGGTGATGATGGGAGAAAAAACCGGCAAATTCACAAGTTGCGTCTTTGAACATGGCCTTTAATGAAATACCTTCGATTATACGTGGCAGACAGGTGATAGCCCACCGGTCGTAGTGGGCCAGCATAGCAAGACCAGAAAACATAACGTGAGCTTACATGCATGAGCAAGATGAAAGCTTGCTTAAACAAAGACCTATTTTATGACTTTTATTCACGTTTTCCTGATCTCTGGCTGAAGCCAAATCTTGATTACGGTCTTGAACGTAGGGAGTTATGGGCTTTTTCTGTGGTATATAAGTATGACAATTTCATGCAAACTAAAAGATTTGGCTATCCAAAAACAAAAAATTTCTTCAATCGCAAGATTGTTTCCAGGAGAAGACACTAGTGCAAGAGAGAGCATTGCCGGTGAAGGATAGGAAAGAACCCCGAAATCTACCGCTTATACAGGGAGGGAACAACAATGAAGTGATATCTCATGATCCAATTAAATTTTGTTTCAACTGAAGGTGGGTCTCAGTTGTGTACTCAGCGTCGGAGGAAAGTAAATCGCTCACATTATATACGCCATCGTGTAAGGTATTTGCAAGGATTTGTTGAGCAACGTTTATGAACTCTTTATAACATCTTGAGAGGGAGTTACTCTTAAAAGCACTTAAGCATGTCTCACATAAGCTTGTCTTTGTAAACCTTAATTGCACTACTGCTGCTAGTCTATATGCTGATGGTATGATAAACTTGCGGATCTGGCTAGAACTTGGTCATGTTCTGAATTGTCGCGTATCAATTTTTAGAAACCTTTAAAAACGACAAACTTTTTGTAATTTTTTAACCAATAGCCTATGATAGTCTTCGCCTCGTTTGAACAGGTGGAAAACAGTTTTTTATTTCCTGAAGCGAAACTCGATGCGCCTTGATTTGATTTCGTTAAATTGTATGCTACGCTCATTTCAAAAGCAAAACTTGGCGATGAGTAAATATATCTACAAAACGGCAACCTTGTTGTAGTTCACGGAACATTGTTTTGCGTTCAAAACCTACAATAAGCAGCACGGGGGTATCGCTCAAACAGAGGTGACAAATTTGAATAATGTAACTCAAATGTTTAGAGACGTGTTTTTTAGAGTTTTACCCCCAAAAACAGTGTCAGCAGAACTCCCCCTTTTTCAGGAAACGCCTCCGCAACACTGATACTCGAGGTATTCGCACCTCGTTTCTCTTTAGTAAAGTCTGGTCAAAAGTAGTCCGTTAAAAATATAGATAGGTCGCATTGGTAACGTTTATAGGCAGTAAAACGAAACGCGATAACATCAGATTACTTGCTTCATGGCTCAATTTTTCAAAACAACGGTAAACAATGCATTTCTTTTAATCCGCAAAGATAATAGGATACCGCTTAATACAGATATGAGGCAGTGTTCGTATCCCGAAATTAAATCTTATATTGCGTTATGTGATTTCTTTACAAAGCCCGACAAGTTGAAAATTACAAAAAAGGTTGTCGTAAAACGAAAATCAACACGATTCTAGCAACTGCGTGTAGAGGATGAAGACGCCACATCATCAGTTGTCAGAACTGTTAGTAGAGGAAATTATGACAGCCTGACACATTTAGCATCGCACACCACTGGACCAAAATATATAAACATGAGTCAACTGCGTAAAAAATATGTGTGAGGTGCAACTTCCTGTTTGTTATAGCGAAACCAATGGGTGAGTGGTTGAACAGACTGCAGGCCTTTTTTTATTTCTCCAGCTAGGCGGGTGGGTGTGAGGTTTAAAAACATTTTTCGGTGAAATATATTCTATCTCATTTCTGAAAGTTGAAAAAATTCAGATACATTGTCGCCATAACATTTTTAAATTCACTATACTATTAATACCGCATGCAAGCAAGGCTATTCAAATATGTGAACATAAGAAATATAGTAACAGTGATTGGGGTACAAAAATAATTTATAACACACAAAAAAAAAGGAAAAGTATTTTTAGGTATAAGAAATTATCACCAAGCTACAGCAAAGAATAAATAAATAAAGAGGGAGAGTGTGCATTTGTGCTGGGGTACATTCTACATCACTACTCATGTTATCAAAACCATTAGCTATTTTCCAAATTGACGTTTACAATTTTGGTATGATATTAAACCCAACTATTCAGAATCTACAAATCACGAGACAGTATGTGCAGTAAGTTTAAAATGAAGTCGAAGAGTTTGCCAACAACACCTTTCCATATCCGGCCATCTTTACTCACTCCTTAGCAATTGCTCTATTTTTGAAATAATTTGTGCAAATCAGAGTCCTTTGGTTCGAATCCCGCGTCAAGTCGTCCCGTTGTGTCGCGAACTTGATATGAAAGATTTAGTGTTGCCTGGTGTGCGCAAATTTGATTCAAAGTCTTTAGAAGGATGACAGTCAGCCGAAGGAGACGGCGTAAAAACGGGGTTAAAAGAGGAGGCAGTGGGTGAGGTGGAGGTACTCAGGAAGTAGTTGAGCTCGTCGATGCGTTGCATTTGAGACATGATGGTCCGCTTTTGTTCGGCAAGGTCACGGTTCAGTTGGCAATTTTCATTTCGCAATTCTCTGAAAAAACAAAATCATTCCCGTTAAAATTATTGTTAATAACAACAAAAGCAAAACCTTGGAAAAAACATTTCAATGTAACTATTGCACTAAAAATGCGCTGTGGGAGAACAGTACTGGTTCAAACTAAACCTCTAAAGCGAAATCAAACGTGAGGTGTTCCGCATACAATCGTAAATATTTTACAACACCACAGGTTAGGTGTCAATTTTTTGAAAATGAAGTGCTTCTATCATACTGCTTAGTTACAAAAATCTGCAGGCGATAATAACACAATATATTGAACAATTTATACCAGACTAAAAGTTTTCCGCTCGCATCATCATCCTGCTGTTTTGATTTTTAATGAGGACCAACTGATGGCCCAAAAAAGTTAAGATAAAATATAAAACATTGAATATATATCTAAGTCGTGATTTTAGCAACTTTGTGGTGAAACAACTTCAAAATAGTAATGCAAGAGGCTAGCGATGCACTTAGGAAAACTGCAGACTGTGACACTGTTTCGACCTATCAAGTCTCTTTAGTGCAGTTGGTGACGGACAAGAAGCTAGAGGCTTTTAATAAAGCATAGCTTAGACCGCCACACTTGCGGGATCTATACTAGATCCACTTGGTAAAAGGTCTGTCAGTACTCTGCGAAGCCGTATCACTCGTAAATGAGTGGCGGTTGTCGCAGGTGCACTAAGTCTACCAACTGCTAGAACAATAGTGCTGTCACAGCCTAGTGGTCACAAGGTCTTACATGTATAGCAATGCAAGAGGCTAGCGATACACTTAGCAAAACTTCAGAATCTTTTTCTATTGAACATCTCCCAATTTTATCAGGCATACATCACAACGTCGCAGAACCGCTACAGCTTCATCGCTCGTCCTCTACAGCGACATCATGCGACCGACAACAAAACGCCTGAGGTGAAGGCGTCGATTCATTGCACAATCGCATGTCTAAAACATTACTGTCCGACATGAGCCAGCAACACCTGGAAAGACCAATAAATCTACTTTACCTTTGATCCGCGTTTTTATCTTCGACTTGCATTTGCAGATCCTCGTTGCGTTGTTCCAATCGTATCACGTGATCACGGAGCGTCTGAACTTCCTCAAGTCGTTTCGCTTGTTCGGAAATCTGAGAAAAATTGCAACTGATCTAGTGCTGATAGTTTGAGTTGATTCGCAAGAAGTGGCAGCACATGACAATGTGCGTGCGTGAAGGGAGGAACAATGCTCTTATCCTACTTCAGGATTCCTTGCTCTAGGTCTGGAAACCAAGTCGCTTCTAATGGTCTGAGGCACCAGTAACGTACATATGGAGACATCACAAAATAGGTAAGAAGACCGCAGCAGGATAGAGCGAAATGAGAAGGAAGGTGTACTGGGCTGAGTGGCCACAAAGCAACATGAGAGGTTCGGAATCTGCCAAAATATATTTAACTACAAACATCACTGCTTCTAGACTGAAGATAAAATCTTGCCATTGCATCTTTCTGGCTGTGCGCCCATTTCAACAAAATGGTGTGCTGGCGCCATCTAAGGGTCGAACAACATTTGTAAAGATTTCGGAACGAATGATCCGTAGCTCGAAACTCCATTACATCACCATCGGTATTCGTGAGGAAAACCATCCAGGATTTAGTGATGCGTTGCTCCGGTGAAAAGCCTGGTTCGAAAACGAGCGCGTACTGGCAAACACACTGAACCAGCAGGTCTATGCCTGCGAAATGTGGACGCAAAGTTTAGCTTTACCACCATCTCGAACGAACCTCTTTGATAAGTCTGTGTTGTTCGGCGTTCTTCATCTCAAGTACGGCTCGCAAGCTTTTGTTTTCTTCATACGAATTAATATAAGGTCGAATGAGTTCCTGGAAACATGTTGAACATTAAATTGCTGTAGCGCGATTATTCCTCCCTTATTTGAGATGGAGGAAAGTTGAAACATCCAGGATCACACGGTAAATCGATACAGAAAACAAAACGTTCTGCTATAGAGAAATCGGTCTATTTTCAACCCGTTACAAATTGCGAATACTTTAAACATTAATGATACATTTAACCGCTCGCTAGTCCCAACTTCTCTCATAAGGCGGAATGATAACAGGGAAAAACCAATCGCTCCTCAGGACAAGTTGAATAAGCTCATAGCTAAGTAATAGGAAAGATAATGAGAAGTAATTAAAGCAAGCTCAAACTAATCGAAGAGTTTGTGAGAACGCGATGCGAGCTGAAACCGAGTCACCAGCTACGTCACTGCGGTCAGAACAAGCCAAAGTTTAAACCCGTGGGCTTAAAAGCAAACGGCATTTCCGCTCGACCAAGCCTGTTGTTGTTGTTGGTTATCCGGACCCTTCCGAGGGATGGGGGCATGGCGGAAGACCATGGAGCCCCAGAAGCCGGGCAACTCTCCAGGGTCTGGACCAGAGGTCGTAAAGAGATAGAGAGTTGCCAAAGAGTGAGCGGCGCAAAGAGTCCGTAGCTGGACAGTGCAGAATGAGATGAGAGATGTCCTGGGACGGGTGTCCACAGGCGCTGCAGGAAGGATTCTCGATTCTGCCAATCCTAGAGAGATAAGAACCTAAAGAAGGCTATGTCCGTTGCAGCAAAGACGAGAGAGGACACAGCGAGCATGACGAGGGAGCACAAGTTCCGCGGTGGAAATCGAGGGGAACCTGTGTGTCAAAGAATTTAGATGAGACAGTACGCCTCCAGTCCGAGATAAGACGAGAGTGGATACGAGAGATAAGAGGAGAGAGACTACAAGGGATAGCGGAGGGCGCAAGTAGCGCTCCCCGTTTGGCTAGCTCATCAGCCGCGTCGTTTCCCCGGTAGAAATGAGTGTCCGGGGACCCATTGTAGCCTGATAGAACAGAAAGAGAGAGAAGACAGTTCATGCCAGATATGCCACAGCGTTTGAGATAAGAGGAAAGATGGAGGAGAGGACAGGGTGGCGAGGACAGAACGAGAGTCAGATAATAGGAGAAGAGAAGAGAAATGGCAGACTTGTTGGTGCTGCCGAGACCAGCAAAGAGCGTGCAGAATGGCGCAGGCTTCAGCGGAAAAACTTAAGCATTTTGGGGCTGCCGAAAAGGAAAGAGTGGCCTCAGTGCCACAAAGAGAGCAGTTGGCAAGAACGCCGGAGCCGCCCTTGTCAAAAGGAAAAGGAACAGAGCCGTCTGTCCAGAGTACCAGATCATGAGGGAGGAGAGAGTCAAGGTGGGCGAGAGCTGCACCTTGGCGAGGGGGGGATCGGAGCGAGAGCATGGAGAGGAAAGGGTGGACTCCACCGTGAACGAAGGCAGATCGAAGGAATAATGGAAGATGTCTTCCAGATCGAAGCAAACGAATGCAAAGACCAGGAGAGATTGAAGATGTGAAGAAGAAAATCCATGCCAGAGCGAGGAAGGTGCTTTAGCATGAGATAGGCAACTTTGTCTGGACCAGTGGCGGTGGAGGAGGAAAGGTTGGAGGCAGCCGCAAGAAATTCAGCAAGTGAGAAAGGAGAGCAAAAGGACGAGTGAGACTCCTCCGAGCACGTGGCTCGGCGGAGCACAGAGAGGTAGCCTCTGGCTCTGCTACGCAGGGCCTTTGGCTGAGAAACGGAAAAGTGAGATCTCAGGTAACCGGCATAGACCGAAGCCGATTCCCTCGGAGAAGAACAGTTAGGAAAGTTAGGAGAGAAGGAAGACGAGGAATGAGAGCCAGCGATAGAGCGAAGAAGAGAGTGTACAGATTTAGGGTTAGACTTAGGTGAGGGAGAAGAGAGAGTCGTCTGCCATGCCTCAGTCTTGGCAATGACTGACGAGGCGCGTCGAGAAGTGGAGATGTAAGCCTGGCGATCTTCATCACTTCTGTGAGCGGCAGCGAAAGCCTTGCATCTTTCACTAACCGCTCCTTCCACCTCAGCAGAACACCAGGCTTTAGGAGGGCGTTTGGTGCGGCCGAAAGGAATGGAAGATTTGGCCGCATTCAAAGTCAAAGAGGTAAAGAGAGCAGCACCAGAGGGAAGAGAAAGTGACGAGTATTCCTCTGCTGAAGGACAGTGAGAGTCAATCGAGGAGGCAAAGCCATCCCAGCGAGCTTTTTGAAAATTGAAGGAAGGGGGACGCTCGTTGGGGAGAAAGACCGGAGAGAGAGGGATAGATAGAACAGTTGGTAGATGGTCAGAACCCAGGTCCTGAAGCATCTCCCAGGAGCAGGAAAGGGCAAGAGAGGAGGGAGCAAAGGAGATGTCAGGGGAGGAGCGACTGCCAGAGGAGCGATGGAGAATGGCAGGTGCGTCAGGGTCATTGAGGGAGAGGAGGTCAGAAGAAATGACCCAGTCGAATACTTACTCCCCGCGGGGGTCGGAAGTAACTCTTGAGTCCCAGAGGGGGTGATGGCAATTGAAGTCCCCAAGAATGAAGAGATTTCTGGAGGAGGGAAGAATGGAGGGAGAAAAGAAATCGGTTCTGCCATCCGTTGGAGAGGAGCGAATAGGGGGGGCATACACATTGAGAAAAGAGAGCGAGGAGGAGTTGTTAAGAGAGATGTTGATCCCTACATAATCAGAGTAGGGATCAAACGAAGAGAGAGAGGTAGAAAGTTCAGAAAAAGATAAGCCCTGCCTGAAGAAAATGACAACGCCGCCGCTAGCGTGCGTGGTATCGGAGGAGAGAATGCCAGACCGGGAGTGAGTGCGATCAGAGCGCAGAGCAGAGAATCCAGGAATCCGGAAAGAGGAAGTGGAGTTAAGATTGGATTCCTGAATGCAGATAAGGTTGACAGGATGGGATGAAAGAAAGTGAAGTAGTTCAGTGCTCCTGGCTCGAAGACCTCCAGCATTCCATTGAAGAACCCTGAGAGAGTCAGGGGGGGAGAGGAGGCAGGAGGTGCAGAAGTATAGCCAGGAACGAGGGACGGTGGTGGGAGGGTAGAGGGAGGAGATATATAATGGGCAGATGGGGGATAAGAAGTTTGGAGACGAGGGTGGGGCGAGAGTGCAGCATTAGCAGAGGGGGGGCCAGATTCCACAGTGGAGGTATACGTGTCGGAGGAGTCCAAGGAGGGGGGTCACAGTGTTACGGCAGAGGGGGCAGCTCCAAGAGTGAAAGCTGCCCAGAGCTCTGAAATTGGATAAGTAAAGTTGTGAGCACCTTAGATGGACCCATTTGGAGCTAGCGCAGCATTGCACTGACTTGCCCCGCCAGGTCACATTTCCAGCGCACACAGAGCAGGGAAAGATGGGGCCAGGGTTGGGATGAACGTTACCGCTCATCAAGAGAAGAAGGAGAATGAGGAGACGAAAAAGGGAAAGAGAGGGGCAGGAGAAAAGAAAAAGAGAAAACAAGCGACCGATTTTAAAGAAGCTGTGTGCTGCCCTTCTGCGGTCGTTCAGGGGGCAGTCGACCAAGCCTCGTGCAACGTATCGCTCCGAACGATCAACTCGCAGTCTTTCAATACAGGTCTGGCGCACAGTCAATAGCGCCGTGCTACCGACGAGAAAAGGTACTATCACTGTTAAAACGGCAGCACGTGCTATGTAGCGTGTCTGAATCGTGGGCTATTAAAAAAAGGGATCGATAGAATAATATGCGGCGTGGCAATGTAAACCTTCAATGTGATATGCTCTGAAATCTAGAATACTTCCGAGTTACAAAGTTCAAGTTGTAAAAACTATCAAATCTAACTTCAACTTTCGCTTCCACTCTTGCGTCTATGCTGTCACGTAATTCCAGTGTTTCCCTTTCCATTTCTTCTCGTTCTTCTGACCACTTTTGGCGCATTTCTTCCGCTTCTTCTTCTTTTTCCGCGGTTAAGTCTAGAAAATAACATGATATATTAAAAAGAAACAAAAAGTCTATCTATAAATTTGTTATTACAAAGGAAACCTGAAGAATATTTTATTAAATTGGACTCAGGTATCTTTTAGACATTTTACAACGAAATCTAGGCTTGGTATATATTTCGTGTTTGGATGGGAAAAATTCCTTCTTTTTCTTTAAATAACTCGACAGCTTGCTGTAAAAAGCACTTTCTGGGCATCCACGAATAACAGTCCACCTGGTTGGCAGCGGGGCTATCGGTTGTTACACGATTTGCATTCATGACTGGCTCGAAATGAACACCGGCGCGATGGTGTAGTGGTTAGAGCGTCCGCCTCGTAGTCGGTAGACCTGGAGTTCATTTCCCAAGTCGAATCATACCAAAAGACTTTAAAAATGGTATTCACAGCTTCCCTGCTTGGCGCTCAGCATATAAAAGGAATAGTGTGGAGAACAAGCCGGCAAGCTTGCTTGTTGTGTCCTTGCGCAAGGCACTTAACGGGATGCCTCCACCTTTATGTGGCAGACAGGTGGCCCTCCCGTACTTCACCGGGTTACAATTGTGAAGTTACTAACCCAGCATGTCAGATGACTCTTGGGTACCCACCAGTGGCAGTCCGCCTTGTTGGTGGTGGGGCTACCAGTCACTCAAGACTGGTTCGAAATGGGCTGCCATCTTTCCCCCTAGCCTAATTTCAGTTAGGTTGACGGCATGAATCCGAATTGCCGTTCATGCCGTACCTCCATCCCTAGGAAGAGGAGGGGTAAACAAACAAACTGGCTCGAAATGAACTGCCGCTTTCCCTCAACATGGTTTTGATTGGGGTTGCGATTAGAATCTGAATAACCGTTTCATGTTGTGCCTTAACCCCGAGAAAGAAAAGGGGTAAGTTAGCATAGAACGATTGGGTGAGACTATAATTTTGCTAAACTACTCTTGCTTGCTTAATTCAAGCTTAAGTAACAAGGTTTTGAAGTTTCCACACTTGTTTTATGAAAACAATCCTTTCTCCGAGACACTCTAATCACCTTCGATGGCTTTACTGTTTTCTTCTTTCAAATTTTCAAGCGTTTGATGATATTCAGCTGCCTGCAATGGTAACAATTCGAAAAATATGAAATCAGATATCATAAGCTCGCTGACACAACGATAGGCAGACTGCAAGCCATTACCTTAATTTCATAATAGAAAATAAGTAAAATCTATGGAAAATAGAACAGTAAACACGATTTATAGATTCTCTGCTCCACATGGATCTAACAAATCCGAATCTCTCTTTTTAGCAAATGCTGTTCAAAAGTTTTTCGAGGAAGAAAGCAGTCTAAATATCTAAAATTGTGATGGACTGGACCTATATTGGGATTGATTTTTATTGCATTGAAACATCTTTGCCGGAAAAAAAGAAACAATCAAAGAGATGGTTTCCATTAAACAAATATATCAAGAGATAGCCGTTTACGCAGACTAGAGGATAATCAGCTCTCTTGAAGCACGAGCTTAAAGCAGATACTTTGTAAACGTAATCACTATACATAATCAAAGCCGCTACGAACTTGGCACGCATCGCACTTACTTGCTTTTCTAATTTTGCTGATAACTCTTTAATGCTTTCATTTAGATCATGTGATACCATTTCGTGACGCTTGACGTCACGTTTGTGAGCATCACGGGACTCCTGTAAAGCTTGCTCGAGTTCATCGACGCGCGACGAAAGGATTTCTAAGCATATTAAAACGTGGCGGTAAATCAACATTTCTATTTTCGTGCATCCAAGATAATAAATGGTAATTTTTGCGTGAAATCCCGCAACCACATCTTTGCACTTCATCTGTATTCCACGAATACCAAAGTGGTGCGCAGCTGCAGTTCACCTGTTGCAATTGGACGACGGGGCTATTCTTAAGAGACAATTGCTGGTTTTGCATGCATATTGATTCTTCAAATTCGCATGACAGCAACAGTAACGTTAAGCATAGGCCGAGCCGCCTACGTCAGTTTACAAGTTTCAGCATTCTACTTGAAAAGTAAGGTGGCGCTTTCGATGATTTTATGGCCTGTTGAAATCTCGCAAGCAGAAGAAATCATAGTAAGACTCAAACTCACAATCATAGCGGCCATGAAACGGCGTTTCAAACCAATCGAACTCATTGCCGACAACGGTGAAGGCGGCATCAATGCCGGAAAGCTGAGAGTTGCATTAAAGCCTTGGATACGATACTGCATGGCGTACTGTAATCCTTACCGTTTGATGTTTTCTCTTCAGTAACAAGTCGCTGCAAATGTTGTTTATCGGTTGATAGTTGAGGGGCTGATAGACCGTCAAGCTGTCAACAAATAACGCTTTGATGAGATGGAATGCAATTGCAGATCTTAAATTACGCATGAAGCCAGTCTAACAAGCTCCAACGCATGCCATCTAAGGCTAATTGTGGACTCTTTAAGACCAGAGTGAGATTCGAACGCGGACGACAGAAAGAGAGTCAACGGCAGTCAACCACAATCACGTAGAAGCGTTTATATATCAAGCCAAACTATTAACCGTGCTCAGCTTACAGTCAATATTGACACTCAGTACGAAGGTAACGTGACCCAATCAAAAGCTAACGATTTACGAGTTTCTTAAACGCTTAAGCGCAAAAACTTGTCTCAAACTTACAATTCGCCATCAGTATGTTTGTTTTAACAAGCCAACAAAGACCTTTTAGAAAACCATTTTTTATGTTTACTAATGATTAAGCAAAGAAAAAAATCCACATAATTCATCTTCCGGTCGCAGAAAATCTTTTGTCGATTATGCATAGAACAATTTCTGTTTAACCCCGCTTCGAATTACTAATATTTCTGGCAGAGCTGCATGTATTTTCCATCACAGCTCTGTAACCAAAGCAGGGAAAATTGCTGCAAAGGCTTTTTCCAAAAGCACATTAGCGCAGCCGTCTTGAGATTTGAACGCACGCCCATTTAATGATTTCCGCCATAAAACGGCGCACGACCCACTCGACCAAGTTGCCGACAAAAAATATCAAATAATCGAAATCGATCCGCCGAACATGTCACGTTTGGCACAATGTTGTTGCTGTTTATCTCTCATTTTTCTTGGGACGGAGGCATGATGTGAAACGATATCTAGATTCACACTGCGAATCCAATCAAAATCAAGCTAGGGGAAAGTGACAGCTTATTTTACACCACTCATGAATACAACATGCAAACTGATGGACCGACCCATTACCAACAAGGAGGATGGCACAGTCGGTGCTCAAAAGTTACAACATGTTGAGTGACCGTTCGCCTTATTGGTCAGGCCACCTGCATTTGGGACTTCAAATAAATTGCCACATTTGAGAAATTTGATCAGAAGCTTTTACATTGTTCGATCAGTCGCTGTAGACCAGAGAGTTTCATAGCTGGTCTCGATTCCATGGAGACAAGGCACACCTATCACTAAGCAGTCCACCAACCTCATATGGTTTTGGTTTTGAGCGTTCTTTTTTGCAACATCGCCTGCATCTAGAAGCACAACCTCCCATTGGTATTGCACTGCAGTTAGTCCACAGACTATAATAAACTACACTTTACACTGCCTGGCGCTGACAGCAATAGCTTTATTAGCTTCTGTCAATAAAAATATTGCTCAAATAAAAGCAACCAAAATGACTTAAATAAATGTAGCTGTAAAGCAGTGCTAGTCTTGAGTATTAAACTCCCTCGCTAAATTCTATAGTTTTAATAACAATGGCAAAACAACATTAACATTTACTACTTAAAGTGGTCAATCAGCTAAAATCACGTTTATTAGCCGATAAAATAAGAGCTTAACGTTTAATCAGAAACATCTTGAAATCAAAGCAAAATAATTAATGCATCATTTTTAAAGCTTTAACTTCCTCAAATATTTTCAAAAGCATCCATCCCTGCTAAAAGATTTTTCACATCGGCTTTGAGTTGGCTCAATTAGATTACAGCTTTGAAACAAATTTAAACAGTAACACTCGCTATCGACATGAAATCTTAAACCTATCACTGCAGCCTGGTTAATGTTCTATAACCAACATCGAAATGTGTGTGCGAAGTCAGATCGTAAGCAATTGTACATTAAACTTCCATTGATCAAATAAAGTCGTCAACTACCAGCAACATAATTTATTGACCATAAAAGGTGTAAAAAAGAGGTACGCGGGTTCGATTAACTTATCAGTCGAATCATACCAAACACTTTAAACCTTTAATACAGGAGACTCACGTTTTACACAATGCGTATCATGATGGACTGTCATACACAATTAAAAGTACCTTTTTAGTTGCTCGTGCACCACTTTCACTAGTTTTGTCTATCTACGTATCGACTAATTACGTTGTTTCGGACTGCTTCTACTATCTATGATATAATTTTGCTTCATTTGTTACTTAGAATTGAGTAGTTTCTGGGTATTTGTTCAGCTTTCCGTTTTACTTTCGCAATAATTTAAATTTAGGATCTAATATACAAGTGTTTTTATTCAGACAACAGAAGACGGCCAGTTGAAAATGCTTCGATAAAAAATATTAATCTATGTAGTTGAAAGTCAAGTCTCACAACCTAGTGGGATTAGAATAAGCATGATTTCTTTATTATAATTTCAATCAACTAGATAGCGTGGCATTTGATATGATGACGTCATGAAACAAAGATAGTACAAAAATGTACCGAAGAATAGCAACTACGCGTAAAGTCATTTCAGTAATTTTTTCTGGTTTGACTAGATGTAATGATAGCGAAATCATCACAACAGCTCTTCCATCTAATTTCTGTATGGGACCCTCAGCGTCGTTTCTGCTTGGTTTTGCTGTTCCTGTTACCCTGCTATACCACAATCCCAGCTTGTTCCAGTATCTCCGCTGAGCCCATCCCACCTTTCAACTTCTTTGAACTCGGCGGCACCGACACAGCAAGTTTGCCAATCCTCCTCCTCCGCTCTTGCCCTCTCTGATCCTTAATCTCTTCCTCTCAGCTCTCTTCATCCCAATTTCTTCTTCCTCCAGCTATCTAGTCGGAGCCACCTTCTTTCTTTCACAACTTTAGTCTTAGACTGAAATGGCGACTCATTTTTTAGCAGGAAACCGCACAGTGGAAAATCTTGTTAAACAGGAAGCGCTGCTTCGACCGTTGACTGTTCCGTGCAGCCTCTCATCGATTATCTCTCGCATTCATTCCTCTTCTGCAACTGGAGAAGTACGGATAACCAAAAACCGTTTAAACACACGTTCGTCTGGTCTCCACTGAGTAGCTTAAGTCACCCTTTTTCGGTCACTACTCGCTTTATATATACCAGCTCTGGACTATGTGGGGAATTGAACGGCTCTTGAGGCCTTACGGCTTCTCACCATGCCTAACAACAACTCATATTACAATGAACAACTGAAGCATATCACCGGGAGAATTTTGACGAATTTTACGTTTCGTCACATGGCAAGTTAGCTAATACTTTGACGAATTTGCCATGTGACGAAACTACTGCCAACCTACTTTTGAGGGTCCAACTGCCCTCCCTGGTTTCGTTGCTCTTATTGCTATCACCATTTCTTCCCTAGTAACATTTTCGATGGGTCTCTCCACCATATTAGCCTGTACCGGCTGATCCAAATTACCCACTGTATTTATAATTTCCTTCGCGTGATTTTTTCCATAATCTTTTCCGGTCTGTTTCACTAAAGCCGAACATTTGAATTTTCTTATATCTAGCCGCATTTTCCTTTGATCGATTGACTCACATCTTTTTGCATGCTAATTTCTTTTGTCGTATTACTTCCTCTACCTCCTCATTCCACCATCACGCATTTTCATAAATCCTTCTTTCTGTCTTTAAACATTTTTCATCACAAGCCTCTAAAATACCATTTTTAAAAGCATTTTACAGATTGGGTGCATCAACATTAATCAGCTCCCAAACTCTGCATCGAAATCTTGGTCACATGTTGTTTTTCTTCGCCTTCCAAACCCTCTTTCTAAACACTATGTTCGCTCTTCAAAATTTTCTTGCGCCTCTGTCTCTTATCACCATGAACTGTTCGTAATCAAAATGTCATAGCGAGTAAATCGCAAGTTTTCATTATTCGCAAACAAAGGCAAATACATTTCCAAGTAAACCGCCGAACTTTAGAAGGAGACTTCACAGCTCTTCCGTTAAAAAAAAACAAAAAGGTGCAAATTGCAGTTTTGAAACAAGAATCCATTATTTGACACTTTCTATAATTGCAAGCCAGAATAGAATAAAGTAAAATGCAATTGTTCGGCTACGGATGATGTAACGATCGGTAATAGTGACGAACAACTATTTGTGCGAGTTTGCCTCTCTTGTTTCACCAGGATAGAGCGGTAAAGCTGTTTATCTAACATGTTGCAAGAGAATACTTTCCAGCTTTCTATCATTGGTTGTTCGCGTTTTTGCAGCAGGTGAACAATTCATATGTGCTTCGAAATGAATTGCCGCCTTCCCTAAACCTGACCTTGATTGGGTTTATGTGGTGGACCGGAATACAACCATTCCATGCCGTACCTCCATAGCAAGGACGGGGAGAGGGGAACATAACAGCAACAGACAGTTGGATAAAATAATGAATTAAGTCACATGCTGCGACTAGATAGTGACCCGTGCGTATTGGGCTAGAATTGTAAAGCTGCTCACCTAGCATGCCGTAAGAAGTGAACTTTTGGTTACCCACCAATGGCAGTCCGTTGTTGGTGGTGGGGATATCAGTCTGTAATAAGCATCCATGACTGGTTCGAAATTGGCTGCCACTTTTCCCCATTCTAATTCAATCAGATTTTTGGCATGATCCTGGAAAATCGTTTCTTGCCGTACCTCCATCCCAAGGAAGAGGAGGGTTAACAACAACAATTCAAATTGTTGAAAAAAATGTTTAGCAATAAAGTTGAGTTGGTTGGACAAAGATTCACTTTTGATCGATAATCCAGCAAACAAAAATATGCAATTTTAACTTAAACAATAATAGAATACAAAAAGGTATCCTATATGCCACTCACACCACTGGATCAACTTAAGACAAGCACCTCTCCTTAATTGTGATGACTCAAACAGACTTAAGATGAAATGGAAGACATTTCCTAGAAAGGGGTAAGATTTATGGAATAGAAGAAAACACAGTCTTATAAACTGACGCAATCCAGTTTCGTTCTTTGCGAATTACCCCTCCTCTTCCTTGAGATGGAGGAGCGATATCAAACGGCCACCCTGATTCAAAACGCACAGCTAATCAAGGTCAGACTCTATCATTGGTTCTTCAGCAGAGAGGGCGCCCTCTATGCGGTGAAATCAGATTTTGCGGGAGATGAGAAAAACTGGTAGAAAAGTCACCTTTAAAAACTTAGTCTCCAAAAAAGGTTATGACGTCTCTTTCGAACAAAAATGAGAAACCATCACTTCAAAAAAAAGTCTTCAAGTTTGTTTGAAACAAAAAGGAAAAATCGTCACTTCAAAAACTTAATCCTCTAAAAATAATACAATTATTTCGCTATTTGCGTCGTCGTATGGCGATTGTGGTGAATGTAGGGAAGGTGCAAAACAACTTCAAAAAAATGGGGGCGGCAGTGTATTAACAAGCTTGGGAATTATTGGGCTGCAGAAAAATGGCAATCTGTTTCGAACCAGTCATGAGAAAAAATGGCAAACAGGTAGCTCAATTGTCAACAAAGCTGACTGCCATTAGTGGGTGCCCGAAAATTACCTCTCAAGACATGCTGGCTGAACAGCTCGTCAGTACTCAGTAGAGAGATAACGTTCGATTGGTGCAAAAATCTTCCCAGCGTTTTAGAGTTTGAAATTTGAATTGATGTCGCTATATAAGTTAACTTTTGATCGTTTTAATTTAACAATAGTAATCAATTTACATTTCAAAAGCAATCTGTATACCTTCTCATCGGTTTTTCAATTAAAAAAAGACGAAACTTGCGAAAAGCAAACAACTGTCTATCTTGGTACTGACTTCTAATTCACAATGCAGAACTTAACAAATTGCGTAACCAATCGCAATCAGAGATAGTGCGCTTGCACCACCGACAATCAAATGCAACATCATTTAGTCTAGAATAGGTTCTAATATTTGTGTTTTTGATAACAAACCGAAAAGCAAAAAGTTGCGGAAACAAAAAGAGAGATTGAACAGAAAAACAAAAAATCAATTACACGCAAAAAATGGCGGAAAGTTTTTTATAACAACATTCCATCACTTTCGCTAACGTACTTAGCAGCGGGCCACCAAGTGAAACCGAAGTCTTTGCACTGGCACCAGATGATTTTGAAGCGTGATGCCGTCGGGACTGGCGGCATATGCGGCATACAAGTGCGCCGCAAAGAAATAAACGGCATGCGCATGCCGCAGGTATCATTTTTTTCATCACCCAGGACGACAGTTTTGTCGTGAAGTGTGCTCAGACGCAGACCCGTAAAACGTAAACCTTTTCATACGAAAGTATCTCGTTGCCTCCAAAACTCGCCACCTCTACACCAATCGCAACAGTAGAAGCAGAGTAGCTCATCAACCCGCAAATATAAAAAGTTAACAGAAGCACATGTCATAAAAACATTATACAGGGTGTCTCAAAAGTAAGTATACACTTTAAAATTTGAATAACAATCTAATGGCTTATTCAAATTTGTCAAAAGTTTACAAAAATATTCTATGAACTACTAGAAACAGATTACCGTCCTAATATCTCGTTGAATTTATATATTGACAGAATGTTAGACCACAACGTGGAAACCACCAATTTCGAGACATATCAGCCACTTATTGACGCATTCTTACCCGACACTTTGCAATAAATCTTGTGTAACTAGTCCACATGATGCTCTAATGTTTTGTTCCAACTCTAAAAGGTTTTGAGGCTGTGTGGAGTAAAGTTGACAAAAAATGCTTGGGTTGAAAAACTGTTACTTTCAGCAAGATGGAGCTCCTGCACATTACACCAGGAAAGTCAGAGATTACTTAAATCAGTTTTTTCTAGGTAGGTGAATCGGGTGCAGAGGTCCTCTAGAATGGGCCGCTCGTTCACCTGACTTAACCCCATGCGACTTTTTTCTTTGGGGTTTCCTTAAGAGTAAAGTTTACTCCACACGGTCTCAAAACCTTTTAGAGTTGGAACAAAACATTAGAGCATCATGTGGACTAGTTACACAAGATTTATTGCAAAGTGTCGGGCAGGAATGCATCAATAAGTGGCTGAAATCTCCCGAAATTGGTGGCTCCCACGTTGAGGTCTAACATTCTGTCAATAAATAAATTCAACGAGATATTAGGACGGTAATCTGTTTCTAGTAGTTCATAGAATATTTTTGTAAACTTTTGACAAATTTGAATAAGCCATTAGATTGTTATTCAAATTTTAAAGTGTATACTTACTTTTGAGACACCCTGTATGTATTATCTAAATTTAGAAAGCGTCGTACTCACTTTGTTGACGACGTAGTCTAGAAGAGTTGCCAAGACAACGACGCATTGAGTCCTGTGAGAGTCCTTACGAAATACTGGAGTTGGAGCTGAGCCAAAAATATTAAATCAATATAACATACTACCGATAACATACTAAGCTCCATTATTTAATGAAGAGCATCCGGAATTTCAACTGATGTGTTGCCTCTGTATGAAATTTGAAAACCAAAGGATAGTGGCAGACCCACACTGAACCAGCGTGTCTAAGCCTGCGACCTGGGAAAAGTGGGATATAACACAGGTTTTGGTTATGGTTGAAAAAAATGTTTTCTTAACTGCTGAAGAGAGCCGTTCAACTCAAACAGTCTACAAATAAGACTTGAAGCTTTGTTTCTTTAAATTTGATAAATTGAGCGAATTACCGCGACCTATTTCAGCAAAGCAGAGCATAATGCTTCAGCGTAGCTTGTACAGCAAGCACATGAAGCTCACCTCAGGCTTACCTTTAGCCGCACGAGATTTTGTGAGGTTAGAGCGCCATCTAGTGGTGGTAGATGTGGCTTGTTCGTTTGCAGGTTGAATTTGGCGATGTTGAGAGGTAGACACTGCAATGTGAAGCTGGCATGTCAATAAGGTTGTAGCCACTCGATTTGTCACATAAGGTTTGGGCTCAAACCTCGGTTGAAGCAGGCTTCAATAATGCATACACTTGATCATCACATACAAGAAGAAACAAAAGAGTAATGTTCAGCCCCCAAAAATGGTTAAAAACCAAACAACAAAAGTGTATTGACTGCAAAGCGATACTCCCTGGAGTCTTCCTTTGCTTATATTTCACGCTTGAAAGATATCGCTACATATGGCTCTAAGCATACAAACCGTGACGAGCGTAAAAACATTTTCAAGACCATTTTGCCGAAGCATACCTATCTTGAACTAAGCTCCTTTATTTTCAGCTTTCCAGGTAAATAGATCCGGCCACTTGGTTGTTAGGGCAACCAGAGTGTTCGGAAATTCCATGGAAAACAATCTTAGTGATCATAACGATATAGAAAAGGCAACTATATTAGCCAGAGCAGTGCTCAATTGCAGAATTATTTGATAGTAAAAACAAACCAGAAGTCTTCATAGAAAATGTACGGAAGAAACCCTTCACAACAGTCAATAATTTGCTTGACATTAGTTTCAGCGGCAGGAAAGTTCAATTGTAATGGCAGCTTCGCGATACCGGGTTTAGAGTCTGGCGTTAGTCCTAATGACCACTGCTGCAGTTATAGACAAGGCGCTAGGCCTTTTATGCAGCGTTTAATCTGCTTTTTCAGATCAGTGCGTAAACTGATCTCCCAGTGGATATGCAGCCAAAATCAACCAATTTGTTAACCCCCCCAGTTAAGCAACGCAATACGTCGTCGGTTGAAGTCTCAGTACTTCTGCATGTGCATAGTTGGATTTTTTTTTTAAGGATAACGTTAATGAGTGGGTTACTTTTGCTTGTGATGGGACGGGCCCTGCTGATAAGTCCAAAAGGACGAAACGCGTCCAGGAATGGTCTCGTCTAAATTAGTTGGGTGGTATACTCATTATTGTTTCCTGGCATATTCATTTTAATAAATTGCTAATGCCCCTTAGGCCCGTATGCTGCTTTGCCAATTAGGTGCAAGGTTTACAATTATATTGTATATACCAAGTAGAAAAGACGCCAATTGTGGCGGCTGCTTCATCGTACAAACCCGAAGACTTAAACAGACACTACAGCTCTGGGTCAGAAATGGCCTGGGAGTTACTTGCTTGTTTGTCATGCCCAGATATGACTATATTCACAATTATTGGAGTACTTGTTGGAGCGGCGCAAAAGGCGAATAATTGTGTTGGAATTCGAACCCACAGCCGATTAATTACCTGTCAAATGCTCCAGAAGTGAATCTAGCGATACTACTGCTTTGCTTAAATAAACATAGCACACAGCTATCTGCGGCTTGTCAATTCATAGAAGCCTACCTTTCGTTATGTTGGCACCATTTCATTACGCGCTATCTGCGATTACCTGAAGGTTTTTGTAGTTTCGAAGGTGGACGGTTGCAATGAGAAGAGCGGCTATGATGAGGTGATAATGCTCGACTACTGGACTTCGTTATGGTTGATCCAGTGCGACCTAAATAGTTAATCAACAATTATTGGTGAAACAGGCGTTTAAAAATTCTGAAAAAGCCGCTTTACCAACAGTTTTTGGTAGCGCATTCATCAGCTGTACGGTAACATGCCCTACACTACTAACGATGACAGTGTGAATAAGCTTTTACAAATACCTCTATATTGTGTACGCTAGTTATCAAAGAAAAGATAGGCTAAATACGCAAAGGCGCAAATAAACTTCAACGCCAAGGCAATGTTGCTACGATTTCTAATTTGCGGTTCATCTAATGGTCATAAGCAAAGCAACAAGGCACTACTGGAGGGCGATATTTCACCTACCGCCAACAAAGGCCTCATAATGTAATATCAATTCTTGTGTGCGGCCTGATCCAGAATGCATGATTACAACGTTAGATTGCTATAAGTACACGATGAAACAAGTACACTATAAAATAACTGCATGTTTAACACCATCGTACTACACTAACACTGTTAATAATCATTAACTAATCAACTCGATGAAAACGAAATTAGTAGTTATAACAGCGTTTGCTGGTGATGTAATCATTGCTCTCCATCTAGACTCGTGTCGCTACTTTTCAGAAATACATGTAAGTTCTACTATGTATGCTTCTACTTCATCTAATCAGAAGCGGTGAAACCCCTTGATCCTGCTTGGTGACTGCTTATTAAGAGAACTACGTGATTAATCATAGTAAAACAGGCATTAAAATTTCGACTAATGTCATTTCACTTGGTCATAATACACGTGAGTAGTTGTATATTTTGAAAAGGAAGACTGTTTCTTTCAAGTCTTGATAAACCACGAAATAACAAACAAAACGATTGTAATGAACATAAGAAAAAAAAAGCAAAACAAAAAATCGAAGCTTTTTTCCCACGGTGCTGTATTGAAGTTTCCGTCGGGATTTAAAAAACTTGGATTTGTTTTCGAGGGTTTACGTTTGTTAAAATTCTAATCGCAATTATTGTTTGGCTTATCAAGTCCTACCAGAGAGACGCTACTGGTGCAAATATTGTCAACCATTAGTACCGGTTTCACTCTACATTGATTGGCAAGTGAACGCTTACATCGCAGAACTGTTCTGACAAACATTGTTGGCGCTTACTGTAAGTTTTGAACCCCAATTGAAAGACTTGAAGTCCAGAAAACTTTCATCGCAGCACTCACACCTTTTAGGTGCCAAAATTAATGCAGGTTTACGCAACATATTCACAGCACGTCATGCTGACTATATAAAGCCCGGGCAAGTCTGTACACTCAGCTTGAGTTGAAGCGAAAAGGACACGAAGTGCCTAACCAAACAATCACACCCCAAAAAGCGTAAGCTTTCAATCTACGTAAACATTTTCACAAATACTTAAAAATGAAATAATGTGGGGTTAATGATGCCAGGTAGCATACTGACTGGCGAGCAGCCGAAAAAATGAATGGGGAGTGAAATTAGACCTTCCTGTAGTCGTGATGACAATATAAATATTTAGTACTGAATTGTGGCAAGTCTTACATTTTTGGAAAGGGGAGGAAGCCAGCGCCTCTCGAAAGCCCACAAGCCACTGCCGATATTATTTTGCTTTATTTTTTTTATTTTTCATAAGAAATTTGGTCTTGCGGCCTGAATTGATTAATTCTCTACTAAGCATTTTGAGATGAATTCATCAATACAACATTTCTCGCCGGCTGGCTCTGTAATCTACACGAATCTCCTAAATACCTAAAACCTGCTTCTTTTCGTGATAGATTGAAGAGGGGGCAGCTGTGCTGGCTTTATGCAACTCAAGATCACCACGTTCGCTTGCTACCTCCACTAGTTGATTTATAGAAAGCGCTCTACACATATTGTACTATTTCCAGCAACAGGTCGAAAACACTTCTCTAAGCTATATCACAGCGTCGCCCATTTTAAACTTGAAACTACTCTTGGTCCTTGCTAGCTTGATTTAGAGCAACAATAGTAGGAAAAACATCTCAACAAAAGCATTAGTTATGACAATCTGTGTATTTAGCCTTATCGTAAAGGCGTTGTCATCAAGTTTAAATGTTCCAAACAAAAGAATTGAAAATTCCTACAATAGCCGACTTTTGGGTAGACGCTCATACATAAGGCAGGCATAGACAAAAGTGAGAAAGAAAAAAAGTTAAAATAAAAAAATTCAAAACACTCATATTAACAAACAAGCGATACCAACCGCAGTGACGCAATTACAACGGTTTGATTCGTCGCATCCTTTCCTTCGGTCATCGGAAAACTTTACGGTTGTACAAACAACAACTAGCTTATATACCTGCTTTGGAGTTATGAGTACTGTAGACACAGCACCTTTCTGCAACACGTAGTGCAACCGAGCGAAAAATATTGCTGTAAAATGCATTTTTAAACGAAATAACTCAAAAAATAATGCCAGCGATGGCGAGACTACCGCCTTTATCGCGTGGAGCTTCCTCGGAATAGGCGGCAAGAAATGGAAATTCAAGTTCACGCCCTTAACCTAATTTAAATTAGGCTAGAAAAAAGGGTCGCCCATTTTGAACCAGCCATCAATACCATTGTTTAAAGTAGTCCCACCACCAACATGGCCGACTGCCATTGGTGGGGCCCAAAAGTGTTTTCTTGCGAATGCTGGGTGAGCACTTTCATTGCTTTAACCCGGTAAAGCACGGATTTGTAGCCAAAGTCAAGCTTGATGACGACCCAAGCGAAACGTACCCGCACAATTGTAGCTTTTCTTAAGTTCTTTCCTGCTAGACCAATATATATCATCTAATCTTCTAATAGTGTTCATAGAAAACTCAATGCAGAGCCACAGACTAAGCCTAATTGTTTGCTACGGGTAGGAAACCTGAAACTGCGTATACGGTGTAAATAATTCTATCTTCTTCCTGACTGGTAGAAATAGCCAGTGTGGTTACTGCTGAGACAAATTTCAGCTACTGTTGTATAGTTTCACAAGTTTCAATCAATTCAGAACTGGCTGTCATTACCTGCTTTGCAAGAAATTCATCATGAAGTGCCTTTCCCAAGGGCACAACAGCACATTCCCGCACAGGCATTGAAGCTTAACCTCTCGATTACAAACTTTATAAGATCGAGCTTCATAAAGTTCTTCTTTTTCTTCGTGTGGGCAAGATCTTTCTTTTTGGAGAAGCTTCTGATGTTATGAGCTTCTCATTAGTTAGACTGGGCCACCACGACTGGTTGGTTGCTTGACCCGCCACCTGTCTGCTACATAAAGATGGAAGCATTCCGTTAAGTGTCTTGCCCAAGGACACAAGCAAGCTTGCCCGCTTGTTCTCCACTCTACCCTTTTTCGCTGAGCGCCAAGCAGGGAAGTTTCGAACAGCATTTTTTAAGTCTTTTGGTATGACTCGACTAGGGAAATGAACCCCTGGTCTACCGTCCGCGAAGTGGACGCTCTAGCCACTCTGCCATCGCGCCAGCTTTCATGAAGTTAAAACGAAGCAACTGTAACTTGCAACCGGCTGTTGCTGTTATGTTTACCCCTTCTCTTTCTTGGAATAAGGGCACAGCATAAAATAGTTATGCTCAGGTTTCCACGGCAAATCCAATCAAGACCAAGCTAGGGGAGAGCGACAGTCCAATTTGAACCAGTCTTGAATACATCATGCAGGCTGGTAGCCCCAACCCCAAACAGGGCGCGCTGCAATTAGTGGGTGCGCCAAAGTTGCCTCTTAAGAAATGCTGTATAAGCGGCTTCTCCACACTGATGATATCAGATATCTAACTTCAAAAGTAATTTTCTAACTCTTTTTCTTACCGACTACAAATATTCAGTAGCGCCTCATCTGCTGGTACGTTGCAATGAATCTATTGTTGATTATAGTAGGTCCAACACGCTCAACGTTTATTGTCAATGACATAACTTATGCTTCGTGATGTGACCAAGAGGCAAATCACCTGTTCACAATGCACTCCTGCGCATCTACTAACACTGTGACAATATCATGCTGATGTATTACAACACGTGCAAGTGCCAACGACGACTTAATCACACAGCATAAAATATTAATAGCAGATGGTTGAAGCTACGTTCAATAATAAGGGTTTGCCAAGGCCGACTTTGACAGCACAGTGTAGTATGTTGTTTAGTGACGTCTATCAGATAATAACTTTGTCCATCCAAAACTAATATTGCCATTGTGGGTCGATTTGATGAGTAATCAGTTAATATTTGCCTTTTACATTAAAAAAACGTCTTTTCAAGAAGCACTTTGCAAGACCATTACATGCAAATTACAACAATAGATTTTTTTTTCATTAGTCTACAACACAAGGGTAAATTCAAAAAATTGGTTTAAATGGCACATAGCATTGTGGTTAACAGACACATTAAATAACAAACACATTCAGAAAATTCCAACCTGCTAACAATACTACACTCAAGCAAATATTGTTGGCTAGGCAAGTGCTGGTTTCAACTTGACTTTTGACCTATCATCATTCCGCGCATGCGTATAAGAAAATGCAAAACGGGCTTACTAAATTAACTGAACTACAATTAAGTTTCTTTCGTCGAGACTTGACATCGAAAAAGTGTTTTGAGAGCTTGTAAGCTGTCCTAGAAAGATTGCTCCTCGATTTTATGAAATATAATTGATTTAGAAAATGCAAGAAAAATGCAACAAGGAATAGGATAAGACGCATAATAAAATCAAAAGCAAGTCTACCATAAACTTTTCGGTATCAGTAAAAACCGAAAACAACAACAGACCTGCGAATGCTGCAGCAGCGTTCAGCTAAACCTGTGCTCCCTAAATTTAGCGAATAATCTAAATCTGCAAAAATTCGCGACCATACAAGGCGTAGGTTGAAATTCTGTTGTTTTTTTTTTCAATCGATTTTTCAGAATGACTTTTCGCTATTCAGCTAAATATACATAGAAGTGAAGAGCTTTTTTAAGAGATCACGTTCTTTTTGAAAATCAAGTTTTTTAGAGTGACTTTTTGCTATTCAGCTCCATATAGAAATGAAGAACTTTTTTTAAAAATCAAGTTTTTGACGACCCCACTAGGGGGTCGCGGCCTACAGTTTGAGGATCATGGAGCTAACCAACTAGGATTTCACCTCGTTCTGTGCCGGACTAAATTGAGTCCTTGTGCTGTTCTCTATCTTTCTCACCTTTCACTTTGACCTTTAGTCTACGCCATAGCCGGATGAACGACTCCTGAAACTCCAGGATATCCAGTCATGTCCCAATCTCAAAATTGACGACGGATTACAACAACAATGCTTATCAGCTTCTACAGGGTGTCCCAAAAAATGTATACACACTATATTCACCTGTTACAAGAATTTGCTATACCGCGCCAGCAAGAATAACTTCGAGATGCCGAGTTTTACTTTTAGAAAGATAGTGCACCCCCCCTTTCATCTTGATGTGAGAATTTATCTGGATGAAAACAAGCAAAACAGATGGTTTGGAAGAAGAGGTACAGCTAGATATTCACCTAGTTCACCAGATTTGACACCCGTGAATTTCTTTGTGTGAAGGTTTCTAAATGACAAAGTTTACAGCAGGAAACCTGAAACGATCGCTAAAATGAGAGTAGCAATTGTAAAAGAATGTGCTCAAATATCGGAGAAAATGTTGCTGGACGTATCTAGGTCCATTTATCCAACATATAAAAAGCGTATTAAAAAGAACGGCAACCAGTTTGAGCACTTATGTCAACTCGTCATTGTGTGAACATTCTAATATTGCCCCAAGGGTCTTTTATCTTATTAAAAGTTAATTTGATATGTTTTTGTATATTTTTTCTCTCAAATTCTTTAAATGTGTATTTTTTCTCTTCTATCAATTTATTTACAAGTCAAAATCAATAACTTAATTCAGTTATAACGATTCAAAGAGTGTATACATTTTTGGGGGGCACTATGTATATACGCAGTTTGACCCACACAGATACGCTCATTACCCGCACTCAACATACCGCCACTTATTTCAGAAAACTGGCAATACTTGCAAAAGCACGTAAAAAAACGAATGATAGAGGGTCGAATCTCACTGAAATGTTGGATATTGGAATACCAATTGAGAAAATGTACATACCAGAGTCTTTGGAGCTTTTTCGTTGAACCAAAGTCGTTTTGTTTGACGGGACAGTCGTAGGTCGTGTTGACGTCGTCTTGGCTGCAAAGTGTTTTTTAAACAAATTAAACTTCAAATAGTTCCAAAAAAAACCATCCAGTTTGAAACTTTTTTCGTAAAAACGGCTAACGTAGTAGGCGAAAGCAAACACGAGAACGAACCTAGGCATGAAATACCGCTCGTAATTGATGTCATGCATAAAATCGACTTAAAAATATACTGATTTCACCATCTTATTACCAACAAATATAATTAATACAGTAACTGTCGATCGAAGTTGCACTCAACAAAACATAAACTTCTTAAATTTGAACATTACGACACCGTCGTGGAGCTTCGTAAGCCCCGCCTTAACGCATATCGAAAAAGGGGCAAGCTAACAGCAAAAGGTTACTTGCAATTCAAGCGTTCTTCAATTCCGGGTTGACATAGTTTTAAACATTGAGCGATAGACCTGCGACTGTATACTCTAAGCAGTCACGCACAACAAACGCTCACCAGCTGCTTGTTTTCTGACTAGCGACTTGCGCGTTGCTGTCGATAAACCGCTAGATGTCCTCAAAGAGGTAATGCTGTTTTCGTCTTGGCCGGATTCCTGCATCTGCGAATAACAGGTAATTTTGTACAGATTTTAAACAGTTGTGTCAACTTAAACTCCCCATTTCAAATGAGTTTATTGAACCAAAGTACATATTTTAAACATGTAGCCTATACTAAAGTTGGCAACTAACGTGGTAATAATTTGTCTGCAACAGCCTGTATTAATAGCTTCCAGTGACCAAATTTCGTGAGTGATTTTATTGAACATAACTAACGAGGTATTGCAAAACGACAACCGCCTGGCAGCCATCGCGTGACGCGAGCAGTAATACAACGCCTTTGTTTCAAAAGCACCGCGGTTTTATTTGTTGTTCACCTCTCCTCTTCTTCAGGGAAGAAGCACGGCATGAAACCCATACAATGCCAAGCTAAAGGAAAAGCGACGATCCATCTCGAACTGAATCAGTAATGAACAGAGGTGATGAAAGTAACTTAAAAATCTACTTAAAGAAAAAGTATTGTTACTTTCTCAAAAAAACACTCAAGTAAAATTGGAAAGTGATGATAGGTATTTTTACTTGAGTAGAAGTAAAAAAGTGTCGCGAATTACCTACTTAAGTCGTAAAAGTAGAAAGTAATTTCAGTTTTGTAGCAGTTTTGTCTTGTATCTTTGTAAACCAGTGATTCTCAATCAGGGGTGCTCGCACCACACAGAGTACAAGAATAAATTAAGTCGTAAAATTCTCTGCCAATTTGCAGCTTAATTTACATTGCCGACAAAGCTAAAGATTTACTTGTATCGTGCAGTCAATAGCGTCAATATAAAAGAGGGTCAGCTCTGGAAAACACAGCGTCAGAGGGTGACACTATTTTTAGAAAACTATCCTAAGAAGTTACCTTAATTTAGGTTAATGACCTTTTTTTCTTTTGAACCCTTTGTATATTTTGGTTGAAGATCACTTAGCGGGGAATTTTTTATATTTTGAGATGTCACCCTTGGAATCCATCCCGGGAGACACAAATTACGATAGGAAGGAAAGTTAAAACCAATTTTTTTTCAAGCAGCGCAAGATGCCAAATTGATGCTAATTGCTGAATGCAAAGAGATTCTAGAATGAGGAGTTTGGATTTGTCAGGAGAGCTGGTGAGAATTTGTGGGTTGTTGAAGTCAACTCTGTGATTTGGATTTGATTGTAAATGGTTACACACTTCCAGAGTTGACTTCAACAACCCACAAATTCTCACCAGCTCTCCTGACAAATCCAAACTCCTCATTCTAGAATCTCTTTACATTCAGCAATTGAAACCTAGTTTAAATTTAGACTCCAAATCCTTTCCTCTCCGTTTATTTAACACGTGACCATCGCTTCTTGTGTGTTCATTTTTGTGACAGTATGGCGTAGTTGCTAGCCAACCTGTTTGAGGTACATTATTTGCGAAACGTTCGCAGTATGTTTTTAACAAGTTGCTTGGCTGCTATTTTTGGATTAAAGTTATTAGTTTTTTCCCAACTATACCGTGTCCCGAAGTATATGTATTTCCTTTTGACTCCAAAAACTTTTCCGAATCAAATGGTATGGTAACAAGGTTCACTGAGCCTTTCCTATTAGCATTAAACAGTCGTAGACCTACCAGTTGGCCTTCAGCATTCACATCCAAAGGGGTCTATTTCAATGGAGGATTTGCAAAAAACAAAAATCTAAAGCTGTTTTTATGCTAGCATAGGCCTACCGCATTCCAATTCAAAACATCAAATTTTCAGCATCTACTTAAGCAAAATTTATAACTACTCAAGTAGCGTTGCTTCCTACAGAAAGTAAAAGCAGATGTAATAAAAACTCAAACTACTCATGCTATTAGCTCGCAACTGAAAAACCTACTTCGTAACTGACCACTTCTGGTTATAAATGCAACATGTAGACTTGTAGATCCAACACAAAAAAGGCGGACTGTCATTGATGTATCGCCCGCGTACCACGACATGCCGGGAAAGCAGCCTCACAAGACATCACCTGGCTTCGATGTTGTGGAAGGTCGTCTTTGTGAAGTTCTTTTCACGATTTATCAAGGCTTTATTGTCTACATCGTTACCTAATTAAGATCTTAGACCATTGGTTCTCAACCAGTGGGCCACGGCATGTAAGTCGGGTGGACCACGGACGTCTGTGTATTTTGAAAATGGGTTTGCATGCCGAATAAGGTTGAGAAATAATGGTTCATATGAACAGCCATATCGACCAGCACCTGTGAACTAGAGACGCAATTACCTTTTTTTTTGGAGATCAACTCCACAGCCATGAAATCTTACCCTTATCCCAGTGACATCGTAACCATAACATCAAAGTTTTTGTGAACGTGGGCCACAAACACTTGTGGTTTCTTAAAGAAGGCCACGGCACGAAAAAGGTTGAACACCACTGTCTTAGACAGTATCTTTAAATTGATGGTTGCATTTCAACCTACTACGCATGTAAGTTTGCACATGGCTTCATTCGTACATTAGCGCTGCCGAAACAATGCGTGGCTTGAAATTAAAAAGCAGCAGGCTTAGTGTTCGCATTGCTTCGGCATTGTTTTGCTGCATTGCTTCTCTTTGCCCACCGAGCTTACTTCTTAAGTAACGGTGCAATGAGCCAGGCCTATACTGAATCAGCCTGTCCAGCGATATACCCAATTATACTACAGTGATCTGAATTTATTTGTCTCATTGTTCAAATCGCACTATTAACAACGTTTTTAACATGCTGGGAATTGCAAGATTTAGAGATAAATCAAATGATTCATTCGCTTAATGCAGTCAATTATTGCTGGAGCAGTAGTTGGATGCATCAAACAAACGAATGATTGGATTTGTTCAATGCAGCCAACCACCGCTTGTTTATCTGCATTGCTTCATTGGTAGTAGTGACACTACGCAGCCGATGTGCACTGGTTCCACTCGGAACAAGATTTCCGGCGACCGAATGATGAAAATACGCGAGTTATACACGCACTGCGGTAAAATGCAATGTAACAAAGTTGGCATCACTATGCACAAAACACGTGATGGATCATTTGTTGTAATTAACTACAAAATGATTTATTAGTTACAAAATGTTATTATTCGGCAATCTCGTTCATTTGGTAGGATTTGGAAGGCCATTACATTGCCATAGTTTCAAATTACTTTTCGGCAACTTAGCCTTGAGACTCGTCAAACTTGCTTGAAAGCAGTTGCATAAGCAAGCAATAGTGCAGCCCGAGGCAGTTTGAAAATCGTAAAATATGTTCTATTGTTGCAATAGAAAATCATGAACTCTTGGCAAAAAGCAGGATCTTTAATCTCACTATAATACTAGCAGCTTGGCAATACGCTCTAGTGCACGCCTGCAAAAACGAGAAAGCTGGAACCGACCTTGGGCGCTAGTTGGTGCCCGAATGAAGGTTTGAAAAATGTTTACAGTTATCGCACTTGGGCCTGCGTCTCAATTTGGCGCAGTTACGCCGTTTTACACCAGAAACCACAACAGCACTGTAACCTGGTAAACAGCGTATGGGCATTACTGTGAGATTTGAAAGCACGACCACTGCCGTTTGAAAAAAAGTTGTAAAAGTTCTCTTGTAATTGAAAAGATATGCAACCAACAAATGGCAAAATTACCTGCATGCGATACTTGGCAGCGGCATTCATGCGGGGTATCATGCGTGGGAGGCGTTTTGGGACCTGCGACGTCATCGCCGGTTTTCCACGTGACTCAACAGCAGCGTTCTGAGATAATGTCAGGTTAGAATGGGTCAATTAACTTGTTAATTGAAGCTTTTGAAAGGAAACAGTGTTAACATTGAAACACGGTAATAAATTTTATCTATTTACTCACCGAAGACGAAAATGGGATGCGCTCGCCGCTCTTTTTCGTTTCTTTTTTATCTTTGCCCTTCTGTGACGTAGAACTGGAGACTAGTACAGAACACACCAATTAAAAATTTATTAAGCCAAAAGGGTTGACTGTTAATTAAATTATTGTGAATGGAAAAAGCTTAATTCAAAACTTAATTCTTAAAAAGCTTAATTCAAAATTTTGCTTTATGTTTATGAAGCTTGTATTCGCAACTACACTTAGCGAATGTTTCGAACAATACCGAAATGGAACCACTTGCCTTGATTTTTCATTGAGTCACCGCTGTTTCTTGAGAGCGTTGATGTGCATAAGTTTTCTTCGTTTAACTCTGGATCTAATATCTCTCGAGTTGCATTTGGTTTTTGATAAATTTCAGGGATTTTTTTATCCAAAGCTACACTATAGGCATTAGAAACTTTTTGATCTTCGAAAGGATTGTGATCATCAGAGGTCGCCATATTATCTCCTTCGACTAAAAAAAAATTGATTTAATTTTGAGCAGAGAGTAAGAACTACAGTACACAAACTGAAAATATGATTCTTAGCATTCCCACTGCGACTGGGTATGAAAAGTAGTTGGCTGAACCGTAAGCACAGTGCTGCCAAAAGTCTCCCACTACTGCAACTGCAACCTAATGGTAGCAGCATTGCTAAACACGACGTAGGCGATGCACGACTGTACTTCACTAAACGATAATCTGCCGCCGTTGCACAATGTTGTAAAAAGGAAAATAAACAATCTTTTTCAAGTAACCATGTTTCACCGGATTAGAATAGAAGAGCTGCTCACCAGCATGTTGCAAGAGGTCTCTTTCAGGTATCCACCAATGCCAGTCCGTCTTGTTGCTGGTAGACCTACCGGCCTATACCTATAACTGCTTTGAAAAGGCACCGTATTACTTTAACCCGATCGGCATTTTATCCTTAATTTATTGAGCTTGCGGTGTAAGGCCTGAACAATCATTCCTTCATCCAAGGAAGAGGGGAGGTAATCATCATGATCACTTTTTCCCTATCGCATAGCAATAAAGCTACTGAGCAGTGCTTCACAAACACCTTTGAGCCGTACGACCAAATTCAAAATTATATTGAAGTTATGTATATTTAAGAAACTAGCTACATTGATGTGGTTGTAGTCAAAAATACGGTAGAATTTAAGAAATCAGTTTCGAGGGTTGCATTGTTTTCGAAGGATTTCTTTGAAATTGATCATATTGATTGATTATATTACACGGTAAAAATATAATTGATCGTTTACACCGCAATAATCAAGACAAAAAACCGGTTGCGACATTGCACGTTGAACACACTTGTGCCAGCGGTCGATTATAGAAATTGATTTTTGACATCTAACATGTATCACTGATGAGACATTATCGACTTTTGGCGACAAGAACCAGACTTGAAATGTTAAAACTACAAACCAGCTCTACAGCGACGGCTAAATTCAACATTGAGTACACTTACAGCTTTTAAAGCTTGCTATTATGATTGGCGCTGTGTTGGAATGCTATTACGGCCACAATTGATCGCCAGTGACAATAATCTTGAAATTAGGAGATTTCACGCAAGCATGCAACCGACGCGATGGTTTAGTGGTTAGAGCGTCCGCTTCGAAGCGTGCAGACTTGGGTTTAACTAGCTTGTCAGTGCCGCAAAAAAAACTAAACAATTACTCGCAGCTTTCCTGTTTGACACTAAGCACAAAATTGATACTGAGAATAAGCCTGTAAGTTTGCTTGCTGTGTCTTTGGGTAAGGCACTTAAGCCTCTATCTTTATGCGGCAAGATAATAGAGCCGAAGAATCTACCTATCGCTGTAGCCCAGTCTGACGAAAGACTAGCAAACAGGGTTTGACCTCATTCGTATGATTATACCACGATTTGGTAAATAAACAAACTGTGTCAGGAGTAAAAGTACATTCATCTTGTTTGTCGAAACTAAACTGTAATGCACATAAATGCTTTTGTTTGATCGTTGAAGAGATATCTTTTGACATCAGCGCCAACACTTCTACTAATAAGAAAAAACGGTTTATCCCACTTTTTTTAGAACGATAGACGAATTTTTTGGACAAAAATAGGAGATTTCAGCAAAAATGATAATTATCCCAGTCTTTCTGAGAATGAAGACACAGTGCGAAAAAGAATATCCATGCCTCACAAAGCAAACTCAATCGACAAGTAGAAAAGCTGATCGGGTTAGAAGACAGCGACACTAATCATATGGCCTGGTAGTCCCATGAACAAAGCGGGTCATTACTGATTATTACCTAACCGTCGTCTCTTACGATGTACTAAGTGTGCAGCACAACTGTTATAATCAGTTGAAGCACAAATGTCAGTATCCTTGATTTCACTAGTAAGTGAAATGCCGGCTGGGTATCATGTTATGCTCTCGATTCACTGTCGTATGAGCAAACAGAAAGATAGTACTTGCCATTTTGTATTGAATAATGGCCTTTTTTAATACTAAATCAAAAAGATTGCAACAGTATTTAAATAGGAAAAGAGCAAATAGAATGACATCACAATTGTGAGCTAATACTGACCTAATTTGGCTTTGACGTCGGTTCGAGGTGTGGAACCATGAATAAAGTCTCCTGCTCCTTCAAATGGCGTTTCAGTGGAGTCTAATACACAAAGACCAGTTGTCAGTCTGGTCTGCTTTAAACACAGAGCTCAAAATAAACGCTATTCAAATCAGCCGGCCGCATTTATCAACTTTACGCAAAAAATTGTGAATACAGCACATAACGCAAAATAAAATCATCCTTTTGTGTGTATAATCTTCACAAAACCAAAACGTCCTCGGACAGATACTTCAATGGCCAAAAAGTTTTGATACATTAACTCAGGCCTGCACAACTAAAAACATTAAAAGAACCACATTAGGCAAATATTTTTTGCGGGGTCCCTTGCCGAGGTACTTAACTTTTCCATAGAGCTCTTTGTCCCTATTTTCAACAAGAAGACCTTTTTTAAGATTTTTTGAGGTGGAACTTGTTTTGAGCTGCATGCGGTTCGCGGGCGGTACGCCGGGCAGGCTTGGTTGAGTTTACTAGCTGTAAAGTGTTGAACAAATAATACGAAACAAACATTCAACTGTTAGGTCCATTTCGTATTCAAAACAATAAAACGTTACACAATTAGTAGTTAATTAATGTTAGAATCATTGCTCTTACCGCCAACAACAGAACCGACTGTTGTTTCTGAAGATATACTACATCGCTTTTTCAGTGTCAAAAGCGCATCTTTAGCGGACTGCAATAACAATGAAATATCAAGTTTTGAAAAAGTACAAAGCACCGCGTATACACCACACAACGGCATTGTTAAAATAGGATAGTACGGCTTAAAAGCTGCGTATATGTAAACAAAGAGTTTACAATAAAGCAAAACATATTGTAAACAAAACGTTAACCGAATGGACAACTGTACTGAAAGACCATTGCAAAATACCTATCCAAAATGAAGAAAAATCAGCACTTTGAATGGTCTACTTGTGCAAAATTTTGAGAACATCTGATGCACGATATTTTGCTCTATCAGTCTCGTAGGTCATTTGCCCTAATTCCATCACCTCTGTGTTTGAGGCTCATGCTGCATAGTTGTAGTAACAAGAGAGGTTGTGGCAACTTCTTTAGATGAGCTGGCTGTAACTGACCGCTTTTACCTAGCTTAACCTCAGTTGGATTTAATGAGAAATCTAGTATCCGCTTCGTATCTTGCTTCTGCCCCAAAGAAAAAGAGTAAAGACCAATAACAAGAAATACAATAATTCTTATATAGGCGCAAAAACTATAATATTACAGTTTAATTACCAGAGAAGAAATATCGTTTAGTAAACCAGGGGGCTTATGGCACAAAAGATGGCTTTTAATACTACTTAAATCCCGTTATTAGAAAAGATTACACGGTTTATATTATATTAAATTGTCAAAGAATACAAGTACAGTAATCTTGAACCCAACTGAAAAGCTGAAGTAAGCATAAGTTGGTCCATTTGGCGCATCAATAATTCATGCTTTACAACCAAATCCTTTGCCCAACGTAGCCTTTACTTTGAACTGCAGACACAAATAAACTGGTATTCGACTGAAATTTTTCTTTTGCTGCAATGCAAAACTAAACCGGCCAACTCCTGCTTCTTCGCGTCTGTATAGTTGGTTCTTGGAAAATAACAACATAAAGTCCAAAATTTTTTTTTATTGCATTAAAAGGATGAAAGTCACTAGCATCAAATACCGAGCGGCCGAGACCGACTTCCCTTGATGTTTTTCACCTCCACTAGACATTATCGCTCCGTTATTATTGTATAAAGAGTTTACTATCAGTTTAAAAGCAATATGTACGTAGTAGAACTTTAATTTAAACTACTGAAAAGGTGCTTTCACCTTCTCTACAGTCTCATAGCTCTTCAGTATCTATTGAAAGTAGTTCTGGTGGAATCCTGCAGAAGTTTTAGTGCAGCGGTTCTCCAAACGTGAACACAAATGAAAACAGTTTACAGCATAAACGGTAAATAAATATTCCGCCAAGGATGAAACATTATTTGTTTGTCCTAATTCAATGTATAAAACCTACTCATATCCATGCACTTACTCAGTGAACCGAAGATGAAACATTTCATAAGCTTAGTGCAAAATTAAATATCTTACATCAGGCCTTCTGTAACACCTACATACTATTTACTAGTTTAGGATGGAGTTAAAAACAGTATTAAATGTATATATCTAAAACAAATTGAATTTCATCCATGCCATTATTTTGATTTACTCCTCTCACCTTGTTTTCTCTTCCACCATCCTCAATCAAATCAAGATCAACAATGCATAATGGATCTGGATTATTACATTTTCCTTTGCATTCTAGTGTCGAAGATTTCACAAATACTGCAAAATATTGTGAAGATAAAATCCCCGGCAGTGCTACAATTTGTTATCGGTTAACTAAACGTTCCTGGGTGAATTGATGAATTTCTCATCAGAGTATTCAGATACAGTAGTTAACATGATACGGCATTGTTGCCATTTGAAAATAGATAAAAAATCCCCAACAAAGAAAACATCCTTACGAAATGAAAACACCAGGCATGAAAACAACTTCAAAGAAGCTACTGTATATGTTGCAAAGAGTAAAATATGCAAACTATTAATTTCAAAGGCAACTAGGCTTGTAACTAATGCGATTGTACGATATTGAACATCAAAGAAAATACTCATGAATACATTCAAAGCTTTAAATTTTATTGTTTTATGGCCTTGGTTAACAATTACAATTTAGTTACAGTATAACTTGTCGCACTGCTCTGTCGTTGGCAAAACATGCATTCGATCAATATCAATCAACATCAAGCATAAATCAAAAACCGTTTTGTAATAAGTTCAAGGCTAGCATAGGTTATTATTTGATAACACGATTTATGACATTATTTCCTACTTTACTAAACTGTCAACTTTTATTCAAGCTATAAATGCGCTGCAACTTCAAGACTAGCAACTTTAAAACGAGAATGCAAAGATTTTGCCGTGAAAAAAAATCTACAATCAGGCAAATCATACTATACCTGGATCGAAGTCGTGAAGCTCGAGATCCGAGACTTTTGAAGTTGCAGGTGTTGAGGCATCAGCTGATATCTAAAATAAACAACATGGAAAGGAATTTAATGCAGGATATCTGTCACCTTCTCATCGCATTTATTAATGTAACACAAACAAGGACAATCATAGCTAGAAATTTCAGACCTAAATGTGTAAAAACAAATTATACACTTGACCACATAAATTCGCTTGTGGTCACGTTACTTTACACGGGCTAGCCACAACTTTGTCATAATGTAATTTCTCAAAAGGTAAATTTTTTTGGAAGGCAATCTTCAGGAAGCTTTTCAACATGAAAGAAAAACTTCTTGACTTTGACTAATAAAAAGTACTATTTACAAACTAACAGTATCCGGGTTTACTGTGTCACCTTACTCCTCAGTACTTCTAAAATATGAAGCAAAGATGGCAAGCAATCAGTTAAGGGCGAAATTCAAAAAGTTAGCTGGGTAGATTGCTGAGATAAAGCATTGGTTGGGTGATGCATGTATGACGATAAAGAAACTATTACACTAAAAATCTTGCAGACAACTTCCCAGAGTTTACATTCCCGCCATTGTTGATTCCTGAATCTGAAGTAATGTTATATAACAAATGAGCTAAGATCCCATTTCATCAGAAATGTACACAAAGTCTGAAATAAAGTATTGTCACAGCATGCTCTTTGTGATTGCCTAGTGGTAAATTGAAAATCCAAAGTTTAATAATGAAGCTATACCTGCACAGTTGAAGTAAAATAGATTATCAAGAATAGCAGATAATTTATTAATTATCACATTTGATGAAGACGTATAGCAAAAATATATAGGCCTAATAAAACTCACACAATGTGACTGTTGAGATAGCTCAAAATTTTCAGTCATTGCTTCAACTATACAACAAATGTCAATAATGCAGTTCAATTATTCAATAGAAAATCTCAAGGTCAATTGGAAGTTGACAAACAATACAACAAAAGGTGATTCTATTTTAAACCTAAAAATAAACGATGTGCGATATAAATATCAAGATGGCCACTACCTTGTGATGATTGGATATTCTTGACAAATTGAAAAGTTTATGCCTCATAATTACTTTATTGCAGTGCTTTGGGAAAGAACCTTTTCAACAATTTTAACTAGAGGGCAGATTCCAACAAACAGAAAATTTATGGAAAGTAATGCCTAACAATTCAACCAAAATGCCGAACCTCTGAGGAGGTCTAGACAATTTTTCTATGCTTAGCACACTGGACAATTTTTTATGCTTAGCACAACAGTTACTGAAACAGATACTACTAAATAGCATATGTTTTCCATCACCATGATGTGCAATATGTTAATGCCTTGCAATGTCAATTAACCCTAAATCTAATCATAACCCAAACCTAACACTAATCCCAACCCTAGTTTCAACCTAGCACAAAGTGAGCACTGCGGGATGTAGTGGGCATGTACTAATTAGAAGTACTGGCTGATACCAGTAAATCATCAAATATTAGTGATTCAACTCTTCAACCATTTCTTTTTAACATTATCAATAGCAATGTTTAATTAATCAATACAAAATATTGACAAGGTTCCAATTGTGCTCTTCTACTTTCTATCAGTCTAAACATAAAGTTTTTTTGAAACTGTGTCCTAAGCAGTTTTTTTCAAGTCAATTTTTGATAATAATCTGGCTATTTATTTATGCAAAAACCAACTTTATATCAAAGCACATGTTTGCAAACATCAGCAGGTGAACTTTTCTTTCATATCTTTGGTTGCGTTTGAGATAATAAGCACTAAAATTTGTATTTAAAAAGCAATAATCATTTTCAAAAAAAATTTAGCTAAATTTTTCAATTGGGCAGACTTAATTTCCAGTTTAAAGGCACAGTTTTTGAGTGAGCACCAATTATTAAAAAGTTTGAGAACACTGCATCAATAGTCCAAAGTACAGGCACGATAACTAAACACTTGAAACTGCACTACTCCTACTCAAAATACGAGGACTTTCTGCTAGTATTTGAGACCATTATGTATAGACTGCCAACACAAGATAAACTTTCAATTCAAAAAGATACTCCATTCAGAGCTTTTTAGACAAGTTGACCCTGGAAAAAGACTACTGTTCATGCCATCATAGCAATGCAAATAATGCAAACTTATTCTTCAGTTATATTGTGTAATAGAGAAATGAAATCTAATCAACAAGAAAATTTTTTTGGAGCAGCAGTGCTCAAAATTGTAACTCTGTAGCTACTTACACTTTCCTGGAGATTGAACACCTCTGTGCTAACCTTGATGAAGCATTAAGAACTTAATTTACTTATTAAACACATGCAAAGTGATGAGTTGGGCAAGCTAAGAGCCAACCTCAGGGACTTCAAGTGATCGATTAACAATGTCAGTGTAAGAGCAATTTGTGATTTGAAACACATGGAGAGGGTTTATACTTACTTTTGCTCAGTACAGCTAAAAACTTTTAGTAAAAGGCAGTGAAAATAAAAAACTGTTTAGTTTTCAAGTCAAGATACTGCCTACTTTGAATGCATACAAGAAAACCATAAATATATTTGAGCCCAATATAACAGCTCTAAAGCAAACACAAATTATACTAGGTCATGTTTAATGCAACAAAATGTTCTGAGTTCCAACTCACAATTTTTTGATGACAAGTCTTGCATTTTGCTGCCAACATCAGCCACTAGGAGCTAGCAATCTCAAGACTAAAGACGTAAGAGTGCTCAACATGTCACATTACTGCATATTTTACCAGTACATCTGGCACCCGTTGTGGAGCTAGACAGTATCTTTTATTAGCAATCATACTGGCGTGATGGCATAGTGGTTAGAGCATCTGCTTTGTTGTCAGTACACCTGGGGTTCATTCCCCTAGTCGAGTCATACCAATGGACTTTAAAAAATGGTATTCACAGCTTTCCTGCTTGGCGCTCAGCACAAAAGGGATAGTATGAAAAACATGCCAGCAAGCTCATTTGTTGTCTCCTTGGGCTAGACATTTAACAGATATCTCCATCTTTATGTGGTAGACAAATGGTGGGGCTTAGTAGTCTACCTGTTGTGCAGTCTAACTGAAGACTAGCCTAGCAAAAAGGGGTAATGAGAAGTTCATATGCATGAATGAAAAGCTTCTCAAAAAAAATATCTTGCCCACACAATGAAGAATTAGCATTCAGTAAACTTATCTCAATGAACAGCTGAAATAACTTGAACTGCCTTACCTAGTGTACATTGCAAACAGGGCTACATCACATTCAAATATAGCCTGTTATTTAAAACGAGACATACTGGTAAGGAAGTGGTTATTATGCTGTCACCATTTATGTGTGTTTATAAAGCCATAATTGCTATGGTTCTGGTGATTATGCTGTGGTGCTTGGATAGCGCAGGCAGCTGCCTTCAAATTCAATAGTTATGGGTTAGAAGCTTCACTAGCAGGAAACTTGGAGAAAGGCAGTGTACACTGGAGGGGTAGGCCTGGTATTAAATGTATGTGGTAGTGTGTACTGGGAAGGAAGTGTGTGCAGGGGGTGCAAATTTTATTACTTGATTATTGAAATTGACCAATCAGAAACAGCAAAAAGTTACATGTTTATTATGTCATTTCAATTGACCAATTACAAATGTCTCACAGCAAAAAGTCTCCAAGGGTAAAATGCCGCTGATGGCAAAATAGTCACTGCCAAGTGATAACTGGGTAAACCCAGTAATGCCAACGAAGATTAGCTAAAATATGAACTCAAAGCAGAAAAGTATAAAAATTTTAAGTTTTAGCAGCCCCACCTAAATTTTGTTCCAGATGTGCTCTCTTTACCAACTGCTAAAGCTATCTTGGCCTATTAGCAAATTAGGAACATCTAAACACCTAACTGTTCATCTTGTAATCTTATTTTTCCCTTTACATTAATCGAAAAAATTATTGTACGTTTAGGCTACCGTAAACTTTACACCTCTTGGGGATTAGTGTGCTTGATCTCATCTAACTCAGGTGCCACCACACGAACGAACTAGAAATACACAAAAAAATTTACCATCAAAACTAAAAATCATCAGCTCAAGCACGATTGCAATAGGGGAAAACCCAGCGTTAAGAAAATGCAAGTTTATGCGCACCAGCACTTTACGTGGTTAAGAAGGATTCATTAAATTTGAGATCCCACAGCAAGAAAATGATGGTGAGGCTCCAACAAAGCTCAAATAGAGTGGTGCATTTTGGCAATTATGAAACTGCAATTGGATACAAAATGGTAGTATGGCACTATGAACTAAATGTTATACTTGGTGTTGGAACTTGGCGTTTCGTTATCAGCGATAAGTCAGGAGTTCTGTGTTTTGCATTGTATACAAAACTGTCGTTTGATTTCAGTCAAACGCTTCCTATTCAAACTACGGGTTGCGCACAAAGCAGCAGCATCAATGAGTATCAGCTAATTTAAAGACCGTTAGGTCACTCTGCAGCCTCCAAATTTCTCCGTTTATTTGGCGTTTGACGTGTGGAACACGTTTTTATCAAAACTACCTTGCGTTAATTTACCTAGAGTGTTATTATTTATTTAGGTTATTTGTTTTTCCTATACTGTTTAAAATAAATATAGACCTATAATCTTTTCACTTGTTTTTTTCTGGGACCAGTGTTGGATTTAGGGTGAAGTGAGTGAGCCACTTGTCTCGTCTCCCTTTTTAGGGCGAACCCACTTCATGGTTTTGTACCTTGTGATAAAACTCAAATGTGACATAAATTATAGAGCACAAGTTCTTAGCCGAGGATGCAATTAGTTTAGTTCAGTCATGTTTGAATCTAACAGAACTGGAGTCTCGGCCAAAATCGTCGAGACCGAGACTTGTACATGCCGAGACCCAGACGAGACAAGAGACTTTTGAAACCAATCTTTTACAAAATGTCGCGAATATTTTTAACACTAAATTTTGGATATTCCGATGAATTTCCAAACACGTTGCAATATACCAGGCTATGAGCTATTTATTAAGGAACAAGTGCAAACTTACTTCCTACCATCTTTATCTCCACGTTCACTTCATGTTTGTTGATTTAAAAATCCCGATTTGATATATTTGTTTTGTGATGAAAATGATTTTTGGTAGCAACTAGCAAAATTCAAACGTCTAGCCGATTTTCGCGATCGCCTGTTATTTAGTGTGTAGAATGCGATTACGCACAGTGCAGCCTATCTGTGCCTTATTTATTTTTTTCAAAATTCATGTAAAAAAATAAATTCCTCATTTTGCCGGATGCAGAATAAGACAAAGAGTAAAAACGGCGACAAATAGCAGCCGTCTTGTAGAAATGCAGAAAAATTGCAATTGTACCACTGGTACGAGACATGCCCATTTTCCGAAACTTTAAGGCGCCGAGACGAGACTGAGACAGGGCTGCGGAGCTGGCAGAAAAACGAGTAGCTCCGGCTCCAGCTCCGCTCCAGCAGTTTTAAAAATGACTGGCTCCGGCTCCAGCTCCGCTCCGACATTTTAAAAATGATTGGCTCCAGCTCCGGCTCCGCTCCAACACTTTTAAAATGACTAGCTCCGGCTCCAGCTCCGCTCCGGCTATGTATATAATTAATAACAGAATTAAATATATTTGATAATTGATATATTGGTAACATACGTACCACAGGTATTCTTTGATAAGCTAGGCCTAGACTAGCAGATCATGTGATGAGGAGATTCGTAAACCTCTATATCTGAGTAAAACGTCCTTTTCTCATGAGTAATAAAATCTCAATTCTATGACTACATTTATTAGTTAAAGTGAATGAGGACTGCAGAGCTGGCAATATAATCAGCAGCTCCAGCTCCGTTCCGACATTTTCAAAATGACTGGCTCCAGCTCCAGCTCCGCTCCAGCATTTTTTAAATTACTGGCTCTGGCTCCAGCTCCACACCTTAAGATTTTCTCCAGTTCCAGCTCCGCAGCCCTGGACTGAGACTTTGAAAAATAGTGTCTCCAGACCGTAATATGCCTAGAGACAGTGAGTTATCTCATTGATGGTCACGATTTTACTTTTTTGACAATTGCCTATAACTCAAGTTGATACACTGACCCAAGCTTTTTGAATCTCGTTTTCATAAAAGTTGGTGAAGTAGGCTTGACAGCGTCAGTGTACGATATTTTTGAAATTTACTGCTACGCAGACCTATTTTTTCATTCATACTTTTTGAGACAGAATTGCTTTATGTGCTTTATTCAGTGTGCAGATCAAAAATATAGAGCCAAGATTTTGTACCACTGAAACCGCGTTAAGGTTTTCGCCTTCGACACTACAGACGCACTGAATTTTCTGGGTGGTAAAGTTTGGGCATTTAGAGGGCCCCTTATGACGTCTTACCTCTGGCTACTAAATTCCTAAATCAATACGACTGTGGACCTACCTTAATATTAGACAAATAGACTAGTCCGCTTTTTATTAAACGAAATTGAAGGCTGCAGTTGTTAGGAACAAAAAATTTGATTTCTTTCAAACTAAATCTAAAATGTTTAATTCCATAACTTCCATGATAATTCTATATTCCGAGTTGATTGGAACAACATTTGTAGTGATAATGATTATGTGCCCTAACCTCACGACGGCTATGTTGCTGCGCACTTGCGATACGGCAGCAGCATTTCAAGGAACTTTGCCCTACTTATGGTAGAAATGCGCTGAGCCAGCAGCATTGGCAACTCTGAGGCTGCGTTCGCACACAGCAATTGTCGCAACCAAAAATAAAGCTTCTTACCGATATGTAGAGCAGGCTTTGGGATGACGTTTTGCTGCTTGATACTGAGTGCAAAGAGAACGTTCCTCTGTTCGCACTCAGCATCAAACAGCGAAATCTCATCTCAAAACCTGCTCTAAATATTGATCGGAAGTTTTATTTCTGGTTGCGAAAAATGTTTTGTGCGAACCCAGCCTAAATGGGGTGCAAACGAATTGTTATTTTAACACAACCAAGAAAAGGTTTTATGGTAAAACTTTTGCAAATAAGCGGAAAAGCATATAGCGTATATCACATCCTAGAGCCAGCTCCGTAAAAAATTAATGCCTAAATTTCTAATCATCCTGCTTTCACATGTATCCTGAAGATGAATTCACAAAGGCTACAGTTACATGTCGTAATTCTTGTCCTAGCAGGAATAAAATAAGCGCCAAACCTTTTCTCTTTCTTGCAAATATCCAGACTTCTACCAGAAATAATCCCTGGCAGCAGCGTAGTGTGGGTTTTGGCCCCCTGTGGAAAAATAACCCATTTTTGGCTCACCACCGATCAAGCAATTCACACATGTTGATGTTAGAATCCTTTTTTTTCAGACACTGCTAACATTTCGTCTCTTACAGTAAAAATGGCCATTTTCGATAAGTGACCGCATCGAGCGGACTGCATGCCCCTTGCCACGCCACGGATCCCTGGTTCCGGTTCACGCAAATCCTTCTTGCGTCATTGGATCTATGGTGATAAATAGGCTTACCATACGTCCAGTTTTTTCAGGCCTTATCCTGGTCAATCGACCGAAAGTCCCGGTTTTTCATTCAGTCAGCCATCATAGCTAGAACTACTGACGTTTGTCCTGGTAAGTAAAGGCATTATGACACGGAACTTTAGCTAGATGACAATTTGGGCCGAAAGTGGCACAAAAGGAGCAAGTGTTGAGTTTTTTTTTTGGAGGACATCCCCATTGTGAGTGGAATTTAAGGTAAATTGCGCCCGGAATGGTGGTGTCCTCCAAAAAAAAGGTCAACACCTGTATTGCTACCGCTGAGCGTGTCCCGGACATTGCCTCGTCACCGATAGTAGAATTGTCCTCAAGCGTCCCGTTTTTTAATCACAAAAATATGGTAAGCCTAGTGATAAACAAAAATGAAAAGAGGTCTAGTTACTCTCGAACACGATAGAACAGGACAAAATGATTAGTCAACAAAGGTTTTACTCTGTGTCGCGGCTCCTTCTAGACCATGACACAGAGTAGACCTTTGTTAACACAAGCCCTAATTGTAATTTTTTCCTCAAAACGCAAAGTTTCTTTAAAAGGCATGTCTCCTTCCAGTTCATGCAAAACTTTTTTCTGTTGTAAGATCTACAGTGCTAAACAAAAATTGAAGGACTACTAATGGCATTTGTATGTGCCACATCAAATTCATCAGCTAGCTTTCATGTTTTGAACGATTAAATTAATGAAAAGAGAAAGATATATTGTCCTCAAAACAGTAGATATGCAAACGCAGCCACAATTTAATTTAACAGCAAAGATCACATTTTGTAGAAGGGGAATCCAATCTTTTCCTCCCAAATTGTTCACAGAAAAACATGCATTTATCAAATATGTGCGTCTTGCTAACTCTTTACGACAGTATTTGAAATTTTTTCTATTCTTAAGCTGCTCACTTTTCATGAAAGCCAATTTTAAATACGTCTTAGCTAGCTGTACCATCAAGTCACCAGACAGCGATACCGCTGAATCTACAATTAAAACCTTTTCCAAATTTCAACACACGAAAACAGTAAGGAAAAAAATTCTGACCTAGGTCAAGACCAGATTTCATTTTATGCCGAGGCAAATATGACAAGTAGCCTACATCTTTAAAATACAATTTGATTTAGTCTTAAAAATGTTTTGCGCCAAAATTTCAAAATAGGTGCCTCGTTGGCCTCAATGTAGATAAGGCTTTGTTGACAATTATAAATGTAAAATTCATCAACAGCCAGATATAACTGGCTTGTGATGTTCGAAAAAGTATCGACCACGAAAACACAGCACGCTCAACAATGGTACACAGCACAGTTCAATAGCAGGTGGCAAATCTTTCAAAATTAATTTAACTTCGCAAAATCAAAAACACTGGTAAAGTAATCAGAAATGTAGATTATGATGGGCACATTCAAAGGAGATGAAAATTCACCCCCTGAGATATCTAAAATCCTTTGACGCTTGAATATCTGCTTTAGAGAATCACCCTTCTCAAAAGCAGTTTCTGAATATGACCCTCTAAGCAGGTGATTCTCCACTTTTTATTTATTCCATACCCCAAACTTTCTTTCCATTCTGTCATTGTCGTGTCAATGCCAAAACTTCGTAAAAATATTCGACCATTCAAAAGATGCAATCAGACATAGGCAGGGGGAGCATTTGGTCTCGGGTCTACTGCTCCTCAGATGCCGAATTTTGTTCTTGGGCTCAGCTTTAAACTAAAATAAACAATATTACATTACAGAGAACTCCCTACTTTAACTTGTTGATACCGGGGTGATTCTTTTTGCTTGAAGTTGAAAATCTCTGTTTTAGACGTCAACAAAATGTTAAATAGTAACCACATACAACCACGCAGAACTACTAACGATATACAGGTTTAGTGAAGCGTACGAAGAACAAAAATGCTAAAATACAGCATCGAACATTAACTTCAACACATAAAATAGCAAAAAAATCTTACTCGGGCTTAAAAATATAGACAAAAACTATCGAAACAGTTTTAATGGAAAAAAAAAACTTAAAAAAACATCACCATCTATTAAGAACCATAGAGCCAGAAAAAAGCACTACGTCAACCAAGGTTCAATGCAGTTAATGAAAACAGTTTCGTTGCCGTGCCAAAGCACATGCTTCACTCCTGGAACAGTGTATCTATGAAGCCTTCCTTCGCGGTCAAGAGTTCGAAGCCCAAACGTGTCATCTTCATAAATCTAAAACGATTAAAATATGTTACGTCGTATATTTTTATTCTACGATCACGAGAAAGCCTTGGCGGTTGCACGTAGAACATTTTTGAGTTCAAACCGGCTTCGCAGTTACCAGTACTGTCGGTAAAAAGCATGTCTACCACAAGCCTGCAACCAAGCGCCGTAAATTGCTGCCAAGTTCCCTTTGCAAGGACCTAACAACGAGACGATCGTGAGGTTCGAAATATTGAAATTATACGCTGCACACGAAATCGGATGCTAACTAAACATTTGAATAATAAGTTCAACTACTTCTTAAAACAACTTTTAGAACCAAGTTACCCAAAACCACCGCCACTGGCCCAAACAAAGTTGCCTATCCCATGCTAAAGCACCTTCCTCGCTCTGGCATGGATTTTCTTCTTCACATCTTCAATCTCTCCTGGTCTTCGCATTCCTTTCCTTCCATCTGGAAGACATCTTCCATTATTCCCATTCACAAGATGGGAAAGCCTCTCGACTCTCCTGCTTCCTTCTGGCCAGCCTCTCTCACCTCCTGCGTATCAAAGCTGTTTGAACGCATCATTCTATCCCGTCTACTCTTCTTTCTGGAATCTAATTGCATTCTCTCTGCCCGTCAGGCCGGTTTCCACCCTGGACGGTCTACTCTAGATCAAATTCTGTACCTTTCTCAGTCCATTTCGGGTGGGTTCAACAAACCCAGGCCGGGCTCTCGGACGATCCTGCCTACTATCGATTTTTCTAAAGCTTTTGACTCTGTCTGGCATCCCGCTCTTTTCCACAAACTCATTTCGGCTCGCCTCCCTCCTTGCTTTGCTCGTTGGACTCAATCTTTCCTTTCTGATAGGCGCGCTTCTGTGATCTATCAAAATCTCAAAAGTCGTTCCTTTCGAGTCCGTCGAGGTGTTCCCCAAGGATCCGTTCTTGGCCCTATACTTTTCTCTCTCTTCATTAATGATCTTCCGGCTTCTCTGCCTTCTTCCGTCAGCTGCTCTCTTTACGCTGACGATCTGGCCATTTGGTCCTCCTTTGCCTTGGCCCCTACTGCTGTGGAGGCCACACAAGGAGCTCTGTTTCGATTGAAGCGCTGGTCGGAGTACTGGTGTCTTCCTCTCAATCCGAGCAAATGTGAGGCTTCCTTCTTCTCAGCGGATCCCCACCAGGCTAACCTCCAACACAACCTCCTCTTACTCGGCTACCGCGTCCGCTTCAATCCCACTCCAACTTTTCTTGGGGTCACCTTCGACCGCACTTTTTTCTTTTCTAAGCATGTATCTTCGCTGAAGGCCAAGTTCTTTCCCAAGTCTCAAGGCCTTACGCTGTATCTCTGCTTCCTCATGGGGCCCTCTAAGGAGTCCCTCTCTCTTCTGTATAAATCTTTTCTTCGGCCCCTTCTCACTTACGCTTCACCCGGATGGTTTCCTTTCCTAAGCGCTACCAATTTCACCAAATTGGATCGCCTCCACCAAGCGGCCAGTCGCGCCATCACCGGCTGCCTCTCGTCGTCCCCTATCCCACTTCTCCTCTCCGAGGCTTCTTTACCTCCCCTTCGAGTCACTCTGACTCATTTCACTCTTTCGTCTTATGAGCCGGCTCTTCGTCTCCCAACCTCCTTTTCCATCTCAGGTTTGGCCAGACTAGGAATGAGGTGCACTGGACCTTGATAGCCTCAACAGAAGCCTGAGAGCGCGTGGCAAAAAACCGACAAACCAACACGGTTAGCCAATAATTCCGTAAGAAAAATAATTACCTTTGAATATTTTAGTGGAACAACAGTCTCATTACAATCGTAACATTCAAAATGGGCCGACTGCCATGGAGTTATCACTCCATCGTCTGGGCCACCAATTAAAACAAGGTTTTCTAAGCGCTCAAAGTTTGCTTTCCAAGATTGAGGATACTGAAATGACTCCAATTTTGATTCGTTGTTCAACTGGGCTAAAAATTCACTGTACTGTTCATACAGTTCGATTTCGTGGGGATCTGTAAAACAAATGAGAACCTTTTCAAGAGTGCTGCACAAAATACACGTTTTTTGTACGTTTTCCTCGCATGCCTTTTCTTACAAAGATTGTCATTCTCTTAGATATTTATGGAATGCTTTAAAGGAGGGGTCTTCAAACTTTTTCCATGGAGGGCCACATTGCCGATATATCAAAGACCCTTGGGCCAAAGTTAATTCAAATTAGGTAGGAAGTAACGATCAGTAACGTGGGAGATCGTGTAATATTGCCCGAAAAATAGGTGATCTCCACAAAAAAAGGTCATCACTTCTCTCGTCACAAATTATGTTTTACGCTATCAAAATGATTGGATCGAAGTGACTCTATCAAGGAAAAACTGTGCTATACATTTGCTTTTCGATTGATAAAAAAGGGCTCCACGGGCCGGATAAAAAGCCTTCGCGGGCCGGATTTGGCCCGTGGGCCGTAGTTTGGCGACCCTTGCTTTACAGGATGTGTTGTTGTACGAACATCCAATTTGTCCGGAATTTACACACCAAGTGCGTAAACGTTTTCGTGGACAAAAACGTCCAAAATCTTTTGGTATGCACTTTGCCGTCGAAATGAATGTTCGCACAGCAAGTTGTACTGCGTGACATAAAACAGATATCCGAAAGAAAATTTCGGCACAACAATACCAAAAAGCAATAAAGGTACTTTTTTTAGCTGGACAAAAAAAGTACAAAAACGTTTACTGTGTTCATCCACTTTTACACTTTAGAGATTTGTTTGGTAAAAAAACGGAGCTACGCGGCTAAGAATAGTGAGACTGGCCAAAAGTATGCAGTGAAAAGCGACTTTGAGGCTTCAGTCAATAGCAATGCAACTTTTTGGCGATAGGGTCATCTGCTTGCAATTCGATTTCGCAACTGGTCTAAAATTGATATTTACTTTCACTTAGTCTAATTTTGATTGGGTTAACGGCATGGTGATGCGAGATATTGATGTACAGTACACCGTAAACTGGTGTCCCAAAGAATCAACGAAATACCGGTAAGTGTTTTCAATACCAAAATCAACTGACCAAATTGAATTGGAAACTAGAAAATCTCAACAAACCTACTTAAAATGGCTATTTGGTCTCAAAAAAACTTACGTTTGAAGAACCTAGGCCGGTTTGTATGTTATTACATGAGACTGTTTACAGATGACTTCATGGAACAGGAAATCTTTTGCCATATGATTTTATCCTTCATTTTGTGCTGAATGCACGGTGCGAAATGAAACACTCTAGATTCCAGGCCTGGCCTTACCAAAAAATCCAGCAATTTGGAAACACTCGTTGAGTTCTTTCAAGTCAAGAGGTTGTTTGTTTGTTGGTTGCTGTAATCCGGTTTTTAACCTGGGCTAAAGTAGAGCACCGGAAGCCATTTTTTTTTGTTTAGTCGCCTGAACCGATAAATCGGTCGTCTTACACTGTGGAAAAAATGGAGCGAAGTACAGTGCACGTTTGTTTCCTTGGATGACGCCGCTGCTGAGAAACCCGCTGGCACATTAGGAGTGCAGACGAGGTTTAACTGCAACTAACCGGCCTGAATCTGCTAGTAATGGTTACGCATCGGAATGATCGAAGGTTAAAATGACAAAAACGAAAAACTTCAAAAGCATGTTTTTAAGTCTAGAAAGTGGCATATCATTAAAAGTAAAAGTCATACATATTTTTGAGGGTTTTGCCACACCACTAATACAAACTTCGCTACTGTACGTAGGCTTGCATGGCATGCCATTTACCTAGGCATTGACGTCGAGAGAACGGCTCTCACCCGCCTAAATCAAAAAAGCCTTTATTTTCAACAATACTTTATGCTGTGTTTATTTTTTTAATTACTAACCTAGATAAATAAACATTATTTTGTTTTCTTTAATACCGTATGGACAGTTATCAAGTACTGACTGCACCAGAAACAAAAACACAATACATGAAAGTTTGTTCTATTTGTTTTTCTGCAAATTGATTGTTGCTGTGTCAATAACTCGCACTAGAAAACGTGATGCTACCATGGTGTGACGAACAGGAAAGAAGGAAAAGTAGTGGCCAACTATTGAAAAACGCTATCAATTAATCATTGTTTTCACCAAAGGCCAATGACTACAATTTCTATTTTGTTCGCTAGGCAAAAATATGTCAACGCATTTTTTTTTATCAATATAGCAAAGTCAATAGTTTGCGAAATATACACAGCAATATATTTCGCTAAAATCTGTTAACATCGCAACATTGAGATTAAATAAGAAACAGCGGCAGATTTATCAAAAATATAGTTCTGATTTTACAGTTGAAAACCGGTGGCTCCTATTTAAGAAGTCTTTGTATTTGCCATCACACACGAGCTGTATTGAGTGAGAGATACAGTACTGAGTACATCTTTGTGTCAGGAAACAAAGAAACTTATTCGTTTGACCCTAATTTACAAAACATGTAAATGAATTACGAATAGGTATTCCTGTTTCCTGAAATGAAAATGTGCTCAGTAGCTGCATCAATGTTCTGCGCCAGTTTGGAGATACCAGTGCCGCGGGCACAATGCATTTCCAGCTCCAGCAGCAATCAAGAAAAGGAAGCTGCCGTCAAATGCCGCACAGATACTTCGTGCGGGCTTTGCATGCTTAAGTTCTCAATTGCTAAGCATCGCTTCATCGTGGGAATAATGTCGCGTATTTGCAACCGAGAAACCACAAAGTAAATCGGGACATACACACTTAGCGTCACTGTCGCTGTTCTGCGAGTCAGGAAAACAATAAGCAATCAATCAAATAACCATAAAAATGAGAGAAGATGCTGAGCATGGGCTCGTTGAACATGTTTCTACTAGAATGGCGATCGAACGTGATCACAAGCAAGCTTTGTTTGTTTCACCATGTTGGAATTCGCTCTCGTAAACAGAAACACAGACCACTTGTTTCAACATAAGGAAACAAAGATTGCTTCTGATTGCGTTCAAACGTCATGCCATGCAAACGGACCGTAAAAGCTCTTTCAGATGCGAGAGCCATTAGATGAATTACTCGCTTTCTTAACAAAAAATAACTTCCTCACATAGTCAAAAAAGAAATTTCAAGCCAGCCAACGGCGATTGTAATTCGAAAACAGAATCAGTTTTATAGTCTGGAATACCAAACCTCGAGAGTAATGTATTTACCTTTCCAATAGTTGGCTATGGAGAACGTTTGTCCCCATTTACTGTAAAAGATTTTGTACAAATCTTCTTTTAATCGTCCAGGAAAAAACTTGTTGATGTAGGAAGTATCTGAAAAACTTCATTTTCGAATTACCAAAGCATATGAATTTATTTAATTGTTTCAGTGCTGTATCAAACTCTCGTGCAAAAAGTAGCCTAACTATTTCGCTTAATGTGTATTGCATAAACCCAGTTAGCAGGAAGATATGACAAAAAATCTCTTTTTCTGTGTCCTGTTATATCCCTTTCAATACTGGTATGATAAATACGTCCCAAAAAAAAATAATACTATGCAGCTTCAAAATTTTGCCTTACAATTTGCACTTATAGGACAGATTTGTCTCAACAATATTTCTGAGTGAAATGTATTAGTCCTAACCCTATTGTAAACTTTTTTATTTAATACGGTGTTAGGTTTTAGAATTTAGAAGATCAAAATAAAGATGGTAGTTTGATTTCGATTTACTGCATTTCTGTGATAACAAATGTAATTTCTTTAATAAAACTGTTGTTTATAATGTTGGGATATATTTATCCCACAGCAAAATACTGTTGGGACAAATATCTCCCGTATCTGGTTTATAGTCAACAGGAAGTAGAATCATCAAACTGAGCACATGGTAGTTTCAGTATATCACAAGAACTAAACTAATGCAAAAATTAGTTTTTTAACTCAGCCAGAGAAATTCCGTATTGAAAGGAATAAACAGTAAAGGAATGACGGAATGAAACTGATCGCTTTGAAAACTGGGAGTACCAATACTAACAAGGGTCCGCAAATCGTTGTTTTCTCTCAAATTGTTACGTGTACTCAAAAAAAGGATACATTAAACGCAGGGCTGGGGAGTCGGAGTCGAAGAGTCGGGGCATTTTTGGGGCTTCAGGAGTCGGAGTCGGCAAAAATTGGCCGACTCCGACTCCTGAAGCCCCAAAAATGTAATAAAATTGTAATAAAATTCAGTATGCAGATGTTGATACAGATGTACAATGTGAATTTGTCATTTTAACTGTGTAGGTGCATCTGGGGGGAGGTCCTAGCCCCCTAATAGGGATATTTTTATTATAATTAGCAACCACATGAGATAAAATCAGGATATTTAACCATTTGTAAAAAGGCAAAATATTTTAACAATAACATGCAAATTTGATTTATATATAGATGGTAAAAGAAAATATAAGAATATTTGCTATTAGTATTAACAAGCAGGAGTCGGAGTCGGACCTTTCATATTCCCAGAAGTCGGAGTCGGAAGTTCAGACCACCGACTCCCCAGCCCTGATTAAACGTCAACAAAGAGGATTTCTAACGGGCTCAAATTTAGGTGCATTCTGAGATCCTCTTTCTTAAATCAGCTTTGAGGGAGGAGGTAAGAGCACAACATAGAATTTATAATCATACCTCCAAACTGGCCATTCAATGGAGATGACAAAGTAATAAGGTTTCTTACATTGTGATTATCCGTTGTTTGCACGATTCCACGACTCAGCAGTCCACCTAAAAGTTTAAAATCTAATTAGCAGGAAGAACTAACTCTTTTCGTCTGATCAGGGAGCAAAATATTCAATTGTTACAAGGCACAATTATCTCCTGGCGACAGAAAAACTTTCGCGGTTATGACTAGTAGCGTTTAGATGTTTGGGGTTCGAAGTTACCAGTACTGTCGCAATACAGTCGACTTCGGATATAAGAGATCCGCCGGGACCAGCTTAATCAGTCTCTTATAACTGAATTCTCTTATAACCGACTTATTAGTTTATATTGAAAATCATTTGGGACCTTTTGCGTAGTCCCTTATAAGCGAATATCCCTTATATTTGAATCTCTTATATCCGAAGTTGACTGTAGTACAATTCTCGTACAGGCCCTGTAAAGAATGATGAAGAGTTTGGCAAAGGGTTTTTTCAACCATTTATTGCTTGCTTGTTGAACACACAAGCTCAGCACCTTTTCACAATCGCTAAATTGTCGCCGACTTTGGTGTCAATGCAAGCGCAGCTCTCTTCGCCAATACACAAAACAACATAAGGACGGCAATTTTAAGCATTGGCGGCAGTTGCCATCTAAAATGCTCCATTATGATATAGTATTAAGCCTGACGGCTCAAAGAAATTAGCCCGTTTTGACTTCCATTTTAATTTCACTCTGCACAGTGATCACAAAATTACAATCAATGTAACTAATCACAGAACAGTTTTAGTATTTTTCAGTGGGTAGCACCTATTTGTCACCACGGCAAACAAGTTTTAGTTGAATAAAATTATGGAATATTCTGGTTGCCTTGAAAATTAATTCGCCCCACCACTCATGGAAAAGCTATTCGAATGTCGTCGTTAGTTTCACGTGGTAAAAAAATGACACCTGTACAACGATCCTGCGGTGCTGTCCTTCTATACTCGTAGGCACATATCTTTATCCCAAGACGATATTTCAAAAACTGGTTATGATTTAATATGACTGAGAACGAATTGTTTATTTGTTGTTTTGGTTATTTTCATCACCTCTTCTCTTTCTTAGCAAGAAGACGCTGCAAGCAGACGTCACAATTCGGTGAAAACCGCAACGCTAATCAAGATCACACAACGGAGTCGCCATCACTGAGGTTGCCCTGCATTACTACCGCAAACCCTCTAACCATACTGGAAAATGAAGTGTCTCTACTAAAGGCATCCAGCGCAGATAAATGCTAAGAGGCAGTCATGTTTCGACAATTGAGTTATAACACCTTGAGTAGGTCTCCACCAAATAGGGATGGGCAAAATAGAATATCGAATACTACGAAACCGATTTCTGGTCTATTCGAATGCATATTGTGCCTTGTTTTGAATAGTTGCAAGAACTTGCAACCGGATTGCAAAAGAACAGGTAGCAGCACCCGAACAATTTATTCATCGACAGCAAACACGAAATTTTACCGAGATTATAAGCATTTGAAATCTTTGATTTACCATCGAATCTTCTTTTTTTGGCTGGCCGAATGCCAAAGTCCAGTTCTACACTTTATCGCTGCTTTTCAGCAACACTTATTTCCTTACTGTTACAACTGCAAGCGATATTTGCGAATTAACAACGAACGCAATGAAACAATTCAAAGCGACTTTGTTCGTTGTGCTAAACGAATGCAGCGATCGGACGCGAACCGATCAAAAAGCTGCCGTCGATGCACTTTTGAAGTGTAAGCGCTAGTTTGCGTCAGAGACTTTTTTCTTCAACGAGAAGGGGCCAGTGAAATTTTGATCGTACGGTTTCCACAATGACCAGTTGTCGTAACATTGTGTTCCTTAATTTTATGAACATGTTTGAGTGTTTTCATTTTCAAGTTTAAGTTTGATAGCTTAAGTGACAGCAAACAAGCGTTAAGCCTCCATTGGAAAATTTCAATGAATTCATTACTGATATATGTGTGGATATTATTATTCTAAAATAGGTATTCGTATTCCATATTCGATTTAGGAATTCTAGAATAGGCAATTATTCTATTTTGCCCATCTCTATTTCCAATCCCATTACAACTCTAAAAATAGCACTATGGAAGTTGAAACGAACAGCCCAATAAAATAATTTCTCGCACAAAACCTTCACACCTTCCCTTAATGTCAAGCAGCAGACAAGAATGCAACACATGCTAAAGTTATCAAATGTTCAGTGTTCCAACTTCTGAGACTCAACCTACAGGCAAATCACATGAACACAATTAAGATTGTTACTACACGACTCAACACAACGTGGGTCAGTGTTGCCAGATTTTCTTCAAGTTTCCAGCGGAAATGATACCTAAAAATTAGCCCAACGCTTGCCTGTTGAAAAACAGCCGAAAATTTTTAAGGGCCGTTGAGAGAACAGTTCACAGTCGCGGTGAGGACCTTTTTTTGGAGATCAGTTTCTCAGAGCTATGTTAGGGGATTTATTTGCTACCGTTTCTAGCACAATAACTGAAAATAACATGTTACATTTTCTTGATAGAGGGGTGCGTGTATAGAAGCCCCTCCCGCCGTGCGCCAGTAGTTACAACTTTTTATTTCGTGATGCATCATTCAAAAAATGACCTTTAATGACGGAACAAAGATTTGGTGTTACAATATAGTTTTTTAAGATAAAAAAGGCCTTGATACTTTGGCAACGGTTTGGGTGACTAACCCATGCCAGTTTTGTACAATTGCAGTAAAGCTGGGGGATTTTTGCAATTCAAAAGCGCTAGTGTTGCAATAAAAATGCCCAAGAGTTGCGAAATGAAAAATGCAAATAATTTCACCTTCAAGAAGCCCGATCTCTGGACAGTGAACGCAACTACTAGACTGCATTGGTGTAGACTTGTATCACACGCACGTCGATTGCGTTACGTCATTACGCATGTATGGCGCGACACGCAAAGGTTACGATTGGTCACATTTCTTGACAGCTGGTAGGGCCGAAAGCTTACGTATTGCGTAATGCATGGCCTGCAATTTTATTGAACAGGCTACTGGTATTGATACATCATATGAATCAACTTACAGTATTAAAAATAAAACGATATCGATTATTGATTAGAATATGACGTAATGTCAAGCTACCTTGAGAATATCCTATTAAATGCACTCCATCTTTTGCAGAGGCCATGATATTTTCTATAAGATTTCCGACAACCTCCAATTGCTTCCACATCGCCGTTAAACTAGACCTTTTGTCAAACAGATCGATGTTATGAATTACCGTACCAGGATGTGCCTGTAAAACAAACAAGTTGACTAAATTAGCCGTGTAGGCCTCTCCCGACCCCGCAGTGCTAGACACCCCACAACTGCTGATGGCGAATACCGGTACCACCAAGTGTTACTCCTTAGTCAAGGTTGAGCCCCAGTAATGTACTCGCGTGGGGGAGGTTGAGGTTCTAGTTAAGCTACCTGTACTGCATCAAGCAAATACCGGTACCTATAAGGCTCCTATATTTGTAATGACTACATTATCAGTCTGATTATACCTTTTCTATCAACACTACAAGATCGTTTAAATTGCTGGCTTCGTCCAAGATTCCATGCATAATAATGACAGGTTTGTAACCATAAGTTAAATTTAAAGTAAAAAGAAAGAACGAGATCCACAGTAACCAGGAAAAACTTCCAAACTGCATTTTTACTGTTTAATCCGCAGCTCTTCAGTAACTCTATTCGTCTAACAGAAAACACAATTTTATCACATTACAAATAAAATATCGGCCCTATATATTTTCTCCTTTATTTTAGCTGTAAGCTTACTTTCACCTCGACAGCTTGTTTATTATCTGATGTAACTAGCAACTGAAACGAACAGTAACAAAACTGAATTTGAAAATTTGAAGAACGCCGTATAACGCTTCAACTTGCTTTAAAAAAAATCGTTGTGTCAACTTGCCGCTGGGGCAAACCTCCAATGACAATGCTATTGCATAATACAGTTACGCCTCTTTGCATAATTACTTTACAGCATCACATGACCTACATAAGTACATCGTATGACCAAAATCTTTACATTACATAGTAAGTGGTTTCTAAACTTTTTTACCAGGTGAACTTCTCTTGCTCTCTTGAAGTAATGTCGGATCTTCCCCCATCAGTTTTTGAAACAAGGAGAATGACAAAAAGTTTGTTTAGATATATCACGTGCAGTTTCTCTGAATGCTTTAACTAGTTCTTTGTTTTGCTGCTCACGACGGCCGTGAGAGTCAAACCTTTGCCACCATAAGCTGACCTCATTGTATTGACATTGTCAACCTGATTGTGTGGGCATAGTCGACCTGATTGCATGGGCACAAGCTAAGATTTTTCCCCGCATGTTATGGATATTTTAAACAAAGATATCGCTTGAGTTAAAGGGTATTATCGCTTCCACGCTCGAAACAGCACAACCAACTGCATGACACAAAACATATGACAGTTTAGTCATGTCATACCAGTTGAAGTAAAACCAAACTTAAGATAATCTTTATTGTACTTTGATTGCTTAGCCATAACCCTGTCAGTAGAAAGAGCTAGCCCAGGAGTGGGCAAACTACGGCCCGCCAGAGCATTTTGTGCGGCCCGTCAACACTTGTAGAAACTTCCACATATCTAATTTAATATGATATAGGGGAGTGTAGCAACCTCAGCAACTTCAACTGCAAACCACAAGCAGAAAGTCGCCAACAACACCTGGCTTTATATATGGATCGCCATCTGCGTTTAGTAGCTATCATGATAGAAGTGACTAGTCGCCACATGGAGTGCACTCGTTTTAACCCGGATAACATTCGGATGCGTGCCGTTGCGCGACAGGAGGAACACTTGCCGTATTAAAGAGCCAGAAACTTTAGAAGCCATCATTCAAAGAGCCGCTACGCAATTCTTAGTTTGAATTGACGCATTTTCCATCCTAATAAAGGGTGTTGACCCCCCTTTTTTTTGAACACCATCATTTTCAAAGCCGTGTAATACGACATTGCAAGAAGTTGTCGCAAGGTTTTAAGCTAATGCAAGCTCTTGCCTTGTATACAGCATTGGAAGATTTTAAGCACTGGCCCTCGGCGACTTTTGAATGGTCAATGCGGCCCTCGGCCAACTCTTGAATGGTCAATGCGGCCCTCCAACTAAAAAGTCTGCCCACCACTGAGCTAGCACATTGAAAATAATATGTTAACATTGGTTCTTTCGTTTTACAGACTAAAAACAGCTCACTCATAACATCATGCTTTAACTGTGGCAATTTGCAAAGACAAACTTATTGAAAACTAACCGGCGTCGCCGGAAGTGCTCCCATCTGTAATGTTAAAATTCAAAATATCAATCAACCCAAAAACTAAAGAATGTTTCGCGGATCCTTAGAAACTTTCTCACGGACCAGTTTGGGAACCATTGTAGAAATATACTGGGTGCGCTGCAGCTTTTTGTGGAAGCGCCCAATGGAAAACCAGCAAAGAACACTGATTGCGTCTGCCCTTGCCCATCAAGCTGCGAAAAAAAAACAAGCTCTTAAGGCTGGTTTCCATTACAAGTAAATAGCGTATATATTTTTTGTTTTTCTGTTTAATTTATGCGCGGAGCGTTTTTGCCGTAAAATAACTTCAAATAGACAAACAAAAAATATTTACGCTACGCTGGCAGGTTACGCCTAATGAAAACCAGCCTTTAAGCGAATGTAGCACTGAAAGCAGCTAAAAATCATCATATTTGAAGTTGATCTCAAAATTCAACATTTTATTGGTAATTCCAGCTGGCGCCTCCAGTTGAGCCTAATTTGTGATGTCGTGAATATTGTTTCAACCAGCTTTACCCCATCAAGCAGTTGTGAAAACAATTTTAAAAAATTGATAGTTTTCCTAGCATAGCTAATTCTACGTCACAGTCCACATGATAGCCAAAAACTTTTGTCACTCCTAGTGAGTAGCCTATCATTTTAGTTTTCTATTTCAGACTCTTAAAATGTTTTTATTATACCAGCCAGCGTCATTTGGCAGGGCTGCCAGTTGGTTGTGTCGAGTTGTAAATAACAGTTGAACCGTCTTCACACGAATAATATTTCTGAGAGCAGCAGCGATAAATTGGCATAGTTTGTGAGTAAGACCATTAAGACTGATCTCTGGTCTTACTTACAAACTCTCCATCATTAGGCAAATCCTATACGTTCTTTCCAATAGGTATAAGGACACAAAATCAAAATTGGGGCTACCACCGTAGAGGTTTTTGTTTTTTGTTTTTGTTTTGTCTACAAAAATAAATGATTTGGTGGTGGGCTAATTTCACGACTTGATGCAGCTTTTCTCATGATTATATTCTTGACACCAAGTTCTCACGAACACCTGTGAGGCTTGGTCCAGGAAATGATGAAAAGAGGCTAAACCTGCCCACAAATGTTTTGCATCCGATCACCCGACCAGCCGAATACCCATTTCAAGAAAAAAATTTACTCCATAGGTGCAATTACATATTTAGTCCTTATGATCTCACACAGTGGGGTAGACCAGACTTGTAATCGAACCCCATTGCTAGGCCCGAACCCGAAAATTTGACGTGATGGTGTAGTGGTTGGAGCGTCTGCTTTGTAGTCGATAGACTTGGAGTTCATTCCCCTTGTTGAGTCGTACCAAATGACTTTAAAAAATGGTATTCACAGCTTCGGGTGCTTGGCGCTTGGCATTTAGGGGAGGTTGTAGAGAACAAGCCGGCAAGCTCGCTTGTTGTGTCCTTCGGCAAGGCACTTGACGGGACGCCCCCATCTTTTTGTGGAAAACAGGTGGCCCAGACACCTCGAAAATGGCAACTCCCAAGCGAGTGCAGACCTCCCATCCAAAACATAGCGATACGATTCGTTTTCTCATGAATGGAGAATAAACATGGACAATACAAAAAAAGCTCAAATCGGGCCTAAATTAAGCCTAAAGTAGCGATTTTTAAACGTTTTGAGCCGATGGACCACTAAAAATAATCTACACCACCTTGAACCACCATTTCCGAACTTTCCACCTAAAAGCAGTAGCACTTCAAAAAAATCAATGAAATTTGAGTTGCTAATGTAGTTTGAACTGCAACGCCTACAAAGACTTTGATATTTAATAGGAATTCTAAGCTATACGTATAAAGCCAGAAAGCAGGAGGCATTCGAATTCTAATTTAATCAATGCTGACAACCGTTATAAGTAACCTAATTGATAAACTCTAAGCCTAACTAGGACCTCTCGGTGGCTACTTGAAAAGCTGCAGGGACCACCGGTTGGGAATTACTAACCTAAATGGTAAACTTGGCAAAAAAACTAGTTGGCAAGCAGTCCAAACGATTATCTATAAACAATGACTATTCACGCGTCAACTCAAAAACGATACAGAACTAAAAATTGATCTTTTTCCTTAAAGAGTTAATAATTGCTGTTACTTGATTACACTGTGCTGTGCGCTTAAAGTGATCGAGCGTAGAAAATGTAATTACAATGAAAATGCATAAATTTGAGCCCAAATCAGGCCCGAATTTTTAAAAAACTTAAGCTCGAACTTGACCCGAAAAACCCGGCCTGATTTACCACTCTAGTGTAGACCTTCTAACCTTATTTTTTCTGTGGGTTTTTGTCCAAAATTAGGGCTTTATAAATTATGTTCATAATACCGGCCACCCTATTACGATTGTGCTTGCTCATTAAAAGTTATGGAAGGACGTTGAAGTGATTAATATATTTACAGCGATTAAAGAATAAAGTAAACGGCCTCCTATTTCATGATTGTGCGCATAATTATAAAACCTAAAGCATGTGGCTGCGCAAATGTTCCTTGCTAGGGCAAAGCAACCCGATGTCCATAGTCCAGCAACTACATTTGAGTTGTCACAATAAGTTAAGTAATTGCTTTAAAAGATGACAAGTGGTACAAAATTTGAATAAAGCTTTAGTTATCGACCATTTCATATTACTCTTTTGCAAAGAATAAGTGAACACTCTAACGTTTTCGTCTAGCTCTCATCAGGAGTTATCGCTAGAATGAAGCCTGGTGTTGATGGCGAGGTATTTATAGCGAACGAAGCTGGTGAGAATGGCGGAACGTTCTGATTGGTAGACAGCCAGACGTTTCGTCGAGTCCGAATCAATGACGTAATTTTAATGTGTAGACGAATTCTTTTTGGCGACAAAGCTCCGGTTTAAGCATTTTGACGAAAGTCGCTTCCAAGGTAGATAAATGAAAAAGTGTTCTTCCTTTAGCCAAAACAGAAAATTGGTTGTCAACATAGTGAGCGGCGCATTTTTTATTGTTGAGGAGGTATTGTCCAATTGCCGAAATACAGGTATGGTTGGATTGAGATAAGTCACAATTTGTTTGAGCTTGATTTCTTATTGCTTTCGGTATATGCTGTTTTATTCTATCCTGCAGTCTTTGAGATGTGCGGCCTACGTACCGACAATCACAGCGGCACCCGTATTGGTAAACGACCATACTTTGTTGCTTGGTAGGCACGACATCTTTGCGGACCGTTGGAAGCATCTTTCTTGTGGAAAACGCTACACGAAGCTTTACTGCACCAAAACATGAGCTGACAGCAGTTTTGCATTGATTTTCTGTTTTGGCTAAAGGAAGAACACTTTTTCATTTATCTACCTTGGAAGCGACTTTCATCAAAATGCTTAAACCGGAGCTTTGTCGCCAAAAAGAATTCGTCTACACATTAAAATTACGTCATTGATTCGGACTCGACGAAACGTCTGGCTGTCTACCAATCAGAACGTTCCGCCATTCTCACCAGCTTCGTTCGCTATAAATACCTCGCCATCAACACCAGGCTTCATTCTAGCGATAACTCCTGATGAGAGCTAGACGAAAACGTTAGAGTGTTCACTTATTCTTTGCAAAAGAGTAATATGAAATGGTCGATAACTAAAGCGTAATTGCTTTAATGGATAACCCACCCACCAGCTTTTTGTGCAACTAAAGAAGAAAACAATTTCATTCTAAACCCCGCAAGATTTTACATTAAAACTTGGCATAGTGTTCTACTTCGCGTCATGTGGTCAAAATGTCTTTGGGATCAAGAGCACTCAGTCTCTTCGTTGAGCGAAAAACCAATTATAGAATTATTTCTCGGTATCGTCATTGCAACGTTGCTAATCCAATGATGACACTGCTTATGGGGTAGCGATCGGCCGTATCATGTTATGGTGTATCTCTATTGCCAGATGGCTAGCTCAGTTTCAGAGGAGTAATTAAAACAGCTTGTAGGGTAGTTGTCTCATCACATCATATTTGTTCATATTTATCCTCCATTCACGAAAAAGCGAATTGTATCGCTATATTTTGGACGGGACGTCCGCACTCGCTTGGGAGTTGCCATTTTTTGAGGTGTCTGGACCACCTGTCTTCCACATAAAGGCGGGGGCGTCCCGTTAAGTGCCTTGCCCAAGGACACAACAAGCGAACTTGCCGGCTTGTTCTCTACAACCTCCCATAAATGCTGAGCGCCAAGCAGGGAAGCTGTGGATACCATTTTTTAAAGTCATTTGGTATGACTCAACAAGGGGAATGAACCCTTAGTCTACCGACTGCGAAGCGGACGCTCTAACCACTACACCACCGCGCCGGCACTACACCACATTTTTTGCTATACTGGTTACCATGCAGTAAAAACGTTAGGTTGTCACGAAATTTCAACAAAAGTAGCTCCCATTTAACATTTTGCTTCTGGTTGCCGATATGCTCTTGGATGCTCGTTCAACAAAATAAGAAAAGATCAAACTTTGGCGTATAACCTCAATTAGCTATATTGAAAACTTTTGAAAACGTATTCGACTTTTCGATAGGATTACCGAGCTTATATGTCCTGTTCTTTCTGTTTTTTCAAAGTAAAAATTGTTTGATCTTGTTTCGAGGAAGAAGGAAACCAAGTCAAAAACCATGAAGAAAAAACGTTTTTTAAATCTACCTAAAAACTGAACAAAAGCAATTGCTTTTAGAAAATTCAACCATTTCTAGTAGAATTTTAGTTCAAAAAAATGCGTTCCCTTTTTAGGTGTTAAATATATGGTCACCCTTGCGAATATCGCGGTGTTTAAAAAAAATATAAACAACGACCATCTCTTTCTCTTAAAATTTTTGCCCAAACTCAATTAACTTATTTTTAAAAACTGGTAGTTTTTAGAGGTGCTTTATGAAAAAAAAGGCTGCTTCAAAAAGAGCGACATCGAATGCCAGAAAATTATAATTACGATGCTCTGGAAAAAAGAATTCGATTACATATTTTGGAAAGAGTTTCAATCTCCTTCCCCTAATCCTTCCGCAAAATACCTCCTCAGTAATAAGCTTTAGTTGCTTCTGTGAGCATACATTTGAATCGTTCCATTTAGATTTATTGTCCCCATTTGCTCATAGACGATTGGATTTGTTAGGCATCTATTGAAATCAATAGGCATTTTATGTCGTGTAAGAAAGTATTGTCATCTCATACCCAGAGAAGTATTTAAAGGAGAAGAAATAAAGGACAATGGTACCCTCAAACAATAAGGCAGAGCAAGAAATTAACAAACCATCGCTTTAAACCTTTAATCTCCTAAACAAAAAGTTTTCAAAGTTGAAAAAGGGCAAAACATCGATTCAAACAGAGCTGCAGAAACATTTGTAGCAATCTCAGCAATTTCAACTACAAACCACAAATAGAAAGTCGCCAACAATCCTTGGCTTTATATATAGGGTGGCCATACGTCCCGTTTTAGGCGGGACAGTCCCGCTTTTTCAAGCCTGTCCCAGTTAAATTATCGAATGTCTGGTGTTTTCGCTCAGTCATGTAGCACAGCTTGACCTAGGGTATGCCAAAGTTAGCCGTGATAAACTAGGGCATGTTGGCAGCGAACCCTACCTGAATGATGATTCCGGCCGAAAATGACAACAAACGGGCAGCGAAATAGGTGGTGACCTTTTTTTTTTTGGAGATCCACCCCACCGTAGGCGCGACCGCGGTCTTGAGCGTCCCGATTTTGATCTAGGGTCTATAGTAAGCCCAACTATTTGGCTTCGTGAAAGGCGGCCATCCACTGTCCCGTTTTTTGCTCATGCAAAAACGGGACGCTTAAACGGAGGTCTGTCCCGCCTAAATCGGAACCTATGGCCACCCTACCTAGTCATAATAGCAGTCTGCAATAAGCGTCCCGGTTTTGCATTTCGAAAAAATGGCCAGCCTATTTATATATGGATCGCCATCTACGTTCAGTATCTATCATGATAGAAGTGACTGTCGCCACTTGGATTGCATTCATTTTAACCTAGACTACAGCCAAATGCCTGCCGTTGTGCAACAATGGTGAACCCGCGAAGAAGCTACATATCCCCCAATGTAGTTGAACGGCAGCGTTTTCAATCCAGCAGCACAAGCCATCGTCGAGTCACCGAGCCATAACGTCAAGACCGCCTTCCATTGAAGTGTTGGCAGGAATTTCACTTACTTCGGCCAGCAAACCTCACTCTCTCAACGTTGGCGGGGAAGGCATGTTGAGACCTCATCAATTTCTTCTGTTCCTTTGCACGTCTCCACTAGCTGTGCGTGCTTGAGGAAGGGAATTGTGTTGCAACTTTAGCAACTTCAACTGCAAACCACAAATAGAAAGTCGCCAACAATTCTTGGCTTTATATATGGATCGCCATCTACGTTCATTAGCTATCACGATAGAAGTAACTAGGCGCCACTTGGAGTACCATCATTTTAACCTGGACTACAGCCAAATGCCTGCCGTTGCGCAACACATTACTGAATAGCCGTAAAACACATTTATGAATAGCCCTAAAACACATTAATAAATAGCCCTAAAAATCTCTCTCGCGACCAAAATAGGCAAAACAATTATTGGTTTTAAAAAATTTGATCTCCAAAAAAATCGTGTTGAAACTGAGTAGAGCAAACACCTCAATTTGAACCAAGGATCAACGGAAATATTCTCAGCTCGCGGTCTCGAATTTCCATATAGGCCTATCTGTCACCTGAATACAATATTGAGCTGAGTTGGTGCTTTCCCCCTCTCCTCTCCCCAAAGAAAATTTCTTAATACGCCACTTCTAATATCTAACGAACGCTTAGGCTGCCGTAGCCTGCAACGCAAAAGCTTTTAGTAGGCTCACTTGGTTCAACTGAGTACTGACTGACAAAACTTCTGCAAACAGCAATCGACTGATGTTTTCTCAAAGCCCTTCAGTGACGTCAGCAATAAATTCACTCTTTTACGTTTTATCTGGTAAGCGACTCTAGTCATATGTTTTTTCAATAAACAATTTAAGTTTGCAGCAAAAATATTCTTTGTTACGACATAAATGTGACATCAGTCGTCACTATTTACATTTCATTTTATTTTTTCAAAAGACGTTGGCGGATTGGTTGGTGATAATTTATGCTCCTACAAGTACCGTCCGGTGTGTCTACTATTCTGCTTTGCAAACAGCGCATAATTCAAAATTTAGTGACCAAGCTGAAATTTTGTCATAAATTGATGGACCGTCTACAGAGCTCAGCAGTGATATGATGCTGGCCGCAAATGCAAGTTCTGCACTCTATTAGGTAAATAATTGAGATTCTCAATAGTCAACGGTACGATCGTGCGTGTTATCCGCGTAGTTTTGAAGTTGGAGGAAAATCTAGTTACTCCAATACTGTACTCAGCAAATTTTCGCAAAACCAACTGTAGCTTATTTGGTTCTAAGCTGATACAATAGAACATCAGTAAGTGTTGACATGACTCTGTTGAGAGTGTTGCAGCCTCTACAACTTCAATGCATACATGCACAGCTATTGCAGCGACATGATCTAGCTACTAAGTGTTGTATTACATACTACAAATTACAAACTGAAAGTCACCACCAGCAGTGTAGAGTTAAATATCGAATGCAATCTACGTAAGTAACTATCATGGTAGAAGTGACTAGTTGCAATATGGAGTGTACTCAAAAACTAACACCGGACTACAGCCAGATGCCTGTCGTTGCGCTACAAGAGCATTTTTAAAAATTTTTTCAGTTAATTAGTTTTAGGTTTAGTTTTTTTTTTAAATGCATTGCATTGTTGGTCCATATGCAGGGCTTCTATACTGTATTTGTTATTAAGATTTGTTCTTAGTTTAAAGGATTAGGTATTAAAAAGGCAGTGGCTATTTTGCCGTCGATGGCATTTTACCCTTGGAGACTATTTTGCCATAATCATTCACGTGTGCTTATATTGCCATATTTGCTACATTTCAGCCAGTGACACTGTGGTGTAGTGGTTAGTGTGCTGGTCTTGAGATACTATGGATGCAGGTTCAAATCTCAGCTGGCAGAGCATTTAAAGAAAGGGCAGTGTGCACTGGAGGGCCATGCTTGGTATGTAAATGTATGGGGCAGTGTACACTGGAAGGGAGTGTACAGGGTGGAGGAGTGTACACTGGGGTGCAAAATTTTTTTAATGTGTTTTTAAAATTGACCAATCAGAGACAACCAAAAGTTACATGTTTAGTATGTCATTACGATTGACCAATCACAAATAACTCACGGCAAAATAGTCTCTGAGGGTAAAATGTCTTTGACGGCAAAATAGCCACTGCCTATTAAAAAAGGTATTGTCCTAATTTTTAAGAAACATCCTTGTTGATTTTTTTTGCAATTTGTCACATTTTTTGATGCAAAAATCGACAGAATTACAGACTTCTTACCTATTTGTATGGCTGGCTGCAATGAGAGTTTGACACCTTTTGTGAACTAACTATGGCTAGAGCATTATCAGTGGTAAGTCCACTTAATTTTTCAAACAGACAATTAAGTTTGGGCATTGCTAAGAGAAGTGTCTCAAAAAAATCTTCACCATGGGTAGTTTCATGTATAGATTTCAGTAACAGCAAATCTTCTTGTACTTGAAAATCGAAATTTACCCCTCAAATAAAGATCACTCGCTGGGCTGTGTTTGTTACATCAGAGGTCTCATCAAGAGCTGGTGCAAAAAAAAATTAAAATGTTGAGCTTTGTCTTTCAGTGTTTTTTCTATGTCATCTCCAATTTCTTGAATTTAATCTGAGACAGTTCTTCTTGATAAAATAACTTTTGAAACAAAGTTTGTTAGTCTGGGGCCAACAACATTGCAGCTGTAACTATATATTCTTTCACTAATTCTATATGTGGCTTCAGCTTCTTTGCAACTAGTTTGCTAATTTCATAGCTAGTTCAAATAATATCATTATCAGTTTTTCAGTAACTCTGCAAAGTAGTTTGCTGTGCTTTCAACTCTCTTTTAAGAACATTAATCTTAACCTGGTAAGCTTACCCTGTTAAGTTTTTTAGATTACCATGACAGGAGTCATAATGGCATTTTAAATTTGATTTCTTCACTGCTATGTACTTGCTGCAGACAAGAGATACAGGTTTGTTCCTTATTTTAACCAAGAAACAAGAGTTTGTCCAATCTTGTTGAAACACTCTACCCTCATTACTAATCTTCCCTTTTTTTCCCAGAAGCCATTTTGCATGATCAAATTTTAATCAACAATAGAACTGCATGAGCATCTAAAATCGTAATCTAAAACCCTGTAACATAGTAACATAGTTGTAGTGTAGACAATCCTCAACACCTCAAGTCCACAACCACATGACAAATGATTTTCTACCACAAAAGCAGAGACTGTCAACCAGATTGTTACACTACAAACATCATAGCAAACACCTTTTACTGCAAAATCAGAGACTATCAAACAGTTGTTATGTCACAAATATAGCCAGTAGTTAAATGTGTGGCAGTTTTTAAGAAAGTTTGACATTTTTGATGCTATGTTGTATACTTGGCAAGCCCTGTTGTGGGCCACATTAAATAGTCAAGCAGGTTGCAGATTCCCTACCCCTGACTTACAATTTAATCTAAACCTCTTAGAGTTGACTGTAGCAATTCATAAATCCTTACCACTTTTTGAAACAAATCAAAATGCTCATTCTGAAATCTCTACATTCAACAATTGAAATATAGACTCCAGATTCTTTCTTCTCCACTTCTTTAACAAGGGACCTCTACTTGTTGTTTTTTCCCTTTTTTAGCATTAATATGGAGCGGTTGATGGTTAATCATTTTGTTGTACGTAATTTACATTGAAAATGACTCTGGTTGTGGACCAAAACACCCACAGTACATTTACAACAAGTTGTTTTACTGTTATTTTATGGAATAATGTTGTTAGTATTTCTATTTGTACTGTGTGCCTTTGTTTTATCATTCATAAAATTTAATTTTCATTAAAAATATGTTAAATTTTTGACAAACTATTTTAACTAACATGTTTTCCAAATCAGTAGAGTACATGGGTAAGATTTAAGGATAGGCTAACAAGTTTGCCTACAAATTATTTTACAGTAAACCATTGAAATGGTGATGCATTGGTCTTTGTGAGAGGATCAGCTTTGCAGCTGGCAGACTTGGCTTCAATTCCTTTGTTGAGCCATTCCAATGATACTAAAGACTCTACAAGCAGTATTTACAAATTTCCTGCTTGGCACACAGTACATAAGTGACAGTGTGGAGAAAACATCAGCAAGTATGTTTGTTGTATCCTTGGGTCAGACATTTGACGGGATGTCTTCAACTTTATTTGGCAAATAGGTGGTGGGCACAGACTTATCTAGAAAAAAGTTTTGGGGGCCCAGAATATTTTGGAAATGTAAAAATTCTTTTTTTGGTAATCAACTTTTTTTGAACAGAAAATTTTACTCAATTTTGTCTCCAAACACTTATAATGGTCATTTTTTGAAGTCAACATCTTTGGAACAAGAATTCTTCCCATTTTTTTAAGGCAGTGGCTATTTCACCGTCGACGGCAATTTGCCCTTGGAATCTATTTTGCCGTGATCATTCACGTGTGTTTATATAGCCAAATTTGCTATTATTGCACCAGTGACTCTGTGGTGTAGTGGATAGAGCGCTGGTCTTGAGATACCGAGGTATCGGGTTCAAATCTCAGCTGGCCAGGGCTTTAAAAGAAAGGCAGTGTACACTGAAGGGGCAGGCCCGGTATGTAAATGTACGGGGCAGTGTACACTGTAAGGGAGTGTGCAGGGTGGGGGATAGAGACCTGGGGGTGCAAAATTTTTTTTTTTGGTTTTTAAAATTGACCAATCAGAAACGACCAAAAGTCACATGTTTAGTACGTCATTAAGATTGACCAATCACAAACAACTCACGGCAAAATAGTCTCTGAGGGTAAATTGCCGTCGACGGCAAAATAGCCACTGCCTTTTTTTAAACAGTCATGGAGATCTTTATCTTGCATTTTTTTCTACTGCATTAGGCTTATTGTTAGGGGGGGGCATCACTCTTTATCTATTGCAAATACACCCCTGGCAGTGATAAAATCAAGCAGTCTACTTATCTTGGTGGTCTAGTCTGACAAAAGATCAGTAGAAGAGTATGAGCTCATATGCAATAATGAATGAAGACTGAACTATGACAAAATCTATAAAAAATTGCATCTGTAAGATAAACAAAAATTTATACTGCATTCATCAGTACATTCATTCATTCTTGCATGCATATGAGCTCATGCTCAGTTTGCATGGTCTTTTATCAGACTGGGCCACTACGATGGGTAGACTGGTTGGCCCCACCACATGTCTGTTACATAAAGGTGTAGGCATCCTGTTAAGTGCCTTGCTCAAGGACACAACAAGCAAGCTTGCCAGCTTATTCTCCCCACTGTCCTTTTTGTGCTGAGCACCAAGCAGGGAATTCATCACTACAATAAACTGTGATATTTTTTTTTGAATAAATAAAATTCAAGTAACGTATTCTTTTAGCAGTGTTCTTACAGACATTATTATGCAAAAGCTGGTTGACATTTAGTCTAGCTTGCTACAACAGTCAAAATTTTTAATGTGGCTGTTTGATAAAATTAGTTGCCTTGGCATGCTTTACAGTGTTCCAATCAGCTGTCACTAGGTCACTCATATATTTTACTGTGGTCAATGTGTAAGCCATAGTCTTATAAATTGAATCTGGTACATGGATGATAATGCAATCACTGGTTCTTCTTGACCATAATGCGTGCAACATATGGCAATGCTCTGTGAACATTAACTTGAAGCATGCAGTAATTTTCTTTAGACTAAATGTTTCCAGTAGTTTGTTGATTTACTACTGCACAGTTCAACTTTATATTGCAAGGTGTAATTTTAAACAATAACATAGTGCACTTTTCTTAAGTTTTTTGATGCACTTGGGATGAAATACTTTTAGATTTGCACCTTGGCAAAAAACATGAGCTTTTTGGAGGAAATGAGCAAGCTTTAAAAGCTTAAGTGTATCTAATTTTTTGCTGATCACCCACAATTTTGGTGCTTGTCAATCACAGGGAGCATTGCGTAGCAATCATTTGACAACAAGACAAATGCTTTGTCTATTATACTTTGCTGCGAACCATAGTGTGACTGTGTGGCCTATGCACAGGCATTTTAATTTGTAGGTGTAATGCCAAAGAGACCTGTAATTTTATATATGCTTTTAGATTTTTTAAAGCTTATGCACTATTAGTCAAAGTACTGGTAGCCTGTTGCCATAAACATGCATAAATGTTGTAATGACTATGGATTTGTAGCAGCAACTGGAATTGCTTCCTGTCTTCTGGTTCAGGGATTGGCAGTTCGAGTTTCTCGGGCAAGAAAGAGGTTCAATATACCAGTAAGTTTTAGGTTACAATTTCTGGCTTAACATGCCTAATCTGTTTTTTCACTCAGTGTTACCTTTTTGTAAGCGTTTTTTCTGAATATTGAAAACTTAACCTCCACAAAAACCAAGCTGATCTTTATTCTATGCTGCTAGACTTAAGCTCTTGGCTACTAGGTAGACAGATTTTTTAGATTACTGTTAAATGGATGACGTTGCCTAATTGTTTTCTCTCCATTAGCTTTAATTTCTTGTGGAAGAATTTCACCAATGCCACATTTGTTGTGGTAAAGAAAAGTGGAGTTAGCATTAATCCTTTGCGATCGAGCGACGAGTATAGCTTGCCTTGACAAATTTATTTATTGTGGTCATAAGGCAAGTATAGCTTGCCTTTTTCTGATGACACTCTTAGTATAGCTGTAAGTTAATCATTTGCCGTCGATTGCATAATCAGAGCAAGACAAAAAGTTAAAATGGAATTCACTGTTATTTGTTTGAGTTCAAAGTTTATATACGCACATGGCAGTCTAATCTGTAAAACTTAGAATGAATATAGTTTATACAAGCAAGTGGTGTAATTGCGTTTTGTAATTAGTAGTAGAATATAGCAAATATGGCTAAATGCTTGCGATTGACAGAAGAAGATCCATTGGAATTACTTTTTTTGAATAGTGATGAAGATGAAGAAATGGAATTTGAGCCTGATATATCAGATGATTGTAGTGAAAGTAGCGATGAACACCTTATCTCTGATGAAGATGATATGGATGTTGATAATATTTCTCATGATGAAAGGGATGCCAATGTCATCACTTCCAATGTTACTGGCAGTGTTTGGAAAAGATATGATTCAACTGACAGTGATTTTCAGAGATTTAGTTTCAATGTCAGCAACCCTGGAATAAGATTACCTTCTTGTGGACAATACAATGAGGAAATTTTTTTTCAATTGTTTTTTATCGGATGATTTTTTCTGGGAATTTGTTCACAAAACAAATAGGTATGCACGAGAAAAAAATTGAAAAACTTTGGCTGCTGTGCAAGCATTCTATTTGGAGATCTTGGATCTACACAACGTTAAAGGAAATGAAAGCATTCCTTGGAGTTGTGATAAATATGGGCATGAATAGAAAATGCGACATAAAAAAATATTTTTCTATAAAATGGCCAGATAGAATGCAATTTTTCTCGTGAACGTTTTTGTCACATTTATTATATGTTGCACATACAGCAATCAGTTAGTCAAGGTTTTCATGGAGATAAAGTGCAAAGGTTGGCAGATCACATAAACCTGAAATGTCATGAATACTTTGTGCCATATGAGCATATTGCTGTTGATGAAAGTACAATTGGATTCAAAGGGAGGGTGTCATGGAAATGTTGCAATCCCAATAAACCTACAAAATGGAGGCTCAGAGTCTATACTATGTGTGACGGCACCTCTGGTTATATTGTGGCATTTGTTCCTTACTATGGAAAATTTACGACAGATAACTTAGTTAGGCCAGATTTGCTATTTACAAGCAGAATTGTGTTGGAATTATGCAATATGCTATCTTCTTCTGTAAACGAAATGAGATATCATATATTCATGGACTGTTTTTATACAAGCCCTAATTTGTGCGAAAAGCTAAGAAAAATGTATTTTCACTTAACTGGAACTGTGATGGTTAGAAGAAAAGGTATGCCAACCGATCTTGCAACAAAGAAAAAGCGAAAACAGCATGAAGTTGTTGCTTTCAGAAAAGATTACAACATTATGGCTTTACAATGGAAAGACAAGCGTGTAGTTACAATGTTGTCATCGATGTGCAATATGGAATGTGAAGAAGTGAAACGAGTTTTGGGGAACAATAAATCAGCAATCATATCGAAACCAGTGGTAATTTTAAATTATACAAAATACGTGGGTGGAGTGGATAGAGCAGATCATTTCTGTAGAAGCTATGCCTTCTTGAGAAAAACGAGTAAGTGGTGGCGTAAAATGTTTTTTTGGTTGATGGAAGTGCTATTGTCGACAGTTATATGTTATATAGCATGAACAGAAAGCAGAACGGTTGAAAAGATATTCAACATAAAATGTTTCGAAAAAAAACTTGTTATACAGCTAGTAGGGAATATTCGAAACAAGAATGCAAAAAAACGTGGAAGAAGTTCAGACATTGAAGGCATAGAACGACTTTCTGGGAGACATTTTATTGCTAAAATACCTAATGGCAAAGCCAAGGACCTTGCCGTTCGCAGTGACAGAAAAGTAAAACGAATTCAAACAATCTACCACTGTAAAACATGTACCAGACAACCAGGGCTACACCCTGAAAAATGCTTCAAAAAGTATCATATTGAAAAAAATACAAGTGACTATATTTCTGCATTGTAAATGAAGCAGTTTTCTTATGATTTTATTCATTTTATATAATCTATGTGTGTGATTTTGATACTTGTACCGTAAATTTTCAAGCTCATTTTCTACTAATCTTTTTTTGTTGTTATTGATTCTATTTCTGGTAGCTTACAAGAATAAGCATTTTTGTAAAGAAAGGTTTGCATTGTGAAGTAATTTTGTTTTATCCTGTTCCCTACAATTTTTTCCCAATGAAATAAAGAAAATTAATAAACAATTTATGGAAATGATCATTCTTGAAAAATTAGCTACACACTTTATTTTATAGACTATTCAACTAATGTTATAAATTTCTTCCTGACACAGCAAAAAATTAATCCATCTTGGCAGAAGTAGACAACTTTGCACGTTTATTATGTTGTGCTTTACATAGGTTAGTGTCGCATTAGAAATTTTTTGATTCTATTTCAATTTTAATTTATTTCTTAAAATTGAGGCAACGTATAGTATCGCTTGAGTAATTAAGTCTGGTTGTAACTTAATAGCTAGGAAAAGATTGGCTTCCACTAAGATACTTTAACCCATGCACTTCTTGATTACGAACAGAACAAATACTGTATATTCACAAACCACTTTAAAACTTTGAATTCCTTTGCTTGTCAAATACAGAAACTAAAGCACTTTCCTATATAAATATCAGACTAACCAAAATAATCGCTTGATTCCTGTCACAATAATCACCACAGAACAATGTCTTTTTACTACAGTCTGCTATCTACTGACAACACTCTGAATCACACTCTCCGAATGAATGAAAATCTCATCGCCTTTTATATACAACTGGAAAATAATCTAGAAGTAGCTAGAACATCACATGACACAGGAAAAACACCGTTAATAAATTGCATCATCGGTAATAATAAAAAAAAGAAAAATTTTCGAGAGGAAACAAGAATCACTAGAATACACTGGAATCGGTCATATTGTCAACCATTGTGGCATTAGAAAGGTGTGTGAGTTACAAATCTATTAATAAATGTGAAAGAAAAAGATCTTTTTTCGAAAACAGCTTAGCAAGGTTTGGGCTTATTTGCCTTATTCTGAAATAATTATAGTGAAATGAGACAATGCAATTAATTTTTTCTATTTGCAAATTAAAACCTTTTGAAGACAATCACAAATGAGTTGTAATACATTATTGGGATTTCGTTGCACATTTTATATGTCTTTGTTTAATATATTGGGTGTTTCAAAAGTAAGTATACAGTTGAAAATTTTAGTAAATAATTAATGGCTTATTTAAATTTGTTTTGAAATGATTTTCTAGCCGATTTCTGATGACCTTGGCATCTGATTTAGGTTATCTTTAACTTGCCTGGCGTAATGTGCAGAAGCTCCATCTTGCTGAAACAAAATAGTTTTCAGCAGATGCATTGTTGCTCAACTGTGGGAGAAAAAAATTTGGAGCATTTTTGATAGTTTTCTCCTGTGACAGTTGCGGCTCTCCCTTGGGCATCATGGTATAGAATGGGCTTATGATGCCTTTAGTTGGGATTGCACATCATACAACAAGCTTTGGTGTATAATGCTCTTTCTCCAAATTAGCTTTTAGATGTTTTGTTTCCTATATTTGAGTATTGTGCTAGCTTACTCTTCTAGATTGCCAAAAAGGCCTTGTCATTAAACAAAATTATGTTAAGGTAAAATTGGTCGTTTATGTAGTCGTTGAACAATGCTTCACGCATTTCTACCCTGTGTCATAATCTCCTTTGAGTTTATGTACAGTTTGCAACTGACAGGAAAATGTTTTGTTATCTGTGCGTTACATTGTTGAATGGATGATTGGTTTATATCCAGCTCTACAGCTATACAACCCATGGGATTCCCTTGACTTCACAAAAATGTGTTTAGTTACACGTGAATATTGTCCTCTGAGCGTCCTCTTCCTAGTTTTTATGGTCAGTGTGTGTCAGCTATGGAGCCAACTGCCATAAAGTTGTAATGAATTGCATAAATTGTTCTGGTATACGAGCCGTATTTTTAAAATCCCTCTTAAAAAGGCACTGAGTTTGCATCACCACTCCATACGCTTCTTGTCAAAAGGCAACTTTGCATCTGATTTCACGAGTTAATTTTTCAGTGATTATTATATGTCTTGGTAAAAAATGTAAGCTATACCAAGAATGTACTTGTTTTCGGCACAATATTTTTGTAAAATATGAGCACTCTACGATCATCATCTGAAAAAGTAATATTTGGAAGCGTACACACACTAAATCTAACAAAATATATATAACTTCATCTAACACTTAGTACCCTGAAGAATATTTAGCTGATCACACGAATAATTTTTGTAACTGCTTTAAAACTTATTTTGATGTTAGGTAACTTGAATCTATATTTAGCCCAACTTATTTCCCTCATTTTCATTGCAAGATTGTGATTGTGATCAGTGTTCTCTCTAAGATTTTAGTAAGTGCGTAACCGCCGGCACAAGTGCGAAATTGCTAGCAAATATACGAAAACCGCCGGACAAATTTGCAGGAAAAGGAAAGTTAAAACTGTGACAATGCGCTTCGGTGATGTAATAATTAGCGTGACTATGTCAGCTCCAGAATGTTCACAAACAGGTAGCCTATCGGTTATTATGGTAGCCTATCGGTTATTATAAGGCGGCGGCGAAATACCTGGCTATTTTTCTTCAGTAAGTTAATTGTGGTTAAGTTTAATCTCAAACTTTATAGCCTTTGCAACAGTGATTCGTAAGCACTTGGGAATGACAGGTTAACAATGCGCGTAAATAAAATTAATCCTTTGCCGACGCTCGACATGAGCATGAGAAATAGGACTTTTATAAAGTAATGTGATGTAGAATAGGTTGTTACGACTATGACAAAACAAAGATTACTGCAAACTTTAATTGTTGCTTGATTACGGTAAATAATTGAACAACTTACATTTCTCTATCGTAATCAATTAAACAACAGGTTTTTACAATTGCAAGCAAACTTTCAATCTCAAATCGGAAAGTATTTAAAGAGAATTCAAAACTAAAATTGGTTAGAAGTCATATTCTTTTTTATTTTAGTGTTAATAAATGGCAAGTAAAAGAAGGCTATTTATTCGTTACGTACAAAAACTGAACCATTCCCTCAAAAAATGTCTTTTTTTGTGCTTAACTGAAAGCGAAAACTATGTGCTTTTTTATCTTAACAAGCACGATTGAAGTTAGCGTTGAAGCGTAAAGAAAACATTAAGAGTTTAAGCAAGTTTAGTTTCAAACTTCCCTCGAAAAATGATGTCTTGTGTTAAAACTGAAGTTTGAGAGCTGCTTTCTATTACTGCTCTTTAGCTACGATTGAAATCGACTGGGAAAAAGTAAACAAAAAAAATTGATTTCACTTTAGATTAATTGCTGGAGAGATAATTTGTTATACAAAAAAAAGTGGCAATGGCGCGCGCGATATGTTAAGTCGCCGTCACTCGCTGTTGCGCGATGTTTGCGTGAAACGTTGCACTGCTTTAAAAAAGTCTCTGTTCTAACTTGGATTTCTTTTCACTGTCTCCCATGCATTTAACAGTTGGTTAAGATTTTGCTAAGAAAATTGCAAAAATTTTAACAAAGTGAAAAAGTTACTAAAAACCGCCGGACATTTTTTACGCACTGTTGAATTTTAACAGCGAATCCGCCGGACATAATTTCGCAAATTCGCACTTTTTTTGCGTTTAAAGGGAACACTGATTGTGATGCAACATTGGTCCAGCGGAAATTTCCAATCATGACATTCGAGTAATTCCCATTGTTGTGTTTAGTAAAATATTTGAAAAAATCTAAAATGTTTTTTGCTTAGTATGTATATGATCAAAAATCTTTAGTGAGAGAGATATAGATAGCTAGTGGTGATGTGTATCTGCATTTGTTTATTCGGCGAATAATTGTTGTTGGTAGCCGTCGAGGCCAAGTGAAACTGATAAATGTTGTTGGTAGTGCATTTGAGGTTTTTAATTGTGAATATATTTCTTGTTGTATAAGAAGTGGTGGGAATCTACTGCTGGAAGATTAGATATTTTATATTCAACTACCAACGTCTCAGTAAAATGGTAGTCAGACAAATTGTTTAAGCGATACATTCCGTTGCCTCAATTTTTAAGTACTATAACTGAGATTGAACCATATTCTATTGCACGACAACTGAACTTTTTCCTTCCAAAAGTAATATTTTCTACCCGTGCAATCTTCTTTGTCGTTTGAGCTATTTGTTGTGAGCTTTATGCAGGAAGATGTATATATAGGCCATACTGGGTTAGCGCTCACGCTCGGTTTTCAAGTCTTCAGTTAGACTGGGGCCACCACGACGGGCAGACTGCTTGGCCCCACCATCTGTCTGCCACATAAAGACGGAGGCATCCTGTTAAGCATCCGACGCAATGGCGTAGTGGTTAGAATGTCCACTTCGCAATCGGTAGACCTGGGGTTCATTTCCTAAGTCGAGTCATACCCAAAGACTTTAAAAAATGGTATTCACAGCTTCCCTGCTTGGTGCTCAGCAAAATAGAGATAGTGTGGAAAACAAACCGGCAAGCTTGCTTGTTGTGTTCTTGGCCAAGACCCGTGAAATGATTTACTGGTTTGTGCAATGTTATTCAGTGTAAAGCTTCCCCATGCGACAGTACATGCTGTTTGTTTCTTGTGAAAAAAAATAGCTAAGTAAATATTTTGCCAAATACAAGTTTGTTCAAGAAGCAAGTTGACAACAGGAAAGTTTATGTCACAGACTAGTTTTTTGTTTTGACAACAAACTAATCAATGAATGATTCAGATATATAGGGTTTCTCTTATCGCATTGACAATGTTTATCTGTTGTAGTATCCCAAGATGTACAGTGAAACTGAGAAAGCATTCAACTGCGTACAACGAGCCCATCAACATACATTGGAACAGCATCCGACTGTGTTGTTTTTACTAACTGTTGGAGGGTTGGAATGTCCTGTAAGAATTACATTTTGTTGAATAGTAGGCCTAAAGCTTTTATGTAATATTCGTGTTTTAAATTCGCACCTGCATTTGGTCATGCTGTGGCACGGGTTTTATCAGCTTGTCATTTTATTAGTAAATTATTTAGTAAATAATAGTAATTATTTACGTCACATTTTTATATCTTTTTCAAAAATAAACAAGGAAACGATTCCAAACTAAGAACGAAACTAAATTTCAAAGTAAGTCAATTTACTTGCTCCCGTAAAATGGAACATCAGAGTAAAGCAAATATGTTGCAGAAAAAAACAAAACAGTAAGTAAAACGTGAGTGTAAAATCAAAGGTTTATAAACCATTGAAGAACCTCAGTAGTTTTGAAATTTAGATGCTTCCTGAAAGGATGTTTAGACATTTCATCGCCAGACTAATCATCCGACACTTAATCACTATAGAGCTACGATTGGGGACGAGACACTTCATCACGTTAGGGTTATCGATTCTAGTCCACTTGCAATGTTGTCATCTTGTAAAGTCTACGTTATTAGATGTCTAGTGATTAAGTGTCTGTTATTAACAGTCGAATGATTACATGTCGGTAATCTCCTAAAAGTATTCATCACATAATCTAAAAGAGAATGTATTGTGCACAGGCCGATGAAATACGGCTATAATAAAAGGCAAAATTAAGAAAAATACATCATATGTAGTTTTTAACAAAAACAAAATGTACATTATAAACTTACTACATACAGTTAGCTATTTACATATTGTAATAAATAACAGGAAAAACACATTGAGTGAAGCCTCTAAACATAAAATCTTGTCACAGGTTTCAACTTTGTGTTTACGATAGGTTTGAGAGTCTTTGGCTGGAGTAAAGGTTGCTGGCAAAGTTCATGATTAACTATTCAAAATCTTACCCTGTGTTTCGAGTTTAATACCCTGCAAAATCAGTATTGCGGCATAGCATTTGCTAGCGAATCAAATTATTTATCAATCCCTACTAAAAAAACACATTTTTAATATTAGGCAGAATTAATCGATTGCTGAATTTTTCACATTGTAGCAACACTTTAAAAGTAATCAAAGAAGAGGCAAAGGGCACAGTCGCACTAATTGAAAAATTTTTTGTAGTCTGAGGCATAAGAAAGAGCAAGAGAGACGTGCCCTCCCTCGCTCTAACACTTTCATGCTAAGTTATTTGTATTTTAAAGTAATGTCTTAAGTGGGTTTATCGCTTAAGACAGCATTTCTCAACCGGGGTTCCGCGGAACCCTAGGGTCCCGCAGACGATCATTAAGGGTTCCGCGAGAAAAATGAGATAAGCTAATACTCTTTTTCAGTCTTTTTTTAAGTGTGGTAAAATCTCCCTGATGAAGTATTATAAACAAACATTACCAAAAAAATTGACGAAGAAGTATTAATTTTTCCTTAACCTAATTATTCAAAAATAATGGAATATTCACCACGTGAACTACGATGAAAATAAGATGAGAAAGAATGGTATTTATTATTTTTTTGCGCAAGGGTTCCGTGAGACATGGGATATATTTTGAGGGTTCCGCAAGGGAAAAAAGGTTGAGAAACGCTGGCTTAAGAACATGAAATTAGTTTTGGAAAACCTATTTGCATCATTTTGAAAATTGTAATAATAATGCTCTTTGCTTGTCTTAGTCAAATTTTTGACTACATCCCTGATCAAAACTCTGTGCTAATTGAATTTCTAAGTGCCCTCTAAAAAATCGATACTGTAAAGCCCAATTCTGCTTGTCTGTGTTAACTCCTCCAAAACTACTGGGCGTACAAACATAAAACTTGGCACTACTGATCACAAGAAAATTTCGCACGTCACGGTAGCTTAACAATTCAGATTCCCATTTAGATAATTTTTTTTAATTTGCATTTCTTGACGAAGGAAAGCGTTTTTATGCTTTACCCGTTTTATCCTAGCGTTTCATAAATGCAACACAAAATAATGTAGAAAAAAATGTAATAGAAATATTAAAAATAGATGTAGAAAATTATTTTCGTTTTAGATATATGGTAAATAGTTGTACTAGCTTAAATAGAAAAAATTACCAACTTCGGCGGAAAAAATTTTTGTCTATAATATGTCCGAAAATGCAGGGTGTTCTACAAGCTTTCGAAAACGTGACTGCAATAATTAAAGGAGTATTGTATACTTTAAAACAGGTATGTCAAACTCGCGGCCCGCGAGACGATTCTAAAATTCTTGATGAATTTCGGCAGTATTGTAACGTTGCTTCTTTGAACAAATGTTTGATTCCCTGAACACAGGCGACAGGGTATGGACACACTTAAGAGGTAAAGCTCTTTTTTTTCTGGAGATCTACTCCACTTCGGGCTACGTTACTCGATTTCTGGTGATCAATGCCCGACGAAGTGCCGATGGTGTGGAAACACTAGAGAGAATAAAACTTTTTTTTAGAGATCAACTTCACTTCGGATTACATTACTGAGATCGTTGCTCAGAGTAGAGGTGACCTCCAATCGATAATTTCATGCGGCCCTCGGCACAATTCCTAACATACAATGTGACCCCCAGAAACCCACGAGTTTGACACCCCTGCTTTAAAAGTTAACAAACCGTCACAAAATTTTGATTTTATTCTTGGTATTGTTTATATTCCTAAGATGTATGTAATTGGATTCTTTTTTTACTGATCAAGTATTGTGTTGCATATGTGCAGCGCTGGGGTAATTTGGAGCCAAAAATTAGAGTTATGCATTTCATAGAAAGATATCCATTTTCACTAACGTACTCCTAACTAGACGTTTTGGATATTCTTGAACTGTGTTAAATCAAAAATCGAAAGCCAGTTCTGGCACATTTATGTTTGCTGTAAAGTTTTCTTACCTTTAGTATATATTTTGACAAATGAGGATTTAGCTAATTAGAAAGATGCCAACATCAACTGACTTGCTGATAATCGGTTCCGAGCACCAGCTTTTTCAGCCATTTACCAGTTCCAACTTCAGCTAGTAGAGCTGCAGATTTAACCCAAACTGCTACTTCTACAATTTCAAAAACAATCTAGGAAAACAACCTACTTATGAAAAGAAGAAACAGAAACTCTATAAATTTGGCCATCTTTCCTCGAGCCTGATAACGGTCAGTAAGGAACTTTATCAAAAGTAGAACTGTTTGAGCTCTTTTTTTGCTGATGGTCTTATCAACATGACAAGAAAGTGTTTGATTTCGCATATCCACAAATTGACCAAATTTAAATGTCACAAAGTGGGAAGTTATAGTATGCATGGGGTTTGTTCCTGCTATAACTATTCGGTAATAAAACTGGTCTACCAACGATGATTTGCGCAAAGGTGCAATAATGGAACAATGAGACGTGATTAGATTCGAGATAAAGTGTTTGTACTTCAAAAATAATAATCGACTGGACTTTAGCGATAAATACTCAAAATTGAACAAACTGAAAACCTTGCCCTTTAGCAGATGCTAAAAGCTTCAAACTGTCAAGAAGAGGGTCTTTGAGAAGAGCTCAAATAATTTGCCGCAATTCCTGGTCTACCAGAACTTGACATGACAGCGACGATGTTTTCTCTATATGGCATGAACCCAAAAAGGAATTCAACGGGGTGGTCATAAGTCAAAAACAGTATGTGAAAACTTCCACACCTGATGCTGTACACCAGCAGGCTATGGTTCCAAATGGGAGGAACTGACTGCGTGGATCGAAATACCATTGCTTGCAGAATAAGGTAAAGAGGGAAAATGATGGAGAGTATCCTCATATGGTTCCTGAATGCAAGTTGTAGAATGCGTGGCTGCTTGTGAGAATGAGGAAGGTAGATGTTTTGCAAATAATTTTTTGTTTGACCAATGATTTATGCACAACACCAAACATCCACCTAGAAAACAGACTATTTGGAAGTGTATCTGCCACATATAACCAAAGAGAACACTCAGGTGATGCAGTTCCTGACAGAAAAGAAGATGCGTTGAAGAAGCATGCAACTTCTATTGTGAAAACGCTTTGCTTGAAATGTTTTGTGAGCTTCTACATAAAGTACTTTCCTTTCATTTTGTAGAAATTAACTGTTTTCTCTTTATTCTGTTGACCATGTCTTTCTGTGCTTTGTGCTTTGACTTACACGCCCGTGCACACTCCCAGACAAGTGTTCTCCAATAAAGCGAGCGAAACTCACTATTTGATAATACAGTTGGCTACTGTAGCCTGAAAAAATAAAACGAACAATTCGCTCATAATATACCTATTCGGAATAATGAAGAAAAGTATACACGGATTACCCTAGCGTTGCATTTATGCAACGTCTATTATCTCCATAATTACATATAATACGATTAAAAAATTTTAGCATGCTGGCATAGTACTAGTAGTTATTATCCTCTGAAAGTTTGAAAAAAAATTCAGCATAGAACGGGTTAAACATATGCCAGCGCCCAACTTCAGGAAAGTTCACCTTTTCAAAACTAAGACGACGTCATAATTTTACACTTTAAGAACCTCCACTACAGCACTTGTATTTGCACCAGCTGAGTATTGTGCCCCTGTCTGCTGCCAAAGCACCCACACAAAAACACTAGACGTACCATTGAATGAAGCAATGCGGATCGTCTCTGGCTGCATCCGCCCCACCCCTTTGAATTTTTTACCACCACTCTCGGGAATACAGCCACCAAGCTGTCGCCGGAAAAAACTCTGTAAACGCTTATACTACAAAGCAGATAACACTGACCATCTTCTACACAACATCTTGTACAGCAAAACCCTCCCAAAAGGCTTAAATCTCGCAAACCTCTTCGCCCATTTCTGGAATCACTACAAGGCTATGACCCTCAGCAAGAACTAATACCACATAAACTGCAACCACACATCCAAGACTGGTCAAACAAACCCCTAGGACATGGCCTCCCACGAAAAGCCTGGACCCAACTAAATAGATTGCGAACCAGAAAAGGAAAATTTGGTGACTCAATGGTGAAATGGGGATTTGGTGATGACAATCTATGCCAATGTGGAGAACCACAAGCTGCATACCACATTGTCAATGACTGCAAATCAATAGGACCCCCTGCAACCTAACCGATAATGGCAACCCTATGCTCAAACGATATCTGATGAACTGCAACTTCTGATGAGATTGTCATACGAACGAACGATAATTAACGGCTGTAAAATTTGTTTTTTCTCAAATAGTGCTGATCGGAGAGAAGCGGTTGACAGCTTTTTTCGTAAATATTAACAAGGTGCTTTCGGTAAAAGTATTTTCTTAACAATTTAAGCTGTATGAACAATACAACAAGCGAGTTGAGCATTTCTGCGTTTTTCCAAGCATGCTTTCTTCTTTTCTTAACGCTTCTGAAAAGCACTGTTTTGTCGTAGTGGTAAGCGACGCCATGCTGCGGATAAAAAAACACTTAAGAAGAAACAGCAGCATGCAGCATCTGTACTTATAACTTATTGTCATTTTGAAGCCAATGTAAACAATAAAATTTATTGCTGACTGCTGCATGTTGAAATGTAATGAAATATTACCGCTGTGAAGTACCGGTTGAAATCGGCTTTTGTAATAATGCAGTGGCAAGTACGGTAACTGTAATTCCTGAACTGTATGAGGAATCCACGTTAGAATACAGTTGTACTGTAGTACACTAATTTCATGCTCCCTAGCACTCTTCCCCCGTACACATTTTTGTCATTGTCGCACAGTGGAATAAAATCAGAGCTTTAATATGAAAAAACAATTATATTTTTTAGCACAAAAAGCGCGTCGGTGGGTTATCTGTTTAAGCCATAACCTAATTTATTGCAATAACTCAACTGTCGATACTGTGTTCCGGACTCCGAGTGACTTCTTCCTGCCATGGCTGCATTGATGCCGGGAGCAATTAGGAAACATACGACCGGCCAGAGGTTTTAAGTTTTGTAATTTGGCCTACCAATTCAAAAAAGCAGTCAGTAGTACGCCTGTTGCTTGATAGCTTAATTGCTGGAAATGCACCTGATCACTTCAGGATCGATGTGCAACTTTGAATTTATGTCCGTATGCACTCCGCCAAATCAACGCGTGAATGTTAGCGAAACCGATTGCTGTTTGTTAAGTAAGCACAGTCTTATTAGCAAAAAGGACGCTATTATGGGCATAATTTATGAAATCTTAAGTTTACAAAGAAATCAGTTGACAAAATATGTCTTTACGTCTACACCACAGTGTGAAATCATAGTTTCCAAATATGCAATCGTACGTATGGAGGTAAATTTTTTCTTGAAAACCAACCGGATAATCGGATGCAGTAGTAGCGGATCCAGAAACTTGTGATCGAAGAGGGTGAGGTTAAAGCCTTTTTTTTTGGAGATCCAACTCTTTCGAAGTCCAAGCAAGTCAGTTCATGAAGATAAGAGTAAAAAAGGCTGTTGGGGTGATGCATTCCACACATCTCACCTGGATCCGCCCCAAAGGTTTAGCCCTTTTTGCTGCATTTCGAAACCAAGAAGTTTGGTGTCACAAATATAAGGGGGATTGCACAAAGTTGTGCAATAAGTGTACCACCAAATATATTTCTGTAATCGTAAAATAAGACCGTTGCGGGATTCACCTCCAACTTTGATTTTGTGCCCTTACACTTACGGGAAGGAACAGGTAGAATTTGAAAGGATAGAGTGTATGAGTAAGACCAGTCTTAATTCAAAGTACTGGTACGACAATCGGCATTAGGGTCATAGGGCGATCCGATCCCCCAATTTGTACCAGCTTTCTCTTACCTTGTACTGCTCCCAGAAATGTTATTTGGATTTACATGTTATTTTTTACCCAACATAATTGACTGGTAGCCCTGCCGCGCGAAGTTGGCTGAGCCGGCTGGTAGTTATCTATTTTGTTAAAGCATGTATAGAGCACTTAAAAATTCAATTAAAACAGGAGTTGGAAATGCCAAGCAAGTATTTAACTTAAAGACGTCAGAACTTCGTGGGGATACATGAGGAAAAGGGTCATAAATCCAGTCTAACAAAATACTGTGTGTAAAATTTTTGACTCGGTGCACCTCTGAAAATAGTCAATGCAGTTTAGGTGCCGTTGAAGACGTTAAGTTTGTAATGTCAAGATTTGTGATGTTAAAAACAGTGCTTTTCAATCGTAAGCGAGATGGTTGGATGATTTGTTTATTAAAACTTCATTTGCACAAGCAACGTGGGTCTTTTTTTATAGTTGCTTCCTTCAGGCTCAAACATTGAACGAACTGTTACAGAACAAAAAAGTGACTTCTTAGGCAAAAGTTCAAAGAGTATTAAAAAAACGTAACTTAGAATCAAGATGCTTCGTGGCAATACGCACCAGTAAATTACTTTGCGAATGAATGTATCACCGAAAAAAAACTGCAGCAAAAAATCAAAGCGAAATTTGGAAAGTGATGAAAAAATACGCTCGTCCTGTGTAGTCCTTAACAAAAACGAAATTTTGGTAACATACTTGCTTCATAGTTAAAAGCACCGTGTAAGAATACAAGACGAAGAAAAAATACACTTTTTGAGTTAAAATTGCCACGCAATTTTTTTTATTGTGTTTTAATGCAGCATATTGGTCATAGTATATACTGACATAATTTAATAATGTATTTCTGCGGTATCTAAGTTTACTTTCTGAAAAAAGGCGAAGTGCTTAAAAATAGCAGTAAAATCAAGTGAGATATTACAGATAGAAATTTGTTTAAAGGTCACCAACAATACAGGGTGTCCCAGAAGTCGCGAACTTATAATAAATTTTTTTTTATGTTTCAGATTAAATTAAATATGGGAGAAAAACTGACAATACAGGAAAGAGTTAAAAGTGATTTTTGTGTTTTAACAAAATGGGGCGACATTCCGTTCTGTAGCTGAAGAATTTAACCGCACTCATCCTCAGCGAGAAAAATCATTAAATTAAAGCACTGCTTGCTGTTTGATTAAACGTTTGCAAGAAACTGGCTTAGTTGCTGACCGTGAGAGATGTGGTCGACGAAAGAGTGCGACTAATAAAGAATCATTATCTATGTTTTGTCGGATGTTACTAGAAGCCCCGTGAAATCAATAAGCCAGGAGCTAGCGATTAGCAAATCATCAGTACATCGTATTCTTAAAACACAGAAATTTCATCCTTACAAAATACATCCTTCTCTACATGGCGATAACACCGATATGCGATTAGAGTTCTGTGAATGGCATGTGTTATCACATGGATTCTTCGATATTATTCAGCGATGAAGCAATTTTTTAATAAAATAGGTAGGTAAACCGACACAATATGCGCTATTGGTTGGAATTAAATCCTAACTGAAATGAGGAGAAACATCATCAGACTAACTCTAAGATTATTGTCTTGGCTGGAATATGGGAGCAGGAAATAGTTGGCCCTTACTTTTTAAATGTTAGCAATGTCTCCGGAGAAACTTATTTTGAGTTTTTACAAACCTCCTTGTGTGACTACCTTAAAAATGTTTCCCTGTTTCGACGACAAAACTTCTTTTTCCAGCAGGATTGTGCTTCACCACATTTTTCTATTTGTGTGCGTAACTTCCTAAACCAGACTTTCTCAGGAAGATAGATTGGACGATGAGGTCCGTGTAGTGGCCACCTCGATCACCAGATTTATCGCCTCTTGACTTTTTCTTTTGGGGACATCTTAAATCTGTTTACCAGAATCGTCCATGTACTGTTGATGATTTGAAAGTTGCGATAACAACTGAATGTCAAAGGATCAGCACTGAAACTCTCAACAGAGTAAAAGACAGATTTATAAAGAGAATAAATGCATGTGTCAATGCAGAGGGTGAACAATTTGAGCATTTGTTTTGATTAGGATCAATAGAATTGTTATTCATATGTATTTTCATAAAAATCAAATAAATCTGCATGTTGTGCGACTTCTTGGACACCCTGTATATTTATCGCACAACACTTCCATTGAATGTTACTGAAATAGAAGATAACTGATTAAAGCCGCTATTAGAAAGCCTTGTGTTGTGACGTTTTTCATTACAAGACAATCACATTTTTGGCTTACTGCTTCTAAAGGAAACAACATTTTGCTGATTGTAAACGATATACAATGATCTAATAAATTTATAAATGGTGATCGCCTACTTCATGTGGCTCACTGGCACATTTAAAAATTTTAATAGCCCTGGTAATATCATGTAACAGTACTTGAATTAAGCACTGTTTTTTCAAAGTACTGTTTAACTTCAGTAAGTGACCGCTTACGGGAGTACAGTCTAAAACTGGGACATCCAGTCTTTTTTCCTAATTAACCAAGTGACCAATGTAAGTATTTTATCAGTCATAAACCACTTCAAATACTTAATGTACAAATTTTTGTATAATTTTGGAAACAAAGACGTCGGCAAAAACCCGAACACTAAAAAGGTTTTGAAGTGAATATCGGTTAAAACACATTAAACAGCGATGACCCCCCCCCCCCCCCCACACACACAAAAAAAAATAAAGCTCCTGATATAAAAATCAGTTAAAATGTTGCTACGAAAATAGCGATGACCAACCAAAAGGTCTTCACTTTTTCGGTGTAACAATGCAACCATCCAGTACTTTCAAGCTAACGGTTGAACACAATTTAGTGGGCCGGAGATCGGGCGTCTCTGGTCTAGAACTTGCATTATTGAAACACAATGTGATGCATTTTAATGGATGGATAAGTCTTTGGGACTCATAAAAGTGATCACGGCACAGGAATGAGTACTGATTACCCTACGAAGCCTTTGCTTAACATAGTGTGGGCTAAGCACTTTTTTTTTGTAGAAAACTGCTTCGGCCTGTGGTGCAATATGGATTCTTGGTCGAATAGCATTTGCAATCGGCTATTCCACTGAAGACCCGAAAAACAAGAAGTGGGGATTGTTCGGATATTTTGGTGTTCTTGGCTTATATGGTTTAAGTGGTGCTTACGCTTTGAAGAAGTTGGGACTTTTGTCACATTTGTAACTTTTCTATTGTCTGAACTACATTCTTGCCTAGGCCTATCAAAATGACGTAAAGTTTTTTTTGGTATCTTGAAAGGTGTTGCGTTTACAGATTATTTTAAAATACAATGGAAAACAATAAAGTGTTGAAAACAAGAGCTATCCCTGGCATTATATTTAGGCTTACCATATTTTGGTGATTGAAAAACGGGACGCTCCAGACCAACAGGTCTGATGAGAGAGTTTGCTATAGCTACCAGGTAAAGTGCGGACACACTTAGCGGTGATGACCTTTATTTTTGGAGAAGGCCATTAATTCCACAGAAGTTTATTGTTATCCAAAGAAAGAAGATAAATTTTACCCTGAATGGAGGCGTCCTCCAAAAAAAAGGTCATCACCTGCTTTGCTACTAATTTTGTGTCTCTTACGGCCCAAATCGTCATCGAGCTCGAGTTAGTTTTCAAAAACGCCTGAGTTGCTATCGCCACTTGTATTGGTCGCGGCGTAATGTATCGTCGTAGTAGAGTTAATATTGATAATTCCTCTAGAGGGAATAACCGGGTGGGACACAAGCTTAAAAACGGGACTATCCCGGCTAAAATGGGACGTATGGTAAGCCTAATTATATTAGGACACGGTTAGTCGATCATATGCAAACCAGTTTTGCGTCTTTATTCTCTCGTTTTTGCAAGCTTAAATCTGATAGATTTCTACCACTACACAAGCGCTTTTGAACGAGACTTCGCTAGAGCAACGCGGCACTTCAAATTCCGAGTGCCTTTCGTGATTAGCATCTATGGTGCTATTATGGAATTATTAGCTCCACACTGTGTTCTGAAGTCCGGAACAATAAACCGTGCACCAGGGCAAAAATGAGCTGTAGCTTGTCTTTTACTCCGGTTTTTGAAGGGCAATGTATTTTGAACTAAGCGTGTCAAGGTACTCAATTTTAGAGTTAAATTACAACGTTGACTGAACAACCCTACATCAACAACCGTTTCAACGTGGTGGTGCGGTCCTCTATTCCGCTGGGCCGAAATGGCTGTTCGCTCCACGATGATCCCAGATACTCCACAGCTCTCCCACATCTAACATTTTTTGTGGTGTTGCCCTCTAAACGACTGCAGAAAGGCAGCACACTCTTTCGCCTTCTCATTTTACTTTTGAGGATCGTCAAGGTTCATCCAAATCCTCTATTTGGTTGTTCTGTGTGCGCAGGTACCGTAACCTGTAAGCGCTGGCCAGTGCAATGTTGTAAACGAGTGTGTTTAGGGTGCACCTTTCCTCAAAAACTTTAATTATTTTCTTGCTCGAGCTGTCTTCCCTGCTGCAATTTGTCTTTTCCGGATGATCCCCAGTCCACCAACACTTTCATCCTCTACGGGATTTTCAGCATGTATACCTTCACTGTAAACTACAACCAACCCAATTTCTGTGGTGTCAACGCAGCTCTTTCATCTTACCCTTACCTACAAACCTCCTCACTTCCTTTTGCCCTGTCACTATCCCCTCATTCTGTTTCTTCCTTAGCTTTTTCCGCTTTTCTTTGACGTTTTCCGCTTTCCCCTGGTTCTTTTTCTGACTCGCTCGGGATTCTCCAATGGAACGCAAATGGTTTTCGTTACAGAAGTGTTAAACTTTTCTTTCTTTCGCTTTTTTCTGTCGATCTTATGTATATACAGGAAGCCAATCTAAACCTTTCTTTATCTTTTAGGAATCCTAGGATACTCTGCTCTGCGATGATTGCACTCACTCCCGCTCTAACTCGCTTTCTCCTGATGACTCGCGGGCTAGCGGCGGTGTAATCGTCTTGTTTGTTTGTGGTTACCCCTTCTCTTCCTCTAGATGGAGGAACGGCAATTCAGGTTCATGCCGTCAACCTAATTGAAATTAAGCTTGGGGAAAGATGGCAGCTCATCTCGAACCAATCTTCAGTGACTGGTGGTAGTAGTAGCCCCACCATCAACAAGGCGGACTGCCACTGGTGGGTACTCAAGAATCGTCTTTTACGACATGCTGGGTTAGCAACTTCACAATTGTAATCCGGTGAAGTACGGGTGGGCCACCTGTCTGCCACATAAAAGTAGAGGCGTCCCGTTAAGTGCCATGCCCAAGGACACAACAAGCAAGCTTGTCCTCCACATTATCCCTTTTTTATACTCAGCGCCAAGCAGGGAAGCTGTGAATACCGTTTTTGAAGTCTTTTGGTATGACTCGACTTAGGAAATGAACCCCAGGTCTACCGACTGTGATGGGGACGCTCTTACCACTACACCATCGCGCCGGTGTCATTGTCTTCGTCAGACCTATTTCTTTTTAAACTCCCAGCCTCCTTTCTTCGCTTGCCCTCTAGTCTGACTACGTGGAGGCCGCCATTTTGCTAAACAGCTCCTCTCTTAAACATCTACGCTCCTCCTATTCATTCTTCTTCGGCGGATGGTAGGAACAATTCCATTTCTTCCTCAATTCTCCCTTTAGAAATTTTTTTCATTCTGGGAGTCTTCAACTGTTATCCTTCCATTTGAAAGCCAAGAGGCACTTTAGACCTTGTGGGGAGGAAGTATTCCATTGAGTCATTTTCTTCTCAATAACCCTGAAATTCTACCCTTCTTCAGCGATTCTCTTTTGATATCTTCTTTGCTCCTTTCTTGCCCACTCCTAATGGTGGTAGTTGCTTCAAGACTTGGGTTGTGTTCACTTTCGAATTCCTATAACTGTTATTCTTTCGCCTGCCCAAACGATTAATTTCCATTCAATTTTCAGACAGCTTATTGGGATAACTTTCCTCTCTACATCGATTTGCACACTCCTTCTGGAAAGAAATACTCTTCTCTCGACTGCGGCGCTGTTTACCTTACTGGCACTGAATGCAGCCAAATTTTCCATTCCTTTTAGCCGCCTACAACGCCAACTTAAAAGTTGGTGATCTTTTGAAGTGGAAGAAGCAGCAAGGAAACGACGCAAAGCTTTTCCTTCCCTTACAGAAATTATGAAGACCGACAGGCTTACCTATTGTCTGTCATTGCTAAGGCATTGCACGAAACATGTTTGTCTCTCTCCTAAATTAGCTAATTCTATCCTTCGATCTGTCACTGGTTCTGCTGCTTCTCCTTCTCAAACTTTTCCGACTGGTACTCTCTCAGGGAGTGGGAATCGGTCTATGCCAACCACCCGAGATCTCGCGTTCTGTTCCTCAGCCAAAGGCTTCGGGTAGCAGAGCCAGAAGATACTTTTCTAAGCTCCACCGGGCCACCTAACCTGAGAAGTCTTGTTGCTTTTCTCGCATCTTCCGTAAATTTCTTGTGGCTGCTGCAAACCTCTTCCACCGTCACCGGCTCAGACAGAGTCGCTTACCCATGTTGAAGCTCCTGCCTCGTTCTTGCATGAACCATTTACTTCACATTTCTCTTTCCTTCCATCTGTAAGTATTTATTGTTCCCCTTCAAAAGATGGGAAACCTATCCACTCTCTTTCTTCCAGACTATCTCTCTCACGTCCTGCGTCTCAAAGTTGTTTGAGCGCATTTGCCACCGTCTAGTGTTCTTTCTGAAGTCTTGAACTCGATTTGCTCTCCCTGCCTGGTCGGTCCACTTTTGATGAAATTCTTAATCTTTTTCAGTTCTTTTTCTATAAATTTAACTTATCCAAGTCGGGCTTTCGCACAATTCTTTCCTATACCAACTTTTCCAAGGCTTTCGACTCCGTCTTGCACCCCACTCTCTTTCACAAGCTTATTTCAGCTGACCTCCACCTGTTTTGCTTGATGGACTCAATCTTCTATTTCTGACTAGTCCGTTTGGGTAGTTTTTTTAAATCACGCAAGTGGCTTTTTTAGATTCGTCCAGGTGTTTCCCGAGCATCCGATCTTGGCCCTGTTCTTTTGCCTTTATCAATGATCTCCCTACATCTGTGCCTTTCTCCGTCAGCTGCTTTCTTCATGCTGACGACCTGGCAATCTGGTTCAACTACCTCTACGTACTTGCTGCTGCGAAGGCCACACAAGGAGCTCTGATTCAAATAATGCGCTGGCATCTTCTCAATTCGAGAAAATATGACGCCTCTTTTGGTAGTAGACCCCACCTCTCCTTGTTTAACTCCCCCACTCTAATTTTATTGCCACATCTTTAAACTCTTTTACACATGTATCTTTGCTAAAGGCCAATTTCTTCCTCGTCTCAAGATCATATGCTGTATCTTTGCTTCCTCATGGGCTCCCTCCAAGAAGTATCTTTTTCTTCTATACCAAGGTTTTCTTTGCCTTGTTCTCATTTATGCTTCACAGCGATGATTTTCTATTCTCAACATAACGTACATTACCAAGTTGGAAGGCCTTTCCCAAGCGTGCAGTCGAGCTATTGCCTACTTCCTTTCGTCTCTCCCATTCCTCTTCTCTCTGAAGCGTCCATTTCTCCCCTACTGGGATTGGTTCAGCAACGGTGAATAACAGTTTTTTCTTTTTTATTAAACCAATTCTGTAGCATTTGCATCTACTCATCTCTTTTCTCGAGGTGAAGGTGTACTATACCATCTAAATTTTTCGACACATAAATTCCCTCAGGAATTAATGCTTCCTCGTCACGCATGTTGCGTCCTTTCTCGTCTTCACAGCAACGCATACCGTTTTCTATGAAACTATGATATCATTAAAATTGGCAGAAATGAGAACCCTTTATGCATTGCGTGCGATTTTCCGACCAGGACACTTCTCATTTTATTCTACATAGTCCAGCTACGGAATTTTTGCGTCATTCGCTCTTGGTGACTTCTTTGTCTTTTACAACCTCTGGTCTAGACCTTGGGAAGTTGCCCTGATTTTGGGGCTTTATGGTGTTCCGCCATGCCTCTATCCCTCAGAATGGGGCGGGTAACAACAACAACAACAACAACAACAGAAAATGGACAACCGGAGTGGAGAAACACCCAATCCAGTTTTGTTGTTGTTGACGGAGATGGCCGGGTTCATCTACTATTCCTCTCAAATTCATGACTTGCGCATTGCATTGCTCTACTTTTTGTTGCTAATGGCATTGTAGGAAATAAGTTCGTTGAGCAAGAGCGTGCTGACTAAACTCCAATTGCTGGGAACTATGGCAGTCACAAGGAGGAAGGCACGACAGTAAAATTTTATTGTATCAATTTACGCAGCTGTGGCAACAATCGAAGTACGTCTTCCGTCACGAAATCCAACGAAGAAAGAGAGCCGAAAATCTCCGACCGCATGGTCGGCAACAAAATACTGCTCGCGTCACCACGAACTAGGTCACTGCACACGTCTATGTAAACCAGAACACTGCACACGTCTGTCGCGTTTTGATATAATAATAGAATTTTCGGCTCTATCTCAATCTTAAATTTCTTTTAAAATTGAGGCGACGTATGATAATCGCTCGGATAATTAGGTCTGACTGCAACTTAATAAAACTTGGAAAAGATTGGCTTCTACTAAAAACACCTTAAACCACGTTAAGAACAGAGTAATGTATTCACAGAAAAAACCTTCACGACTTCAAGCTTCTTCGCTCAACAATCTCAGAACTAATCACTTTACTACACAATCAGGAAACCGCCAATAACTGCTTAATACTCGCCACGTCCACAGAATCCACAATAAATTATCGCAAAAAACAATATCCCTTCTTTACTCTGTCAATCAATCTCTCCCTCCCCACTACAGACTTTTCTACTACTCTACTCTAACAAAAATCCCGTCACCTTATATATAAATCGAAAAATAACATCCAGAAAACTCTAGAACGAAATCACTGAAAAAGAAAAAAAAGCCCTATTAATTATGTAATCGGCTAACGAAATACTTGGAAGAAATTAGAATCACTAGATCAATCTGGAATTTTGTGATGCCATAAAGAATTGTGACGTAATAAAGGCGTACTTAGAGCAAATCCAATTGCGAGGAAAAAAGGACTTTTTTTCAATCAGTAGCCGAGAGAACAAATGATACAGCACTTTACACATATATGAAAGCAATTCTTACAAAGCAAATTTCCTTATGCGTGACAACGTCACATGGACAAAAACAACGACAAATAACATGATGGCGGGAAAGGCAAGCCGATCAACGAGCTACCATGAGAAGACAAAAATAAACATTATCTAGCCCTAATAAAAAAATATGTGTGTGATTTTAGACACATACAATAATAATACACGAATACCAATAGTAAAAACTAGAATTACACACAACGGCGGGAGTAAGGTGCTGAGCCGCCGAAAGCAAACTAACAAAAAAATATAAAAAGGACAAAAAGATGTTTGGCATGGCAGCTCGATGAAGTGCGAGGCGCGACACGCTACAGCATTTTCATTTTTTCACACAATCCTTTTAATCTCTCTTTGCACCTGGCTTTCAACGTCATTTTTGGTGGCCTTCGCTTTTTTTTCCAACCACTTCATAATCTCAAGGTATTTATCATCTCATCATAGCCATTCCTCCTCGGATCAAGTAATATACGAGTAGACATACAGCAGCCAATACAAAAAGCCTTGAAAATCAGAGCTGATATTATAGCCTTATCCCCTTTGCTATTATGCAAATAGAACGGATCAATTAACAACGTTTTGCATGTTGAGCTGACGAATATTTAAAGAATCAATGAGGCAGAAGGTGGCTGAAATAAATATGTGCCAACACAATTTGACTAGGTTTATGTACTTGGCCCTATTTTTTCTGAAAACGAAAGTAGGCCTACTGCGTAAAACAGATATTTAAGTTTACGTTGCAAATCTAACAAAAATCTAATAATTGAGGTAAACAGGAATTTATTAGGAAACAGACTCGGATTTACGTTTCAGACTGTTACTCTTGCCGTCAAGCGAAAGGCTGAATGCAAGTTTAGCATCTAATAGTTGCCGATTTTCAACGCGTGCTTGATGAGCAACTTTACCAATCCAAACCAGTGAAGTAATTTTTGTCTTGTTATATGGTAATGCCTTTTAGGTTTTATCCCAATTACATTGTTAAGAAACATATGCTTCCCTTACACCTATGAACATCTTGTACCCATCCAGTTATAACAAAAACCATAGCTATGACCTATAAAATTTCGTTTCCGGTACTAACGCTGCTTAACAACATATTGGCGGGATTTGACCACAATCATGTACTAGTGTTATAGTTACTTACCTTGATGTAGATGTTGCTTTTGATACCAATAATATCGAAATCTTGCAAGCACTCATGAATATGAAATTGAAGTGAGATGAAATCTGACATATTGATCTCATCGTACGCTTTCTTGCTTAGTCTTGTTGAAATATATATCACAGGCGGCTAGAATCAAGATTTCAGAGTTGGAATCCGATCGGGTTCCAGAAAAAATTTGGATTCAGAATTGGATTAGAAATGCAATTTGAAGATTATCAGGATTAGGTCTGGATCAAGAGTGGAAAATTCTACCACTGTTGTGAAAAATTCTGAGGTTACTTATTTGGAGTGGGATCAGAATTACGATTCAAGTTCTTTTGTGCTCAACAGGGCTGGATCAGGATTCAGGTGTACCGGTAATGTTTTTAGATCAAAATTACCTTCTGACTCTAAAATTGACGACTTCGGTTACCTCTGATGTATACATTTCATTTTGAAAAATTTACAATTTCGGTTTATTTAAAAAGTAATTTGTGACCTTTTTTCCCAACCGAATCTCAAAATTGTTTCACTGAAGCAAAGGTGAAGTCGTTCAGAATCAGAAAATGTATTGATTAAAGTTTTCCTCATCTTTTTGTTTTCTTCACAAAAACAAGGTTATAAACCCTAGCACCTATTTTCAGAATTTGAGTTCTCGAAGTAAACTAACTGCCTTTCAATTCACTGCGTGAGTTTTCAGACGCATATTATGTGACCAGCAAAAACAAACTTTTCACAGCGGTTGAAAGTTTAATTGACCTTCAGCAAGCTAGTTGTATGGACATGAGACGTGTCTTAAACAATAAAAGTATTACCGTTGATACAATTTATCGCGTATCTTCGCAAATAAAGAGAAAACTTCTAACAAAATCATCAAAAAAGATGCGCAAGATAAATGTTCTAGCACACAAATTTACCTCCGTTGGTCACAAATCGTCTTTGATCGTGCTTCTAAATGCTAGTGCTGATAGCGAAGCGGCACCTGTTAGCCTTTCGATGGATTTAGTTGAACTCTGATATTAAAGAAAAAATTATGGAGAACTTTCTAAAAAATAGTTTCAATATTGAGTTATTTCAAGAAAGCTTTATCGCATTTTGCAGCGATAGAGCCAGTATGAAGCTGAAAACAAAATTAGGTGTTAGAAAACAGTTCAAAGACCAATATCCTGTTATATTACTGTGGCACTGCCTTAATCACCAACTTGAGCTTGTTATTGGTAAAATACTAGATATTCCCAGCGGCACGAATGCCTTGCAGTCGTTTTTCAAAAGTTTGTATCAGTGCTCTTCAAACCTTTTACTGTCGTGGAACTCTTGTTTACTTTTACCAGTATCATAGAACCCCAAACACAAAAAATTTATGAAAACTGCTTTGGCTCTGGTTTTTCTGCATAAAAACCTTAGTTCAAGGATTCTCAAATTGGAGTTGAGCAAATTTGGAGATAGGTCTAATTCAAAAAGTTTCTTCCATAGATGCATCAAAGATTTTCGACAATAGCCTACGCAATACTCATTCCTTCCACCCATTCTCTACCTAAAGCTTGTTTGGGAGATCAACTTCATGAAAGCGATTGTTTTCCCGCTTGGTCACAGTAAATCATTATTTTTCAATATGGCGATGGTTCCGGCCTTTTTGGTGATAACTTGATGAAATTGCATTTTGCTCATATTTTCTTGTGAATGCGCCACACATTTAGATTTAACAAAAGGGTTTGTAGCTAGAACAACTTTGAAAATCACTGCCTCTGTTTCATACCAATCAGAAGTCAGAAGAGTCCAAGCGCATCATAACTTGTTGCGCAATGAGCAATTATGGTCCTATCGTATTCGTTGGTCATTTAACCACTGCTGTTTTCAATCTTTTAAGAAAATCTGCAATTTGCTTTGTTCTGTATTTTTGATCCAGTAATCATTCAAATGAAATTGTTGCACTTAACACCAAGCATAATCCGCAATTTAGATGATCACATCATGCATTTACTGGACAGAGTCGTCAAGTGTTGGCGAAAATATTCTCAAATAATGTAAAAAGTCATCTGCTATCAAAGGAGGAACACTCAGTGCTCACGAAACCCCATTAAATGCTTAATGGAACCCTAGGGTTTCGCGGAAGCCGGGTTGAAGAGCTCTAGTTTATATTCTTTTTGCAGCTAGTCACCGAGAACATGAGGCAACATGTGCTCATGACTCCTTTATGACCCTCACAAGACGGAAAATTGTTTACTGTTCGCTGGGTGGCTTCATCTTTTAGAGCGATATGTATAGTCTGGCATTCTTTTCCAGCATTAGCGCAATGTTTTCAGTAGGCTTCCAAAGATGAAACGAGACCGGGTACAGAAAAAGCCAGATTTCTCGGATTACCGTCCAAACTGTGTACGTCTTAGCCTAGTCTTGGTTAACTGTTTATTTAGCTGCATAAAACTACTTTTGTTTAAAATTTTGCGTCGGTGGTTGATATCTTGCAAGAATTAAAAAAATTCATTAGAAATACTGCAAAACCGGAATACCACCTTTCCAAAGGCACATAACTTACTGACAAAATATACAAAAATGAATAGAAAGTAATCTTGTTTACCTGAGAGCATTCTATTTTGGCTCAGCGTGCAAAAGAAGCGATGCCGTTCCTGAATGTAAATCGAGAGAAGGTAGAAGCCCAGCGATCAATCAGTTTCGGTTCATTTTGGCAGTAGCTAACATAAAAAAACAGCTTTTCGCTCCGCCATCAAAAAGAGAGCAGGCTGGCGTTGCTTCAACTCGACAAGAGATTCACAAAACCTTGATGACCAAATGGCTCGGTTAAATCCAGAAAACTGGTTATATGAAAATCCCTGATTTGGTGAAGAGGAGGCAAAAAGTTCGTGTAATGCTCTTATCTCAACAAACAAGAAACCGATCTTGGGTTTGTTGAAAGCAAGCATGTGGTAAAGAAGTATTCCTAATAAATTTAACCACTTGCTTCAGCCAGTTGACACAAGTAATGCCAACTGTGAGCGAGTGCTTAGAGCAATTAATAATACTATGACTGCTAATAGCAATACAACTACAAACAATGCTGTCAACCGGCTCTTCATCAGTCTTGTTGGGCCTTCGATCAAAAGGGATGCAGAGCCACCGTAAAAACATGGCTTGGAAAAAAAAGAGCAGCTTACTCAACAAATTAAAAGGTTTGTCAAAACTTGAAAAATTGATAATTTTTTTGAACCTTTGTGAACAACTTTTGAATAAATTGTCTTAATGTTTTTGGTTGTTTTCAAATTGTAGACTACAAATTAGGGTGGGACAAAAGTAAACTGATTCTAGATTACTATTAATACGTCGCTTCTCTATTCTCCGTGACGAAAGAGCAACAGTGGCGCTATGCGTGACGATTAAGATTGAGATATCGGGACGGAATTAACAAATCCGGAAGTCGTTTCGGTAAAAGTTAGTCAAATGCGCTAATGCAGTTTACCACTCAAAGAGTTTATAGTAATCGGGATCTATTTAAAACCCTTACCTCTATGAACATAGCACGTGATCACCACAACCGTATCATATATCGACTTATTGAGTTATAAAGGCAATCTACGCGCTTTATATGCATGTTCACACTGCATCTTCGATACAGATGCGATCCCCGTACCAAGGTGAGAGCATGCACCACGCGCGTGATGTGTGCGAAGGAATTTGTAATAGAATGATACTATATTTTTTATATTATTGTAAATATGGGGTTTTGGCTTTGGGTGGTGACGGGACAGGCCCTGCTGATGAGTCCAAAACGACGAAACGTGTCAAGGGATGGTCTCGTCAAATTATGGGAGGGAGGCTTTTATTTGCAATACTATTACTTTGTGAAATAACCGCGTAATTCGCGTGAACATGCATATACAGCGCGTAGATTGCCTTTATAACTCAATAAATCGATCAAATGCGCTAAGTGACACTTTGAAAAAAATCGCGACTCGCGTGCGTAGACCACCAAAATTTTTATAATGCAACTCCAAAATAACTTAACATGGACACAAAAACTTATAAATTAGCGCTGGGCACGGCTATGGCTTTATACTTAGGTCAACTATTGAAATACAATTTGATGTGGGCCTGGGACATTACAAGATGGTAGCTTTCAAACGAAAGCGAGCGCTTAATCCTCTTCCTTGCCTGTAAGAGCAGGTATTTCCGAGGCTAACACCCAGCTAGTCTCTTCAACCTCGTTAACTCTCTTTTTACAAATCAATCTTCCAGCCAGACTTGAAACTGCTTTGAAGTAACACTAAGTTATAGATGACATACCATTGCCATGAGTTTTCCTGAGGAGAGACCTTATAAATTAAGACCCCACTAACTAGCTTCGAACCAACCAACCAACTATTAAGCAAGATAATTTTAAACAAAACTCAAAAAAGTGGTCGCATGTTTACTGAAAAAAAGACTGAAAAAGCAGACAAGCAGAAGTGATTGTACACACAATTTAAAAAAAACAGTAAAACGTCTTCAAAGGCAGTGAATCGCAACATTGAAAACAAGTAACACCTATACTGAATTATGCAAAAAAATTACAGAAAAATGTTTGACTGTAGCAATGGAGTATAAAACGTTTGCGCTTGCTCAAACACTCTTCTTCAGATGAACTGCATTTTTGAGCTAAGAGGGCAAGTTCGACTTGGACACCGCAGCAATTAGTTACATCACAATAAAAAAAACTCAGAAAATATTGCACAACCTTACACGTACTTCACATTTCTCAATTTAGTCACAAAAAACGCCAGTCCAGCGAGAAACGGCAAGGATATAATCAAATAATTCAACTTCCTGTGGGACAGCTTTTTGTCGGGTTTAATGCAATCCACTTGGTGATACTGACTTGAATCTTTAGCGGTTATCATCATCGTTTCACTGTGTAAAAGTTTTAAAGATCGACAAAGCTGGTGCGTCGAAATCAACAAATCTTCTACCTACAAATGAATGTGTGCTTAGATGAAACGAAAATACAACTTGGGAGTCTTCCAGAGTGAAAAAACTTTGGTGTGCAATGTTATTTTTGCCTTACTTCATTTTGTCTTGCAATTAAATCGCAGATACCTGCATTTATTAACAGCTTCACACCATAGAAAAAATGAGTAGTAAGAATGGATAGCAACAGATAAGATAAAATAACAAGAGGATGGATCCTAAAAATAGCAAAGGAACGAGAAAGACCAAAAAATGATGAAAAAATGAAATTAGTAACATCTCGATGAGAGCTGATGAGAGTTGTAGAGGTCACGAAATAGCAGTATGATTAGCAATGTAGACATAAAAAATATGCAATAATGATGCTGCATATCAAATAGACAAAAAACATTTTACTTTGTGAAACATAGTACCTGCGTAAGAAGAATTTCATCTGGATCTTTATCTAACTGAAGAGAAGCTGATGGCTTTAATACTTGGGGGTAGGACTTCAGTTGATTTTTAGCATATCTGAACAAATTTTCATTGCAAAGACAAAAATGATATTATATATGCGTGCATAGCAGAAAACATTTTGTCAGGGATTATCACATTATACCGACACTGGAAGACTAATCAAACTAAAATATGAAGGTAGACTGTAGACTACTGGAGCCCTACAACAGACAAATTGTTGGTCTTACAATTACGCAAAAAGTCGAATGTTCTGCACCAACCAGCAGCCGCCACAACGTAGTGGTGCGGTCCCCGAACTTGTTTGGTACGGTCAAAATGGCTGTTGGCCTTCCCGAGTGTCCCAGTTACTCCGGGCACTTTCCTCACACTAACCATTTTTTCGCCGTGCTGTCTTCTGAACGAACGCAGGAGAGCAGCAAGCAACCTCTTTGAAATCTGTCGCCCTTTTTGTATCTTCTCCTGCCTCTTTCTTGCCCGTCTTCTCATTCTTCTCCTGATGAGCAGCATCGTCTATCCTAAGCCTGGCCCCGTCTTTCACTGTTCACTAGGCGCTGGAAAGGTGACCTGGAGGGGTAGGTAGGTGCAATGCTGCACCTGCTCCAAATGGGTCCATTTAAGGTGCTCACTTATCTGCTTTTCTAGATTCAAAACTCTAGGCAGCTCTCAGTACTGGAGTTGCTTTCCCAGCTTCTTCTGGAGATTCCACACCTACCAACCCTATATCGTCCTCTTCGGACTTCTCCAGCTTGCATACCTCCACTGTGCTACCTGACCCATCCTGCCCCCTCTACTAACGCAGCACTCCCGCCCTATCCTCCCATTCAAACCTCTTACCCTCCCTTTACCCACTTCGTATCTTTTCCCTCTGCACCCTCCCAACCGCCTCATGTTCTTAGCTGTTTTTCTATACCTCCTGCTTTCTCTTTCTCCCCTGACACCCTCAGGGTTCTTCAATGGAATGCTAAAGGTCTCCGCGCCAGGAGCACTGAACGACTACACTTCATCTCGTCTCATCCTGTTAATCTTATCTGTATCCAGGAATCTAAACCCAACTCATCTTATTCTTTCCGGATCCCTGGATTCTCTGCTCTGCAATCTGATCGCATCCACACCCGTCTGGCATTCTTTCTCCCGATACCACGCAAGCTAGCGGCGACGTCCTCATTTCCGTCAGGTGGGGCTTATTCTTATCTAAATTTTCTACCTCCTCTCTTTCTTGGCTTGACCCCTACTCTGATTATGTAGGGTCAACATCTCACTAAACAGCTCCCCTTCGCTCTCTTTCCATATTTATACTCTCCCTGTTCGTTCTTCTTCAACGAATAGCAGAACAGACTCTTTTTTCTCCTCTAGAAATCTCTTCATTTTTGAAGACTTCAACTGCCATCACCACCTCTGGGACTCAAAAGATTGTTCCGACCCCCGTGAGGAGGAAGTATTCGATCGGGTCATCTCCTCTGAACGCCTTCCCCTCAATAACCCTGACATACCTACTCTTCTCTGTCGCTCCTCTGGCAGTCGCTATTCTCCTGTCATTTCCTTTGCTTCCTCCTCTTTCACCCTTTCTTGCTCCTGGGAGGTGCTACAAAACTGTAGCAGCACCTCTCAGGTTCTGATCACCCACCAATTCCACTAACCGCTCAGCCTTTCGCCCCAACGAACGTCCCCCTTCTTTCAATTTTTAGAGGGCTCGTTGGAATGACTTTGCTTTTTACTTGACTCTCACTGTCCTTCTGCAGAGGAATACTCGTCTTTTTCTCTCTCTGCTGCTGCTCCCTTCACCTCTCTGGCACTGAATGCGGCCAAGTCTTCCATTCTTTTGCGTCGCATCAAACACCAATCTCAAGCCTGGTGGTCCGCTGAAGTGAAAGAAGCAGTTAGTGTAAGACGTAAGGCTTTCGCTGCGGCTCATAGAAGTGATGAAGACCGTCAGGCTTACATCTCTGCTTGCCGACATGCCTGGTTTGTCATCGCCAATGCCAAGGCTGAGGAATGGCAGACGAATTGCTATTCTCTCACCTTAATCTAACACTAAATCTGTGTACTCTCTCATTCGTTCTGTCGCTGGCTCCTCTTCCTTCTCTCCTAGCTTCCCCAACTGTTCCTCTCCCAAGGAATCGGCTTCGGTCTTCGACGATTACCTGAGATCCCACTTTTCAGTCTCTCAGCCAAAGGCCCGGCATAGCAGAGCCAGAGGCTACCTTTATTGAGCTCCTCTGAGTCACGTGCCCTGTGGAGTCTCACTCGTCCTTCTGCTCCCCCCTCTCCCCCGCCGAATTTCTTGCGGTTGCTACAAACCTCTCCTCGTCCACCGCCACCAGCTCAGACAAAGTTGCCTATCCCATGCTATAGCACCTTCCTCGCTCTGGCATCGATATTCTCCACATTTTCAATGTGTGTGTGTGTGTTTACCCCTCCTCTTCCTTGGGATGGAGGTACGGCATGAACGGTAATTCAGGTTCATGCCGTCAACCTAATTGATATTAGGCTAGGGGAAGATGGCAGCCCATTTCGAACCAGTCTTGAGTGACTGTTAGCCCCACCACCAACAAGGCGGACTGCCACTGGTGGGTACCCAAGAGTCGTCTGACATGCTGGGCTAGCAACTTCACAATTATAATCCGGTGAAGTACGAGTGGGGCCACCTGTCTGCCACATAAAGGTGGAGGCGTACCGTTAAGTACCTTGCCCAAGGACACAACAAGCAAGCTTGCTGGCTTGTTCTCCACACTATCCCCTTTATATGCTGAGCGCCAAGCAGGGAAGCTGTGAATACCATTTTTTTAAAGTCTTTTGGTATGACTCGACTTAGGGAATGAACCCCAGGTCTACCGACTACAATGTGGACACTCTAACCACTGCACCATCGCGCCGGTTCCACATTTTCAATCGTTCTTGGTCTTTGCATTCCTTTCCTTCCATCTGGAAGATATCTTCTATTATTCCCATCCATAAGATGGGAAAGCCTCTGGACTCTCCTGCTTCCTCCCGGCCTATTTCTCTCACCTTCTGCGCCTCAAAGCTTTTTGAACGCATCATTCTATCCCGTCTACTCTTCTTCTTTTTGGAGTCCAACTCCATTCTCTCTCCTCGCCAGGCAGGTTTCTGCCCTGGACAGTCTACTCTCGATGAAGCTCTGTTCCATTCTCAGTCCACCTCGGATAGGCTTAACAAACCTAGGCCGGGCTCTCGGACAATACTGTCGACTTCTCCAAAGCTTTCGAATCTGTCTGGCACCCTGCCATTTTCCACAAACTCATTGCGGCTGGCCTCCATCCTTGCTTTGCTCGTTGGACTCAGTCTTTCCTTTTTGATAAGCGATTGCATAGTTTTTCAAACTTACAAAAGTCGTTCCTTTCGAGTCCGTCGAGGTGTTCCGCAAGGATCCATTCTTGACCCTGTACTTTTCTCTCTCTTCATCAGGGATCTTCGTGCTTCTTTGCCTTCTTCCGTCAGCTGCTCTCTTTATGCTGACAATCTGGCCATTGGGTCCTCCTCCGCTTTGGTCCCCACTGCGGTGGTGACCACACAAGGACCTCCTATTCGAATGGACCGCTGGTCTGAGTACAGGTATCTTCCTCTCAATTCAAGCAAATGTGAGACCTTTTCTTCTCAGTTGATCCACACCATGCTAACCTCCAGCCCAACCTCCACTTCTTCAACTCCCACCTACGTTTCAACCCCACTCAAACTTTTCTTGGGGTCACCTTCGACCGCACTCTTTCCTTTTCTAAACATGTATCTTCGCTGAAGGCTAAGTTTTTCCCTCGTCTCAAAGCTTTACGCTGTATCTCTGCTTCCTCATGGGCCCCTCTAACGAGTTTCTCTCTGTTCTGTGTAAAGCTTTTCTTCGGCCCCTTTTCATTTATGCCTCACCCAAATGGTTTCCTTTTCTAAGCATTACCAAATTGGAACGCCTTTACCGAGCGGCTATTCGCACCATCTCCGGCTGCCTCTTGTCTTCCCCTATCCACTTCTCCTTTCTGAGGCGTCTCTACCTCCCCTACAAATCACCCTGACTCATTTTGCTCTGTCATCTTATGAGCGGGCCTTTCGTCTCCCAACCTCCTTTCCCATTTCAGGTTTGGCCAGACTTGGAGTGAAACCATGATTCTGCAGATTGTCCTGGAGAGCTTTTGCGTCCACTCAGCCGCTCATGCTTCCTTCTACTTCTCCTAGGAAGACTCTCTTTATTGCCCTCCCTCTCCCCCTTGAAACCTGCCTTTCTTCACTCTTTCCTCCCCATCCTCCAGCTCTGATCCCCCTTCTTTCTTGTCAAGGTGCAGCTCCCGCCCATCACTCTCTCCCTCCTCATGATCTGGTAATCTGAACAAATGGCTCTGTTCTTTTTCTTTTTGGCAAAGGCGGATCTGGCATCCTTGCAACGCCTCTCTTTGTAGCACTGAGGCCACTATCTTTTTTTTGGCAGGCCCAGTATGTTCAAGTTTTTCCACTGAAGCCTTTGCCATTCTGCCAGCTCTTTGCTGGTCTCAGCAGCACAAACAACTCTGTTATTTCATTTCTCTTCTCCTATCTGACTCTCCCTCTGTCCTCTCCTCAGTCTTTCCTTTTACCTCAAACTCTCTGGCAGAAACTGTTTTTCTCTTTGTTCTATAAGGCTACAATGGGTCCCTGGACACTCGTTTCTCCCAGGGAACGACGTGGCTGATGAGCTGGCCAGACGAGGAGTGCTACTCGTGCCCTCTACAATCTCCTGTAGTCTCTCTCCTCTCATCCCTTGTATTCACTCTTGCCTTTCCTCGGACTGGAGGCGTACTGTCTTATCTAAATTCTTTGACACGCAGGTTTCTTCGATTTCCACTGAGGAACTTTTGCTCCCTCGTCATGCAAAGTAAACAGCCTTTTGTTAAACTCTTATCTCTCCAGGATTAGCAGAATCAAGAATCCTTCATGCAGCACCTGCGGACACCCGTCCCAGGACACCTCTCATCTCATTCTGCACTGTCCAGCTACGGACTCTTTGTGCCGCTCGCTTTTTGGTGACTCTCTGGTCCAGGCCCTGGGAAATTGCCCGGCTTCTGGGACTCCATGGTCTTCTGCCATCCCTCGAAAGGGGTCGGGTATTAACAACAATAGAAGTTGAATGTTTGCTATTTTGTTATGAAAAGTCGTAAGTTTAAAGCATTGCATTTAGTAAGGGTATTTCTTAAACTTTCTATATAAATTCTCAAATAAAAGCTGCAAAACGTTCATTAGCATACCAGTTTTACAATAAATTGTCGGAAGCATGTTCAAATGGGTTGGAGTGCCACTTCATGGCAGTAATGAGACCATGGGATCTCATGCCACTGTGCGTCTACGGTTTTCTTGAGAAAAATACGTTACGACAATTTCTCTGCAGGCGGTAGCGAAATTAACGAATCCTGTATGAACATAAGATGTTCTAATAAAAAATCAACAAAAGATTTTCTTGTGACCAAATGATAAAAATAGTTCTCGTTTTGATGCTCTTGGCATTGCACTTTAGAACTCTCACACAGAAGAGCAACTAATGAAAAACTTTGAGAATACACAATCACTTTCTATTGCATTTTGCTAATTATATGATGAATCAAGACAATAGCGAAGATATACTACTGCACCTGAGAGCGCTGCTGATGTAAAGCACATGTTCAGATGACGTTCTTAGCAAAGCTTGTAAATTGCTGAAGGTTAAAGCAGTGCTGCTAAAATTTGGCAAGCTATTTTCCTGCCATTCCGAAGAGTGCCAGTCTTTAACCTGTCAGGATATCATTTTAAATTAATCAGACAGCAGAAGTAATGCGGTTGTTTTCGCAAGTAGTGCGTTTTCAGATATGTTCAATGAACGGTAATGTGTTATAAGCACGATGAACGGTTAGTTCACAGAGTGAACATGTACTATTTGGAGAAATCACCACTAATTTGTCAATAAACAAAAAAAGCAACAACATATTGATACACCCATCAGTAATTGATACCAACATATTGATACCAGTGATATCGATTCAGTTGGCTGTATTGGCTTTACTTAATGGGTAGTTGTGAGTGCAGTAATAAAAACACAATGCTTTCTGACATAGCTAATTCTCGTTTCTAAAATAAAAGTACAGTTTTTTTTAAAGGAATCGATCAAAAACCATTATGGGGGTTAACACATAGCCGCCGTTGTACATCCCCAAAGCTTTTGAAATCCCTAGCAACAGCAAATTTTTAATGATTCATTTCATCAATTAAATGGAAGCAGAAGTTTAGTTGGGGGAGGGCGCCGAAGTGATTGATGTGTATTTTTGGAATAAGCTATTAAGTAGTACTTAGACTTTTTCGTAATTGTAGGCGTATTTGTATGACTTAAAACCTGTAGCTGTGCGTATGTTGCTCGGTCCTGGAATAAGCGAAGCTAGGAAAAAGCAAACTGTAGCCTGAAGTCAAATTCTTACGGTTATTAAAATAGGTTAATCCATCGACTGCGTTATTGCGCAAAAGATTTGAATAATTTTTTAAGAATCCTGCAAGATTTCACGTAATTCATCGCCAATTTGCTCAACTTTAATGTTACACTTGACTAGCATGTCTTTGAGGTGAAGATTACTCAGGCGTGCCATCGCATTTAAAAAAAAGTTTTTAGGCCTATTGCTTTGCTAATAGTGTAATGTGTCATTCCATTTTGATAGGCGGCAAGTCAGCTGTTTGCTTTTGAAATGTATAATAAATTTAAGCACAGCTGCTGCTTGCTGCTGTATTCACTATAATGGTACCAAACAGCATTGGGACATTACAGAGCTGTTTTGAAGCGTTTAAGAATAAAGCATGCAAAGAATGCTTAAAAAAATCCCTTGTTGCATCGTCCATTCGGCTCAAACAGTTGTAAAATTTTTTTCATTGAAAGCATTTTAAAAGTAAATAACTGATGTCCTGCCTGATGAATGGAATGATGCGCTATAGCATTAACATAGCAGTAGGCCAAAAAAATTGTTTTTTTAGCAATGCAATGACAGGTTAGAATATATTTGTACAGTATTGTCACAGGCCTGAGTAATCTTCACCTCAAAGACATGTTAATCAAATGTTACCAAGTCGAAAACAATTGGCGATATACAGTATTGAGTGAAATCTTGTAAGACTAACAAAAATTATCTGCATCTTCAGCACAAAAACATAAGTCGATAGACAATACTGTCAAATCACAATCTAACCTATTGTGACAACTTAACTGTAAGTGCTTGGCTTTGGGGTTACTATGCTCTTCCTCAAGCTCCGCTTATGCCAGGGCCAAGCAACATACGCACAGTTACAGGTTTTAAGTCATACAAATACGCCTACAATTACGAAAAAGTCTAAGTACTACTAAATAGTTTAAATTACATCAATCACTTCGGCGCCCTTCCCCAACTAAACTTCTGCTTCCATTTAATTGATGAAATGAATCATTAAAAATTTGCTGTTTTAATTAACAGCAAGTCCAGTTTCAAAGGACGCCTACGCTGGAAACAAAACAAACAAGATGTTACTAGGGACTTCAAAACTTTGGGGGTATACAGCGGCTATGCGCCAACCCTCATAAAGGGTTTTTAATCGATTCCTTTAAAAAAACAGTACTTTTATTTTAGACACGAGAATTAGCTTTGTCAGAAAACATTTTATTTTTATTACAGCATTTACAACGGTTATTGGGTAAAGCCAACACTGCCGGTTGAACTAATATTCATAACCTTGACAATGCTGACGGGCCCTCTAATTGTAATAATTTAATTATACCGTGTTTGACTTCGGGTTAGCTGCTCTTTTCCTTGCAGCGTTTATGACAGGTCCAACATACGTGCAGCCACACTCTTTAGGTCATACAAACAGGCATACACTTACGAAAAGTCTTAAGTAGTGGGTAACACTTAACAAGTTATTCCTGAAAATACATATCAATCACTTTGGCATACACCCACAACTTTGAATTTATACATTCCATGTAAGTACTTCATAAAATAAACAGACAAGACATTGGGAAATGGTTGGCTGTTTAATTGTGAGAAAGTCCTGTTCCAAAGTATCCCTATGCTGGAAACTGGGCAATCAAGACGTTTAAGGGCCTCCAGTTAAAGAAAATAGAGCAGCTATGCGCGACACCCAATAATGTTTTTTAATTGATTCCTTTTTAGAAATGGCACTTTTGATTTTGGAACCAGAATTGGCTTCGTCAAAAAACATTACTGATTGGGAACTGATATTCTTAGCTTCGACATTAATGATGATGGGGGCTGTGCGGGCAATGCGGGTTTGTACTAGATAAAATTAATTATATATTTTAATACATCAATGAATAATTTATACTACTTTTTTCCCACTTGTAAGTGTAGATACAGCAGTTCCATCCTCGTCAAACAAACTGGCATAGTATAGAAGTTAAAGCGTTCGATTTGCCGTCAATAGACTTGAGTTCAATTCATATGTTCAGTCATACCAAACGACTTTCAAAAATTACTTATGCTTCACTGAGTTAGAATACTGAAGCTGCTCACCAAGTAAGTTGTAAGAGGTGAATTTTGAGTAACCACCAATAGCGGCACATGTTGTTAATAGTGGTAACGCTACCAGCCTGTAACTTGCATTCACGGTTGGTTCAAAGTGAACTGCCACTTTCTCCAATACTAATTTTAATTAGGTCAACAATGTGAACTAGATTGCCTTTCACGCCGCACCTCCATTCCAAGGAAGCGGAGGGGTAAAGTCACTCACCCACATACTTTAAAAACTTAGGGTAGCCACAGCTTCCTGCGTGGCGCTCAGTACGACAGAATAGAGTAAAGAAAAAGCTGGCAAGTTCGCTTGTGCCCTTGGTAATTGCACATAATGGATTCCTTTATCTTCAGGTATCAGACAGTTGTGTAGCTGAGCAGTCTTACTTGCAGAGGTGGCCCAGTCTGACTAAAGACATGCAAACAAAGCATGAGCTCATATGCATAAAGATCGTCAAACTTACTAGCCCGAATTTAATTTTTGCTTTTTTAAATTCATGATTGAACAAAAGTGCATTGTATTATCAAATTACTTACGGCCGTTAAAATTCTATTTCTTACACCAACTTGGTTTATTCCGATTGCAATCAAGTCCTCGGTTGATATACAAAGCAACTGCTCAAACTGAACATCATGTTCATGAAACTTCGGGATTAAATGGGAAAGACTTAGTCCACTGAGCAATAATTCCAGCTGACCATACCTAAAACGACAATCTAAGTTACTCATAGTTAATTATACCTGTACACGACAGATAGTTGGATAGTTGTATATTAGTAATATACACGAATCGTTATGTTGTATAAAATAAATTATCCAAAACCTAGCAGTATCAGCTTGAAATGCAAATATTATTTTCCTTTTCATCATGCAAATGCACATAAAAGCATTGCGAGTTGATCGCAGTAAACAGATTTTATCTATCTATAAGGTGATTCAAAAAGAATGTCCCAATTTTAACTTACTATATCTTCAAAACCACAAGTCGTCCACGAATGATACATACATCAAATAAAAGGGAAGGAAACATTTTAGGAAATTGATATCATTGTGACGCCATAGACAAGTAAATATCTGTGAGGTCATAAATACGCAAACTCGCATTTTCCAGCACGGGTGTTTCAACGTTATTATTCATTCCGCACATGATAACCGCGCAACAAAACTCTTTTTGTGTTCTGCCGTTCAGCAAAACTTAATCTGTTACTTCAGTGCAGCCGGCGTTTCAACGGCCAATACGGCATACCAATACCAAATATTGGTATTGACAAATAATTTTAGCACTTGGCGCAGCATTACCAAACGCCGTTTTGGTAATGCTGCGCCAAGTGCCAAAATCATTCGTTATTGGTACAAACAATTTGAAGAAACAGGCTGCTTGTGTAAAAGGAAAAGCCCACGGCGACCAAGGACTTTAGAGGAGGCAGTCTTAAAAGTTCAAGTGATTTTTTTCATACTTTGATATAAGCCCATTCTTTTTAAATCACCGTTTTATTATTGTTCGTCTTACTGAAATAGGCTTACAATTTTTTTTGCGGAAAGCACTGAATCATGGCCTTTTTACCAAAGCCTTCAAATGCTACCAAACCTAACCAATAACAAAGTTGACAAAGCATGTGCTTTTCTAATGTTGCAAACACCATACTTTTGATAGCCATCTCCACCAACACCAAAGTTAATGGTAACTGGATCTTCTTTTTTGTGATTGGGTGGTGCAAAGTCAAAATGTGCTGGAGGATGTTGGAACTGAAGCTTCTTTAAACTTGTATCTTGTAATTTTGATTTTGCTGAGTCAAGTTCTTGCAGATCTTTACTTGGTTCCGAAGGGTTATCTATACTTTGCTGGAACTTTGAAATAAGCGAATGAAGAACAGTTTTTGCATTGTCAGATAGCAACGACAAACTTTCGGAATCAGAAATATAATCAGTGGCACCATGCTTTATTAACAATAAAATGATGTTATCATAAGCTTTCGAAATTGCCCAGTCTAATGCAGTCCAACCTTTACTATCTTTATTATTAATAATGTCTTTTGTGTACTTCAACACTAGGTCAACAAGATCATAGTATCCTTTCCTCACTGCATACATTAATAAGTTTTTGCCATTTTTATCAACTATAAATGGATCTGCACCTTTGTCTAACAATTTTTTCAAAATTATAATAGCATCACGTTCTCGAGGGCATTTGCAAGCAGCCATTAATGAAGTACAGCCATCCGTTCCCACTAAATCAACATTAGCTCCAGCCTGCAATAACACATCTACGACTTCAATATGTCCAAAACTCGATGCATATGTCAAAGACGTCCATCCTGAATCAAGAACAGAATTACAATAGTCTGGACGATTATTGATCAAGCTTTTTACAGTTCCAGCACTACCACTTATGACTGCATTTTGTAAATCACTAAGCAGTAAGATAGCACTGTCATTAAAATTATCAACAAAGCAGTTAGGTTTCACATTATCATAATGTGGTGCAGGAATATCACCATGAAACGATGACAATGCATTCAGGTCGGTTTCATGTTCAAAATCGTATTCTTCAAATTCTCCACTGGAATCAAAATCACTGTCACCAGCAGGAACAAAACTCTCCATTAGTTTAATAAACACAAACAACAATCATATATAAACACAAACTCATCACTGCTAAATCTAAACAAACTTGCAAGTTTACTTTAATCTTTAAAGTTGAACAAAAGCGATCATTGGCATAGGATGAAGCAAAGATTATTTAAGGGCAAAATATAGTTTTCAGTTTTCGTGTTCCTCAACTTTGTTTAAATCTCTTTATGGAGATTGATGTTTTAAAGGCATTATACCTGAAAATAACTTCATTCTTGGAATGATTCAAAAAATTTGAGGGACACGGTGCTTATTTTCTCCTAACTATTCTTAGAAAAAAGATTATGATAGTGTGTGATCAGGCCAACTTTTCTTGTGGAAATGTCAAGTGTGTGAGATTTCACAGCATCTAATCTCGCATTAAAAAAGATTTGTAGCTTGCTCCTTATTATTAGGAAAAGTTTCCAATGACCTAAAAATTAAAAAACTTATGTAATAGAGTGGCTCCAAAAAATTTTTTTGTTTGATTTCAAAACATAGTAGTCCTAAAATCTTATTTTGGCATAAAAAAAACAGGTATTTACTTGGTTTTGGAGGGTTGCACCCAACACTGTCCGTGCAATGGGATTAAATAAGGTTACTAGAGGTCAAATATGTAAAAATCTGTCTCTTTTTAACCAAATGATCTACAAGACTAAATTTGGTGTCAAAAGATAGGAAATCATTAAGTTTATATCTCTTTTAAGAGCACTTTTTGTTCTAATAGGCTTAATATTTAAACTTTTTCAAAAAACTACCTGATTTGTAGATTTATGATAAGAAAGCATAGCTAACTGCTTTGTTTTTCCTACTTTTACTCAAAGCATTTATTGACATCCATCAAAATATTGTTGAAAATATATTTTTGAGTTGGGTTGGCTGCCTTGGGTTTCTATGACAACATCACATTTAAGCTGTGATGAAAAGATAAAGAATGCTACTATAGCGTGAGGTCTACCGACATAAGTCACCCACGGAAATGCAGGGTGAGGTCTACTGCTTGACTTGCACCTACCAAGGTGCAAACCGCATGAGGTTTGGCTGCGTGAGATTTGGGTTAGGGTCAGAACCACTGCCCTAACCCTAACCAATGACTTATTTGTGTCATTCTTAGATGTACGAAGTGTGTATCGTTAGAATAAATTTACCTTTGTGTGTGGATGGTATGTGTGGTGTTTGGAATTATTATAGCTATAACTGCATAAAGGGTTTCAATATTTTCAATTCTAGTGAGACAAACTGTCAAAAGAATGCTATCGGTTGCAATGAAGACAAGAAAGAGCATGGCAAGAATGTTGACTTGACAAAATTCTTTGAAATTTTGTCAAGTCAACATAGAAATTACACAATCATCAAGTTGAGGCTTAGCAATTAACTTGGTGGCCACTCCCACTCTACTACTGAGTGTACCTTATCAAATCTAATTAATTAAAGACATACTGATCAGGTAGGGTAAAATAGCCTATAGGTTTTATTTTGTAGTTGATAGCTAAATTGCTACTGTCACGTGCAATAGAATTTTGGTTCTATCTCAAATTTAATTTACTTCTTAAAATTGAGGCAACTTATAATATCACTTAAATAATTAATCAATTCTGGCTGCAACTTAACAGCTAGGTGAAGATTGGCCTTTACTAAGATACTTTGAACCACACACTTCTTGATTAAGGTTCCTCACTGGTGAAAATACCATAAAATACCAAATTTTTCCATTTTTTATTCTCCATCATTTTGACTATGCTGAATTCGATTTTGCTATCAGATTTGACAAAAAACAAGCTTTTCTCCATACAGTTAAAATACAGTACCAGCACTTTGCCTTCATTTTTCTCGTAATTGTGTTTTTTGCTATGTTCTACAATTCATATCAACAAAATTGCCACATTTCTGGTGCTATCATGCTGAAATTTTGTATACAGAATGTGGAACATATGTGCTTCATTCTCTAGTCGTGATTTTGCTCTACCACAATTAGTTTTGTTGTTATACTGGATATTCATGTAAATTAGGCATAGTATTCATAAGTCATTAAATTGATATGCCTCTAGAAATGCCACTGGTGATTTTTTTCAAAAATGCTGACTACAGTTTGTCATATATGTTATTATGATGTTAATCACAGAATTTGAATGCGTTTTATTGACAATTACAAGAGAAGTATGAATTTTTGCCAGCATACTCAATTTCTTCTCAATCTGCCATTTTGGATGCTAATTTGCATAATTTGTGGAAATGCTGCAAACAACTTCCTATCACCAACTATGTGGACATACAATCAATCTTTGAACATGTTTCAAAATTTTCACTACCCAGATCACCAGGGAGGAACCTTAAGAACAGAACAAATATATTCACAAAATACTTTGAATTCCTTCGCTCATTGATCACAAAAACTAATGCACTTTAATACAAAGATCAGAAACTAACCAAAACTAAATCAACCAATTAATTGCTTAATTCTTGTTGTGCTAATAATCCACAATAAATCACCACAGAACAACACGCTTTTACTACTTCCTCCACTCTACCATTTTCTCTCTGCCACTCTGCATGTGTAAAAATCTTGTGGCCTTCAGTGTTCCCTTTAAACGCAAAATAAGTGCGAATTTGCGAAATTATGTCCGGCGGATTCGCAGTTAAAATTCAACAGTGCATAAAAAAAGTCCGGCGGTTATTGGTAACTTTTTCATTTTGTTGAAATTTTTGGAATTTTGTTAGGAAAATCTTAACCAACTGTTAAATGCATGGGAGACAGTGAAAAGAAATCCAAGTTAGGACAGATGCTTTTTCAGAGCAGTGCAACGTCTCACCCAAACATCGCACGGCTGTGACGCAACAGCCAATGACGGCGACTTAAATATCGCGCACGCCTTTGCCTCACTTTTTTGTATAACAAATTATCTCTCCAGCAATTAACCTGAAGTAAAATCAATTTTTTTGTTTACTTTTTCCCAGCCGATTTCAGTCGTATCCAAAGAGCAGTAATAGCAAGCAGCTCTCAAACTTTAGTTTTAACTTAAGACATCATTTTTCGAGGGAAGTTTGAAACTAAACTTGCTTAAAATCTTTGTTTTCTTTACGTTTCAACGTTAACCTTCAATCGTGCTTGTTAAGATAAAAAAGCACATATTTCTCGCTTTCAGTTAAGCACAAAAAACACCATTTTTGAGGGATTGGTTCAGTTTTTGTACGTTACAAATAAATAACCTTGTTTTACTTGCCATTTATAAACACTAAAAATAAAAAAGAATACAACTTTTAACCAATTTATTTTTGAATTCCCTTCAAATACTTTCCGAACTGAGATTGAAAGTTTGCTTGCAATTGCAAAAACCTGTTGTTTAATTGATTACGATAAAGAAATGTAAGTTGTCTAATTATTTACAGTAATCAAGCTACAGTTAAAGTTCGCAAGTAATTTTTGTTGTGTCATGGTCGTAGTAACCTACCTAAGATCACATTACTTCATAAAAGTTCTAGTTCTCATGCTCATGTCGGGCGTCGGCAAAGGGTTAATTTTATTTACGCGCATTTTTCATCTGTCATTCCAAAGTGCTTACGAATCACTGTTGCAACTTGCAAAGGCTGTAAAGTTTGAGACCAAATTTAACCACAATTAACTTGCTGAAGAAAAATAGCCAGTATTTCGCCGCTGTCTTATAACAACCGATAGGCTACCTGTTTGTGAACATTTTGGGGCTGACATAGTCACGCTAATTATTACGTCACGGAAGCGCATTGTCACAGTTTTGACTTTCCTTTCCCTGCAAATTTGTCCGGCGGTTTTCGTAGATTTGCTAGCAATTTCGCACTTGTGCCGGCGGTTACGCACTCACTAAAATCTTAGAGGGAACACTGGTGGCCTTATGTATAAATTGGGCAGTGGTCCAGAAATTGCCAGAACATCACATGACACAGAAAAAAGCACTGCCAATAAATTATGTAATTGGCAATCAACAATCTTCAAGAAACAAAATTCACTCAATTACTCTGGAACTTAAACATGTAATCAATCATTATGATCTAAGAAGAGGCATGTGCATTGCAAATCTCAACGCAAAGGAAAAAAGGTCTTTTGTGAACAACAGCTGAGATATAAAAATCAAATTTAGACTCAATACAAATCAGATTTACTGATTTACGAACAAAATAATCACAGCAGAACAAAGTGACAAATCGCAACAACTATACACATATAAAAACTATTCCTACAACCCAAATTTACTTATTTGTGACAGCTACTATATTGAAAATGAGTACATAGTGCTAAAATTTCAATAACACCAAAACAGGTAAAATAACACATCCATTAAATGACAGAGGAAAAGCACTCCACAGCTAGCCTACAGCACGAGACCAAAAGTTCTGCACAAACTGTTATATTTTTAAAACAAAGAATCATAAAATAATGAAACAAAGTATTTTTCAACATAATCTCCCTGCAAGTCAATGCACTTTCTCCAATGCTCTGCAGCCTTCTTTATTTCTTGTTCAAACCAGTCTTTTGACATGGTCTTAAGCACCCCATTCACAGCTTACTTCAACTCACTTTTACTCCCAAATCTTCTGTCACAAAGAGGGTCATTGAGTGGCCCAAATATGTGGAAGTCGCTAGGAGCAAGATCTGGGCTATAAAGCTGGATGAAGAAGTAATTGCCACTTCAGCTCATGTAATTTAGCCATGGAAACTTTTGCTGTGTGGACACGTGCATTGTCATGCAAAAAACGGGAGTGCTTATGACTCTTTCCAGGTCTGACTCTTGGCCATTTGTAGTTGACTGTGTGAAGGAGACTAGGATAGTAGGCAGCATTGATTGTCTGCTTTGGAGGGAACATTTGCTATGCTCTTTGTACAGAACTTTTGGTATGCTTTGGAAGGAGCTTTTGGTATGTTCCTAATACAGAACTATTGTGCACAACTTTTGGTATGCCCCTTGTACCTAAAACGCAAACAAGTGGTCTTACTACATCAAGTGTGTGCAGGCAGTCTAATTTCTGACGTTTTGAAAATTTTGCAGGTCATTTCAAATACGCAGCCAATGCAGGGTTGCCAGGTTTTTTTTGTAGCTGGATACCAAATTTTCAGCAGTTGGATGCCAAAATAAAGAGTGAGATACCAAATTTTTTGTGGTTTCTTTTGGCCATACGAAACAAATTGAGCATTAGCGGTAATTTATTATACCCTTAAAAACCTGAAAAAGAAAGCACGGGGTCACCTATTATTGGTCATAAAAACATAAACAACAACGATAACAACACACCTCACACTAGCAATTGCTTAAAACGAGAAATCAATAAATCATACGGTTACTTACAAGAGAGAAAAACAAAGCAAAGTCACACTGCCTGAAATAAAACAAATCAAGCGCGACTCTGTATAAACAAATCACAGCCTACTTAGAGTCATTTTGATGATGGAAAATAACTATCATGTACATTACACATAATAAACACAAGTAAATAGGCAATATTGCTGAACATATTTACGCTAATGATGAGCCTGCTTCTCCTGCTAAGCCTGTTTCAATAATGCTATACATACCAACATTAAATTTTTGCAGCATTTGTGGTGTTGTCTTAAAGTGTGTACAACATTTGTCATCCATGAGTAATACAGTTTTTATTCTAATGATTGCATCAAGCATGCCTACTTTCAATCGATTTCTAGTTTTTTTTTGTTATTTGAAACACGAGAAAACATTCTCTCCACAACGGCATTGCTTGCTGGTGTGGTCAGACATGTCAATGCATGTTATGCAAGTTCTCTACATACATAAGGCAGTGGCTATTTTGCCATCGACGGCAATTTGCCCTTGGAATCTATTTTGCCGTGATCATTCACGTGTGTTTATATAGCCAAATTTGCTATTATCGCACCAGTGACTCTGTGGTTTAGTGGATAGAGCGCTGGTCTTGAGATACCAAGGTATTGGGTTCAAATCTCAGCTGGCCAGGGCTTCAAAAGAAAAGCAGTGCACACTGAAGGGGCAGGCCTGGTATGTAAATGTACGGAGCAGTGTACACTGCAAGGGAGTGTGCAGGGTGGGGGATAGAGACCTGGGGGTGCAAAATTTTTTAATTGGTTTTTAAAATTGACCAATCAGAGACGACCAAAAGTCACATGTTTAGTACTTCATTAAGATTGGCCAATCACAAACAACTCACGGCAAAATAGTCTCTGAGGGTAAATTGCCGTCGACGGCAAAATAGCCACTGCCTATACATAATTGCCAACAGCCTCTATAAATTTTCATACTTGAACGCAAAATTGTACTATGTCTTGGGTAATAATGCAATCTGCAAAGATACTTATTTCCTCAGCCCAAGGATAAAACAAAATTTTGTGATACTGTTCTTTGTTTTTTGAATCAGCATTAGTAGCTTGAAATGACGCATTAATTCTTTTAAACTCACTGACTACAGGAATGGCAAACTGAAAATATAAGTATATAATGTTATCATGTAGCATGTCAGATATTATACAAGCTTTGTATTGAACATCTTGACTTCCACTTTGACTGGCACAAGCAAAATATGCCTTCAACTCTTTCCAGTTCAGCATTAATTTGCTACTTACCAACTCTTTAGTTTGGGACAGCTTTGGAAACAAAACATTTCCTGCAGATTCATCCTCATCATTTCTAAGTTGAAACAAACTTTTGAATTGCATCTCTCGCACTGTGATTTTTTTAAACCAAGAAGGAATTTCAGTCAACAAAAACCAAAGGTTTGATGAAAGTTTTTCAATACCCTTTTGAACACACAATGCAAGCCTGTGACAAATGCATTTTAGTTTGACACATTTAGGTGAAAGATTACAAATACAACACCAAACTGAATTGTGTTCACCAATCATATTACTGGCACTGGCACTGGGAAAGCCAATGCAATCACTTAAAACCATACCAAAATCACCAGCTAGTGTACTAATAGCATTAAACAATGATTCACCAGTGGCATCCATAACGGGAATCAATCCCAAGAAGCAAGATCTTATTTGATCAGTGTATCATCAAAAAATCTAACACAAATACAGATGTGCTTTTCACAGCTGATATCAGTTGATTCATTTGCTAAATGCAAAACTTCTTTCCTTTAATCCGGCTTACAGTGCCATTTTTCAAAGAAGATGCAACAAAAGATTTTATTAGCAGTGAGCACTTTGCGCGATGCAACCTGATATTTTCTAAACTGCTTCCCTTTTTAAGTTTTTTTGTTATTTCTCCAAAGTGGTCTATGGATGCTATTGAATTATGACAACATGTTGCCACAGCCAACTGCACAGCCTGTTTAGTTTGATTTGACAATTCTGCATTCTGTGGAACAAAAACAATTTTATTGTTTGATCTGAAAGGCTTTGATTTATATAGATGGTCCTTACTAGTACTATGCTTTTGAATGGTGGCTTTTCTTGGCTGTAGTTCCTTTTTACAGATATTGAAAAAAGTCTTATCATTGTCCGATTTGCCTTTTTCAATCCATGGATACATCTTTTCCCATTCAGGGCGGTACTTCCTCCCTGCTGTGAATGACTCTTTCCACTTGGGCATGACCTATATCCAGTGATGAGATTCAAATTTTTAAGAACAGGTTCTCTTTTGTATCAAACTCACTAACAAGAGGTTTCCTCATTTTAGAAAGCCTATTTGCTGCGGTCGTCTAAAGTCTATAACAAAAAACAAGAACGGGTTCGCTGATTATCACGACACTCCAAGAACGGGTTCGCATGAACCCGTGCGAACCCCCTGAATCCCATCACTGCCTATATCTTATGAGGTTACGGAATAAATGTACACTAGTACAACTACCAGCATACGCCTACCGACCTAGGTTACACAAATTATATATTTCAATAGACAGATACAGGTACACATCTGCAATACAGATTAGACATTAGCCTGCATCAGTATACTACCGCTTCTGTAGCTCTGTGCTGCTGGCAACAAGCCACTAGCGCTCATGATTAGGCCTATGCTGATATTCCTGCATTTCCTACCATAAATCGTAGAGATCTGGACTGGTCACGTGGTATGCACGGTAGGTACAATTATCATGTGATTAGAAAAGCAAAGTAGTTAGTGCCCAATCATAAAAAACACAAAAACGGACACCCATGAGGATCCTTGTTTAACAACAATTTTAAAACATTAAAAATTTCAAAACATCAATTTTTTCGATAAAAAGTTGCTGTTTACCGAGGATACCAAATTTTTAGTTGGATACCAAATCTATTCGCAGAGGATACCAAATTTTTGCTGGATACCAAATAAAAAAAGTGGATACCAAACAAGCAGCTTGGATACCAAATTGGGGTCTATTTGGTATCCTAGGATGCCACCTGGCAACCCTGAGCCAATGTTGCTTTTAGGCTCAATTCAGCGGTGGCGGTAATGATCAGTGTTGCCAGATTTTCTTCAAGTTTCCAGCGGAAATGATACCTAAAAGTTAGCTTAACGCTTGCCTGTTGAAAAATAGCCGACAATTTTCAAAGTTAGTCCATACAGGGCTGATGGAAGAACAGTCCAGGCCCGGCATCAGCACAGTATTTGGTCTTCTATCGATCACCATAGACTAGTCAGCCTGTGCTTCAGCACGTTTTCCAAAAAAACCGGCCAACGCTGCTGTTGCGGTGATCGTTTTGGTAATTTTTCCTTTGGTGAGACGGAGATCTACAAAAGAAAAATGTCATCACCTACCAGGCGGTGACAAATCATCCTAGATTTTGGAAAATAGTGCAATGTAGTGCCAATTGAGCCTATTTTTGCGCTGTTTTTCTTATGAAATTATGCCGACGACGGTATCAACCTCGACATCACACACAGTTATCTTGAACTTTTACACTTGTTGGTACTCCAAAAACTAGCCCGAAATAGCGGAACGGGATGGCAGAAAATAGCCTAAAATATCGCAATCCGTGACTGCTAAATTTTTCTCGCAACGACTGATCAAAACTAGCCCAATTCTGCGGGAAAACTGCGGAACTGGCAACACTGCCATAATCGAATTCAATGTGAAGCTCCTTTAGGCTAATATATCATATGGGGCTTCTTTAATCCATGAGCTACTGTGCATAACTTGTTTAACATAAAGAAAATGTATATTCAATTAAACGTCCATAACCAAACGACATGCATCAAATCAAACCAGATACAATGCCATAAACCAATACTTATTCAAATAAAAAAAAACGGTAAGATGCGATGCAAATAACAGATTGTTAGCAGTCAAAACTATCCAAAATTTTACATAAAGCCAAATAATCCCATGAAGAAAGAACTTGGTGATACACGTGCTGTACAACTACACACCAAACTAAGGATAAAGAGCTAATTGAAACCAAAGTACCCATTATCAATAAACAACTGGAGCAGTGGTTCTCAAACTTTTCTGATCCGTGGCCTCCTTCCAAAGACTCTCAACACTTGTGGCCCTTGCTCTTCAATAAAAATGCCTAGTTTTCTTTTGTCGGGTTTCCATCGGTTATTTCATTTGCCACGATTAACAACGAAAAAGCCAACAAAGAGAAGTAAAAAAATAAATGCATTACAGTCAAAGAATTAAACAAATCACAGTCAATTTACTTTAAATTAACTTAGTTGGTGCTAAGTAGATTCTTGTACTCGCTTGGAGAGATTTTTGATATTCGGCTCCGTCTTTGACTGAGCAAGGCGAATGTCACTGCATACATTGAGGCAATTTCTGGGTTTTGTTTTATGGACGCCAGATCAGAAAATCCAGCTTCGCAAAGCTAATTGCTCTTCGTTGCGAATTAAACGAGAATTACGGAAGCCTTCTTGCAGAGTAGTGATATGAATCATAAAGAAACAACCAAAAGCTGAAGTCGTCAGTTTTTCTATTAAATACCAGTTTCATTGCATTCGAAACTTTGAACTCTACCAACTCCTCTGCTTCTTCGGCAATAGGGTTAATTTCACTGTCAAATGTGCCTAGATCTGTACTATAAAACATGCAACGTGTCGTCATCGAAATATGAACAAAACTCAGCAAAGATAATTTCAAGATGCTATTTGATGCAAGTTTTGATGTTATCTAGCAAATCAATCCTATTCATTTTCAGGCGCCTTTCCAACAAAGGAAACGATGTAGTGGACCCTGCCTTGATTCGTGCTTGTTAGATTTCCATTCGAGCAGTTGGCCTAGCCATCTTGTTTTTAACGTAGCCCACTGTCACATCTCGGCCTCGCAAAGACAAGTCCATGTCGTTGAGGTGGCCAAATATATCGGCCAGATACGCAAGAATCACAACAAACTCTCGATTGTGAAATTGGACATGGAGGTTATTTTTGTTTTCTTGAAGAAAGATTTCAATCTTACTTTCAAGTTCCTACAACGGAGAGAGGCATTTGCCTTTAAACAGCAAACGGACTTTGGCTTAAAACAAAAGTCCCACATGTTGCGCTCCCATTTCTTTGGCCTAAAGTTGGAAGAGCCGATGATTTTTTGTCCACGAACGAATTAAGTTAATCACTTCGACCGCAACGTCCATAACTTCCATCAAATGTAGTGGTAGAGTTTTTGATGCTAGAGTGTATCGATTTAGTAAACACTGCGAGGACGTCACGTGAGGCCATATTTTTTTACCAGTGTGACAAAATCTGATTTGACACCAATCACCGCTGGGGGACAGTCAGTACAGATGTACTTGAAATTCTGCCAGCTTGAGCTTCCAAAAAGAGTCCACAAGAACTTTGACATCAGCAGCAGTTGTTGTGGCTGACAGTGTATTACTGAACAAGAACTCTTCCTTCATCTTTCTCGAATCTCCCGAAAGCGATCAAGTGGCTTTCTAAAGCGCTATCGGTAGACTCATCCAGTTGAATGCTAACGTAGAGCGTGCTTGCTTGATTTCGGAGCAAACTTGCTGGCACATATTAGCAGCCATGTCGTCAATTTGTCAGCGAATGTTATCATTAGAGAGCGAAACTTGCTGGATTTTCTTTTTCGCTCCCGATCCTATCCTTAATTCAACCTTTCAACCATTTCTTGATAAGTTCCTCAGCAATAATATGCGGCTTCTTACACTTTGCAATTCGATATGCCACCTCGTAGTTGCATTGAAGAGTAGGCTTTTCCTCTACTGTAAATCCCAATTGAGAAAGCGTCGCTTCCAGGTCGTATCGTACTCTTTTGATAGACAGAGCATCGATATTATCATCCTTCCTTTAGAGATGCTTTTTACCTCGATGGTTTTTTAGTTTGCAGGATCTAATGACGCATTTGACATCACGACCGAGCAGTGAAGACACTACGCACAATCACGACCATTCTGATTAATCTTTGTGAAGCCAAATGAGGCGTAGCTCTTGCTCCACTTGCAAGTTTTGACATTTGAAAACACAAAAAACTTGTTTAAGCTAAATACAGGGGTGGCCATAAGTCGCTTTACCTAGTTTTAATAATAATAGACACAAAATTCCAAATGATACAACTTTTATTTAGCCATCGTACAACAATAATTTCAAAACAAAAACATGAAAACAATTACATCTTATCTTCAAAGTGTTGTCCTTCAGAATCAATACACAAATTGATCCTTCTCTATTCAAGACTTATGGCCACTCGGTAAAGCGACTTATGGCCACCCCTGTATATGTAAAATTTAAGGTCTGAAGTCCAAACAGAATACAATTAAGTACTTAAATCTATACTACAAAGCGAAATTCTGTCTGTCTGTCTGTTTGTCTGTTTTAACGCCAATGAAACTGCTAGAGGTGCAAGCACAAAACTTGGCACGATTGATCACCACCACGTGGTGAGTGTGATAAGGGTATTCGTGACGTTATGATGACGTCATAATTAAAATATTTTTTTAAATTTGCAATACTTGACAAAGGACAACCACGTTTTGCTCAAACAAAAACCAGCTTCCGATTTACCGTATTACAAAAACTTTTATTTATTTGGGGTCTAAAATAACCTCACACTTAACAATTCATTGCAAAATCTATTTTTTGTTCTTTTTCAAAAAGTAATGATCGCAGAAATGCGATTAAACGCTCTTTCAGGAAATATTAATAAGGTGTTTCCTCTAAACCCATTTACAACAATTAAATCTTATTTAAATATGCTACTTGCAATTTTTTATTTAAGCACATTAAATCCTGTAAGCATTTTTCTTCTCTTTTTTCCTCGCACGATGAAAACTGGCTCTATGATGTCATAATATGCCTCCTGCAATTTTCACAAATCTTTTGCTAGCACAGATCACAATATGAACATGTTTTCGAAAACTGCACCCTTTTTGCAAAATCAGTTTAATAAAAAAAACGATTTGTGACCTCATTTTTCTACCAAATTTCAAATTTTTTTCAACAAATTAAATGTTATTTTAAGGCGATTCCGATAGTGCAAAATATGTACGATTAATATTTGTTTTTATGCTGAAAAAACTGAACTTTGTGACCAGTGGTGTAACTTTTTATCCCTCCCAAAAAGTGGTAAGCTCAATAAAAACAGGTAACTTTTACACAAAAACATAATAATAAAGTACTAACAATTACTGTCCTTTGGAAGCTTAGGAAATTTGCTTTCCAGCAATATGTGACTTTAGTCACTTAAAGCTAACCCAGCCTCTAAGGTTGTTCAAATCAGAGCAGCCTTGGTGCCGGTCCCAAGCCCGGATAAATGGGGAGGGTTGCGACAGGAAGGGCATCCGGCGTAAAATCTAGCCAAATGTTTTCAATGCGGGTCGTATCTGACGTTATACCGGATCTGTCGAGGCCCGGAATAACAACGACCGTTACCAGTGACTGGGCACCAAGGGCCACTGGCGGACATGCTACTTGGGTGCAAAGAAGAGGCGGAAAGCAATGGAGAAGAAAGAAGGAGAGAAATGAAGAGAGGAAAAAAGCTAAGAAGATCAAGCTGAAGGTTGCATCGTTAAACGTTGGAACCATGACCGGTAAAAAAAAAGAAGTGGCGGACCTTATGGAGCGAAGAGGGGTGAACATACTGTGTGTGCAGGAAACTCGCTGGAAGGGGGAGAAAGCAAGATGCATAGGAGGATATATAATGTGGTACTGTGGAAGCGAAAACAAAAAAAATGGCGTGGGAATCAGATTGAAAAAGGAGCATATGGACAGGGTAGTGGAATTGTGGAGAGTAACAGACAGGATAATATGCTTGAAGATGGAACTTGATGGGGTTATGTTGAATGATATCAGTGCGTATGCGCCGCAGGTTGGGTGCATACGTGAAGAAAAGGAAGCATTTTGGCTGGATGTAGATGAAACAGTGAAAAAGATGCCAAAGAATGAAAGAATTGTGGTGAGAGCAGACCTGAATGGGCACGTAGGAGAAGGGAATAACAGTGATGAAGAATGCATGGGCAGACTTGGATTGGGGAAGAGAAATAACGAAGGACAAGCAGTGGTGGATTTTGCTAAAAGAATGGAACTAGCGATCGCTAACACCTACTTTGTAAAGAAACCAGCACACAAAGTCACCTACAACAGTGGCGGACGCAGTTCGCAGGTGGATTACATTATGGTGAGAAGACGAAGAAGCAAGGAAGTGGTGGATACAAAGGTTATTGTCGGTGAAAGTGTAGCAAAACAGCACAGAGTAGTAGTAAGTGCGATAATCATCTAGACGAAGTGGAGGAAAGCACCAAAACCAGTGACGAGAATAAAATGGTGGAAGCTGAAAGACTTGAAAGTGAAGAACAAACATAAAATGGAAGTGATTAAAAGTGGAATACTTGGTGGAAAAGAAGATTGGTAAAGAGTAGCTGAGATGATACGGAGCATTGCCAGAATGGAATTGGGTGAAGCATCAGGAAAAATTAGCACGGCAGGTAGACGGGAGACGTGGTGGTGGAACTAGGAAGTCCAGGAGAAACTGAAGGATAAGAGAAATGCTAAAAAGGTATGGGATACCATGAGAGATGATGCAAGAAAGTTGGCCTATAAAACTGAAAGAAACAAGCTAAGAGAGAAGTGGCAAAGGCAAGAAACAAGGCATACGAGGAACTGTACAAAAAATTGGAAACAAAGGAGGGAGAAAATGAGTTGTTTAAGATAGCAAAGCAGAGAAACAGACAAAGCAAGGATGTACAACAAGTAAGAGTAATCAAGAGTAAAACTGGGGAGATGCTGATGGAAGAAGAGAAATTGATACAGAGATGGAAGGAGTATTTCGACGACTTACTCAACCAGAAAAACCCTAGAACAGTGTTTCCCAAACTGTGTGCCGCGGAAGATTTGCAGGTGTGCCGCGAGTCCTTTCAAAATGCTTTTTGTTGTTACAAATTTTCTGCCAAAATCGAGAAAATGCTGCCATTACAGGTCACGGCAAGAGAATTAATGACCTTTTTTCGGGAAATCAGCACCATATGGGGCTGCATCACGCGATTTTCGGAGATCGTGGCCCAGAAAAGTGGTGATCTCCAAAAAAAATAAAAAAAGGTTATTACTATTCTCATTGTCCCCTGTGATGCTACTCGACATCAATTGGGATAGATGAAAAGCTGGTGTGCCGCGAAATTTGTTTCACTGAATTCCCGTGCCGGCTAACAAAAAAAGCATGGGAACCAATGCCCTAGAGAAAGAAAAGAAGTGAGAACAGATGAGAGAGAAAAGGATGTGGAAGATATCTCTGGAGAAGAAGTCTGGACTGGTTGAGGAAGATGAAGAAGGGAATGGCTTAAGGACCTGATGACATACCAGTGGAAGCATGGACCGCTCTAGGAAAAAAAGGTGTGGAGTTTCTTGTGAACTTCTTCAATAGACTCCTACGAGGGGAAAAGATGCCAGATGAATGGAGGAGTAGCGTGCTCGTATCTTTGTAGAAAGGTAAAGGAGACATCAAGAAATGTGGAAATTATCGGGAGATCAAGTTGATGAGCCACACTATGAAGCTGTGGGAAAAGGTAATAGAAGCAAGGATAAAGAAGGAGGTGACGATCGCTGAGCAACAATTTGGGTTCATGCCAGGAAGGAGTACCACCGACGCAATCTTCTGTTTGAGGATGCTGTTGGAAAAAATGGACTGAAGGGCAGAAGGCAGTGCACTGTGCCTTTTTTGAATTAGAGAAGGCATACAACAGAAAACCCATAGAGGAACAGTGGAAATGATTGCAGTTAGCTGAAACGTCAGAGTGCTACATAGGGATTATAAAAGATATGTATGACGGAGCGACAACAACTGTGAGAAGTGCAGCAGGGTTAACTGAGAAATTCAAGGTAGGTGTTGGACTTCACCAAGGCTCAGCACTCAGCCCATTCTTTTTTGCCATCATCATGGACAAGCTGACGGAGAACATCAGGACGGACGCACCATGGAATATGCTGTTTGCAGATGACATAGTGCTGTCTAGGCAAAATCATAGGGAGCTAGAGGATGATCTGGAGATGTGGAGAAATGCACTGGAGAGAAGAGGCCTGAAAGTGAGCCGGAGCAAGATCGAGTATTTGAAGGCTGGGGATGTGGATGATGGAGAAGAGTTGAAACTGCAAGGAGAAAAGCTAAAGAGAGTGAAAAACTTCAAATATCTGGGCTCGACAGTTAGTAGCGATGGAAGATGTGAAGAAGAAGTGAGGAGAAGAATCCAAGCAGGCTGGATGAGTTGGAAGAAGGTGTCTGGAGTTCTGTGGGACAGGAAGTTATGAGCAAGGGTTAAGGGTAAAATGTACAAGAGTGTTGTTAGACCAGCCATGCTTCATGGAATGGAAACGGTGGCAGTGACGGAAAGACAGGTGGGAAAAATGGAAGTCGCAGAGTTGAAAATGGTGAAATGGCCACTGGGAGTGACAAGAAAGGACAAGATAAGAAACGAATAGGTGAGAGGGACTGCAAAAATCGCAAAGCTAGGAGACAAACTTCGGAATGCAAGGCTACGCTGGTATGGACACGTGAAAAGGAGAGAAGAAGGCCACGTGGGAAAAACGATGATGGAGATGGCGGTGCCAGGTAGAAGGAAAAGAGGAAGGCCAAGGAGAAGGTTGATGGATTTGGCAAGAGAAGACATGGAAAGGGTTGGAGCTAAGGAAGGAGACGAAGTCGATCGGGAGAAATGGAAAATACTTTCGCGCTGTGTTGACCCCGAATAAGGAGAAGCCGAAAGAAGAAGAAGAAGAAGAAGAAGGAGAAGAAGTCACTTAAGGCTAAGGATTAGTTTATAATAGCTGATCAAAACTTGGTTGCCATACATGATGCTTCATTTTTAGTTGTACATTTATCCTACTAGACCTAACAAACTTGCAATTGTTAAACAAAGTTAGTTCTTTGATACCTTTTGACTACTTTTCCTCACAAGCGTGGTTCTTTTGCATTATCTGTCGACGTTTTCAAAAAGATCCATCAATAACTGAAGTCTCTAAATGTTTGTGAAATGTAGTCTACGGGTTGAAAACACACAAAATTTTGGTGCATGCAGTTCACAAAATTTCAATTTCTGGAAAGACTAAGTACTTTGGTACATTTTGTCTATTCTTTCTCGATAGCATGGATGTTTGGCATTATCCATCAAATTATTCAAAAAGATTCATCGACAAATGAAGTCTACAAACTTTAATATGCAATCTACTCCAAGTAAAACACTTGGTAATCATCCAAGAAAAAGACGAGGGAGTAAAGATGGTCCTTTCTTGTGGTTTGCAACAAAATGTAAGTGTCGAGCTACATATGATCTAAATATTGAAGCAATTTGCTTTGCAATTGGGCGAGGCTGCCACAGCAGCCAGCTGATTTGATGTTCTTGAGCTCGACATTATTAATGAGGGCTCCCGCTACTGTTATTACTTAACTGAGAGTGATTCATTTCGGGTTAGTTTGTTCTTTGCTTTGCGGCGTTTATGCCAGGGCCAAGAAACATGCACGCACTCAGAGACATTAGTTTCATATTGATTCGCCTACAGTAACGAAAAAGTGGTAAGTAGCGATCCTAATATTTAACACTTTGACGCTCGCCTCAATTTTTCAGTTTGATACAAATAGCAAAGGCATCTATAGCCGTCCCAATTAATCCTCGCACAATGGATAATATTATGTGTTTAATTTCCACATGACGGGAATACACGTCGTGAGCAATTCACACCACTTCAGGTTCCAAATGCAGCATGACCTCAATAGATGTCACTCCGTTTTTACTGCCAATAGACTGTTTAATATATATATAAAGTTACGCAAAATATTGCTTATCTTTTCTGACTATAAGTTAAGAATCATGAAGGTGTGCATTTGTGCAAAATCAGCATGACGGCTATAGCCGTTGTCGAGCGTCAAAGTGTTTGGCTCAAAACGCACTGTTAGGCCATAATCTTATATGACATCTCAATGCTTGCCAATATTGAGTGAAAATAGCAGTAGTCAGCAAAATTAATCACTATCATTTTGATAGCGAACATAAATGGTAAAGCCCATTATTGATATTTGTAATTGCAAGGATATCGGTACAAAGCACTAATTTCTATTTAAAAGTGGGCAGATCTGGATTAGGGCAAAGTTAAATGTAATAAAATCCCAAATTTAAGAAAAGATCAAAATTAAACAATAATATCATCAATCTGTAACACTGGATTAAGAGGGAATGTTTTTGTTTGAAAAGAGCTTAATAGGCGTCTATGGCAATAAGTTATATGACTTAGGGGAAAGGCATGGCTTCTTTTGATATTATGGCCGAATTAAAGCAAACAGCGCAGGCAAAAATCTTAATGTCACAAAAATTGATACGAAAGTGGAGCCACTAATACGTCAAATAGGCCTGGCTCTAAATAGGTAATTTCTTTTTGAGTCAAAACGACCACCATTTGGGCGACTACATCAATTTTCACTATGTTCCACCCCCCCCCCCTAACACTTTTAAAAATTACGAATAGTAGTTTGTGACATCATTCTTTCTTTTTGAATACTTCCAGTCTTGATTAATAGACCAATATGATCACCATTACATATACAGGAACTATGGCCTTATTTAGGTTACGAAGACATTTCGTTGTTGCTCTCACAAATGTGAAGCTGGCGCAGCTGCATTAACTGACACGTTTTAAATCGGCACAGGTGATAGTACGCCCTGCCGGGGTAAAATTGCACCATACTTGGGAGAAACATTTTTCTATTTTGCTTGACAATAGCTTTATAGAACTACCGGAATCAAACCTGAAAATTAGGGAAAAGCAAGGACTCATTTAACTTCTATAAGCATACTTAAGCATGGAAAAGGAATATAAATCTTAATGCGTAGCTACCAGGGATTTAAGAAAGTTTGAGGGGAAATCAAAATCAACAACGTCACTGTGTTAAATCGCACCTCATGAAAGATATTATTAGTATTTTGCTTTATAATAACTTTATAGAGCTACCGGGATCAAACCAAACATTTGGGAAAAAGCAAGGACTCTTTAAACTCCTTAGGGTACGTCAAGCAGGAAGAAAAGAACATGCTACATAATGCGTAGCTAGGGAGGACTTCAAAAAGTTTCAGGGAAAATAAAAAAAAAGCAGCGCCACTGTGTGAAATCGCACCACACGAAAGACAATTTTGCTATTTTGCTTCAAAATAGCTTAAAATCAGAAATGTGTCCCCTACTTCCAAACTACGGGAAACGTAAGGCTCCCATGGGTTCATGTCAGCAATAGACAGAGCACATGGACCTAAGGCATAACCAGGATCTTGAAACGAGAAATTTTATTAGGAAAAGGAGCACAAAAAGTCGTTAAAATTTTATGTGCAGAAAACACATAAAATTTTGGTAACTGTTTACACGAGAGCCTGATAAGTGAAGCCGGCTTGGCCGGCTGAACCAATACTCTCAATCCCGACGTTACTGACAGAGGTTCTTCGGGTGACGCAGTCGTATATACTACAAAGCAAGGATATTTTCTTTTGCTGATACGCTGCCTGTTAAGTATTTACGTCTATACTCTACAGCACTGTAGTAAAATCCCAAGTTTTAAAAAAAAATTAACATAAAACCAACATAACCGCAACAATTTGTAAAACTGAATATAGAGAGAACGTTTGTTTGAAAATCACTCGGCCTGATGTGCCCCTGCTAAAATATGTTGAATGATTTGGGGGAAGCCATAGCCGCTTTTGTCGTTTTGCCAGAAACAGACAAATAGCCCAGCCAAAAGAACTTAATACCACAAATATAAATAGGAAAGGGGCAGCACCACATCGAAAAATAGATTTACCTTTAAATAGTTTTATTTCTGTAATTGTAAAAGCAACCATCATTTCGCTGCTACAATCAGTTTTGATTGTGTTGCGATCCCTTCTACCTCACAAGTATTATTGATAATTAGTGGCAAGATTCTTTGTGAGCATTACCAGTCATTACTAAGAGAATATGATAATCACGATTTCGCGTACAAGAATTGTAAAAGTGCATAAAATTCATTAATTTTTCGCTACTGCTCACACAACAGCCGATGGGTGAAGTCGGCGCAGCCGGTTGAACCGAAATACTAAACCCCGACATTACTGATAAAGGGCTCTACCGGGCGACGCCGGCTAGTTTCTATCAATACAACACTCACAATTACTCTATCTTCATAATTCACCAACTTTCTATTTTTTAAGGCAGGACGCACGAAACTCCTTCCTCTACTTACAATCACTATTGTCGTAATAACAACAAATTACAACCATATAGCGCGGATATTCCATCTCTATCCTCAATAACTCTCTCCTTGAGTTAACTCTAATCGTCAATACGGATCTTCCGTTCATTCCCACAGCGGATCTTCCGTTCATTCCAACAGTACGTTTCGACTCTAATCCTTCCGAAATAGTAAAGTGCGAAATTTCGGTCTAGGGTTAGTTCGGATATCAATAATTTTTATTATCCGGATAACGGATGTATCCGTTTACTTGGAATTTAGCAAACCGGTTAACCGGATAATAACTGCTAAATATGAAAAGTATTGTACAGTTTTATTGTAGACAGAAGCACACGTGCAGTACAATCGAATATGAAAAAATCACACAGATTTAATGTTCACTGTTTCTGCCCAATGTATTCCTTACAAAGCACAATGCATCGATTGTGGAATCGTGTAGATGAGACTGGAGTTTTATAACAAAGAGTCCACATGCACTGAATGTTCTTTCTGCTTCCACAGAAGTGGGCTGAATAGTAAGCAGAGCTTCATAGAGAGTCTGAAGGTTGGCAGGTCGTATCCCAGAAGCTTCAAACACTTCACATTCCTTTTGGACCATTCTTCTGTTAAGGTTTGGAGTAATGGAAGGACGGGTAGCTGGAATTGATGCTGACGTGATAGCTCGCTCTAATAATCTAGTTTTTCCTTGAGAGATGCACGTGATGAGTCTCTACATACTGAAGCAGAAGCGAGTGACGCAAACTGGCTTTCTTCTCCAGGACCAGGCTCTGGTACTCCAAACAGCTTTTGCATTAGGGTTGCAGCAAGAGTATACATCTTGTTTTTGTTTCCGTATTCGCCAAAAATATTAAACTTGTTCTCCATTAGAAAATTGGGATCATGCAAATATTCAAGTAGATGAACAAGGCATGCATTTCTCCTGTATTTGATTCTTACCTCAAGATGAGACTGAAGAGATGCCGAGCACGCAGAATCAGAATTAGGGAGAATTTTAAACACAAAATCATGAATTCGCTCAGCTGTAAGAAGTGTAGCGTTCCTCCTGCAAAGTCCATCTACAGCGTGTTTGACAAGTTCAAGGACATCAATCAGATCATCGAGAATTTTAATTTCTGCGTTCGTAATGGTGGTAGAAGTTCCAATTTCGACAAGAGCCCATCTGATACGTTTTTCCACTCTAACAAATATTATAATCATCTCTAAAAGAATGTTCCATCTAGTCTTTGAATCTAGAATCAACTTCAGCTCTGTGTTCAATTGTGCTTGTATATTCTTTTGCAGAATTTCGTCCTTAAGAGGACTTTTGCGAAACATCTTTACCAATGTTCTAACCTTCCCTATCACTTCCGCAACAACCTGTTGAAGTTCTACGCCAATTGCTTCAGTCTCCACAAGATCTACAGCAGCTTCATCAACTTCTTCCCTCTCCTCTTCTGAAGAAAATTCTGAATCCGATCCAGTATTATTATTTTCCCTTTCCTTTTCTAGTTCTTCAAAGAGATTTTGCCCTGCATACAAGAAATCAGTTACTGCTAAATGATAACCATGTGCAAAACAAAGCTGGCGGACGCAAAAAATCATTCTTTTAAAACTCTTCATCACACTAGCTCCATCTGTCGTAGCTGCAACAATGTCTTCCATCTTGAGGCCGAACTCGTGCAATCTTTCTTCCACCAAATTCTCTACTATTTCAACTGGCATAGAACCTTTGATTCTTACCATTCCTAAATTAACAGAGTCTGAATCATAGTGCAGATTTATGCTCATGTATCTTCTGCTTCTTGTGCTTGTGTATTCATCGAGAGTAACAGAACAAAATTTTCCAGCCCCTTTTTTTATTTTAATCATTTTCTTTATATCGCTTTTCAGTGTTTGGGAAAAAGATATGATAATGCATCTGACATTTGCACCATTTGTGGTAGCTTGTATTCTCTTGCTAAAAATGCTTGTCTTAGTTGCTTGCTAGTAGAAATGGTGTTAAAAGAAGTTCTGTCCACAGCTGCTAGCTCTGCAACAACCCTTTCCAGCGACTCTTTGGTTGGTTTAAAATAGTTTTCAATCGTGCTGGTGCTCGCGGAACTTTTGTTTGCGTTTTCCAAAGAAACTTGCTGTTTTGATTTCTTTGTGTCGAGAAGAATTTTATGTCTTAGATAAAGGTGGTTTCTCATTGCTCCTGTAGATTCACCTTTACAAGAAATCGTGTTTTCGCAGGTTTCACATTTTACCCTATCACCATTTCTTGATCGTAGAAAGTAGCCCCACACGGGATTTTCACTTTTAAAACGTTTAAATTCCCGCTCTTAAATTTAGTCAGTTTAAACTAGGTTGTATTCAAAGCTTTCAAGTTCAACTGAAATCTTCTTACAGCCAAACCCTGCGCACTTCACAAACTTCACCTCACAATGCAAATGCAGTCTTCTACTAAAATAATCACTTCCTTGGCTTTCTTTGGGACGTGTGAGTAAAGTTCACTCATGCATTTTACGAGTGGTTGAAAATATAAAACAATAGAAGTGTGAACAAAAGTTTAATTGCGCTCCGCGGGAGTCAGCCTCCTCACAACAAAGAAAGTTGAAACTTACAAATAGTGTTAAAGCATTAGCAACGATATTCTTTTATCCGGTTAACCGACAGAATTATATCCCGATATCGGATAGCAAAAAAACTCCCGATTAATCGGTTAACCGGTTGACCGTTATCCTGATAATCCAACCCTATTTCGGTCATATGCATATAAAGCGAGCAAAATTGAAATTACCAGACCCACTATTACGTAACAAAGGGAGTTGGCAAATTTAGACGTTCTTAAGGTTGCAAACAGGATTACGCCACAATCTGCAACTCGGTATTGCAAGATTCCGGTACTATTTAGAAAGACTTAATCATTTAAGTTACGTAATGCGTCAGATTATAAACAAAACTGCAATGTACCGGATAATTCAAGAACGTTCCAGAAAAATGCGTCACCAAACGTCACAAAAGAGGTCTACGACGCAATAATGAAAACTACAAATTTAGTTTAACTGGCGAATACTTAATATCGTGACACTTGGATTTTGCCGTATTGGTGAAGGCCCTTGCTCGTGGCCCCGGAGAACCGCTCCATCGGCCCCCAAGGGGGGCCCAGAGCCCCGTTTGAGAAACCCCAAACTAGAGCATGCTGATTATCAAATTGTCCTAAATCCGGGTTGCTAATAAAAACAAAATAATATTGCCTACCAATTCCCAATTGATGATAATTATAAAGATTGTTAAAGGTTACAACAGCTACAGTGCCTTTTTAAACATCGTTGAAAATGCCTGACAACGACAAAGGCCTATACATTTTGCAAGTGCGGAGCCAATTGTGGCCGCAACAGTGGACCTGACCGAAAACAATGATGGTTATTTGCCTGACCAATCATCATCGTATTCCATCCTGTCATATCCGACAAAGAGTTTGACGTTTTTCCCAATCTTTAATTTAATTATTGATTTAACAGCATCAGTAATACCCCATACCTAGCACACCGAGCTATCGCAATGTTCTCCAGGCAAGTGAGAGGAACTGAAAGTACAGTTTCTCTTGATCACGTTCTTTCATCGTGGCATCAAGCGACCATGTTTGGGTGGATCTTTCGAAAATTAGGCCCACGGGATGTATGTAGGTAGACAACGTCTTCCATTCTGCATGCACGGCCGAGCCAGCGAAGGCGGTGTCCGCGCAACATTGCACCAAGGTCAGATGTTTCAGTAATTTTCAAGAAGGTGGAATTCGGTAAGTGTCCTTCCAACAAATCTGTTATATTGAACGCAGGCATCTCAAATCAAAAGTGATGAGAAGCTCTTCCAAGAATCGATAAAGTGCACCAAGACTCATGGCAACGCAGAAGTGTACTGAGCAAATGTGGAGTGTAGGCCTTCATTATGAGTTGTATGGGTTGATAATAATTAGCTCACACTTCACACCAGAGCCATCGAAAGGTGGTAAATTCTTACTAATGCCAGTGCTTATTTCATCTTTCAGAATATTGTAGCCCGACCTATACTGCTGTTATTACCATCCAAGTTACTAACGTTACAGCATTTAAAAAATCACTTTCCTCGTTGGTGGCCCTGTTCTAAATGACAAAAGCAGAGCCAGGTGACGCTAAACTGTCAATACAATGATATCAGCTTGAAGCGGATGTGCCATATGTTTAGCCTATTATGAGTTACTTCTTTTATATTTAGGCCGAATAACTGTGGCCAATATCTTTTCATTATATGGAATAAGGTTTGATAGAAACCCATCAAAACTTCATATCGATGATGGCTTATAATTTAAAACAGCCAAGTTAAACAAAAAGGTTACTGTTCGTGTTTACCAGTGCATTAACAGCTCGACGACATTGTTGGAAACTTCACGGTCTCGCGCGATTTCCGCTGTCTGGCTTTGCGAGACAACTTTTTTCATTTCTTGCATACTTAGACTTTTGCGCAGAACAAACCGACTTGGGGCGTCATATTGCCGCTCCCCGTGCGGCAAGTCGATTTTATTTAGCTACGCAGTTCTTGGGGTGAAGGTAGAGCGCCCCGTCACGGAAGGTCCGTGACCAACACGACGAAGTAGTCGTCCAACTGTGAGCGGAACAATGGGCACCAGCACATGGTCCATTGTGAGGCCACAATGGAGCACAAGATCAGTCATGGTAGTAGCTTGGATGAGTTGCTGCATTGGATTGATGTTTTTATCGACAAGTGCGAAAGGAGGTAAATATTTCAATAGAATATCCAGGTTTTCTCTCGTACATTCCAAGTGCTAAATTTTTGCAGTGCTGGTACTGCCAGCAATGATTAAAAATTAAAACTTGGTCCATAACTATTTTGCTGCATTCGTTAGTAACGGTAAGTTCTAAGGTGCTCAGTGCTCACAGTTCAGTTGTAGAGGTAATGTGGAAAACATACCATAAATAAAACTGGGCAATATTTGGTATCGTAATAGTGGGATTTAGTCCTCATTATTACGCTGAATATATAGATTAATGTCAAAATGCTGGTGCCAGCAAAATTAACTGAGTTATAGGCCTTATTGATGATCGAAAACTATGTAGGTGCTGAAAACTGTTGCAATTGGAAACTTACGTTGTAGGCTTATTTTATATATATGCCTCATCAGATCCTTTTCGGCTGTGAGTTAAATTGCTGTTAGAATTGCCAGTGGGTTGCAATTCGCAGAAAAATAACTCCCGGTTTGCTGTGGCCTAAAGCTACTACCTGCAAGAAGTTAGAATTGCGATACCGGCCGGTATTTTCATTGCTTATTTTTGCGTTTTCATTACGGCACCAATTTTTTGATTGAAGGTTGCATTGCTTTGTCCACTTCTAATTTAAGTCGACTACATGTATCATTTTTGAGGTTTTATCTGCTACCTCCACCAATTTTATAAATTAGCTGTGGGGAAGTTATTAACGTCATCCATGAGATGACACGATTGCTTGCAGTAAAAACTGAGTGGCTCAGCAATCAATTTTTAAATGTGATCACAGCATGTAGTTATTTTCCTAAAGCTTTGATTTTGCCTTGTGAGGAAACCATTGTACTTTATCGCTTGTGCTAGTATGAAATAGCCGTGGCGTTTTCACTATAATCCACAACGCATGAAACGCTGTCGTAATGCGTAAAATATTCGCTTTACCTGCTCGCACTGAGATACAGTAAGTGCCGAGACATGATTAAATCTCAAAGTGTGTGATCGAGATTTATCTCGCTCAAAAGCAAATATAATTTGATAACTCGCTTTCTTAAAGCAAACAATCTGAAGACCAGACAAAATCGTTACATAGCTTCAAGTTATCGCATGTGCGTGCGATGTAGGCTAATCCTGTTACGCTATTAGCTGTCATTAACGTGTTTTGTTTTGAGGAGGGCAAGAATTAGCGATGATGCATCCAATACTCATTTCGAAGTTTGTTTTTTAAACAAAAGAAACGCCACATTAATGTAAGTTATTGCGGTTTGTCCTATCCCAACCCACAGCTTTTCAACCAGGGTTCCGCAGAACCCTAAAGGTAACTTTCAAAAGAAAAAAGTTTTGATCTTCATCTTAGATAAAGGTACCAAAGCAACCCCGCCACTATTTACCTCACAAACTTGCAGGATTTTTTATAAGTTACAATTTTTTCAGAGAAATATCCTCGAAATTTATTTTTGAAAACGTGCTTCTACTCCCTTCGTTTGGCATCCTAGCCACACGCACACACAACAACGAAAACAACCTCGCGCTTGCCGCAATCAAACATTTTGTTGTGCATATTTCAGACGTTGGTTTTGTTTAGTTGTTCAAAAAAACATGAAACAGACAATGAAGTATGATTTTGTGTTGTATATTTGATTTCGTGCGGAATGAAAGGTTTCAAAAACGTGTAAGAGGGGAATGCATTAAAAAAGGCTGGGAACCAATGCTTTGAATATTCCAACATTAATGATTGTTGCCTAGGTGCATCAACCGTGAACCCAATAAATCGAGTTTATGTAATTGCAAAATATATGTTTTTCTTTCTGGTTTTAGCATTTCAACTCTCTGTTTTAGATTTGCAAAAGGAACAAAAGTAAACTCTACTAAATTGATTGAAGTTTTGGACCGTTTCAAAATGTTTGTTAAGTTACAATATGTATTTCAAATTTCAATGGAGATCACATTTAAGCGATTGCTATTTTTCTGCAAAGCGAAATCACGTGAAACTATTGAAATCTTTAGCCGAACCCAACAATACTGACGGAACAATAAAGTTCCTACTGTGCAATCCACTTTGAAACTCAATGATGTAGTCAAAATAATGATTATTAGTCGATCATTGGTACCATTTACCGATCAAAAACTTATACCGGTGCTGGAATATTTTTCTTGATGCTGTTCGGTAGAAATAGAGCCTTAAATGTTTGCTCTTTTAGGCAAAAGATCTGAAACAAAATTATTCCTGTGTACATTTGCTGAGTCAGCGGGTGGAAGATGTTTTTTGCTTATAAAAAGGTTTAATGATTTTTCATTCATTTGATATAGCATATGGACCGTACTGCTTCCACGTAAATCCGCCGATGGCGTCATCATCACAAGCAAAGCCTAGTCTCGCACTCTTACAGTTTGTTTCTAGCTCTGTCGCGGCAGGTGTTAATGTTTACACATAAAGTACTAATATAAAAAAAGCATGGGCTGTGGACTTACAAAACACAATTATTCTCTTAGAGCAGATCAATTTACTGGAGAGGCTAAACATTGCAAATGAAGATGGAGTGAAACCGGTTGCTGGAATGTGCCAACCGAAAGGCACCAGTGATGGTTCTGCATTCAAAATATCAAAACGGACTAGAATAATAACTCAAGCACAATATGTTTTTGGTGAGTATATGGCGTTTTGATATCAAGTCATTATTTATGATTGCTATGAACAGTAGGCCTACACCATCAAATTTACTACGGTTTATAAGACAATGTAAACAACATACTAAACCTAAGATATATACAGCATGAAATAAAACAATGTATCAGAGATTATGTGATATATTAAGCGTATATGCTGAAAGGTGCAAGCCTCATCATCGACAACAGAAATAATGACATAGATTTAAAAAATGCTCTTCACAAAAGTTATTTATTGTAATACAGATATTTTCTTTAGAGTTTTAAATTAGATATTTAAAAAAAAGCTGTTTACATAACACGTGCCCAGAGTAATTTTAAAAGGTGCTTAAAAGCGATGCGATCGGCCATAATGCTTACTAAATGTCTACTTCGACGGCATTGCAGTCAATAGAACGTTGAACCAGCAATCCCATATTCCGCCTGGCAGCGTTAAAAATCGTGAGATACATGCTTGGGGTGTTGCGGTACACTCAAGGGTATTACCAGGGGGAGGTAGCTTAACACTTTTCTGTTTTACCCATGTCGTTTTTCATTTTTTGCACAACATATGAAACGTTTTGTTGGTTTAGAGACAGCCAACAACAAAAATACCATTGTAGTGTTTTACCGCGTTGGCTGCGTTTGCAAATTGCGCCGATCGCTAAGTGGCTACTGGTTCCATGACATCAACATTACTTCGCAGTTTTCCGATTCTTTCATCTTGTATGCCGATGTTGTCACTGTAAATAAAGTCCTTTTGCAATTATTTACTGCATATCACTGGAATTTCAATTCTCCTTATTGATTGACAAGTAGTTATAATCCAAAATAAAAAAATGATTTCCTCAAAGCCGCTTGACGTCAGAAGGATCTTTAGTTTATGTGGGTGGTAAAATGAGTGGTTCAAATATTTATTTATTCGATTTGTTGACAGGAACAACAAAGCTGCCCTCTGAATTCTCACTTTTTGTCACCTTTAAAACTCGGGGTCGTATGAAAAATCCGTTTCTACTTCGTATCTTTAACTCCAGTGTGTGGCAACAACTTGGAATTCGATTGGGAAACAAACATCAGTTTCAGTACCGAGAAAACGCAGATGTCCCAGAAAATTATCCTAACTTTGGAGACCTCGGTCTGACTGACGGCAGGTGAGAGCGGGCGGTATATATTCAATTTATTGATTTCAAAATTTTACACAAATCAAGGAAATGGTTTCTAACCTTTACATTATTATCATAGCCGAAAGCAAAGCATATAATGTCGTTGGCTATCTTGTCAAAAAGCGCGCTACAGCACTCGTATTTCCAATAAAACAAAACAACAAATACTGCAGCGGACATTTGTAGGGTGTCCGAGCACATGCCGAGTTTAGCTTGTTGTGTCATGTCCACTGTGAAGCGAAATGTTGGCAAACCAGCAGAGAGAATATGAAGGCATCAGTAAAACTTTTTATTTGTAATAAACGTTTAATTCCAATTCCCGATTGGCGACGTGGTCGACTGGGTTGGATCGTCGTTTCTCGGCCATAATACACGAGCATTCGATACTTGTCATGACTGCATTGTTATGTCTGCTGCAAAGGCACTTCACACAAATTTGCACCGCTTATAATAAAAACGCTCGTTGCCATGGTTCCACAAACTCTAACTCTAAAACAGTGGTTTTAAAAATCAGGGGTGTGCAATCTTTTTTGCTGGCAGGCCCATTTCCAAATACTTAAAAATTTTGCAGACCAGCCATAGTTGGTGACCCACAATGTTTACCAGCACAAATCAGCTTCATAGAAGCAGCTGGAGGCAGTTTTCATTCAAAAAAACGGAGACCTTTTTTTGGTAGTCAGTACTTTCAAACCTAGCTTTTAAGCGAAATTTTCTAGTCATAACTTCGGAGAACCTTTCTTTTGAGCAGTTTCACCAAGATGTGATTGACAGGTTTTGGATCCAATTCGTGTGCCACAAAATCTTTCCGTGAAAAGCAACTTGCACACCCCTGACTTAAATCATACCCTTTGGTAGATATATAGCTTTTCAGTACCAGAACGGTTTTTTTAATCTTCATCGTCATAAGTTAGGACCCCCGAAAATATTTATCAAAGGCTATATACCGGTAATTAGGTAATCTTCTCATTTTTGACCCACCTCTGAAAGATCTCTAATACGAGCAATTACCAAAAAATTACCTCAAAAACTTGTTAATACCTGACTACAACCAAAACATTGTTTGTAAACATGTAAACAAGGTTAATGCCAACAATATTGTAATTTTTCCCCAATTCAAAACTTTTTGCTGTTAACCCTTTGGTTACGGTTCTAGGCAACCCTCTGCTCAACCGTCCGAAAACTTTGGTTTCCTTTTTGAGCAACATTCAAAAGTGTATCTGTTAACAACTTCTAGGAATTTGAAGCTTACATGGTTTGTCAGCTAAGCGAAACCAAACCACTGGCTATTAAAAGAAAAACAAACTGAATGCATTTAGCAAATACCCTACAGCAACAATAACAAACGAAGTAAAAAATGTACTTTTGAAGCGCTTTTTGATGTCTAGAGGTGCTTTCATGCAAGACTGATTTTTTGTTTTATGATAGTTGCAAATATGCTTATTCAGCATTGCAGGGGTCTTTGAAGTTTTCCAACGGAGGCCCACATCGCTGAATTTTTAAAGCTTCAAGGGCTAAGATTCTAAATTGTTTATTGTAATTGGGAGTAAAGATAGGTTATTTTAGCCCTTTGAAATTGCAGTAATCTCCAAAAAAAGGTCACCACCCCAATTTGGAACTAGGACAGTTGAGTTCAGGCCTTCGACATGGTGAGCATTATCTTCTCTCTACTCGATCGAGCGAGCGCTTGTTGCTAAAACACCACACATTTGTTTTATGATTATGAAGGAAAGCTCGGTGGGCCGGATCCAACCGGCTGGTCAAACTTTGAACATTCCTGATGTAGAGGAACAGTTGTTTTTGTTGTCGTTATTGTGATTATCCTCCCTCTTTCTTGATGGAGGCAAGTGGCAGCCCATTTCGAACCCTTGTGCTCCCCCGCCAACAAGGCGGACTGCCATTGGTGGGTACTCAAAAGTCACCTCTTACGACATATTGGGTGAACAGCTTTGCTATTCTAATCAGTAAAGCACAGCTACGAGGAACAGTTCGAATCCAAGGCTGAATCATTAAATTGAGAGTTCAACCGACGCGATGGCGCAGTGGTTAGAGCGTCCGCTTCGCAGTTGGTAGACCTTGGGTTCATTCCCCTTGTCGAGTCATACCAAAAGACTTTAAAAAATGGTATCTATAGCTTTCCTGCGTGGCGCTCGCCATTTATGGAAGGTTGTGGAGAACAAGCTGACAAGTTCGCTTGAGGTGTCTTTGGGCAAGGCACTTAACGGGACGCCCCACCTTCATGTGGAAGACAGGTGACCCCGAAATGGCAACTCCCGAGCAAGTGGGGACTTACCGTCCAAAACATAGCGATACATCGCTTTCTCGTGAATGGAGTATAAATATGGCAAATAAAAAAAATATGACCCTTCCATGAGCTAATTCGCTTCCTAAATGCGATCAAGGTTGAATATATTTTTTTGGCGTAGATTTTCTCTCCGGTAGCGGGAAAACGTTTTGTCAGTTGTACGAAAATATCGTTGTATTTAGACCGGCTTCGAAGTTGTCAGCATGCCTATGGCTGAATGAATGCATTTCTATCATAAGCAGTGTCAGCAAACGGCGGAAATTACCGTATAGTGCAATTCTCAAGAAAGACGTAGCCATAGGAAGGTTGAAACTCATGATCATTGTTTCTACAAACGATGTTCCAGCTCGCTTTCGTTACCACTTTATTAAGGAATGACGCCAACTGAAGCTTCTGTTGTGGCGAGCTTACGTACAAAACTAGATGTTTTGCTTTTTGTTTTCATAGATTTTTGCTGGGCGAATAATTTGATATTTTTTATTTGCGAGTTCTGTCCAAAAAGTATCCGACCCTATCTTCTCCCGCCAAAAATAATGCCACGTCAGTAAAGTGGTTTTGGCGGATTGTGACGTCACAATTTCTGCACAAGCATAAAAAATTGCATACCGATAGTGGGTGTCATTTTCTTTTTTTGAACCATTTAGTGCAGTCGTATAGTACATGATCGTCGATTTTTTGCTCGCAAACGAAATGACAGAAAGCATCGAACAAAGATGTGGTATCAAGTTCTGCCAAAAGCTAGGTAATGATCAAACTGAAACAATTCAAAAGATTCAGCAAGCTTTTGGAGATGAGGCCTTAAGTCAAACTCAGGCCAAAAAGCATCCGGAAATATCGGGAATCACCAAGGCCCGAAAAAGCACGACAAATTGGTAGCAATGTGAAAGTAATGCTGACCTATTTCTTCGATTTCCGCGGCATAGTACATCACGAATACGCACCTGAAGGCCAAACAATCAATAAAGAGTACTACTTGGAGATTTTAGGTCGCCTTCGTGATGCTGTGCGAAGAAAGCGGCCAGACATGTGGACAGGGAAGAACTGGCAGATTCACCACGACAATGCTCCTTCTCATTCCGCCCATGTAGTCAAAGGTTTTTTGGCCAAAAACAGTACGGTACTTGTGTGACAGCCTCCTTACTCTCCTGATTTGGCATCATGCGACTTCTGGTTATTCCCCAAGTTAAAACTACGCTAAAAGGGACGCGATTTCAGTCACGTAAAGACATGTAAGGACACGTAAGAAAAAAACAACGGTGGAGCTCAGGAGCATTCCAGAGGAGAAGTTCAAAAGGTGCTTCCAAAAGTGGCAGAAGCGCTGGGAAAAGTGTGTAAACTTTCAAGGGGAGTATTTTAAAGGAGATCAGATAAAATTTGCAATATTTTTTGTGTTGTGTGTTTTATTCCCAAAGGTCGGATACTTTTTGGACAGACTTCGTATATGGACACACCACGCTGCGATTCCTTTATTTTTTGTGGTAAAAAGCAAACAAGTCTAAATACTTTTTCCAAAGTTCAAAATCGATAAAAAAAAGTCTTTCTAAAATGAAAATGGTCGTCAGGTACAAGTATGAGCAACCTCAAAACGCAGCGCGGTCTTGACGCATTTCAAACTGGGCATACTTATAGTGACCCTTATTGCATGGCTTTGTAAGAGCGATTTGCGAAATATCTTGTCACAGATGGCATCGCATCGCTTGGGCTGTGTACAACGAGCACGTTCGGATGTATGTGGATTGTAAACAAGGAATAGAGAAATCTCTTGGAGTGAATGAAATAAATGGACTTGACTTAGAAAATGACGTTGTTGTTCTGGGAAGACAGGCCGGCGAAGCTATTGAAACTTTTCAGGTACTCATAAGAACGCATCGTGTTTCTGAAAATCTGCTGCTCATGCTTTTGCCATTTGCCGATCGGCGCTTTTTTTCTAAAAATGTAGGGCATTGCATAATTGTTTATATGAGAACTAATGCGAAGGGCGAAACAAAAAGTAGTTTCCTTGGCAAAATGCTTTTAAGCTTTGTGATTTGTTGAATTCAATTGTGCTTTCGCCTAAAATGTGGTCAGGGACATTAAAAGGAGGGGTGCAAAAGGGATATACCCCATCTCCCGTTTAAAATTTTGAAATCGAGAAAAATGATGTGCTTAGAAGTGTAAGGCCTATTTTTTTAGAGAACATCTTTACAACAGGAAAGACAGGAAGCGCCAATTTCAACATTTTAGTAATGAACAATTTTTCTCTTCGCATCAAAGTGTCGGCTGCGTTCCTAGTTGGGTTCAGCCGATTCTTGCCGGTTTGTAGGAAAATAGGTTTGCAAATTCATGAGCTTCGCATTCCGTTTATAAAAAATTCAAATTTATTCAAACCTTGATACAACATAATTTTATACCTGCATTCTATTGGCCTACTGCAATTATTGAGAGAACCTTTTGTTAAAATTTTTAAATTTATCAATTGAGCATTCAACTACCTTGCTGAACGTGAAGTAGTTGAGTGCTCCCTTGCATCCCTATTTACACGGATGATTTGGTTGTGACTGACACAGTGCGAGGGTCTTTGTTCAAAAATTAGCGCATATAATTGAAGCCAAGCATGTACAGATTAATGCATGTTGGAGCATTTTTACGTATGAACCTTTGATTAGACATTAGATATTAAACATTAGACATCCAGTGTGTGTGTATTTTTGATTGGCATAGGCCTTATGCGATTGTGCTGGATTTTTGTCGTTCTTTGAAATTGGCAGGCGTTTCTCAGGGTTTTTTCTGATGTGGTCCCACAGTTTGCATCAAAAATTGCGACCTAAATGGAGTTATTCATAGCAAGTACCTACAGAGCTTTTTACAGCAAAAACAGTCGTATTAACGTAGCTTAGGTGACCCACAGCCTCAAAGACTCTGATTTAGGCCTATCACATTTCACTGTTACGATCCACTGTAGGTTTTTTTTCCAGGTTGCTTGCGCGAGTATTAGCAGCAAACAATTTTAAATTAAGGTATTTTTTTTGAAACGTTGATGTTGTTCCAGGGCGACATTGAACACTTTGTGTTTGATTCCGATCCCGAAGCTGCCGGCTACATGTGCCATCCTGAAAAAGGTGTTGCACCTGATTGTCGTTATCTTGCTGCTATAATTGAAGAGCCTGATTCCGTAGAGGTAAAAGAGTCATATAACTTTAAAACTTGATTGTAAATCCTTGTAAGTTGGCTTATTTTTATTAACTAAGTTTTTATTAACTAAGTTTAAAATAAACTAAGTGCCAGCAGTTAAGATGAACTATGTATCTCCGTATATTTAAGCTAACAATTAAGCGGGTTTAAAACTCTCGCGTTACAGTCAGCGGCTTAGTATTGGTTGTTGTACAGCAGTTTACATCTGGCAGATACTGACAACATTGTTTCCACCAAGCTGATCTTACCAGGACATATTCTAGCAATTATGCGACATCGACTGTTCAATATACAACTTTATTCAGAATACTTGCACAATGAGCATGAATCTCATACAAGTAGTCAGAAACTGATTGAAACGAATGTGCGCTCCAAAATTGAATGTTCCCTAAACGTATCTTAAGGTAAACAAACAAACTTGTTTTAAGTTTGCATCAGTGAATAACACCGTCTTGGCTTCTGGTGGAAACGAATCTTTGAGTCTGGTGGTTCCTGACCTGACACCTCCTGGTGGTGGTGGTGGATCAGGCGGTAGTGGTAGTTCTGGTGGAGGCGGAAGATCAGGTGGAAACGGAGGAGGAAACAGTGGTAGAAACGGAAGCCGAAACAGAACAGGAGATGAAGGCGGCCGTGGTGACGGTGATGATGGAGCAGGCATTGGGAGGGGGATAAAGGTAGATGATACTTTATTTTTTCCTATGCATGTCTTGCCGCATTCGGAGCTGCAGATCGAATTTGACAACGCCAACATTACCATCGTTGCTCTAATGTGTCTGATAAGTCGCCTCATCCAAGTAGTTTTGATATTTTTTTCTGTTTAGTATTGTCTGAACAAATTATATTTATCAAATAAAAGGTCACGCATGTTAAGACCAAAAACGAATCGAAGAATAAATAGTGAATATAGTCCCATATATTTTCAACTTGGAAGTAACTCATTTCGTTCAAAGCCAAATACTCTTTAGTTTTTTACTCCATCCTCATTATCCATACCCATACACAGAGACTTGTTGTCAGGGGTGCCGGGGAGGAGGGGACATGTCCTCTTGAACCTTTAGAAATTTTGCGTTCATTTTGTTTGGTTGTATTGATATTGTGTAGCTGCCGGCAATATGCATATCACATAAAAATTGTCCCATCAAAGTTTCATACTAAACTGTGTCCAATGGTCCATACCCATTCACAATTCGATGTAGATTAAAAATAATTCCTTCACGAGTCGATATTTTTAAGGGTGAAAAAGGACAAAAAGGTGAACGAGCTATAGCCGAGCCGGTGAGTAAACGTCTTTTCAAATAAAAAATCTATAAAATGCTCTTTATAAGGACTATTGTTTTTCCGGTTGACGGACTTTTCATATCCACATTTTTAAGCTTTAAGGAAAATAAACAGTTCCAGGATATTACATCAAATAAACTTCAATCAGTAGTCTGGAGTGTTTGCAACGCCGAGCCCGCAAGACGAGAATGAGATTTTTTGTTATTTTTCAAACAAACTTTCAAATACGTTTCAATATTTGACGTAATAGCTGATTGAAGCATGTAATTGTGCCACATTGTTCAAAGATTTTGGTTTGAGAGCTCATGTCGGAAGCGTGAGGCGATGGATTGATGTCATAGTTGTGGTGAAGGCTACTTCGCTATCTATGACAACTAGGTCGAAAACAAACCAATTTTTAAACTTACCTGTTAAAATGTCTTGGTGTATAACCCGTTGTGGCCGATTGATAAATAGACTGTTGTGTAATTTCAGGGCATTTCTGCACCTGGGCCTCCTGGACCTCCTGGTGAACAAGTAAATTTTGCATTACTTTATTTTTTAGTTTAGTTTTTTATATTTCTGTATTGGTAACCAACCACAACGCAAATACACAAGGCCAACGATGACAACTTGGAAAGGTTGCTCAGCAAATTTGTCAATGACAAATGATTTGTCGTTGCAAAAGTAAAGCTTCAAAAAGATCGGTCTGTGCTGAGCCTCAGCACGACTACGTCACCTCTTGAAGACAAGGTGCTTGTGACCTGCTGCGCTGGCCGAGAAAATTTAAGAATTTAATAAAATGCTGTGTTGTTAGATTAACGTTGTTGCATATAGTCTAAAAACTGGTCAGCAGCTTGGGTAGAAGAGTTAAACCACGATGTATGGGTATCGGTGATAATTTGTTCAAATTTCTCGACAGTAACATTACTGTGTCCTTTGTTGAGACACTTCGCGGCAATTTCTCGTGCCTGATTTTACTTTTTGTGGTAGAAATTCAGTGTGCGAGAGGAAGTGGTAACTTTAAAGCGGGTCTGAACAAACGATGTTCCGATAAAAGGGACATAAGTTTTTCCTTGACCGGAGAATAAATACATACAAATTATACAACTATCAGATTTTGTAAACGTGCTCACTAGTGCCCGCCAGGTTGTTTCATTTTTTCACCTTATACGTATTTTCAAAAACCTTAGTTTGGCTTTTTGTCTGAACGGATTTTTAATGCTGAGTTCAAATCTAACCTTTTTTCTCCATGACGTCATCTTGACTAGGCACCGAGATTTTCCCAGTTTTTATTAATTTTTTTGTAACTTTTAAACCTAGAGCGTGAAATTAATAACCAAACGATGCGGATTTGTCGGTTTTTATCCATGTTCTGAAGAATATTTTTGCCTATCTGCAAATGAAAACGAGATGTTTAAGAAAACTTATTTTTTGAACATATTTTTTTAAAAAACACGATCTGTCAAGAAAAATCGTGGAAATCGCACCACGCAAAACAATAAAACCCGATGTTTCGTCTTGTCAACATTTCATACAAACTGCCAATTACTCAGATGAAATGTTAGTTAGATAGTACCTTTATTATAAAGAGCATTTTTGCGAGCAGTACAATAGTAGCGAGATAATGGATAGACTTTAGGAAGCAAGTTAAATATGGAATGTGAATGAATTTTTTGCCAGTTTGGAGTATTTTAAAATATATAGGACAGAGTTCAAAACCACGTTTTACTTTATCTTTATTTAAGATTCAGGGTTAAAGAAATCGACAGTAACTTAACCAACGTGAAGAAAGAACAAGATAGGAAGCTAAAAGAGACAGTAGAGAAGTGAAAGGTTTCTGTGCAGAGAGCTCAACGAAGGAGTGGGAAGAACTGTAAATGAGTTTTGGTTAATACTACCATAGATATCCAATCACTGAAGAACGCACGTTTCGAGATTTACGAGTATTATGCACAGGAGCATTTGAGTCTCGCGTACATTCGCTTGAAATGCAGGTCAAATATATAGTAAGCGACATATAGTGACGTAAAAGAAACATCACTATTTTCAAAGCTTTCTGAACACAGTCGTCTGATTTCCCAAAATCTCGCCTTTTCATATTGGCGATGTACATTAATATTACTACGTAAATTCTGGATAAAAAATATTCCAATGATTTATTAACACCGAATTTCTTGCAGGTGCTAGCCGCTGTTATATCTGCCATTTATGAATATATGCAGTGAACCACCCCGTATTTGCTGGGATTGGGGACGAGAGACAACCGTGAATAGCACAAATTTGCGAATACTTGTAACCTCCCCCCAAAAAAACGATAATTTCTTTTTTTTGATGTGTAAAATGCTTCCTAGACCCTAGAGTATCATTCTAAACATTTTTCATACAGTTTGAATCTATTTTTACTCAATTTTTAAAAGTATGTACAAGTACATAGTAAAGTATACAGTTACATATACAGATACATATTACGATCTAGTTAGATCTTCTCGGGATTGTCCTCCTCTTCTTTGAGATCTTCAGGAGGTATTTCAGTGTTCTTCTTGACGGGCTTGAGAAACATAGTGATGGGAAGCTGCTGTTTCTGCTTCTTGGGGGTATTGGAAAGTTGCTTGTAGGTCTCGGTACAGGCATCTATGGCGTTGTTAATTTGATGTAGCGATCAATATAGGAGTCTCAGGACATGGCCATATCTTTCGCCTCCTTCACGTGTCGAAGGATCCGAGACGAGCGATCCAGAGACATATCCTCATGCTCTGGCTCGTTTTTATTAACTTCTTCATCCTCACTGGGAGACTTGTTCATTTCTTCCAAATTATGGTCTGCCAAGGGGTCAAGTCAAGAGTGGGCGTCGATAACGGACCCTGCCTTATCCCCAGAGATGTCGTCAAGGCCATCTTCTCCCAGGTGCTGTGCCAAGAGGACGGTGTTGTTAATGGCCAAGTGCCGAATTCGTGAGAGAAACCCTCGTAGTCTTTCACACATTGCGGCCACAACTTCTTCCAGCGCAAGTTAAGGGTCCGCTGCTTCATGTCCTTGATGGCTTGACCAATGATAGACAGATAGCGATCGCAAATTTCTTCCAGTAGTCCTTCGGGTTGAAATCACCATCAGCATTGATCTCACAAGAAGATGGTGGAGGGAGTTGCGGGTGTAGAGTGCCTTGAAGGCACGGATGACGCCCTAGTCCATTGGCTGGAGGAGTGAGGTGGTAATGGGAGGTCGGAACTCGATCTTGACACCATCGTAGTTCAAATTAGCAGGATTCCCTCCCCGCGTTGCCTAGGATCAGAAGGACTTTGAACTCCATACACAAATCATTGAGGTGCTTCTTGACTTGAGGGATGGAGCTTTGCCTAAACCAGGTAGACATTAGGGGTTTAGTGACCCAGGCTTTTTTGTTGTGCATCCAATACAAAGGCAGAGCAGTCTTGTTGCTGTTCTTCAGTGCCCGGGGGTTTGCTGACTTGTTGATCAGACCAGGTTTCAACATGTAGCCAGCAACATTGCTACACGTGAAGAGGGTGAGCCTGTTCTTCTGTGCCTTAAAGCTAGAGGCACCGAGTTCCTCCTTCATGACGTAATTTCTGGAGGACATTTTCTTCCAGTAGAGCCCGATCTCGTCCATGCTGAAAACCTTCCCAGGGTGGTAGCCTTTTTCCTTGATGATCTTTTTCCACTTCCCGGGGTACTTCGCAGCTTCTTCCATGTCTGCCGATGCCTCCTTTCCGTGGAGGATGGCACTCATCAGCCCAAACCGTTTTTCGAAACAGCAAAACCACCCCTTGCTGCCATGAAAACTTTTGGGTGGTCCTATCACTTGATCTTCTGCCGCCTCTTCCTCTTCGACATAGCCATCAACCGAAAACTGGTGGTATAGAGACCTTGCCTTCTCCCGGATCACGTTGCTATCAAGGGGAATGTTCTTTTTCCTATAGTCCGTGATCCATACGCCAAGGCTAACTCCATCCAGACGATGGCTCTATTCCGGACTGTAAAAACGGTTTTGACACTGCTGCAGAAGCTTGCAACCATGGTCTTCCTTATCTCATATTTTTTCTTTTTAATGCACCGAACGTTACTCTCGTTCAAGTTGTATTTGATTGCAGAATATTCTCACAGTTTTAATTGATATCAATAAACAAAATTTTAGTTGTAACTGAAGTTACGAAAAAAAGATTTCCTCTCATTTGTTATGATTTCAAGCCGTCGCTGCTAAATTGCCAAAACAAAGCGACTAAATTGCCGAAACAAAGCTGATAATTTTTAAAGTCAAATCGTCCTTTATAACACATCTGTTTGTATGGCATTTGCTGATCTTAGGTCGCATAGAATTAGTTAATTATTCAAAATTTGTTTGTCTTTTGTAACACGTGATAAAGTAAAACGTGGTTTTGAACTCTGTCCTATATATTTTAAAATACTCCAAACTGGCAAAAAATTCATTCACATTCCATATTTAACTTGCTTCCTAAAGTCTATCCATTATCTCGCTACTATTGTACTGCTCGCAAAAATGCTCTTTATAATAAAGGTACTATCTAACTAACATTTCATCTGAGTAATTGGCAGTTTGTATGAAATGTTGACAAGACGAAACATCGGGTTTTATTGTTTTGCGTGGTGCGATTTCCACGATTTTTCTTGACAGATCGTGTTTTTTAAAAAAATATGTTCAAAAAATAAGTTTTCTTAAACATCTCGTTTTCATTTGCAGATAGGCAAAAATATTCTTCAGAACATGGATAAAAACCGACAAATCCGCATCGTTTGGTTATTAATTTCACGCTCTAGGTTTAAAAGTTACAAAAAAATTAATAAAAACTGGGAAAATCTCGGTGCCTAGTCAAGATGACGTCATGGAGAAAAAAGAAGGTTAGATTTGAACTCAGCATTAAAAATCCGTTCAGACAAAAAGCCAAACTAAGGTTTTTGAAAATACGTATAAGGTGAAAAAATGAAACAACGCAGTGCCGACCATATGCGGCAACTACCAATAACTACCGATATAAGGTGATGTGGAGTGTATTGGTTTGCAGATGCGCGATGTGTGAGCGGCAGCTGTCATTGATATCACTGCAGTTTTAAACCGAGTGGAATTAAAGAATAAATTTATTGCTTTTTCTCTTGTATTGCAGGGCATACAAGGTCCTCAAGGATATCCAGGGCCCATTGGACCACCAGGAGAATCTGGAGACCCTGTAAGTTGCAATAGATAGTCATCTTTGGATTCAGATATAGATATGAGCTGTGAGAAAAATGCGATAAACAGTGGCACATATTGTAATTATGAACATATAACCAAGATCGTTTCATTGCTTGCTGGTCTTGAAGAGAAAAGTGTTATACCAGATAAGAATCTTACATGCGCCTTGTGAACACTGGAAACCTTTTTTAGGAAAAATTCTTTTTTGTTACTAAAGTCTCTCTGAAATCATTTTGTACATATCGCGATTCACTTGTTACTTTTTACGGTTCTAATGGTGTTTGTGGCTTTAGTACGCCGGTTTACAGTGCAAAATTATGCTCATTTACGTTTGAAGTTTAAGTGTTTTGCTGAATTTTTTAGAGCATGTTTCGTATCTGTTTGAAAATATTTCTATTTTTTAAATTTGGTGGGGCATAAATTTGTCATTTATATTTTTTACGTGAGTGCTTATAAATAGGGCTTCTGATTCCTATTAAGCTGCTGTTTTATCGTAGGGTGATCGAGGAAGAGATGGCTTACCTGGTCTGAAGGGACTCCCGGGTCCTCCAGGAAGACATATTATGATACCGGTAAGATTATCATTTATTTCAGAACAATTTAGTGAACAACTAATTTATCAATAAAAATGACTCTGATTATTCTGAGGAGACAGAGCATAGGTAACACAATGGTACTCTGTCACGACTTAAATCTATGCCATCTTAATTGAAAGATAAGTCTCTGTTTTTCATGACTCTCCATGTCCTCTTTTTTGGATTGCTAGTTTTTTATTTAGAGGTACTTTTTTGAGGAAGGATCACTAGCATATATGAGGGAAAGCATTTTTCTACGCTCACCCCTTTTGGCCTTGAGAACAAAGTAGAAAAACTAGTGTAATTCTAGTTTATTTCTCTCTTGAAAAATTGTAATGAAGTTTAATCGGGGAGTGTTGCATTAAAAACCGAGATCGAACCCTCAAATACAATGCTAGCGTCAAAGAAAATCAGCCAATGCATCGCCACCATAAAAAAGCATCATCAGCGGGAACATGACCTTCTAACCGGGAACATCACCTAAACCGCTTGGTCACCGAAGCACGCTGATTGGCTGTGCGAGTAGGTCGAAACAGTGTCACTGTCTGCAGTTTGCTAAGTGCATGGCTAGCATCTTGCATTACTATAAGAGATTGTGACTACTAGGCTGTGACAGCACTATTGTTCTAGCAGTTGTTAGACTTAGTGCACCTGCCACAACCGCCACTCATTCACTAGTGATACGGCTTCGCAGAGTACTGACAGACTATCCACCACAGTGGACCTAGTATAGGTCCCACAAGTGTGGCGGTCTAAGCTATGCTTTATTAATAGCCTCTGGCTTCTTGTCGGTCACCAACTGCACTGAATAGACCTGATAGGTCGAAACAGTGTCACTGTCTGCAGTTTGAAGGAATTTTGTTTTTATTCATTGGCTATAGATGAAAGTATTGATTGTTGCGATAGAGCTCAGCTTGTCATATATATTCCAGGCGTTGACAAGGACTTTAATATTGGTGAAGAACTTGCTGCCATGCAATCAATGAAGGGCCGTACGACTGGGAAAGACATCTGTACTGAATTAATTAATTGTGTAAACAAGAAGTTGGCATACAACTTAGTGGCCATTTGCACCGACGGTGCTTTAGCTATATGTGAAAAACATTCTGGTGCAGTTTCTATAATTCAGGAAGTTATTAAAAGACGCATAATCACACACCACTGCATTATTCACCAGCAGGCTTTGTGAGGCAAGATTTTAAAATTTGACTACGTAATGTCTGTGATAGTTTCGGTTGGAAATTACCTTCGTGCTCGCGCTCTACAACATAGAACATTTTGAGCATTTCTGGAAGAGATGGATGCCAAATATAAAGACCTAGTATACCATACAGAAGTGAGATGGTTGAGCCGAGGAAAAATGCTTCAGCGTTTTGTTGCTTTGAAAGAGGAAGTTTTACAATTCCTTTAAAAATGAACCAAAAAAGTTCAAAGAGCTTGAAAGTGAATCTTGGAATTATGATTTAGTTTTTTCTTGGTGATATCACTGCTCATCTGAACGATCCCAAAGACCTGCTAATATTTCAGTTGGCGGGAGCAGTGAAAGCTTTCAAAATGAAACTACGACTTTTCAGAAGTCAGTTGTTGAAAGGTGAAATGACCCATTTTCCTATCTGTACAAAACATATTGCCCAGTGCCAACATTTTGAAATAGGAGAAAAATTTGCTCAGCAAATTGAGATACTGATGCAGGAGTTTGACGGACGACTCACTTTGTCTCAGGACATAGGCGTAGCCAAGGGGGGCCAAAGGTGCCATGGCCCCCCTGAATTTTAAGTCAAATTACAAAACAGTATCAAAAAATAAAAACAAATTTTTTTGCGCCTCTGCAGGTACATTAAAGTTTATTGTTGACCTTTAGCAAGGGGGTGGGGTGGGCGTGGCTTTTTAAATTTTTAAACATTTAAATGTTATCAAACAAGATGTGTACGTTTTACACACTAAATATCGCCGAAGTTTTGTTCTATGTCGCAGTCAAGTGATGAATTGATAATCCAAGTTATCGTAATTGCAAGAAATAAGCGTCTCGCTGAGCGCTTTCTTGTTTCATTGCGATGCGGACTACTACTAAGACGACGCTTCTTTTATCAGAACGTTCAACCTACCTGTGGGAGTGGTTTCCTTGAAATTCCTTAAATAGTGTGCGTTATACGTCACAATTGAAGTTGAACTATTAAAGCCGTTCTTGTTAAAACTACATTAGATCAGTGAAATCGCATTCGCACTTTCTCAATTTTGTACAGCAATTTTTATAGTAGCGACGAGCGTAGTTCACAAAAGGCAAAATGCCGTTATTAGTAAATGACGTCACATTAAAAGTTGCAAAATTTGGCCCCCCTCTCATTTTTTTTCTGGCAACGCCCTTGTCTCAGGATAAAAATCTCCAATTCCAACTGGTTGAAGACCCGTTTTCTATGGATCCAGAAGAAGTGCCCATACAATTGCAGTTAAAGGTTATCGAACTGCAAGCCTCCCGTTTTTGTGCAAGACTAAACGCAGAGGAAGCAGCCTGCTAGACTTCTACAGAGGTCTGAACAGTGGTAAATATACTGTAGAGACCTTGCCCAATTTGCAAAGTAAACGCCGAGTATTTTTGGCAGTACCTACATATGCGAACAAATTTTTTCGATTATGAATATGAACAAGAACAAGCAGCGATCTTCTTTGTCTAATGAAAGTCTGGAGGACATCCTGAAAATATCTACTTCCTATATGCATCCAGATTGTGACGAACTTGTTGCCGGGAAGCGCTGCAATGCTTCACATTAGTGTTCGTGATTAAAGTGTGCATAAGTTTCTACTGAGTTTGAAGTATTACACAATCAGTCCCGTAGCACTCCAACTTCGGGCCCCCCCAAAGTAAGCGCAAGAGCCCCCGCGCACAGGTCATATCACTTTAGAGGTGTAAAATTGAAAAGCTGCATTAAGAAAATACACCACAATTTGTACATAAGTAAACAGGCTAATGTCAGAATAAAGCATGCCGATACCGAAGGTGCAAGTCATAAAAAATTCGGCACCGATGCCAGAGTTCAGTAGGACATTTATGCAGACACTGCGAAACGAAAGCAATGACACTGAAAAGCATGAAAAAGTTATAAAAACACAGTATCATTTAAATAGTCTGGAGCGAACCTTTTTGTTCGCAAATGCTGTTATGACATTGTCATAATCAAGAGATCGGGCGCAGTCATTTTCGATTGACAACATGGCTAATGAAGATAGTCTACTGTCTGTCATAGACGTTCTATTAAAAGTTTTGATCAGTTTCAATTTGCTGAAGCTTCTTTCAGCGCTGGCAACAGTCACGGGGCAAGTTAGTAAGATTCGAAGTGCGATGTACACATTCGGATACAATTCAAATAAATGAGTCTTTAGAAGATAGTTCAGAAAGTCTTGAGCCGTATTGAGATTGCGTTTTTTTTGTAAAATTAAAACAAACCGCTGTAGCTCAGCGCTCATTTCATCAGAATCAATGTCACCGAACTTTTTTTGGAACTCTTTACAGCAAGTAAGAAGAGCATTTTCTTGTTGCACAAGCAAAAGTTTGTCTCGTGTGTACAAAAACGAAAAGGCGGAAGAAACCTCACGTAACAAATTAAAGCGCTCCTTTATTGACATAATAGCCTGGTCTACTAATGGATAGAAAAAGTTGCTTTTAAATTTCAGTTCAGGAGTAGCTCGTTGTTCCTCTTCACCTTGGTAATCAAACAATCTTCTTTTCTTTCCACTTCTTGACGGAGGAAAAGAAGGATCAATATCCAATTCCTGTGCTATTTCAACAGCAGATGTTGCGGCACTGTCATAACCCGTTGTGCGATAGTTTTGCAAAAACTTTTCAGTTGCCTGGATTTCCGTTTCCATTGTATGAAGGGAGACTCCATACGATTGAAGAATCTTGCTTGCTTTATTGACTTGGAAAAGGATATCATACCAAATAAACACCGACAAAAGAAAACTCCATTTTGATAAATGAGCTATCAACGATTTTGTTTCTGAGGCAGCTCTTCCATCTTTTCTTTCTATGGAAACGGCTTCCAAGTCTTTCAGTGCCAGCAACACCTCTTTTAAATTGTATCGAAGAGGTTTGATGCATTTAATTCTGCTTTCCCAACGAGTATCAGATTGTGACTTTATGGACAGCTCCACATGTTTCTTCAAAATTTCCCAACGCTGAGCAGAGGAAGAAAACAGCACATACAACCTTGTAAGTACTCCAAAAAATGTCAATGCTTCCGTCGATGAATTAGCACTGCCAACAACAACTAAGTTAAGGGTATGGTTTGCACAGGGCACGTAAACAGCTTTGGGATTGATGTCTAGCATTCTTGCTTGGACCCCAGAATGTTTTCCTTTCATGTTAACACCATTATCATATGACTGACCTCGACAATCAGACAATTCGAGTTGCAGTTCGGTCGCTTTTTCTAAGAAAGCGTCCAACAAGCCTTTCCCAGTACTGTCACTTATTCTCAAGTAGCCAAAAAATGTTTCTTTAACAACAGCAGCTTCTTCATTACATAGTACATAACGGAGAATGACAGACATTTGTTCATGATGTGACATATCTGGAGTGCAGTCCAAAATTATAGAAAAATATTTTGCCAATTTCAATTGCTGTAAATTTTCTTTTTCAACTTCTGTCGCTAGCAATTCAATTAGTTCATTTTGTATGGTAGGACTCAAATAGTGATCTTTACTGTTTTTATTCTTGATTCTGTCTTGAAGCTCTTTTAGGATCGGATCTCTTCTTGCCAAAAGCTCAAATATACCCAGAAAATTTCCATTGTGAGGAGATCCTAAGACTTCTTCAGATCCTCTAAAAGCAAGATTCCTTTCCGATAGAAACAAGGCAATGTCGATAAGTCTCTCTAAAACATTTCTCCAAAAACGTCTTTCATTGAAAAAAATATTCATCTCGCGTTTGTCGATAGTGGATGAATTTCTTATCCCTTCAGCTAGCAACATCCATTGACTGCAGCATTCTTGGTGGGAAATGCCGTTTTCATGGTCTTTCAGTTTTTTCGAAAAACCCTCCCATGTATTTATACCACTACAAAAGGGGCTTAGTGTTTTTCCAAATAGCTTACAACAAAAGCAAAAAACTTGATTTGATTCCCCAGAATAAATTAGCCACGACCGTGAAACACTTTCACCATTAGGTAACACACGTTTATAATGGTTGGAGGAAAAACGTCGCCTTGGAGTTGTGTTATTATATGGAAAATTCATTATTAGTTGATGTGGTCCACGCTTTACTATATCACATCGTTGAGCATCAGAAATATTTTCAGGCCATTTACATGGGTCATCAGGGATAGGGGTAAATTGAGATTGAGTTATTTTTGATATTGAAGGTTGCGTATTGGCAGGTAAATCACAACTTACATTTTCTGGAAATTCACAATCACTTTGATGCTGATCGTCATATTCTTCTTTTTCTTGTACACTATAGTTTTCTTCATCCCTCTCGGTACTAGTGCCAGGTCTACTCTGCTCAGTAATCTTGAAAAAATCTGTCATCTTGGGCAATTTCGCTACAGCATCTCGAGCAGTGGCTGTTTCTTTTCTCTTTTGAGCACCACTTTTTGAACGTTTCATTCTATACAATGTCAATAAAATACTTTATCTGCACTCTGCAGTGTATATATATTGTCCCGGTATTTATAGCCAAACAGAATTCCAGACCATTCTATGATTGTTGCGTAACAACGACATTGTTACGTCAATCGAATATTCAAGATTCTACCAGAAAATCAATCGAAATATTCTAGATTCTGCGAGATAAAATGACGTAGCATTCACTTAGGATGTCACAAGCCAATTTCTTCCTACAGTTTAAATCGGTTGTAAGCAAGTCTGCTGAACTGAAAATAGTCACGTAGCCAAAAAGCAATTTCAGACAAACTTGGGCCCCCAAAGTTGGCCTGGGCCCCCCCCAATTGGGGGGTTTGGGGGGCGGCTGCTACGTCTCTGTACACAATGATAATGTACGTTTAATTGCATTATAACCAGTGATTTAACGTAAAAACAATGCTCATGCGGCTCTCGGCAAATTTTCTCTAGTCAATGTGGCCCAAGTCTTTTTTTGAGTTGGGCAGGCCTGATTTACTGGGTACATGATTAAGCAATATGTTTACAATAGAATATCTTTACGGATTAAAATTTCTGTCTTGTTTCAATGATGTTTTAATTTACTGGCGCATTAGTCTTCGAGAGCATTCTATCCGCTTCATTGCGTGCGGCTTGACCGAGCGGAATCAGCTCACCTATCAGGTTTAAACTGTGGTTTGCAGCGGCTGAAACAACGTGTGTGTATGTGTGCTAGTAAAGTTAAAAGAGAGGTTCAGGGAATACTTTCGGACCCGAGTCCGAAATTTTTCAGATGCCCTAATCAGTTTAAAAGCCAGGGGGAGGGGGTTTGTTGTTGAGCTCCCAGAAAAAAAGAGCAGAAAGTTGCTTTCAAGAAGTTGATTGCCAAAAAAGATCTTCAAGTTGAAAAAGGGCAATAAACTTCTCCAATAGAATTCATTTTCTTGCGCCACTGGCTCTGATTTCAAGAACTTTGATATCAGAGCTGGGTCAGCTTCTCAACGCCGCTGTGGACGACAGCTCACCCGAAGGCCGCAAAGTAATAATGTCAGTGTTCCAAAATCTCCGTTCACCTTGTGTTTGATGAGTTGATTAAGTTGGCATCATTACTGAGAAGCAAGCTTTTCTGTTACAAGTTTATTATTTTTGGTTTAGTTTCGAATGGCACAAAGCGGATCTTCACAAAAAGGACCTGGATCAAACGCGCCAGCCGAGATTCAAGCACAGCTCGCTCTCCAACAAGCAAGAGTAAGCGTTCCACACTTTTAAATAGTTTAAGTTTTCAGTGAAAATACTGCCTAGCATAGACTTCTAAACAGTTAAAAGATAACAGAATAGTTTACAAGCCACAACGTGATATAAGAACTACTGGCAATTTTTTCAATTGTAAGAAAATAAGTTTTGAATTATGATCTTTGCTAACACTTTTTTCAGACTTCATGGCCTAGTATTTCTCATTTTTTTGCAACGTTTTTTTTCTGCAATTGGATAACCAGTTTTTTTAAAACTGGTATTTATTAACATTTTATTTATATACTTCAGAAAAAATCATTTCTTTTGGTTGTTGTTGGTAGCTGCATTTCTAAAAGCAAATGCTTACGTTTGATAAACTAACCTTTCGAAATGATGCTTTTCAGCTGGCAATGCAAGGGCCACCTGGGCCTGTCGGTTTGACGGGAATGACTGGACATCAGGTTTGTTGGCATTCTATGATTGTAATTTTTCTATTTTTAAAGTTTTATATGATCGCAGGGCGCTACTGGCCCTGAAGGTCTGAAGGGCGATACCGGAGACGCAGGTCCGATGGTAAGCGGATTTTTTTCTATTTTTTTCTTAAATATGTAAAAAAATGCGATTGTAAAATATACTCGTAATGCAATGCGTTGGATATTGTTTATGTATTTTAAAATACAGCTTGTCCGGGTGATTCGCTGGGTCTCTGCTGAAGGAATTACTTGCGAGTAAGCTTCGGCCGATCAAGAAAAAAATCGTCTGTCAGCCAGTTTTGGATTTAAAGGGGATGGCAATTTGGGAATTTTTCCCAAACCCACCTATTTTATGAGGCTTTGACTTTCTAATGAACATTTGTTTAAAAGCACTTCACTAAACACACCGACTATTGACGTTTCTTTATTACAAAACGTCGGTTTTGTGGTGGACTCTTTACTAAAAAGTGCTCCAGATCTTCCGTAACGTAGAATTGATTTTGCTGCTAGAGAGCCTGTTTTTACAATCGCTCAGGGAAGAATGAAGAAGCCAAGCGAAGGGTGTGTAGAAAGCGTTGCTCTTCATAACTCCAACAGAAACATTTATCGAAAATAGTGATTGACGCATTTTTCTGGTGAAGTTAAGTCAGACCTTAGTTAGACCTTTCATATTTTCTTAGTAAAACAATCTCAAATATTTGAAAAGGACAGCATTAAAAATTTGCGTGCGCTCATTTTCGTAGAGGATGGTTCCTCGCTTGTAAAAAATAGGGCATTATTGTAGGCTTCAAGCGTTTCTTATTTAGGGTTTCCGTGGAATTAGAGGACCTCCCGGCCTCAACGGACCCCCTGGTAAATCAGTAAGTATTAGCGGTTATTAGTGATATAATGTTATATATTTAATCGCGTAATAATTCAGGGGCGTCCAGGAGAAGACGGATTGAGAGGAGAACCCGGACCAATGGGACTCAAGGTAGAATTAAGTTTTGCATTTTATCTGTACTTATTCATCCTTTTTTCATTGTACGTTAAAGCGTGTTAGTTTTTATTTTCACCAGCTCAGCGCAGGCAGCGTGGTTGAGTGTGCTGAAGCGCCGATTTATAGTGACAACGATCAAAAGGTCTAGTCTTGAAACATCACCATGACCGAGTTAATTGAGTTGTCCTGGAGAAAAGCAGAATGTAACAAGCGGTGAATTATTAAAAGTTATTCCAAGCAATTCAAGCGGAATGTCAACACTCCGAAATTCTGAAGCGCGTCCGAACAATATTGTTTTGTGCTTAGCACCACTATTTCGGTACAAGTAATCGATATCTTGTTTAGTTTAGGTGCAACTCGAAACCACTATACAATATTAGGTCCTATAACTACCAGCACGTTTGATATTTTGATTGACATCTGCACTGCTTTTTTAGGGCGACCGAGGGTTTGATGGTCTTCCGGGATTGCCAGGTCCAAAAGGGCACCAGGTAAAGCTTCAGCATATTTTATATTTTTTGAAATTATAATTAAGTAACCAGCTGAGTTGAGTTTAATTTCAAAGCTGGTCTCTTCTGATCGACGTTAACGAGATTTGAAGTTAAACCACAATTGCTCGCAATCATAGACCTAGTTGTAAATGTTTTACAAGATGTGATCAACCTCGTGTGAGATGTAAGCATGCAAACTCTCGGATGTGAAACAAGCGGCCTTAACGTTGCGGTACGATATACGACCCAGTTTACTTTAGACAAAATCGCTGTTGGCGACTAGCATTTTCCGGCCAATCATCTTTTCGTGGTTGTGCTCTCTCAATGATCGCAGAAAGGCACCCAACTTTCTTTGAAAATGGTTGTCTTCTTTTTTTCTACTGCTTTTCTACCCTCAATTTGCTGTTTCTTCCTGTTCTCTCCTACTCTTTTTCGCTTTTGCCTTCTACTGATAAACAGTAACATTTCACCAATACCTGATCCTGTCTTTACTTGCCGGCAGTGTGACCTGAGAAGCAGGTCAGTGCAATGCGCTACCTCCCTCATATTGGTACCCTTGCGTGTTCTTTTATTTCCTCTCCATAGTTCAAGTCCCTTCCAGCTTTTTATTTATGCAGTTATCCTTCCTGCTTTGTTTCTGCGGTTCGTCGGACAGCCCTTACCTCAAACACAACCGCTTTGGCTTTGGAGCCCCTTTTCATGGTGGACTGCTGCTCAGCTCACCAACGCCACTAGGACATTACTACTTTCTCATCCTTGTCTGCCAACATCCTACCTTTTCCAGCCTATCTCTCTCCCCCCTGCGTCTCAAAGCTTTTTGAACGCATCATTCTATCACGTCTCCTCTTCTTTATGGAGTCTAATTCCAATTCCTTTCCCCACCAGGCAGGTTTCCCTCCTGGACGGTCTACTGTGGATCAAACTCTGTTCCATTCTCAGTCCATTTCGAATGGGCCTAACAAACCCAGGCCGGGCTCTCGGACGATGCTGTTGACTTCTTCAAAGCTTTCGACTCTGCCTGGCACCCCGCCCTTTTCCATAAACTCATTTCGGCTGGGCTCCTTCCTTGCTTTGCTCGTTGGACTCAATCTTTCCTTTTTGATAAGCGCGCTTGCGTGGTTTATCAAAATTACGAAAGTCGCTCCTTTCGAGTCCGTCGAGTTGATATGCAAGGATCCGTTCTTGGCCCTGTCCTTTTCTCTCTCTTCATTCATGATCTTCCTGCCTCTCTGCCTTCTTCCGTCAGCTGCTCTCTTTATGCTGACGATCTGGCCATTTGGTCCTCCTCCCCCTCAGCCCCTTCTGCTGTGAAGGCCACACAAGGAGCTCTGATTCGAATGGATCGCTGGTCGGAGTACTGGTGTCTTCCTCTCAATTCGAGCAAATGTGAGGCGTCTTTCTTCTCATTGGATCCCCACCACGCTAACCTCCAGCGCAACCTCCTCTTCTTTAACTCCCGCCTCCGTTTCAATTCCACTTCAACTGTTCTTGTGGTCACCTTCGACCGCACTCTTTTCTTTTCTAAACATGTATCTTTGCTGAAGGCCAAGTTTTACCCTCGTCTCAAGGCCTTACGCTGTATCTCTGCTTTCTCATGGGGCCCCTCTAAGGAGTCCCTCTCTCTTCTGGATAAAGCTTTTCTTCGGCCCCTTCTCACTTATGCTTCACCAGGATGGTTTCCTTTTCTAAGCGTTACCAATATTACCAAGTTGGAACGCCTCCACCGAGCGGCTATTCGCACCATCACCGGCTACCTCTCGTCCTCCCCTATCCCACCTCTCCTCTCCGAGGCGTCTCTACCTCCCCAACGAGTCACCCCGACTCATTTCGCTCTTTCATCTTATGAGCGGGCCCTTCGTCTCTCAACCTCCTTTTCCCATTTCAGGTTTGGCCGGAAATGGACTGAAACCACGACTCTACAGATCGTCCTGGAGAGCTTTTGCGTCCATTCACCCGCTGGTGCTTCCTTCTACTTCTCCTAGGGAGGCTCTCCTTACTTGCCCTCCCTTCCTTGCTTGGAACTTGCTTTCCTTCTCTGTGGAGTCCACCCTTTCCACTCCATGCTCCCGCTCTGATCCCCCTCTCTTTTCAAGGTGTGGCTCTCGCTCCCCTTGACTCTCTCCTTCCTCATGATCTGATGATCTGAACAGATTGCTCTGTTGCTTTTTCTTTGGCGTATTTGCCAACTGCTCTCTTTGTGGCACTAAGGCCACTCTTTCCTTTTTTAGCAGGCCCAGTATGCTCACTTTTTTCCGCTGAAGCCTGCGCCATTCTGCAAGCTCTTTGCTGGTCTCGGCAGCACCAACAAGTCTGCTACTTCTCTTCTCCTCTTATCTGACTCTGGCTCTGTTCTTGCCACCTTGTCTTCTCCGTTTTTCCTTTTACCTCAACCTATCTGGAAGATCTGGTGGGAACTCTCTCCCTTGTTTTATCAGGCTACAATGGGTCCCCGGACACTCGTTTCACCTGGGAAACGACGCGGCTGATGAGCTGGCCAGACGGGGAGCGCTACTCATCCCCTCTGCGATCGCTTGTTGTCTCTCTCCTCTCATCTCTCGTATTCACTCTTGTCTTTTCTCGGACTGGAGGCATACTGTCTCACCTAAATTCTTCGACACACAGGTTCCCTCGATTTTCACCGAGGAACTTGTGCTCCCTCGTCATGCCCGGTGTGTTCTCTCTCGTCTTCACCGCAACGGATACAGCCTTCCTATAAGCTCTTATCTCTCTAGGATTGGCAGAATCGAGAATCCTTCCTGCAGCGCCTGTGGACACTCTCATTTCATTCTGCACTGTCCAGCTACGGACTCTTTGCACCGCTCGCTCTTTGGCGACTTTCTGTTTATCTCTCCACGACTTCTGGTCCAGGCCCTGAGGAGTTGCCCTGCTTTTGGGGCTTCATGGTCTTCCGTCATGTCCCCATCCCTTGGAAGGGGTCGGGTAGCAACAACAACAACAACAACAACACAGCTGAATTAACCTGACGAGGTTCGTTGCCTTAGCCACCTTCTGTATTTTGTATCCCTCTTATCTGACGTGTTTACTCTTTTCTCGAATTGGAGGCGTACTTTCACTTTTGAACTTTTCGTCTCACTAGTCCCTTCAGTATCCACTGAAGAACTTGCACTCTATCTTATCGATGCGTTTTTTGTTACCCTTGCTACAACCGACATGACCTTTTGAAACTATATCTCTCCAGAATTAAGAATCCCTCCTGCAGCGTTTGTGGTTACTTAACTCAGAATACTCCTCACTTACTTTGGACATGTTCTGCATCGGACTTTTTACTCCACATTTTTTCGGCTACTCTTCCTCTAAATACCACAATTATGACACATATGCGAATATTGGACCATTAAATTGAAGTTTAAGTTTTACTATATTGGACTGATAATCATTGTTAATTATTTTCTGATAATATTTTTAGTTTCAAGCAATATTTACTTTTTAGGGGGACTCTGGTCCTCCAGGTCCAATGGGACCTCCCGGTCAAGATGGCGAGCGTGTATGTATTTAGGCCTATACTGTGGGATAAGTTTTGAACTTTTGCTTTTTTTGGTTTAGCATAAAACGCATCAAGTTGTGTTGGTACAGTTATAATTCTTAGTTTATGATCAAAATCCTGTATTAATGACCTATCAATGCCAAAATTCTTCGAGGTAGTACTCTTTCTTGGAGAGATTTCACTCCGTTTGACTTATGTATGGTGAATCAATTTAAATTTTGGTAAATCATGTTTTACTACACTTTTTACGGAGATATTCAACTTTTTGCTTGACATTCTGAAAGTTGTTGCAATTATTGCATTTTTTGCGTAAATAGTTTTGGCCATCCAACTATCGTTGACTTGCGTTTGCAGGCACATATTGGTTCCTGCAAACGAACTCGGGCTATTTATAAAAACTTGCTCCAGGCATGTTTTTAAAAGTGAAGACATCTGGCTGATTTCGTAATGTTGATAAGCCTAATTATACATACTTTTATTTTAAATTAATAGGGGGAACCTGGTGATCCTGGACCTAGAGGAATGCCTGGAGAAATGGTATGTTTCGTAAGCTTTGTCAACATATGTTTGCAGTTGGATTGCATGATGCTAATATACGCCTATTCACCCGACAGAACCTTCTATCGTGTGAATAGGGGTATCAGATAAGGTCTGCAATTGAGCACATAAAAAATACAAAATTTTTGCAACTATAGCGGAACCTCTCAGATGCTATAATCATCCTCTCCTGTTAAAGTTCAAAACGATGGTCTTCGGAATAACGCTTGATGGCGTTCTGCATGTGCCCCAAGCGCTCTGCGGGTAATGCTGACTTTCTGAGCCAGCGATGCAAAGGGAAAGTTTTTAATTTAAAGGTCATTTAAGCTATCACGCAGCACAAAGTAGAGCAACCGATTTTTTTCGTCAATTTTTTAAACGTAACTGTTGGGGGTACAATATTCAGGATGATGAAGGACTGAAGCCTCTTTAGTCACATCATTTCTTAAAAACTTATTCTACTCCAATAACTTGTTGAAATGCAACACATTGGCTGCTCAACATGAGTATTGGTAGAGGTCTTGAAAGACAAAATCATTTGTCGTTTCAATAGACCAGCGAAAGCTATATCTGCGTAAACAACCTGAAATACATTGTAAAATATTGTGCGATTTTTTGCACTAGTTTGATTTTTTAGGGACCTCGAGGTGAATTGGGACGAAAAGGACCATCTGGAGCACCTGGGTCACCGGTAGGTAGCGAACTTACTTTGCCTCTATGTATGTGTATTGTGTTTATTGTTTGTAAGATCTGTTTATGGGCTGAAGAAACAACTGCCAAATCGGGTCTACAAGAATATTCTCAATCGGTTCACGTGTAATAAAGAACTATTTAAGAGGTCCAATGAAGTTCACCCCGTTTTCACATTGGCCTAGTGTCTTCAGAAATGTTTGCTTCTGCCTAGGACCTGGCAACGTTCACGCTTGGAAACTTTTTAAATCCCTCTTTCTCTTTTGTAAAAGCTGTTTAGAAACTGACTTGTCTGTCATTCAACTTATTTCTGTTGCTCTTAACTCATACGTTTTAGGGACCACGTGGTGTGCCTGGACCAGATGGAGCAAAAGGAACTGTGGTAAGTGAAAGCTAATTACGTTGAAGTAGCTAGTGAAGCTAATTGAGTAGCTAGCTACAGCGAATGGGATGCTATTGTATGGGCATGTTTTTAGAATAGGTAATGATAATGTGTTAAAAAGAGCGTTAAATTTTAAAGTGGTAGGAGAAAGAGAGCGTGGGGGACCAAAGGTACTTTAGAGCCCCTATAATGGTGAAATCAGTCTAGTGCTTCGTGATTGTTTGTGTGTGACTAATTAATTAAAAAGATTAGAAGGATGATACCAAGAAAAAAAGTGCACAATGATGTTTTTGAAATTGCAAGAAATATGAATTTAATACCACCACCTCCGTGTACTAGGACAAAAGTAGATTTTAGAAATTGAATCTCTCTCTAAAGAGCTCGCACACTTGTCTTTGTAGGGTCCCCAAGGTGAGCCTGGACCACCCGGCCGACAAGGTGCCCCAGGGGTACAAGGATCAACCGGACCACAGGGATTAATGGGACCACAAGGTGGCAAAGGACCAACAGGAAAACCTGGATTACCTGGGATACCTGGAGCTGACGGACCTCCTGGTCATCCTGGTAAGGAAGGGTCTCCCGGAAGCAAAGGATCTTTGGTAAGTCTATTGTTTATCAGTTTTATTAAAGATTGCGTAAAATATGATTATTTTTAGGGACCCCCAGGGCCGCAAGGCATCATGGGTTACCCTGGTCCACGAGGTGTAAAGGTAAGGGTTTATTTTTAGCAAAAAGTTGTTATAAGAGACGTTGTTGTTTGTGGCACGCAGATATCATATTTTTTTCATCAAATTTTCATTGAGTGTAAATTTTTGTCTGACCAGACTGTGTAACCATTACTTCGAAAACAGCCCAAAATCTTCGGTCAAGATTGACAAAAAGACAATTTATGCAAAATAAAGTGGTTTCAAAGCATCTTACAGCGGTAATTAAATGGCTTATTTATGGATATAAACTTCAGCTTTTAACCTATTTTTATCAGGGAGAAGATGGTGTTCGTGGACCCAAAGGAATTAAAGGAGATAAAGTAAGTGTTTAGCATGTTTGTTGGTAATTACTAATTATATGTTTAATTAGTCAGTCACCATTTAATCTGTATTTTTGTATAAATTTCGATTTTCACGTGCTAATACCAATTGCATTTATTTGAAAGAAATTGCTGTTAGAACGCAAAAATCGAAATCACTGCAATCACTATTATCAATATGTAAGGTTGAACACCGCAATGTACTGTATTTAAATACAGTAGAACGCCGATTATCCGAACTAATTGAAACCAGGGGTGGTTCGGAAAAGTGATTTGTTCGGATAATCGAACAACATGGAATATTACGAAAATGCATCATATACAGTTCACAGACATTGTGATTTATTGTATATTATTTGCACTGGTAGTATAGTAGCTGGTTGCAAACTGAAATAAATACTGCACGAGTCAATTGGTTTTTGCTTTTTGGACGCATTTATTTTCTCTACACACAATTGACGTTCTAATGCTTCTCCCTCATTGATGTCAGGCTCTAATGACTTTTGTCAAAGTCGCGTTCGGATAATAGGCGTTTCGGATAATAGGCGTTTGGATAATCGGCGTTCTACTGCATAACTTGCTTGCTGTTGACGGTAGTAACTCCACGAATCCTTACTATAAGCTCATTTGTAGCACAAAAGAGATAGCGCTGTAGAGAAAAAGCCGAAAAGTTTGCTTCTTGTGCTTTCTATGTGGCAGACAGGTGATGCAGCCAACCAGTCTGCCCATCATGGCGGCTAAGTCTGCCAAAGACTAGCAAACAGAGCATGAGTTCGTAATCATGAGTGAAAAAAATCCTACGTTGTTTTGTTTTTCAAAGCGCTTTATTAATCAGAACTGTGGAAACGTTTGCTTTGTTGGTAAACGAGGGATGCTGAATTTTGAGATGAGTGTTACTGTATATTTGTTTATCAAAGCTAGCGTTAATGCTATATACTGTAAGGGAAACGATGGATTACCTGGATTCAAAGGAGCAATGGGACCTAAAGGAGATCAGGTATTTTGTTGTTCAAATTGTAAGTTAAGAGTTAAAACGTTTAAAAACAAGGCTAGAGAGACTGCTATATGAAAGTGATGGGAGTTATTGTAATTTTTCCATTCGAAAACAAGCTCATGCCGATCTTCTTGTGATTTGGGAAAAGCATTTATGACCGTATCTCCGACTAGAATGCCAAGGGTTGTGGTAGATAAGCATTGAACTGGCTGTACTAATAACGTTAAGGCAGGTGTAGCACTACGTACTACTTTGTTGTTCCGTTTCCGTTTGCTTTGTTCCACTTGATTAGTTTTATACACCATTAATTTCCACGCATCACTTCTTATCGTAACTTTTTATTTGAATTTAATGCTGACGTGTCAGTTTGAGCAACTGCACGTCGGCGTACAGGCGTGGCCCGGCGTGGGAGCGATCTTAAGTTTTGCGTTGAAGGGTTTATTGATTGTGTATTTACTTTATGTATTAATCTTTTGTTTTATATTCTATTTGAATAAGGTCTTGTTTAATCCTGTTAACGTCTAAATTTTAAATCACCGTGGTGAATAAAATGATTTTGTGGAAACCTGGACTCGAGAATTGGCACTAGTGAGAACGAACCACAACTTCCAAGCATTTACAAGAGACAGAACGAACGCTACCGTTGCTACACGGTAAAACGAAGTCTCTTATTGTTTAACAGTAACGATTTTGCCGTTGCCGGAAAATGAAGTGGAAGAAAAGAACTCTGCGATTTCGCTCTGTAGAAGGCAGCAATGTTCTTGGTCTTCTCTACAAAATATTTTTTTTCCAGATTCTTTTTCTTTGTTCAGGCATGCACCTACTGCGTTGCTTCTTACACAGTAATCTGATAACATATATCATATTTAGGGAATTCAAGGGTTGATTGGACCTAGAGGAGAAGATGGACCTGAAGGACCAAAGGTATCGATTGCCAGGCACGCCATCGAGATTTTTGTTGAGGGAAATGGGACATAGCCAAAACTGATGGGCTTTATTGCAGAAAGTTGTTGGGTGTCTTAAAAACAAGTCTTTGCTCTTTCTTGAGACCAAAAACATGGCGTAGGGAAATTACCCCTTCTGGTTACTGCGCACCGCAAACTTACAAATAACATAATGTGAAAGTGATGTACTGTTGTACTAGTACACTATGTAATTTGTAATCAAAAACTGTCTTCTATTTGCTCGCTCAACGACCGGACGCTTAATTATTGCTTAATTAAAAAAAAAATTTGCTCGTTGCAGCTAGCGCTACGCTGGGGTACGTCTTTTACAAGCATAAACAGTCTTATTTTGATTTAGAATTAGTTAGAATGCTCTTCTAGTAATCCTTACTGAAGTTTATTTATGTTGCTTCAAATGCTGACTAAAGATAACAACATTCGACAATCCGCAGTTTTTGAGGCAAAAAAAGCACATTTTTTTACAGTATAGATGCTACTACAACTAGTTTACAGTAATTGACATTTTTAGGGAAGAGAAGGTCCACGCGGAGAGACCGGTTCTCCTGGATCTCCTGGTGAAAAAGTAAGTAGCTGCTTTTGATTTTTCTGAGTGTGTTTTACTACGAAATCTTATTTTAGGGAAAAATGGGAGTGCCAGGTCTTCCCGGCTATCCAGGACGTCCAGGTCAGAAGGTAAAGTGACTTTTTATTGCGAGAGGATAAGGCCTAATAACTTGTAAGCACCCTGTGCTTTTGTTGTATATGACCACACAAATGTCTACCTGTTACAAAAGTCAACAAAAGACTGGTAAATAACAATTACCAATGGGATAAAATTTACTAAATGCAAACTTGGGCGTATCAAGTCATTCTATTTTGTTCATATTTAGATTGCATGTCGGAAAAGCAGGAAAAGATAATCATAGCAATCTTGGCTTGAGATACCCACGGAGGATCACTTTTGTGATAAGTGAACCACATCTCATTTGGCCCACCATTTTTCTACTAATTGACTGCGTAAGGGTTTTTTTCAAAAAAAAGTCTGACTGCCAATTCATCGTATATACATCGGAAAGACAAAATATAGTAAAAATCTGATTGGTACTTATGGAAATTTGCAAACAGTAGAAACTTTGTGATTATAGCTGCTTGCAACAGACCTAAACCACAACCTTTATCCTCAAAAATTAATGAACTTAATAACTAAGAAAAGAACATCTCGAATAAGAGAAATAACGCTCTGATTAATAGAGTTCATTGATAAGTTATAGACTAATTACAATTCTTAGTCAGTGATTTCTGATGAACGTTTACTCCTATTTGGCTAAAATGTTTTCTCGGTAACTTTATAATTATTCTTCACATGTTTCAAAAAAGTATCACTTTTAAGTTACACACTTAACTATCAAATAATCGTTGTTTCTCTTCAGTTAACAAACCTAATATCGATGGACTCATCACTAAATTCTATTTTTCATTTTAACAATTGCAGGGATCCCGTGGATCGCCAGGGAGCCGCGGTAGTCAAGGATTAAAAGGTGACAGGGTAAGAGAACAAAGAAAAGCATTTAATATTTTCTATTAAGGGTTCACGTGGTCCAGCCGGACCTCGCGGTCGTCAAGGCCTGAAAGGCAGAAGGGTAAGATTATTGCATGCATGACTGCTCATCAACTAGCACTTAATAACGCATGACGTCAGAAGCAGAGGTGTTATATTTTGCTTAGAGCCTGCAGTAGACAGTGGATAGTTCTTGCGCCTTTATTTTTTCAGTTTATTTCTTTGCTACTCTTCTTTATAAACCATAAATAAAAAATAGCAGATGCGAAAATGACTTTGACTTGCGTTTAATGTTAATCGAGCGTAAAAGTTTCACCGCAATTTTATCACAATTGCAATAATTTCGACTTATCTGCAAGAAAATAATCTGTAACCTTACAACTATAGGCTTTGTATTTCAATCAATCTTTAGGCTGATGACCAGCTAGCTGTACGAGTTGCAAACTAAATTCATTGTAAAAAGTAAATGCAGTCAAGAGTTCTAGTAGAATATACAGTGTGCAGAAACCGAGATTTACCCAGTGATCTTGGTCTTCACCAAAACTAACATCATAACTATTCAAGGATATATTTTGGTTTTTGCATGCCCCCATGCCCCCTTCTGTATTTGATATGATCGGAGAGCCGAGACCTCTTGTTTGCATGGTGCTCGTACTAAACGATCAAGCACATGAGCGCTAAACGCCAGCAACATTTTAGTTTTAAATGTACTTGGATCAAAGTGCAAACAATTTCCAATCACTATTTGATCTGCAAAGAAACAGCATCACGGTCGGATTTTCATTAGCTTTAGTTTGATGCTAATTTGCTGTTCCCTTGTATATCTATTTGAAACGTTTTCCATTTGGTGTTCCATAAAGATATCTTTTTCCATTTTAGTTTAACCTTTGCGGTAACACCATAGTAAACGGAAGATGCTTTTAATGTAGCGAAACGTTTTGAATTATAATGTTCACTGCCATTTTTTTATTTCTTGATTCTCTGGTCATGGAAAAATCTTTGCGATTATGCTTAGAATGAGTTGCCGGCGTTTAGTTCCTATTCGTATTTTCCTGTACTGCTGGAGGAAAATTGCCACAAATTGTCTCTTTCAAGAACACTACCATGGAAAAAAATGCAAACATTGAACTTGCAGTCTCCTGATTACGAATCAGAGCTTTATTTCACAGAGCAACGTTGCCCACATTTTTTCCTACCCTCATTTTGCTAATACTTGCGAAGAAATCCCACTTTTATGCTGCTAATATAATGTAATTTGTCGACGTTGTGAGCACTATAATTTGATTAATCGCTGCACTTGGTGAATCTAGTAATTTTGTCATCAGAAATATATTGCGAAATTTATCGTTTTAGAAAAGAAATGACTAATTGTTTGACTGCCGATGCAATAAATATTCTGATATCAATTTATTGCTGTAGCTGCATTAGCTTGTTCATGTTCAGTAATTACATATTATTTACAATATCAGGATTGTACTAACCAGCCATACCAATAAGCCCAAACAAGTTTATTATCCATTGAGCTATATTTGTAAGGCAGCTCACTTTTCACCAATTGTATTTTGAAACAAATGACAACCTCCGGTCAAAAAAAGGTTCAAAACGACTAGTCACGCCTCACTGCACAACCTTGGATACTTTTATAGACCGTCCAATTAATTCTGGTCATTTACCAAACTATAATGTCTTGGTTGTGGATTACTGGAGGAGGAGGGGTGTTGAAAAAATCAGAGCACTTTCTCTCTGTGTGAAACGTTACTCTTCATAGTTTACCACCTGCCCAACTCTTGAAAACATGTTTGGATAAAATTTTGTTAATATTTTGAAAATCTCCGCAGGCAAATGCTCATTTCCATTTTCTGATTTCAAACTAAATGAAACTGCTGTTTGTATTGCTGGTCAATTACAGCTAACTTGAATGTGGCGCGCTGTAGAAGATTGTCATAGGCTTGATTAGTTTGTTGTGGTGCTGAACAGAAGTCCAATATTGCGGTTTTGCGAATGCTTTGATATGTTTGTAATAAAACCTTATATTCAGGGAATTGACGGGAAGCGTGGACAAGAGGGCCAACGAGGACCTAGAGTAAGTTTTGAGCAGCTGTATATTCGTTGCAACTAAATATAATCCGGTGTGTTTGTTATAGGGACCAAGAGGCAAGAGAGGTCCTCGAGGTGCCACGGGAAAGACCGGAGCGAAAGTAAGTCAGTGCTTTCTGTTACATGTGCTGATCGTCGGTAACTTATGAAAATTGCAACCATTATACTCATCGGCGTAAGTTCTCTTCGAGTTAATATTCCAGGCACAGAAAATTTTTACAGTTGACCACAAAACAAATTGTGCTCACACCTGTTTCGGAGTCATAATTACTGACGAAACAGTGTGCTTTGCACCTGCAATGCAACGAGCGGAGATTGTCTAAAAGTTCCAAGAAAAGGCCCAACAACGTTGAAATTATGTATGCATGAAGCATTCATTCATGTCCCCATCCCCCTAATGGCTGGCGCTTTGTTTCAATCAGCTGCATTGCGGACTATATTTCTGATGTTCGCTTTTATGCTTGTCAGGATGATTGAATATGACTTCATTGTACAACTTGTACGTAAACCACGAAGCACGTAACTTAAAACTAAAGTATCTTTTCCAAAGTTGCAACAACCCAACTTCTTTGTGTTCTTTTAACTCACAGTTTCAAGTAGATTTCGAGGCCAGAGCCAATGCTTTGCATTGCTGCCGATATACTGTCAATAATCTGCTGTAAATTTAGTATTATGAGACGTTATCATCAAAGATGTAGCTAACGCAAGACATTTCCCATACTGCGATGATTTAGCTCGTGGTTTACTCTGATCATAATACGACTTAATAAAGACTTGGAGCATAGCTTTATAGTAATTTTTACCTTGTAAATTTTCCCTTTTCTTTTTACTACACGTATTTCTGGATATGCTAGGACAAAGCATGATCATGATCACTCTATATGACTTTGTAAAATTTTTACCATCACTTATTTATCAATTTAAACAGGGAGAGATTGGACAAGATGGAGCGCAAGGAATGCCCGGAGAAAGAGTAAGATTTCTTGTTGTGGAGTTGGCTTACCTCGATTATTGTCATTATCGTTAACATGAACTGTTTTTAGGGACATCCTGGACCGCAAGGAGCGGCCGGATTTACTGGTCCGAAAGGTCCTCCGGTAAGTATTTGTCTACTTAATAGTATTTTTTTTGGTTTTACCAATCGCAAACTAATCAGACTTCATGACATTGATATAAATTGATTTGATCAACCATTATATACATGAGCCTCATTACAAACTTCAGTCTTTGATGATGCGATGTACTTCTATTAATCACCTTGGGCTTATGAATAAATCGAATATACCTCTATAGAATTTCTGATGTTTTTTTGGAAAAACCTGTAAATAATATCTGCTTAATCTTTGTACGACTGCAATTTTTCCATTTGTGTCGTCGTAAGCGCTCCAGAAACGCCCTGCCGTTCTCGAAATGTTTATGGCGCTAGAAAAGACATTTAGCTATTGGTTGGCAATGACTGCTCTTTAAGTCGTAGAAGGTCTTGCTGCTCCTCACGACGATGGTACTTCTAACAGATTGTGAACGTCAACTATGTTTAACTTTTCGTTTCATTGCATTTAGCCTATATCAAAACAAATACGTGTTCCACAAACACTTTTAATCTTTTGCGCACCAGGGACCACCGGGAAAAGACGGAGTTCCGGGACATCCAGGAACCAGAGGAGAACCAGGTTTTCAAGGCAAGACAGGACCTCCAGGCCCTGCTGGCGTTGTTGGTCAACAAGTAATGAGTTTATTTCAACAGCAGAAAGATCAGTGCTTTAAATGTGTTCTTTGTAGGGGCCTACTGGTGAAAGTGGGGCAGCTGGAGAACGTGGTCATCCCGGTCAACCGGGCCCCATTGGTGAGACTGGACTTCCTGGACCGGCAGGCAAAGAAGGTCCAAAAGTAAGTGGCCAAGGCATAACATGAAATAAGACCCGGATTGGATTTAAAATGCTTTTCTTGTATGAGCGGAGTCTAAATAAATGACAGAATAATTTTTCAAAACTGTGTTAGAAAAGTGAAACTCTCTAAAAAATGCAGTTTGTAAACGCTTGCTTCGGGGGGAGGGGGGCATTGCCTCTTGCTTTCAAAACCCACTGTGTTGCTTTCTATTCCATTTATTTTTGTACGAAAATTATGAATAAATGAATTTGTAGAAAGTTGCAGTAAAATGTTATAAATTAATGCTTTTGATGTAATTGGAGTGATTTTGAAAGCTTATTGATAACTAAATTTCATATGTATTGTGAATTATAGGGAGATAGAGGCCCACGTGGTCCTCCTGGAACAATCGGACCTCCTGGAATACAAGGATTCCCTGGGAGTAGAGGAATGCAAGGTCCAGTGGTAAGTATCAAAATTTCTTCTCGTTCAATGTTTTGTATCGACGATACTGATAATTGAAATATTTTTAGGGGGCTCCTGGATTGAAAGGAAATGAAGGACCACCCGGGCCTACCGGACCAGCAGTAAGTTGGAGTTTTGGTTTTCAAGAGTGCTTTTATGATATATTTATGTGTTTATAGGGTCTAACTGGTCAACGTGGTCCCCCAGGACCTTCTGGACCCATTGGGCCGCCGGTAAGTGTGAGCAGCTTGAGTGAGTTAAATATTGCTTTAACCAACAACATTTTAGGGGCGTCCCGGACCTATGGGACCTACTGGAGCTCCGGGAGAAAAGGGTAATCCTGTGAGTATTATGAAGGCTGCTGTAAATAAGTGTTGAACGCGTTGGTATTGTTTTAAATGGCGTTTATTTATATGAATCGTTTTGGATCAATTTTTTTGATAGCGTAGTTATTTATTTTGAGTTGTTGGTTTTTAGGGTGAAATTGGTAGACCGGGTCCGGCCGGACGTGATGGATTGCCTGGCCCAGCTGGGCTTCCCGGTCCCACCGGAAGTGCTGGAGCACGAGGAGAAGATGGAGATAAGGTAAAATGTTTCAAGCAGGTATATCTTTGTCACTTTTAAATTTTTTGACCTTCGTTATTAGGGCGAACAAGGGCCTCCAGGATCTGCTGGATTTAAAGGTAGCAAAGGAGAACAAGGTCCTCCCGGAAGTCAGGGGGAACCAGGACCTGTGGGCCAACCAGGTCCACCTGTAAGTATATTCAATTTGTCGTAGTGAAGTAAAACAACAACGAAAACCCAATAACTAATTATCAAACATTTCTCATTATTAGTGAGATGTTTCATTTATATATGTCACTATATTAGGCTTGTTTAGGTAGAACTTTTTTGTTACGCGTTCGTTTGAATAAAGCGAAAAATAAAAAAGAATATCGCCAACATTCTATTTGTTTTGAATTTATGTAGGCAGTAGGTAGCAGGTGTATCTACTGAAATATTGGCAAGTTACTTTTGTTGGTATTCGCTTCGTTTCACTCATATTTTTATGAGTATCTTCTTTGATTTCATTGCAATTGCTTTTAATTTGATTGGTAGATTATTGGTTTTCATTCATGTTTGTCGTAACGACTTTTTGACGTTTTATCTATCTTTAACAAATCATCTGTTGCTGATGCTGGCTCTTAAATATAGGTCAAAATGTGATGGGTGTATTCAGCCAATAAATTTTAGAAAACAAACCCAACGTTATGTTATTAGGCTTAATGTTTGGGTTTTGGTGGTTACTTTTAGGGTAATGATGGAGAACCTGGACCTAGAGGACAACAAGGACTGTATGGCGAAAAGGGTGACGAAGGCGCTAGAGGATTTCAAGGCCCACCAGGACCGAGAGGGCTTCAGGTGAAGTGAGATTAAGATTTAATTTAGTCAAACTTGTTTTCACTGAGCACTGCTAACTTGTTTTTCGCTTACATGTTGGTTGCAAATTTGTATTTTCTGCACCTGAGCTACACGGCTATTTCTGTAGCCATTGATGCACAAGGTGCGATTTCTTTTTAGTCCTTTTCCAAAATCTTGTGGTTTTTGTTTTTTTGCTTACTATTTATCAGTGTTATTAACAACCTATGATATTTCAGGGTATGCCTGGTTCATCCGGAAAGAAAGGAGACACTGGAGATCCAGGACCATTGGTGAGCTATTACAGCATCAACGCAATTATAATTGTGTATTAATAATTATTGGTCCAGCTAACAATCACAAACCGTATTTGAATGCCTGTTTTAGTCAATTTTCATGAAAAACAAATGGTGAAGGACATGCCACTACTTTAACATCTATCTGTGTGCCGTAGAGAAATGAGCATAACCCATATTGCAACTTTGGAGCAGACTTAAGCACAATGTGATTGATCATTCTGTTTTTCCTAAAAAAGTTTTTTTGTTAACTATTATTGTACTAGGGTCCTCCCGGACCAATGGGACCAAGAGGACCTCCTGGGATGCAGGGCGCAGACGTGAGTATCTTATGCTGTTACTTGAAACTGCTTTTTGCTTTTACACATGAAAGATAACCGACAGAACTAGCACATGGACAAACATACCAAAGTAATGTGCAGCCAGTCGTTCAGAATTCGAAGCAAAAAATTCTTAGTGATTAGCTTTATAGGGAGTAAAATTAATTATGTTGCTGTGTTTTAATAATGTCTTGTTTTTAGTTGGCTGCTGAACATATTAACTACTGATTGCATATTTTGTGGAGACTTGATTTAACAATTGTTTATTGCTCGTAGGGACCTGCTGGACCCACCGGAGGAGCCGGTCAACCTGGTAATGTTGGTGAAAAGGTAAGTGAAAGCGTTGAAGGGAGGTTGTGGAAATAAATTTGGAAAGTTATGATATCATTGTTGATAATCTTGATCAAAAAAGCTTAAAACTAACAAGTAGAAATAAAGTTTTATATTTAAATGGGTTAGGCAGATAAAAAACTAGGCCTTTAACCAAATGCTTAGCGTGAAACCATGAGTGAGAGCAAATACGAAAGTTTTGGGGTGAAGTCTGCTATCCCCCGCACCCCACGCTACTTTTTAGTTTATGGCAACATGTACATTTTGCTCTATTTGTCTGACATAATAGAAGCTATCGTAGGAACGTCTAATTACATTGTTGGAAAGGGATGGAAAATGTATCTAAATTTGTAATTCAGAGCTCCCTATAATGGTGAAAGCTTTTTCTCTTTCTGCTGATATAAAGCAGGTCCTAAGCTTTGTAATTGAAATCAGCCGCAAAATTATTTGTTGATTGCCTTCACAAGCAACTTAACGAAACAGCACAGTCTCTGCAATATTTGTCTATTTCTAGGGAGAAATGGGAAATCCCGGATCCCCTGGAACTCCTGGAGAACCTGGACCCACGGTAAGAATTATGATAGCTTTGAAATAGCAAAAAGCGTTAATGCGCTGCGTTTTGTACCCAACGGTATCAAGTTCGTTTTTCCCGTGGGTTTGTATTTTGCATTGAGGAAAACATTCGTTCTAGCTTAGTTGTAGTGTGTGTAATGGGAATACATCCTGCTGATAGTATAGGCGACCCAAGCGAGATCTAAACATGAGTTGTTTTATGTATAACTGAAATGATATTTTCCTGACCAAAAACAAAAAGAACAAACAAAAGGATTATTATTGTTGTCATGAATTGCAATGTTTAGGGACCTAAAGGTGACAGAGGAGAGAAAGGAGAAACTGGACCGCCTGGGGAACAAGGAAGCCCTGGTCCAAGAGGACCGCGTGGCGAAGATGGAGAAAAGGGTGATCTTGTAAGTTATTGTATAATTACCGAACTAGTTAAACGAATTTACTTTTAAAATATTACACATTTATGATTTGTAAGGGGCCTATTGGACTTCCCGGAGATCCTGGAGTGGCTGGACCCCCTGGACCGCCTGTAAGTAGCTATTTTCCCATATATATTGTTAAAAGTTTTTTGTTTGCTGGAAAATCGATAGAAGCATTTGAATATTCTCGAAAAACTAAACGACTAATAACTTTTTTGAAACAAAGCGAAATAACGAGATTGTCGCTCCAGTGCAGTGGTGGTGGTTCCTTACTTCAAAACAAAACGTTCTAAGTTTAAAACTCCTTAAATCTCCATTGGTATGCATCAGCAAAGGCAACTGAATTTAAAGTGCTGCTTTGCTCCAGCAAAAAATCTGATTCAAAGCGAATGTATAGCAGTTGACAGATGTTGAATTAGCAGGTTTAAGCCTGCGAAAAGGCCGAAGACAAGGATGTAAATCGACGACGCTAAATAACGAGATTAAATGTCAAGACAAAAAACTTTGCTTTACCTGCTACATATTACCCCAAGGTTGTTACCACATAACGGTTCATTAGCTCGACTTGCAGTATTTTTTTGTTCAAGATGCCACAAATAAGCGTCAACTTTTCCATGCATTTCAATACTCCCTTCAACTTATTGTCAACTTGCCCTTTCAACTTAACTTTCTGCGCATGTACAAAAGCGACTGCGCAGAACATCTGTAGCAGTTAGTCAATCATAAGTTATAATCGTATGTAGCGTTGAAGCTTAAGGCTGGTTTCCACTAGGCGTAGATTGCAGGCGTAGCGTGAAAAATTCTGTATTTCTCTATCTAGTTTTATGTCTCTCGCTCCGCGCATAAAACTAAATAGAGAAACAAAGAATTTTTCACGCTACGCCTGCAATCTACGCCTAATGGAAACCAGCCTTAACACTGAGGTCAAGGGCGGCTTAACTCTTTATTTGTTTTGTGTTGGTTCAATCTCAAGTCGCGTTTGCCTTCAAGGTAGACCAGACTTAAGAATTATCCATCTAAAAACGTAAAGGTTCGAAGCAGGTCTGGACAAATCGTCCTGCGTTTGGTGCCACCGTTGCTGTTCTGCAAGTCTGGAGGATATAATGCAACAACAATATTTTTATTTGCCAATAACATCTTTACAACCAATTTGAATTGACTCTCTTATTTAGGGAAACGATGGAGCGCCTGGGGACGTAGGTGATGCTGGAGCACCTGGGGAGCCTGTAAGTACTGGGCGTTTTTTCTTAGTGTTGATGGGGGTTTTTATTTTTTGTTTTTCTCTACCAGGGACCCCCTGGACCTGTCGGAGACACTGGATCACCTGGAGGACCTGGAAAACGGGTAAGTTAGTTTTACTATATGTGATGTTTATGTTGTCATAAATTGAAATTAGCCTATATCAACATTCTCACGAGAGCACACTTTAATCGCGTCGACTGGCACATATGTCAAATTTTTCGTCTGAGTCTCTTCAGGTAACAGTCCTCAAAATTTGATTTACCATGAGAAGTTTACACCACGAATAATGTATTTGTATTTTGTTAGTACGCTATGCTTTAAGTTATGCCTACCTTTATGATTTTCAGGGACCGCCCGGCCCTGCAGGACCTCAAGGAAGATCCGGTGAAAAAGGAGCAAAGGTAAATTATCACATTTTTTGTTCACATTTGGGTGAATTCCAATGCATCTTCTAAATAAGTTTATCTGTGGCTTCCTAATAAATCTTGTTAGGCTTGCTCACAGTACAACTCCCTAGCTATGTGGCATAAAGATAAATTCTTTTCTTTCAAAATCTAGAAAATTCCAAACCAGGTCGAGATAATATGTGTAGGGCACTGTCGTCTTTTATAAAAATGGCGATTATATCACGTTGTCAATCAAACTATTAGAATTAATCGAATATGCTGCAATTGAGAGCTCTCCCACCTTTTTAGCTGATGGAACCTAAGCTATACTTTTGCAAGTGTCACGGACTCCCATTATTGCAAACTAGCATAATTGTCAAGAAAAAACTTTGGTTCTTTTCCGATTTTAAGTCATAATCTCGCGCATTACAACGTGTTACGCAGGTGAACAACTAGTCGTATTCTATTGCCATTAGGCTAAACCTAACAACTGCTCTTGTTGAGTTTTCATAAAGTCAACTTTTTGTTTTGCTTTGTTGGGTATTTGGTACGCAATAGAAATTCATTATGTATATAATCAAAGTATATGCGTAACTAAGATGATTGTTACATCATGTGTTCCGCAGATACTTTGTTAAAAGGCACTATGCTGCATAAAAAAATATATTTTTGCAATCAGACAGACATAAATTCTTACATATCACATTCAATAATAATTATTGGACTTCAGGGTGAACAAGGAATTGACGGACCTCCCGGAGACTCTGGACCTCCAGGTGCTCAGGTATGATCAAATCTTTATGTATTTGCTGTATCTGGTGGCAGATCATCAAACATGTGTTGCAGGGAGACCAAGGAAAGCCTGGCGTTCAAGGTGTACAAGGTTTACCAGGATCTGTGGTACGTGCTTTATCTATGAAATTGTTTAATGGATAAAGTCAATTACGCCTGAAGTTCGCTTTGTAAAAAATACAATGAAATATCACGAATTTTTTTAAAACTTTTTGAAAGCAACAGTTTTTAGCGCCAGAACGCAGTGTACTTCTCAAAGAGTTTATAGTAAGCGAGATCTATTTAAAACCCTTACCTCCATGAACATAGCACGTGATCACCATAACCGTATCATGTATCGATTTATTGAGTTATAAAGGCAATGTATGCGCTTTTTATGCATGTTCACACGAATGACGTGGTTATTTCACAAAATAAATAACCATTTGTGAAATAACCACGCCATTCGTGTGAACATGCATATAAAGCGCGTAGATTGCTTTTATAACCCAATTAATCGTTAGCGCCAGAAGAATAGGTTTTGAATACGACCAAGTAAATTTAGTTTCATGTTTCGTTCTCGATATCGCCCCTATTACTGTGTGTCAAGCAGAAGGTCTGTGAATGTTAAGTTAACAAAGAAAACTAAACTCACGTTTGCCATCTGAGAAGTATCTGCTTTAACTGCTACGACACAACCGCGCAAATCGTTCACATTGTGGGGCGCGCGATTGCTCTTTCTCAGCTCCAAACTAATTTCAAGGCTAATTTCAATTTAAAACTTTTTGGTACAAGCCACACATTACCACCCCGAGTAATCTGTAATTGGAATAGGAAAGAGAGAGAGAGAGAGAGAGAGAGAGAGATCCACATTTTAAAATCCGGGCTTGTCTGCGTTATCGCGGGTGGCCGGATTCACCTCATGTTTGTTTCCAGAAAGTTTGCAAATACCATCACTCCACTTTTTTCTGTCATTGGCATCTTCCTTTTTCAGTCCAATCTGATCGGTATGTTCTTCCACTTGTCTTTTTTCCACGTCATATTCGGTCGCCTACGCCCTCTTCTTCCCGCCACTTTAAAATCCAACGCTCTTCTCAAAACATCTTCATTAGCCATTCTCAAGATTGCCCATGCATACCATCGTACTCCACTCGCCCTGGCTAGTCCATCCAAAGTATCCTTTAACCCAGCAAACTCTTAAGTTCTTGGCTCCTTTGCTCAATCAACTTAACTCAATACATTGCTCTCACCATTGGTTTTTTGGGCTCTTCCCAAAATTGCCATCTCATTCTCTTTCAGACATCACGTCTCGCTCCCATATAGCATTGCTGGTCTTACGCAACTCTGATAAATCCTTCCTTTGATTTTTAACGAACACTTTCTCCCGTTTCTCCCATAAAGCAATTTCCCACATTCTCTGAATTTCATCGATCCAATTTTTGTTTTTGCTGTCACCGCTGCTTCACTTTTACCACTGGCGTTCAATCTGTCCCGCAAGTAACAAAAACTCTTCACAAAGTCAACGTGGTCAAAAAATGATATTTCTTCATCTGGTTCTAAAATTCCTTCCTTTGTATCAACACACAGTTCACAAACAAAACCTTTTGCTAGAGTTGAAGCTATCCTCTTCGTTTTCGCGCATCTACCATGTACCCATTTACCACACTTTGTGCACATCACCGAATTTGCCATCATTCTCTTGCCTACGGATCAACTTTACTCTTAAGTACCTCATCTTTTGAACCACTCACCATTACTTTGGTTTTTTAAGGTTCCCCTTTAACTCCTTGCTTTCAATCGCCTCTTTTCATTTTAAAAACTTCTCTTTCAAATTTTTTATACTTTCACTCATTAAAACGAAGTCATCTGCATACAACAGTTCATTCATCAATCCTCTTGCATTTTCCGAGATGACATCCACTGTAATTGCAAAAAGCAGTGGCGACAAAACAGATCCTTGATGTACACCAATTTATACCAAGAATTCTTCAGATAATTCAGATCCCACTCGAACTTTCGTTTTTGTTCCGTGATAGAGGCCCATCACCGCTTTTGCCATTACTTCTGGTAAACCTTTCTTTCTCATCGTCCACTCCATCACCTATCTTTTAACTGTATCAAATGCCTTCTCAATATCCATAAAACACATGTACAACTTTTTCTTCTTATCTCTATATTTCTCTTGCATTATTCGCACTACAAACAATGCGTCCGTCGTTTCTCTTCCAGGCATAAAACCAAACTGCATTGAATCAATATTTACTGATTCTCTAATCTTTCTCTCCAGTACTCTTTCAACAATCTTCATGACGTGCTCTAACAGCTTTAATCCTCCGTAAGTATTGCAATTTCTTACATCTCCTTTTTCCTTGAAAATTGGTACCAGCACACTTGTTTACCATTCATCTGGCATTCCTTTCCCATCTAACATGAGTTGGCAAAGCTCCACCATCACATTAACCCCTACTTCTCCACTAGCAGATATCATCTCTGCGCCTACTACAGAGGGTCCAGCTCCCTTTCCTGGCTTCATCACTTTTATTGCTATTGCCATTTCTTCGCGGGTAACATTTTTAATGGGTGCCTCTATCATACTAGCTGCTGTCATGTGGTCCCAATCATTTTTTTATTCATAATCTTCTCCATGTGATTTTTTCTCTATTTTTTCCTGTCTTTTTCACTGAAACCTAACCTTCCATCTTTTCCTCTCATGCATCTACCTCTTTCAATATCTTTCCCATCTTTTTCCTCAACTTCACCAGCGTAAAAATGTTATTTGATTTTTCGTTCAATTTTGTTAACTCTTTTTCAGCTTCTTTCCTCTTAGAATCAGCAATCGCTTTCTTTGTTCGATTTTTGATATTCTTATATCTAGCCTTGTTTTCCTCCGATCGATTTTCGCACATTTTTTTATATGCCACTTTCTTTTGTTGTATTGCTTCTTTCACCTCTTAAATTCACCACCATGTATCCCCATGGTTTCTTCTCTCTTTCTTCTTTCAACATACTTCATCACAAGCTTGCAGCATACTATTTTCAAAGTATTCCATAGATTGGGTGCATCAACATTAACCACTTTCTTAACTCTTCCTTGAAATCTTGCTTTCATGTTGTTTTCCTTCAACTTCCAAACCCTCCTTCTAATCTCATCTCATCTATCCCGTGGCGATTACCGTTGGGGCGCTGCACATGACTTATTAACCAGTTCTCTCCATTTCTCTCTGTCTTTCGCATGTCTCATTGCCTCGCTCAGCTTTAGGCCAGTCCATTCTGCGATGTTGTCATCCCATCTCTTCTTTTGTCTTCCTCTCTTCCTCCTCTCACTGTTTCCTGTAGAACTGTCTTTGCAAGTCTCCCTCCTCTTATCACGTGGCCTAACCATATCAGTTTGCGCCGTTTGATTGTGGAGAGAAGATCTTCATAGGGACCACTAGCTTGCTTTATTCGGTTTCTGACTTCCTCATTGGTGATGTGGTTTTTGTATGAGATGCCGAGCAATCTCCTGAAACATCTCATTTCTAAAGCCTGGACCCTTTTCTCTAACTCTGCTGTTAGGGTCCATGTTTCACACGCATAAAGAAAAACTGAGTTTACATGAGAACGCATTAGTCTTATCTTTGATGAGAGTTTGATGGCCTTGTCCTTCTAAATGATGTCCAACTTAGTCAGTGTTACCGCCGTCATTGCAATTCTGGCTATAACTTCAGGCTAGGACCCCTCATCTGAAACCATTGCTCCGAAGTATTTGAATTTCTTCACAGTTTTAAGCTTTTCTCTGTTGGCAGTGATGTCGCGTTGTATTCCATTATTACTATTCGTCATAAATTTTGTTTTGTTTGCACTGATTTCCATACCGTACGCTGTGGAGGATCTGTCTAGCTAGATGCCTAACAAGGTTCTCGAGTTCTTGTTCTGAGCCTGCAAGTCCGTCTATATCATCAGCAAAACGCAGGTTTGTAAATGTTCTGCCACCGATGCTTGCTGTTCCTTGGTGTTCTTTAAGTGCATCCGTCATAATTCTTTCAAGGAAAATGTTGAAGAGAGTCGGTGAGAGCAGACACCCTTGTCTCACCCCAACTGTGGTTTGGAACCATTCTCCAATGTTGCCGTTGAGGTAAACGGCACTGCTGGCTTGGTTGTAGAGGTTCCGTATGACGCGGATGGTGTAAGCGTTGATATTGTAGTGGTTCATTGTCGCCCAGAGTGCAGCATGCCACACTCTGTCAAATGCCTTCTTGAAATTTACAAATACATGATAGAGATCTTGCTGATGTTGGAGATATCTCTCGCACAGAATCCTGAGGTTGAATATCTGCTCAGTTGTGCTGCGTCCTGTCCTAAATCGTGCCTGCTCTTCAGCTATAATTTCTTCTGCCTGGGGTTTTAACCCATTCAATATGATCCTAACCATTACTTTGCTAGGATGACAAATCAGGCTTATGGTGCGGTAGTTGTTGCAATGTTGTAGGTTACCTTTCTTTGGTACTGTGATCATTAAAGACTGGGTCCATTGTGTTGGCCATTGTCCTATCTCCCAGATCTTCTGGCAAATTACATGTAGCGTATCAAACATGGCTTTGCCCCCCGCATGCACTAGTTCAGCAGGGATGTTGTCAATGTCTGCTGCTTTTCCTTTCTTCGGGAACTTCACTGCTTCCTCCACTTCTTCTCTAAGGACGGGGAAGATATCTATGTATGTTGTCAGAGAAGTGTTGAGCTTCTTTATGTCGCCTGATGCACGATATGAGTATAGATCTGCGATATACTCTGTCCATCTGTTCAAGATGTCTTTAGACTCTGTCAGACACTTCCCATTTTTGTCGAGAATGGTGTTAAGCCGCCCATACTTGTTGCTGGTTAGTCCTTTCACTACTTGGTATGCCTTTTTGGCATTGTTTGCATTCACGTTTTGTTCAATGTCGTTGCACTGATCATTTATTCAGTCTGCCTTTGCCTTGAGCATTCTCGCCTTGACTTGCTTGTCTGCCTACCTATACTTGTGAGCTCCTTCCTTACTTTCACACTTGGTATTTTTGAGATCTCTCCTTTTATCACACAACTTTAATAAGTCTGGCGTGACCCAAGGCTTCTCGGTAATCCGTCTCTTTCCGAAGACTTCATTAGCCGTCTCAATCACTGCTGTCTTCAATGTGTCAATGAGGGCGTCGGTGCTTGTGTTGCCAGTGTCAAGTAGCATGAGTGGAGCGAATTTCCCTTTAATCGTGGCCTCGAAGACTTGTGCCACACCTGGATCTTTCAGTTTCTCCAGATCAAACTTGATTCTAATGTGGCCCTGTTTCTTCTTCAATTTCTTTAGAGTTGTTCGTTTTCCTTCCAATAGTTTGTTCGTTTTTCACTACTTTCTTCAACCTTATTTTGTTTATGTCTGTTACCACTAGCCAATGTTGCAACTCTGAGAATGGCTTCCACATCTTTTAATTACTTTCTATTGTTTTTACCGACCAATACAAAATCAATCTTAGTTTTATTTCCACCCATACTGTATGTTGTTTTCCTCTGCTTGTTCTTTTCAAACCATGTGTTTGCCACGCACTATCTTCCCACCTGGGGAGCATACACACATATGACTCTTATAACTTCCCCCTCAAAAATCAGCAACATTGCCATCACTCTGCCACTTTTTTTCGGATTTCTACAACCTTTTCGCAAAGTTCTTTTTTCATTAAAATTTCAACACCTCCTGTCTCATCATTATTTCCAAACCACCACAGCTTATATCTCCTACCTATGATTATAACAAATCGAGCTCCTTGCCCTCCTCATCTTACTTTTTCTAAACAGCACATATCCACTTTTCTCTTTCTTAACTGTTCACACACTTTCGTACCTCTTTCACAAAAACTTCCAAATCCTACCTCAAATTTCTGTACCCCAAAGATTCTTTGCACACCCTGCCCATTTAAGAGCCACCGGGGACTGGGAGCCAATTTTTTAACAAACTTTTTCATGAGGTTAGTTTTTAAAGCTTTTTGTCTTTTACGGAGAGCATGCCCTTGCTTACCTTCAATCTCAGTTTTTAGACATGAGGGGTCCCCAAACTTAGTTAACATAAGGTGGTATCCAAAAGTTGCCTCTGACAACATGCTCGGCGAACAGCCTTACTATTCTACCCCGGTGAAACACGGGAAGGAATTGATGCAAAATACAAAAATAAATTGTTTTTTTCTTCCTATCATACAATTTACCTGCCTAACCGTTTAGTAAAACTCGCAATGCTTTTTGTTGGTTTTTTCTTTAGTTTTGCGTCAATTCGGCACATGAGCTGGCTTCGGGAAGCAGCTCGTCTAAGAATCACTTAACAGGTTTTTCGCTGCTCGTTCTTGGTCCATATTGCGCGCATCTGTGACGCTGTTTTCATTGTACTGTACACCTCGCGTTTTATTAATGGAGATAAAGCTATCTGTTTGTCTGTCTGTATGTCACTAATTCAGGCCATGAGGTAATTTTGATAGCAACTAATTTCCATTAGCTTTTCTCAGCTCACATAACATTAGCGATATTCTTTCAAACGGAAAAGAGTTCGAAAATACTAACAAGTAGATTGCTATGAACCATACATAAAGTATGTCGTAAGGGCAACTGTTGGCTATCTACCAATAACAGTTAACCTTGTTTCAGTCAATCAATATTTGTGGTTTAAAGTGGCAGTGATTTCCTGTAGCCTCATTAGCATGTTTCTGCTTGCTTGAGTGAATTTTTTTTGCGAGGCCTAGATGTTTCGTTTCATACCGCTTCTTCATCCCAGAAAAGAGTAGGGTAATCATCATGAAGCACGTTACTTTTTAAGTAACAAAAATTCTTCAACAGTTTTTGTTCTTCAGGGAGAGCCTGGCCTTCCAGGCAGTCCCGGTGCTGACGGACCTGTTGGACCTATGGTAAGTTTTCTATTTTGTTTTGGACCAATGACATGCAATAATTTTTTTATGTAAATTTTTTAATTGATAATTTAATCAATTTTTATACAGGGACCTCAAGGAATCAAAGGCGAAAAGGGCGATGCTGGTTTAAGTGGAGAAAAAGTGAGTGTGTGCTGGATAATCAATGGTCTTAATAAGGCACATATTTTACAATTGATGTTTTACTCCAGGGTCATCCTGGATTGATGGGCATCATTGGACCACCTGGAGATATGGGTGAGAAAGGAGAGCGTGGTGACCGTGGACGAGATGGGCCTCAGGGTCCAAAAGGTGAAGAGGGAAGACCAGGACAAGAAGGCCCTATTGGACCTCCTGGACCGCTAGGATTAACGGTGAGAAAGCAAATTTTTGAATGGTATTTGTGAGAAAGTAGTTTAAAATATTTCTGAACAGCAATAATCGAGTGCATAATACAGGGTGGCCCAAAAGTAGGTATACAGTTATTAAACTATTTTTTATGTGCTTTGAAGTTACCAGCAGTGCACTTTATGTGGCCCAAAAGTAGGCATACAGTTAATGGAGAGAACTATTTGGAAATTCTTTGTGAAGTGGTAGTGCCACAACTTCAAACTAAACCTAACTTTGATGAACTCTTCTTTCAGCAAGATGGAACTTCTCCACATTATGCGTTAAGAGTAAGAGATTACCTTAACAAAGTCTTTACACAGCGTTGGGTCGGAAGAACAGGTAGCATTGAATGGCCACTATGCTCACCTGACCTGACACCAATGGATTTCTTTTTTTGGGGTGTTGTAAAGAACAAAGAGTATGTAAAGAACAAGGAGAAGAATCCCAAAACAGTAAATGAATTAAAAGATTGCATTTATGACGCATTCAGAGAAATTGATGCAAATTGAAATTTGTGCTGCACGGTATGTCAGAGTGTTTTGAACAGATCTAAAGAAGGACATTTTGAGCACTAAAAAGATTAAACAGTTTCCATTTAAGATATAACTATCATTCTAGAGGTTTAAAAGTGCCTACATAAGAACTACAAATCTACTTTTGGATCCAAACCCTACTTTTAATAACTGTATACCTACTTTTGGGCCACCCTGTATATACTAGGGATTTTTTTACCTAGTTATCGTTATCATTCTGACTGCACATCTCCTTACCGTAAATGTTTGGTCAGTGACCTTTAATTCAAATTGTTATTTAATGACGACTAAGCTTATTTTAATTTGTTTCGTTTTTCAGGGTGAAAGGGGTGTTAAAGGAAATAAAGGAGCTTACGTAAGTAGACTGATTTATTATGAGCATATATATCTTGTAGCAAAGGAAATTGCTGTTGTAGACTTCAAAAAACACCATTTTTTGAAACTGCTGTAAAGTTGCTAGTTCTGAAACTGGTTGATCGGGTTGTGCAAATAGAATGCTTGCCTCAAGGCGTAGTGGTTTGTGCGTTCGCCTCCAATTCGTTGGGTTGCTAGCTCAAATCTAGATGAATTCATATCAATGATTGTTTGAAAACTGTATTTACAACTTCTCCGCAAAAATTTCTGCTCACAACGAATTACGTCGAGGAAAAGTCGGCATGTTGTTGTTGTTGTCGTTGTTGCTTACCCGACTCCTTCCGAAGAATGGGGGCATGGTGGAAGACCATGGAGCCCCAGAAGCCGGACTCTCTCCAGGGCCTGGACCAGAGGTCGTAGAGAGACATAGAGTCGCCAAAGAGTGAGCGGCGCAAAGAGTCCGTAGCAGGACAGTGCAGAATGAGATGAGAGGCGTCCTGGGACGAGTATTCACAGGCGCTGCAGAAAGGATTCTCGATTGTGCCAATCCTAGAGAGATAAGAGCTTAAGGCTGTGTCCGTAGCAGTGTAGACGAGAGAGAACACAGCGAGCATGACGAGGGAGCACAAGTTCCTCGGTGAAAATCGAGGGAACCTGTGTGTCGAAAAATTTAGATGAGACAGTACGCCTCTAGTCCCAGAAAAGACAAGAGTGGATACGAGAGATAAGAGAAGAGAGACCACAAGGGATTGTAGTGGGCGCAAGTAGCGCTCCCCGTCTGGCCAGCTCATCAGCGCCGGAGATAGCGCGACTAGCCTCTTTTGGAGGCGTCCCAATTTGGTTATATTGGTTGCGCTTAGGAAAGGAAATCATCCGGGTGAAGCATAAGTAATAAGGGGCCAAAGAAAAGCTTTATACAGAACAGAGAGGGATTTCTTAAAGGGGCCCCATGAGGAAGCAGAGATACAGCGGAAGGCCTTGAGACGTGGAAAAAATTTGGCCTTCAGCGAAGATCATGTTTAGAAAAGAAAAGAGTGCGGTCGAAGGTGACCCCGAGAAAAGTTGGAGTGGGATTGAAACGGAGGCGGAAACCGAGTAAGAGGAGATTGGGCTGGAGATTGGCGTGGTGGGAATCAACTGAGAAGAAAGACGCCTCACATTTTCTCGGATTGAGAGGAAGACACCAGTACTCCGATCAGCGCTCCATTCGAATCAGAGCTCCTTGTGTGGCCTTCACCGCAGTGGGAACCGAGGTGAAGGAGGATCAAATGGCCGGATCGTCAGCATAAAGAAAGCAGCAGACGGAAGAAGGCAGAGAGGCAGGAAGATCATTGATGGAAAGAGCGAAAAGTACGGGGCCAAGAACGAATCCTTGTGGAACACCTCGACGGACTCGAAAGAAGCGGCTTTTGTGATTTTGATAAACCACGCAAGCGCGCCTATCAGAAAGGAAAGATTGAGTCCAACGAGCAAATCAAGGAAGAAGGCCAGCCGAAATGAGTTTATGGAAAAGGGCGGGATGCCAGACAGAGTCGAAAGCTTTCGACAAATCAGTAGTGACGAGGATCGTCCGAGAGCCCGGCCTGGGTTTGTTAAGGCCATCCGAAATGGACTGAGAAAGATAAAGAATTTGATCTAGAGTAGACCATCCAGTGCGGAAATCGGCCTGGCGAGGAGAGAGAATGGAATTAGACTCCAGAAAGAAGAGTAGACGTGATAGAATGATGCGTTCAAAAAGCTTTGAGACGCAGGAGGTGAGAGAGATTGACCGGACGGAAGCAGGAGTGTCGAGAGGCTTTCCCATCTTATGGATGGGAATAATGGAAGATGTCTTCCAGATGGAAGGAAAGGAATGTGAAGTCCAGGAGAGATTGAAAATGTGAAGAAGAAAATCCATGTCAAAGCGAGGAAGATGCTTTATGATGGGATAGGCGACTTGGTCTGGGCCAGTGGCAGTGGAGGAGGAAAGGTTAGAGGCAGCCGCAAGAAAGGTTACAGGCAGCCTTCAGCGGGGGAGAAGGGAAAGCAAAAGGACGAGTCAGACTCCTCCGGGCACGTGGCTCGGCGGAGCTCATAGAGGTAGCCCCTGGATCTGCTACGCAGGGTCTTTGGCTGAGAAACGGAAAAGTGAGATCTCAGGTAATCGACGTAGACCGAAGCCGATTCCCTGGGAGAGGAACAGTTGGGAAGCAGCAGAGGAAAGAGAAAGTGACGAGTATTCCTCTGCAGAAGGACGGTGAGAGTCAAAGTAGGAGACAAAGTCATCCCAGCGAGCTTTCTGAAAGTTGAAGGAAGGAGGACGCTCGTTGGGGCGAAAGACCGGAGAGAGAGAGGGATAGATAGAAGAATTGGTAGGTGGTCAGAACCCTGGTCCTGAAGCATCTCCCAGGAACAAGAAAGGGCAAGAGAAGAGGGAGCAAAGGAGATGTCAGGGGAGGAGCGACTACCAGAGGAGCGACGTAGAAGGGTGGGTGTGTCAGGGTCATTGAGGGGGAGGAGGTCAGAAGTGATGACCCAGTCGAATACTTACTCTCCGCGGGGGTTGGAAGTACCTCTTGAGTTCCAAAGGGGGTGATGGCAATTGAAGTCCCCAAGAATGAAGAAATTTCTAAAGGAGAGAAGAATGGAGCAAAAAGGGAGTCAGTTCTGCCATGCGTTGGAAACGAGCGAATAAGGGGAGCGTGCACATTAAGGAATGAGAGCGAGGAGGAGTTGTTAAGAGAGGTGGTGGCCCCTACATAATCAGAGTTGGGATCAAGCGAAGAAAGAGAGAAAGTAGAAAGTTCCGAGAAGGATTTCTCTGCCTGACGAAAATGATGACACCGCCGCTAGCGTGCATGGCATCAAGAGAGAGAATGCCAGACCGGGAGTGGGTGCGATCAGAACGCAGAGCAGAGAATCCAGAAATCCGGAAAGAGGGAGATGAATTAAGATTGGATTCTTGGATACAGATAAAGTCAACAGAATGGGCGAGAGAAAGTGAAGTAGTTCAGTGCTTGTGGCTCGAAGACCGCCAGCATTCCATTGATGAACCCTGAGAGAGTCAGGGCAGGAGAGGAGGCAGGAGGCGTAGAAGGACAGCCAGGAGCAAGGGACGGTGGTGAGGGGGCATTGGGAGAAGATACAGAATAGGCCGACGGGGGACACGAGGTTTGAAGACGAGGGTGGGGAGGGAGTGCAGCATTAGCAGACAAAGGTATAGATTGTACAGTGGAGGTATACATGTCGGGGGAGTCCAAGGAGAGAGTTACAGTGTTACGGGTGGGAACATAGCAGGGGGGCAGCTCCAAGAGTACGAGCTGCCAAGTGTTCTGAATTTGGAGAGGGAAAGTTGTGAGCACCTCAGATGGACCCATTTGGAGCAGGTGCAGCATTGCACTGACTTGCCCCGCCAGGTCACATTTCCAGCGCACTTAGAGCAGGGAAAGATGGGGCAGGGGTTTGGATGAACGTTACCGCTCATCAAGAGAAGGAGAAGAATAAGGAGACGATGACGGGCAAGAGAACGGCTGGAGAAAAGAGAAAGAGAAAACAGGCGACCGATTTTAAGTAAGCTGTGTGCTGCCCTTCTTCGGTCATTTAGGGGGCAGCATAGCAAAAAAATGAAGGGGAGTGCCCGGGGTACCTGAGGGACCGTCGGGAAGTCCAACAGCCATTTCGACCCTACCCAACCGGCGCGATGGTGTAGTGGTTAAAGCGTCAGCCTCGTAGTCGGTAGACCTGGGGTTCATTCCCTAAGTCGAGTCATACCAAAAGACTTTAAAAAATGGTATCCACAGCTTCCCTGCTTGGCGCTCAACATATAAAGGGGATAGTGTGGAGAACAAGCCGGCAAGCTTGCTTGTTGTGTCCTTGGGCAAGGTACTTAACGGGACGCCTCCACCTTTATGTGGCAGACAGGTGGCCCACCCGTACTTCACCGGATTACAATTGTGAAGTTGCTAACCCTGCATGTCAGACGACTCATGGGTACCCACCAGTGGCAGTCCGCCTTGTTGGTGGTGGGGCTAACAGTCACTTAAGATTGGTTCGAAATGGGCTGCCATCTTTCCCCTAGCCTAATTTCAATTAGGTTGACGGCATGAACCTGAATTTCCGTTCATGTCGTACCTCCATCCCGAGGAAGAGGAGGGGCAATCACAAACAAACAACCCTACCCAAAACGTTTCGGGCACCGCACCACCACGTTGAGGCGGCTGTTGATCGGCATATTCGCTTGTTGTGTCATAAAAAAACATAATTCATTCATCTTTACGAAGCAATCAGGTAGCGGTACCGAGCTGTCCACCCGTTCTGATGGCCCAGTCTAATTAAAGGCTAGCAAACAAAACTTACGTATGCTAGCAATTTCATACGTATGCGTTATTTTGCAAAGCAGCCGTTAAGTGTTTTTCGGGTTATACCCGAACACATTTTCCATACAGGCTTTGAGCTAAAACATCATTTGATGCGTTTCAGCTGTTGCAATAATATTCTTTGTTTTTAGGGTCCAACAGGCCCGAAAGGTGACGTTGGATTACCTGGGCCTCCTGGACCACCTGGTCCTCCGGGTGAGTTGATTGTTCCTGGTCCTGGAATCCCAGCGGAAAATGCCAGAAAGAAAAGGGTAAGAAATAGGTAGCCAGCACAATAGTGATATAATTTATCAGATAAAAAGGTAATCCATGTCAGATATCGCCGAGTCAATTTTGTTTCCTTTTTTAGGCTGCCAACCGTAGAGGTGAAGACAATCTTTCCGTTGACTTTGATCCAGCTGAGGTATGTTTTTGCTTTAGTGTTTTTTTTTAGTTCATTGAGGTGAATAAGTTTTGTTACGTGGTTGTAACTGTCCGCAGAAGCATTTTAAAAGAGTGAACAAAACTGCTATGATGATGAAAATACAAAATTAAAGTTAGACCACATTTAGGTCTTGCCCTTGCCTTAGGTTACAATTTTTAAAAACCGTCAGTTCAACAAACTTGAGCTTTGAGGCGAAATGAAGCTGTTCTGTTGTTGTAGTTACGAGAAATTGCGTTATTTTTACTGGTACTTCTTCAATTAAAATTTCTTTTATTATTGAGATAGCATGACAAAAACTAAAGTTGACTTTAATTGGAGCCTCATACGAAATTTTAATTCAACAACGTCCAAGAAGTTTTGCTGTTTAATTATGGAGTTAAGCGGCAGAAGTCGGGGCTAGCTTAGAATATTGGGACTTTCCTTTCCCCCCTACCCCAATTGTCAACACTGGTGACAGTAGGCTGTGATTTGGTTGAAACAAAGCTTTTGGTGAATAAGTTCTGCATTTCAGTTGATCAAAACCTTGCCATCGAGTTGATTAAAACTTTGTTTTTACTATCGCCGAAGACTTTGACCGAAGGTTAATAATAGTTATTCGATCGAACGCTATTAGCAATCCAGTGATACGTAGACAGCGAGTGGTAACAACCAGATATTGTTATGCATCTTTCAGCTACTAAATTATGCTTTTGCAGGAAATGCTTGGATTCGGACAATACGGTCTTGAAGAAATTTTCGCCACTTTGGAGTCATTGAAAGTTGAGTTGCAAATGATGAAAGAACCCATGGGAAGAACAAAAGAAAACCCTGGACGAAGCTGCAGAGACATCTGGCTGTGCCATCGGGATTTTCCTTCTGGTAAGATAAGGCGTAAATTTTTGAAATATCTGCCTATAATAACTCAGTATGATTATCAGCTTGATCCGGTAACAATGCCAAGCAGTTGTAAGGAATCCAGTCTCTTTGATTAAATACAAAAGATCTTTATCTGTCTTGAATGGAATACCACTTAACCACTAGCGCCACTCACTACAATTCTATATTACGACTTAAGGGCGCTATTGATTCCAATTTCATAGGCATATGAAAGCAAGGGGTCGTTTTTCTACTGAAAGTCGCACATCCAATTAATCCGCAAACATAGGTGGCCTCACGGTTTAAAGCGGTGTCCCTGAAAAGAATATCGCGTTAACTCAAACTCCAGGGTAGCTGGTACGGGTAGTGAATTTGAGTTTTACCCAAAATTAGTTTTTTCTGTTACTATTTTATGGTGGTTTCGACCTTTTGGTGGTTACCGGTTTCGACCTTAATGAGTCTCATCAGGCGGGTGTAAAAGACACACAACAATAAAAATGCATAGCATAAATTAAAACGGATTTGTCGATGTGCGCAAATAGATGATGCGATATTAAGCAACACAATGCAGCAATACTCATATGAAGGGATTTTTATTAGTAGCGCTAATTACACTCGTCTGATGACACCCAGTATGGTCGAAACCAGTTGCGGGTTATTGACATGTGACAGTTTGTTGTATTATCCAGTATGATGCTGGCGATTGTTTTTGAGCAATTTATTTATTTATCTTTGATTTATTTTGATGTGAATTTAAGGCTCCCTTGTTGTTGTTGTTGTTGTTGCCCTACCCCTTCCGAAGGATGGGGGCATGGCAGAAGACCATGGAGCCCCAGAAGCCGGACTCTCCCCAGGGCCTGGACCAGAGGTGGTAGAGAGAGACAGAGAGTCGCAGAAGAGCGAGTGGCGCAAAGAGTCCGTAGCTGGACAGTGCAGAATGAGACGAGAGTGTCCGCGGGCGCTGCAGGAAGGATTCTCGATTCTGCCAATCCTAGGGAGATAAGAACTTAAAAGAAGGCTGTGTCCGTTGCCGCGAAGACGAGAGAGAACACAGCGAGCATGACGAGGGAGCACAAGTTCCTCGGTGGAAATCGAGGGAACCTGTGTGTCGAAGAATTTAGATGAGGCAGTACGTCTCCAGTCCGAGAAAAGACAAGAGTTGATACGAGAGGTAAGAGGAAAGAGACTACAAGCGGTCGCAGAGGGGACGAGTAGCGCTCCCCGTCTGGCCAGCTTATCAGCTGTGTCGTTTCCCGGGAGAAACGAGTGTCCGGGACGCATTGCAGCCTGATAGAACAGGAGAGAGAGAAGACAGTTCCTGCCAGATCTGCCAGATAGATTGAGATAAAATGGAAAACGGAGGAGAACACAGAGTGGCAAGAACAGAGCCAGAGTCAGAGAGCAGGAGAAGAGAAGTGGCAGGCTTGTTGGAGCTGCCGAGACCAGCAAAGAGCTTGAAGAATTGCGCAAGCTTCAGCGAAAAAACTTGAACATACTGGGCCTGCTGAAAAGGAGAGAGTGGCCTTAGTGCCACTAAGAGAGCAGTTGGCAAATGCGCCAGAGTCGCCCTTGCCAAAAGAAAAAGGAACAGAGCAATCTGCCCAGATCACCAGATCATGAGGGAGGAGAGAGTCAAGGTGAGCGAGAGCCGCACCTTGGCGAGAGAGAGGGGGATCAGAGCGGGAGCATGGAGTGGAAAGGGTGGACTCCACGGTGAAGGAAAGCAAGCTCCAAGCAAGGAAGGGAGGGCAAGCAAGGAGAGCCTCCCTAGGAGAAGTAGAAGGAAGCACGAGCGGATGAGTGGACGCAAAAGCTCACTAGGACGATCTGCAAAGTCATGTTTTAAGTCCATTTCCAGGCCAAACCTGAAATGGGAACAGGAGGTTGGGAGACGAAGGGCCCGATCATAAGATGAAACAGTGAAATGAGTCAGAATGACTCGTAGGGGAGGTAAAGAAACCTCGGAGAGAAGAAGTGGGATAGGGGAGGACGAGAGGCAGCCAGAGATGGCGCGAATAGCCGCTCGGTGGAGGCGTTCCAATTTGGTGGTATTGGTAGCGCTTAGGAAAGGAAATCATCCGGGTGAAGCATAAGTAATAAGGGGGCAAAGAAAAGCTTTATACAGAAGAGAGAGGGATTTCTTAAAGGGGCCCCATGAGGAAGCAGAGATACAGCGGAAGGCCTTGAGACGTGGAAAAAATTTGACCTTCAAAGAAGATCATGTTTAGAAAAGAAAAGAGTGCGGTCGAAGGTGACCCCAAGAAAGGTTGGAGTGGGATTGAAACGAAGGCGGAAACCGAGTAAGAGGAGATTGGGCTGGAGATTAGCGTGGTGGGAATCAACTGAGAAGAAAGACGCCTCACATTTGCTCGGATTGAGAGGAAGACACCAGCGCTCGATTCGAATCAGAGCTCCTTGTGTGGCCTTCACCGCAGTAGGGGCCAAGGCAAAGGAGGACCAAATGGCCGGATCGTCAGCATAAAGAAAGCTGCAGACGGAAGAAGGCAGAGAGGCAGGAAGATCATTGATGAAAAGAGCGAAAAGTACGGGGCCAAGAACGAATCCTTGTGGAACACCTCGACGGACTCGAAAGGAGCGGCTTTTGTGATTTTGATAAACCACGCAAGCGCGCCTATCAGAAAGGAAAGATTGAGTCCAACGAGCAAATCAAGGAAGGAGGCCAGCCGAAATGAGTTTGTGGAAAAGGGCGGGATGCCAGACAGAGTCAAAAGCTTTCGACAAATCAATAGTGACGAGGATCGTCCGAGAGCCCGGCCTGGGTTTGTTAAGGCCATCCGAAATGGACTGAGAAAGATAAAGAATTTGATCTAGAGTAGACCGTCCAGAACGGAAATCGGCCTGGCGAGGAGAGAGAATGGAATTAGACTCCAGAAAGAAGAGTAGACGTGATAGAATGATGCGTTCAAAAAGCTTTGAGACGCAGGAGGTGAGAGAGATTGGCCGGAAGGAAGCAGGAGTGTCGAGACGTTTTCCCATCTTATGGATGGGAATAATGGAAGATGTCTTCCAGATGGAAGGAAAGGAATGCGAAGTCCAGGAGCGATTGAAAATGTGAAGAAGAAAATCCATGTCAAAGCGAGGAAGATGCTTTATGATGGGATAGGCGACTTTGTCTGGGCCAAAGGCAGTGGAGGAGGAAAGGTTAGAGGCAGCCTTCAGCGGCGGAGAAAGGAAAGCAGAAGGACGAGTGAGACTACTCCGGGCACGTGGCTCGGCGGAGCTCATAGAGGTAGCCCCTGGATCTGGTACGCAGGGTCTTTGGATGAGAAACGGAAAAGTGAGATCTCGAATAATCGACGTAGACCGAAGCCGATTTCCTGGGAGAGGAACAGTTGGGAAGTTAGGAGAGGAGGAAGAAAACGAACCAGCGACAGAACAAAGGAGAGAGGACACAGATTTAGAGTTACATTTGGGCAAGAGAGGAAAGCAAGTCGCCTACATGCCTCAGCCTTGGTCTTGGCGACGACAGACGAGGAGTGTCGGGAAGCTGAGATGTAAGCCTGACAATCTTCATCACTTCTATGAGCGGCAGCGAAAGCCTTACGTCTTACACTAACTGGTTCTTCCACTTCAGCGGACCACCAGGTTTTAGGATGGCATTTGATGCAACAAAAAGGAATGGAAAATTTAGCCGCATTCAGTGTCAGAGAAGTAAAGAGAGCAGCAGCAGAGGAAAGAGAAAGTGACGAGTATTGCTCTTCAGAAGGACAGTGAGAGTCAAACTAATAGATAAAGTCATCCCAGCGAACTCTCTGAAAATTGAAGGAAGTAGGACGTTCGTTGGGGCGAATTTCCTAAGCTGAGCGAGCCATACCAAAAGACTTTAAAAAATGGTTATCGCAGATTTCCTGCCTGGCGCTCAGCATAAAAAAGGGATGGTGTGGAGAACAAGCCAGCAAGCTTGCTTGTTGCGTCCTTGGGCAAGCCACTTAACAAGACGCCTCCACCTTTATGTGGCAGACAGGTGGCCTACCCGTACTTCACTGGGTTACAATTGTGAAGTTGCTAACTCAGCATGTCGTGAAAGGCGACTCATGGGTACCCACCAGTGCCAGTCCGCCTTGTTGGTGGTGGGGCTAACAGTAATTCATGACTGGTTCGAAATGGGCTGCCATCTTTCCCCTAGCCTAATTTCGATTAGGCTGACGGCATGAACCTAAATTTCCGTTCGTGCGGTACCTCCATCCCAAGGAAAAGAAGGGTACACAAAAGCAATAACGACAAAGACTGGAGAGATAGGGGCGGTTAGTAGAATTTGTAGGTGATCTGAACCCAGGTCCTGAAGCACCTCCCAGGAGCAAGAGAGCGCGAGAGAGGAGGGAGCAAAGGAGATGTCAGGGGAGGAGCGACTGCCAAGGAGCGATGGAGAAGAGTAGGTATGTCAGGGTCATTGAGGGGAAGGAGGTCAGAGGAGATGATCCAATCGAATACTTCCTCCCCACAGGGATCGGAAGTACCTTTTGAGTCCCAGAGGGGATGATAGCAGTTCAAGTTCCCCAGAATGAAGAGATTTCTAAAGGAGAGAAAAATGGAGGGAGAAAAGGAGTCAGTTCTGCCATCCGTCGGAGAAGAGCGAACAGGGGGAGTATAAACATTAAGGAATGAGAGTGAGGAGGAGTTGTTAGTTGTTTAGTGAGCTGTTTACCCTTACATAATCAGAGTAGGGGTCAAGCGAAGAAAGAGGGGAGGTAGAAAGTTCCGAGAAGGATTTTCCCTGCCTGATGAAAATGATGACGCCGCTGCTAGCTTGCGTGGCATCTGGAGAGAGAATGCCAGACCGGGAGTGGGTGCGATCTGATCGCAGAGCAGAGAATCCAAGGATCCGGAATGAAGAAGATGGATTGAGGTTAGATTCCTGGATACAAATAAGATCAACGGGATGAGACGAAAGAAAGAATTGAAGTTCAGTGCTCCTGGCTCGGAGACCGCCAGCATTCCATTGAAGAGCCCCGAGGGATTCAGGAGGGGGGAAGAGAAAGCAGGAGGTGTTGAGAGACAGCCAGGAGCATGAGGTGGTGGTGAGGGTACAGAGGGAGAAGATACGAAGTGACGGAAGGGGGATAGGAGGTTTGAAGGCGATGGTGGAGTGGGAGTGCTGCATTAGCAGAGAGGGGAGGCGAGATGAACCAGATTGAACAGTGGAGGTATACAAGCTGGAGGAGTCCGAGGAGGAAGTCACTCCAGAAGAACCTGGGCCGCAGTAGGGGGAAAGCTCCAGGAGTGAGAGCCTCCAAGAGTTCTGAACATAGGGAAGGAGAGTAGTGAGCACCTTAAATGTACCCATTTGGAGCAGGTGCAGCATTGCACTGACCTACCCCGCCAGGTCACATTTCCAGCGCACACTAAACAGAGAAAGACGGGGCAAGGGTTAGGATGAACGTTGCCGCTCACCAGGAGAAGAAGAATAATGAGGAGACGAAGGCGGGCAAGAGAAGGGCAGGAGAAGAGAGAAGACAGGCGACCAATTTAAAAAAAGCTGAGTGCTGCCCTTCTGCGGTCGTTGAGGGGTAGCACGGCGAAAAATTGATTTGTGCGAGGGGAGTGCCCGGGATAACTGGGATCCTTGGAAAGGCCAACAGTCATTTCGACCCAGCCCAAACGGGTCGGGCACCGCACCACCACGTTGAGGCGGCTGTTGATTGGTGCAGTAAGGCTCTCTTCATAACAATATCCTAATTGAGACTAGAGAGTTTATTAAATTGCTTTTGCGTGTTGTCCGTATTCATTAGCAGTGCACTTACAAAAGACATTTTGACAGAGATAAAAGCAAGGGAGTATTGGAAAACATTTAGGTCATTGTGATATTGCACAAATGCTCCTCGTGACTCAAACAACTGCAGCAAAAAAAAACAAATTAAGGACACGTATTGTTACACAACTGGGCGTCGCACTTTGATCTCACTTTAGTTTCTTCAGGAAAATATTGGATTGACCCGAACGGAGGAAGTTCAGCCGATTCCATGCTGGTCGATTGTAATTTCGAAGCTGGGGGTGTCACCTGCATTGAGCCTCTCAACAATCATGTAAGTGGGATTGAGCAAGGGCAGTGACGTCAATGGGGAGGCTGTTTGTCTCAGGTGGCCATAATTAGAGGGGATAATTTAGTTGCTTTTACCCTTCAAACTAGGAATTGCTAAAAGCTATTTTTTAATTATGGGAAAAACACTTTTTGAGGTCACCCAGCGTGTCACGCACTTAAACGACGTCACTTGCCAAGGGCACAAAAACGTTTTGTAAGAGGAGGAAAGGGGAGATCTCTGGTTTTAACGAAAACAATATTCAGGTTTGAAAAAGTTGTAGGAACAGATGCGAGATGTCTTAATAATTTTGCGGAAATAAATTGACTTAATTTGCTGTACTGAATTAAAGTTTTTGAAGGCCTCATGTTGAGAAGTGCTATCCTATGTTTTCTTGATCTAGTCACATCGTTTCTACTAGTTGCACACCAGATGTAATCAATCATGAAGCAGTTGATCACCGGCTGCATTCTCTTCTTTAATTAGTATAGATTCTCGGTGTAATCTTGCTTCAATACATCGGATCAATTTTTTATTCGCGGTCGAAATTTAATTCTTCAACAAAATCGATGGAATCTTTTGTAATTGTTGATTAATTTTGCTTTGAATTCCGTTAGCATTGATTACATTGCTTCATCGCTCAGGCTACTTTGCAGCAGCGAAAAACTTTGACGTTTATAAAACATTTTTATTTTTGATTTTTTTATTTAGACTGCTCCAAGGAGATGGCCGAAAGCTGGCCCAGGGGATTGGTATAGTACGTACAAATTGGGAGAGAGGGTAAGTGGATGCTGAAATAGAATTCAAAATCCTTGCTTGCATGTTATCAATTTAAATACAATAATTCTCAGCCAAGATAAACTAGATGCAATCAATTATAACGTTACGATTTTTTGAACTGAGATGAAGAACGTGATTAGGTGTGAGGTTTGGAAAGCCTTGTATGGTTCTTAACATTTTATAAACTTATTGCCGCTGTGTCTTTGCATACGGCATCATATATAAACAATCTTTTTGCTTTGTTTTTCCAACTCAGTCTTACTAGTACTACAGCTGACCTTGCAACCTAGTTTGTGCGCATCTGCAGAGCGAGAGCGGAAAAAGGTTTATAAGGGAACAATATAAATCGACATTTTTTCCAGTTTGCTTACAACGTCACCGTTCATCAATTCAACTTTTTTCCAGTTTGCTTACAACGTCACCATTCCTCAATTTAACTTCTTGAGATTGTTGTCGTTGGAAGCGAAACAAATCTTCACGTACAAATGCGTCAACTCAATCGGATGGGAAGACCAGGTTAACGGCAATATGGACCGTGCGTTTGAATTAATGGGTTACAATGAGGAAGTAATAACCCACGAATATCCAGACTTAAACGTTTTAACTGACACTTGTAAGGTAAAGGCTGAGTTATTTCTGGTAGTAATTTGAGTTGACTTTACCTATAGGCCTAAAGACAACGCAGTCATGATGAGGTTTGAACACACATTTACTATATGCCATGGCCTGCGCTTTAATCCAGTCGACCACAATACTGACAAAATGTGCTAGGGACCCATCTATGATATTGCAACTGAACTGAGGAATGGGTGGCCAACTATGACTCGAGAACAAAGTGATAGACTTTGCAGAACTTGGCCTAGACAGCGGATGGGGATACACAAACAGCGTAAATTGAGGTCTACTTAAAGTTGAACCGACGAAATAAAACTTTCAAAACGCGATAAAAAAGCAAAGAGTTTTACATACTTTCGGAGAAACTGACCAAACGATTATTGTTGATGCTTTTCAGCTCAGTTTCTCGTTAATAGGGGCGCATCGCTCCGAAAATGCAGCTAAGGTTTCATATGTAAAAAAGATTAAAGCAACATTTCAAAACAGCAAATAACCATAGAAATGCGCAAAAGCCAGGAACATCCAAGAACCGCTTGGTTATCAAGTCATGATGCTTCCTGACTTTGTCAGTTTAATTAAACGCTGTCTTCTAAGGCGCTTAATTCACCGCGATTTAACGTGCTGGTAAGATTTGTGATTAATTATATTGATGTTTTGTTTTGAAACCTGACGTAAAAAGGGTAGATCTCCATTTGTAGGTAAGCATAACTCCATCAATCTTTGAAATTATAGTGATTCATATTGAAATTTGAAAGAACTTTAGCGAAAAACGCCTATCAGTCGCAACGGTGCGTGAAAAATAACCAACAAAAAATAGAGATTAAAACTGAATCAATTTTAACAGCCACTAATGTCAAGCATTGCTTAGAATACTTTCAAATTGTTATTTACTTGTTCCAGAGTGGAAGCGAGACAGGAAAAGTTGAGATTGAGATTGTGACCAGGAACGTTGACCTGATGCCTTTGATCGATTACCGATCATTCGATTTCGGTGACAAAGCGCAGAGACATGGCTACGCGCTGAGCCGCGTCTGCTTCAGTGGCTAGATATCAAAACGCGGAGAAGACTTCACGGTTTATGGCGGATACCTCAAACCCTCAAATTATAGAAGCCTTTTAGAGGAGTCTTTTTCGGAGGCCGATCGAGTGCTGTAAGTGCTGGTGCAACACTCGGTCGGTGTAGCAACTAGTTGGCCACCAAGAGCTCCGTCTGCGTCTCGGTCCTGATTGCAGTGCTGGTGTGGACAGGACCGATAGGTGGGCAGGGCGCCAGCAAATGGAATGTCGGAGATAAAGTGATCTTTTTTCAACTCGAGTATAATTCATGCTGCTATTGTTTTGTTTGCAAATGAATTAAAGAAAGTGTCGGTTCGGTGCAGAACAAATTTCGTGTTATGCTTTTTGAAAATCGTCCTAGAGAGGTTGCTTGTCCTAGATGAGATGCATTTTAGTCAACAGGCTTTTCGGTGATTACAGACAATAAGAGGTTGTTCATTTGTAATCAAAGCTAACTGTGAACGTACAAGGCTGACGGCCATTTAAGTGTGCTGCTTAACGGACTTCTTTAACGAAGGATAAGAGTGCAGTTTTCTTGTTATCCGATGTTGTTAGATTGACCATTTAGTATGAAAAATAACCTTACATTGATAAACGTTTGCAGTAAGATCTGTTTTGCTTCAACAACTAAAAAATACACGTGGTTAACCAGTAGCGACACTGGGTTCGTGACATCCAGAACACTTCGAAAGGTGCCACTTCAGAATTTTTGAAAAATCAAAAAACTATAGTACCCATTTTTTTCACTATTAGGAGTGCTTTAAAATAAATAAAAAACAAAAACTGGAATCAATCTCTAAGTCCGGGGTTCTTAAACTGGGCTCCTTGGAAGTCCAATCAAAATGTTAATGCAAGAAACTAATTTATTTTTCGTTGAAAAAAAAGCAATTAATTTGAACAAAAACATAAAGATCTTTTTTTGAACATCAACTTCTAACTTAATTTCTCACATATGTCCCCAAAAGCAACAAAGGGACTTTTTATTTATTTTTTTTGGAGATCAATTTTGACCGACGCGATGGTGTGGTGGTTAGAGCGTCCGCTTCGCAGTCGGTAGACCTGGGGATCATTTCCCTTGTCGGGTCATACCAAAAGACTTTAAAAAATGGTATCCACAGCTTCCCTGCTTGGCGCTCGGCATTTATGGGAGGTTGTGGAGAACAAGCCGGCAAGTTCGCTTGTTGTGTCCTTGGGCAAGGCACTTAACGGGATGCCCCCGCCTTTATGTGGAAGACAGGTGGCCCATAAACCTCGAAAAAGGCAACTCCCAAGCGAGTGCGGACGTCCCGTCCAAAGTATAGCGATACAATTCGCTTTCTCGTGAATGGAGGATAAAAATGGCAAATAAAACAAAACAAAAAACAATTGAGAATCTTCTTCTTGCGTGATTAATTCCTTGTTACATTTGGTTCATCCGCAAGCCGCACAATCCTTGTGCGTTCCAATCAGTCACTGACACTAAGCAAGCATACGTAATCTCGTAAGTAGCCTTATTGCTTTGTAGAACAAGCTGAACTTCATATGAGCCCCGTCTTCAATTTTCCTGTGTGGTTGGAACGGGAGAGTTTTTCTAGAGAGTAACGTCAAAGCAAATCTAGGTCCCCGTTCGCGCTCTGCCACTGGTCCAGTGTTTGATAAATCCGATCATGGACGATAAAAATTTCGGCATTTGACTTGCTCAGTACTCAGCTTTACTCATCCGAAGTAGTATGGGATTGCTTCATTCATATGTGCTCATACTCAGTGAGCCTGCTAGGCTTTGATGAAACTGATAAAAAGCTGTTAGCAGACTGCTTGGCCTTATCAACTGTTTGCTGTGTAAAGGCGAAAGAATGTCGTTGATCATTGTACAATACCAAGATAATTAAAGTGTAAAAAGATCTAGTCAAAAACTTTGAGCAACCGATAACTAAGCAATTATAGCTGAAGATCACCAGTGGCCCTATCTACATCTTGTACATAATTAAATACAGGTAGTCGTTCGGCTTTGTTTTTCAATAACGAAAAATTTATGTCGACAATGTAATAGCCATCATCAGTTCCTGGTAACAGCATGAAAAAGAATTAAGTCAAAAAAACTGCACGGCTAGCGTAATACGGATTTAATATCTCCGCAATACGAACAGCTTAATCTATACGTACGGCTTAATCTACTTGTAAGAATTAAGCTGTACGTACGTATTGTGGAGATATTAAACTTGTATTATGCCCGCCATGCAGAGTTTTTGACTTAAACTCTTTTTCATGCTGTTACCAGGAACTGATAGTGACTTTACATAGTTGAAATAAATTTTGCGTCATTAAAAGGTAAAGCTGAATGATTGCCTGTATTTAATTATCTAAAAGAATGCCGTTGAGTGTTTTTACCTCGGGCGCAACAATAAATTCTCCAGCTTTTTTGTTTTTTTCACGTCGTCGCGGAAAGCGCCAAAGAGATAAACTGTGAATACCATTTCGAAGAAGAGCTGCAAATCATGACCCGCACGCCCAGTTCCTCGTTATGTCTGCTCCTCTTGCCATTTTGCTCCCAAAAAAAGCTAATTTAGAAGATGCATAGGCCAACATGCTGATTAATTGGCCATTTTTCCAATAATTAGTATTTTGTGGTGATTCGGGCAAACTTGAAAATTCAGTTAACTTTACAAAGTACGCTAAGGCAATTGGTTGTCAGGCAAAGTTATCAAATATTTAACATGTCAATGGCGAACATTTTCTTTTGTAATTCTAATCTGAAGCCATTTCGTTCCATTTTAAAAAAGAAACAGAAAATATAGTTTTAACTTCTTTTTTGTTGTTATTTTATTGATTACATGCAAGTTTGTTTTAAAACCAATATAAGCGCAGTGTGGAACGATTTTGTGAAAGAAAAATTTTCTAGATTATAATTTTTCCGTTCGTGCTATCCATTTGAAATTAAATGTGCCATAACAATTGGCCAGTTTCAACATTTCGGAAAAAACACTTGACCTTTTGTTGATTTTACAATAATACAATTTCGGTAGAGAGGTGACTTTTAATATCCAAGTTGCTATTATTGCTACTAGCAATACACCGTTGAACATAATAATACAATATTTAGAAAATTCAAACGTTTTCGGCGCTACACATCGCCCCATTAGGATCTATACACAAATATTTACAGCATTAAAACTTTCCTTGAACGAAAACACAAAAAACATAAAGTAACTTGAAAATAGTGCTGATAAAAAACAGTAAAGCTTCATTCTACGGTCTTCGTAATTGTCTGGTCACTGCTAACAAAGAATCTGATAATAGAAACAATTGCCTGCTAGGAGTTGATCGGATTTAAGGTTTTGTAAATAATTGTTTCAAATGAATTAAAATTACAGTAAAGTTCGGTGCAAAATTGTTTGGTTAAATGATTAAATAAATATCTTTGATTAAAACACGTTTAGTAAGAATGACGCTCCGTTTACATACAGTTGTTTGTTTAGCACAGAATTACTTCTTTTGATCACCAAGGCTTCATGGATTTTGGCTTCGTAGGATGTTTGGCATTTTCTAATTATTTCAAATTGCTTCATGTTATTCGGCTGAGTTTTGCACAAACTGCATTTTTTTATATGTTCTTTGATGGCACTTTTACTTGACCTTTTGTTGATTTTCTTAACAAGTTGTTTGTAACATTGCAAAACCATTCATTAAGCTGATGGAAAGCGATCGAGCCTAAATGCTCGTTGACATCTAATATTTCTTAGAAACGAAGAAAGTGCCATCTTTTTTTCCTTTTCCAAAAATTTGATCATCATCTACAGCAGGACTATTTTTTTTAAATGCAATGTTGGATAGAATAGTGGAATTATGTAATTATGTTAAAAGTAAAATAGAAAAAATTTGCTCAAAAAGGATCACCAACATCATACAGTACCATACAGCAATCTATTACATCATGTCAACATGCCTATCGTTAAATCTTATGCTTATCATTAAATTATCAATTGGAGACTTTAGAAGATTGCCTTGAGATCACACGATTTTCGGATCAACAGTCCCTATCGATGTCATTGCGGGCGGCAAAAGCCATAGTTTAAATTAGTAATGCAAGCTTGAAAGCAAAGAACCGTTTTAATTCTGCCTGACCAGGGTACATTCAACTCGATGCTCAGAGAGCTCAACTTGCAGATTTCCGGCTACGAGTTTAATACTCAGCCCACCGTACCACGCAGTCGACGAAAGCATGAATTCGTCATTGTTTGGCGCTTAACTTTAGAAAGAAATGCTTGGGAGCGACGTAGAGTTTTGTATAGGAGGGGTTTGAATAAGTGTTCAAAATTAATTTATTTCTTTTATGAAAAGAAATTTTACCGATAGAGCTACTTAATGAAACAAAAGTCACTGAAGTATTAAGCAAATGCGACAGATTTTGAAGTTTGCATTTATATTTTTTAAAAGGCTAAGGCTTCTTAGCAAACCCGGGTTAAAGTCGTGTTAGTCAAAACAAGCATGCCTAGCTCTACCTGCCGCTATTATACCTCGGGATAAACTTCTTTTCCATTTTTTTGATGTTGGGTAGCCGGGACCGCCTATTAGCATCTTTGCCCAAAGCCCTGCTGGCTTTTTCCCGTTGGTCTTGGGCAGTTCAGATGTCATCGCACAAAAATCAAACTCAAATAAACTCAATAAGTTGGGTTAAACACATGGAATACGATGCTTGTGATTGTAGACAGAAGGAAGCACAGAATGCACAGATACGCGTACACCAGGGGTAATCAGAACAGGGGCCACTGACGGGGAGACAACCACCAGCGAGAGTAGCCAACCTCAGAAATGGACAATCCTTCGCGAAACCAAGCGTGATGAAAAAAGGTTTTTAAGCGCTGAAAGAACTTTATCTGCTTTTAGGTCAACTCGGTGTATTTCTCAGGTTAATCAGTTTGGTATGTTGTTTTTGTTCTTATTCAATTAAAATCCTGTTTGTTTTGTACTGAAGGACATATGCTTGATTCCGATGAGCATTATTGATTTTGAACAACATAAAAAAAAGGTTTGTCAGTGTAACAAAAAAGTGATAATTTTCACAGGAAAAATCAATGAACAAAACGGACAGAATCGATTTGAAGCGCACAGGCTGCCCATAAACCTGAAATTGGGTTTAAGAAAATGTCAAACTGGCTTCACCTCTTCTGTCAATCATGAAATATTTAAAAGTTTGGAAGATCACTAAAACTTAGTTTATTTTATCAGTGAAAAAATCTATTTAAATTGAAAGGTAGCCAAAATGGATTTGAGAAGAAAATTAAAATTGTTATTAGCTTCGTCACAATGTGGTTGTTTGATTAGCCATCATATGAAGGAACTTTTGCTTAGCATAAGTGGAGTAATTTAGCAATTCGTTTGTAGAAATAGATTTTAGCTAAATGTTGTTTTTAGCGCTGGTTCAAGACCAAAAAAATGTTTAGGAGTAAGAGAAAGATCTTATGTTTTCATCGCTCTTTGCAAACTCTTTAAAACTTCATAACTTTTACAAAAAATGATGTTGTTAGTGCATTGATGAGCGGAATAAAAATACGAAGTAAAAAGCGAGCGTTTGAAAACATAATCAAACTTTATGCTTACCCGCGTTTTTATTAATCCCTGTCTCCCCGAGCAAATTAAATGCATTCAGAAATTGTTTCAGGGTTTTTTGATTTGATAAAAATAATAGATACTTTGGTGAGGGGTTTGCGCATTTAAACTGGATATTCTCAAAACTGATTTTTTAATGTCAAAGCGATTGAAATTACTGTACTTAGAAAAATAAGAGATTTGAAAGTTTCGAATGGCCTTGCTTCCAAGCAAAGACGTCACCAGGGGTGCTGCGCGCAGGGTATCACCGATTTTGCAACGCAATCACGCCTCTACTTGCAAGCATCTATTCATGAAGTGTGTAGCTGGAAACACCTAAGTTCGAAACGCCTAAGAAGGAATGATTTCTTTCAATCTTTTTTATGCTCTGGTGTTGGTGGTCTTGCGAAAAGAAATGTTTCTTTTCGACCTCATACACAAAAAAGCATTCTGTCTTTAGTCAAAGCGTTTTCTCACTGCTTGGTTGTTATGCGACGATTAATACTTTCCTTCATTAAGAAATTTTTTGCTGAAGGCGATGTTAAAAGTTTTCGTTTGTTTAGCTTTTGTACTCTGCACTTGTGACGATTAAACTCCTAGATAAACAAGTTAAAAGATAAAAGATCTTTCAGTAGGTTTTTAACGCTTATCGAATGGCTACTTACAAAGTTTTTAGTTCGAAATAAGCCCTTCCTTTGTAAATCTACTTCGATATAGATTAAATAATTTTAAGTGTATTTAGAAATCCCTACTACGTTCAGAATTTTAAGAAGTAGCAGTCAGGAATTAGCATTACTACATATCCACAGGATTGTTGTAAACACAAGTACAACCAAACCTGATATGGACAGATATAAAAATTGCCAGAAATCAGTAAAAACATTTTAGAAAAGCCATTATAGGTTACCAAGAAGTTCTTCAGCTCAGCTGATTTATGGACATCTATTATAAAGAGTTCTAGGCACGCCGCCAGCTAGAACTGAGTGAGCAAAATTTGCACAGAATATACACTACTTACGTTTTTCACAAACTTGGTAAGCTATTGTCTTTCTACTAATGCCTGTTTTGCATCACCACCGTTACTTTAGCGGTTCTTAATTCATTTTGTACCTCACCTTGCCACCTAGAAAAACTATTGTTACACACCTTCCCATCATGGTTTGCGACACTCGGCGGCGATTTGAAAAATGTCAACAAAAAATAAAAAAATTGCTCTATCTATAAAAAAATTAGCTTATATGAAAAATATTTACTTTAAAACGACCTCTTTCGGCGTTCTCAAAGTTTTGTTACTCTCTGAAATCATACCACCAGGTGCAGACCGACCACCTCCTAAAAACACCAATGCAGAACCTTACAGGTAATTTTTTAACTGAATCGCCATTGTAAATTTGGCCACAAATTGTCAGAGAATCCATAACAAAGTCGGACTGCTAATTGACAATTTTACAAATTACTTTCAGCAAAAATTAACTTGGAAGTAAGGGCATAGCACACATCTACATATCTTATTGCCTATCAATCCCAAAGAAGAATAATAATGATGACAATTTTTCCTCTTTTTCTCAACAGCGATTAGGAGTGAGATGGAACATTCAACATGCCGCGGCTATGGACGATTTCTTTTCACTCAGTGCAGTTATAATCTACGGGAATGCCTTCATGAATTTGTTTTTCTACTTTTGACCAAAAGCAAAATGCAAAAGAAAAGCACGTGCAGTTAGAAATCAAAAGAAAAAAGATGAAATAACGCGTTAGTTGGTAAATCATGTGGAAAAAAACTAATTAAATATCAGTATGCATATGATTACGACATCTTAAACAAAATATGCCTACTCCACAAGGCTTGGCTGCGGTATTTAGTTTGTTTTAATTATCCACGGAATTTTTATGATCGATTTTCATGGTGGCAATAGCTTTTAGCCAAGTGTATGATGTAGGTTTTGACAAGCAACTGAAGTAAGGCAAACTCATACATTTTTTATGACCAGATTTTGAGGTGGCAGTAATAGACGCAGGGTAATGTAGGGAACAAAACAGTTCGGTGTTTTTAAAAAAAAAACAACTATTAATCGAGAAATATGGTATAGTGCTGCAATAGTTAAGCAGCTTCTAAGTAATTTGAGTTGTAATCTTAAGCTGATCCCTTATTACATCACATTCGATCGTTACAGCAAATTTTTTAAACAAGAAGAGAACAAATTTTTTGCATTTGTTTGCCAATATTCTCGGTTTAGTTACCTTTATGAACTCTTTTTTAGCGGCGATACAGTCAGGACTCAGATTTTATTTCATGGAAAAAGTAAATTTACAACAGTTTGGCGGGCTAGTTTATTCGAAGAAGCCACTTCAATAAATTTTGCTTTGTTTTTAGATATTTTGTTTTAATCGCAGCAGAAATGGCAGGATTGTACGATACACATTATTCTTCCACGTTTTTGTCACCCGGTATCATATCTTTGAGAAGTAGCGAGAGTAGACAAACCAGTAATCAATTACCGCACGGTACTTCGTTTACTGACGCATTGATTACAATGCATTTTTATATGCATTGTAATCAAACAGCACAGCAACAAAGTTCCTGCGTGAACATGTGCTTTATGGCGTAGTATAGCAAGGAAACAGTGTTTTGTTGCTTAATAGGCCCCAACTGCAAATTATAAACTAAACAGACTGGTAGATATGTTTTTGGCATTAAGCTTCCATTAATATTGTTTTATCGGTGTTTTGGTCAGGTTGAGCCTATGCTTGAGGCGAACTTTATTTTCATAGCAAACAGCGATGCCCTTGAGATTTCAAAAGGACCGAATCCCTTTTTGAAAATGTCACGTAGAATTTAAAACAAAGAACCATTTTATGCCATTTTTACTGCTTTAAAAGCTGCTCGCTTTTGAAAAGATGGTTTGTAATATTTGTTATCTTTTTATTGTTTGCAGAGTGAGTAAGTTAACGTAACAATGACATTTGGCTCAAGTCCCACCATTGTTGACAAAATGGATTTTGATCCAATTGAAGCGGCAAAAGCTCTCTTCAAAGCGGTCGAAGGTCTAGGTAAGTACGCGTGGGTTTAAGCACGAGCTCATACGAACGTATTTCAGCGCAACGTACTTCAGCATAGTGCGTTGAAGAAACTTGGATTTATTCAAACAACGCTTACCGCCAAAAAATCCGAACCGCAAACAATATACCGTTAATCTCAGTCAGCGTCGGATCAAGTCCCATCCAAGGGCACTTAGATTAAAATAGGCCCTATTACTTTACCCCAACCACAATTTATTTTCTATTCGTAAAAAGATCTTTGTTATCAGGTGCCTTTTTTTAATCACGGACACCCTTGCCCTCTGTTCTTTTCAGCTTAATCCGGCAAGTTGTTGGTCCCAACATCTTACAAAAGGAAAACAAAACCGTTTTGCTTTCTGTAAAGTAAATTATGCTTCTTAGGATGAGGAATTTACAAGAAAACCTAAAAGCATCGATTAGATCATATCTGCACCAAGATAAGTACAGATACCTCTGGATTGTTAATTGCTGTACATGTAATGCAGTGTTAAATGCTGCAATATGGATAAACTGTGATCACTTTTATAAATTTGAATAAAATGTGATCACTTGACAAGGCATATTGCAAGTCAATAACAAATTGTAGTACGGGCTGTATTGCACATTGTACAAGCAATTGGATTGGAACTTAAAAAAATAGCGCATTTCAGTACAGTGGAATGCGGAGCAAGCCCCCCTCAGGTCCTCCTCAGGAAAACGTCAAATATTATTTTCATTCATTATGTTTGAAACGGCGAGAAACAAATCAGCTGGTCTACAGTGATAGAATTAATTTAAGATCTTTGGCCTTGGAAAGAGCTATTTGTTTCATGTTGTTCCTAATTCTTTTTGATAAATCACCCGGCGTTTACAGATAAAAATAGAACTTTCGATCGGAGAAATATTACAAAGTGGGGCCGGCATCAGGGGGCCGTGTCCCCACTTTATGTGCATGGCCCCCTTAATTCCAGCGAACCAAATATTGCCACCACAATCAGCAACGATGCAATGCATTAGCCTTCTACAGCTCTAAAGCTGCTATTCGGGAGTCCTTCAGCGATACAAGGACACAAGAATTAGGGGGGGGGGGGGGCACGAATCATTAATTGAACACTAATTCTTTCTAAGTTAGTTATGAGGCAGTGCTTATGTATCCGTAGTACAAGCAAAAACGAAAGCAGTTATTAATTTCTTAGGTGTAGCTGTGACAAAGGCTAACAAATTTTAAACAAAAATTACTTTAAAAGTGTTTTCAGAATCGCGTATATATGAGTGTAATTTTGCAAAATTTTTCCAGGAACGCCTGTCCTCGGACCCCTAGAATAAGCGTGCTTTCAGCACTTACAAAGCGAAAGTGCGTCTTGGCACATTTTCGCGTCCTTCACCAAAACATTCTGCGCATGCCCCTGAGTAGCATACTCCCGCTGCTTTTCTTTCGACTACTTATTAGAACAGAGGTGCACAACTTTTCACGGTTAAGAAATGCATTACAGACTTTGTTTTACTTATGGCCGCCAGTAAATCAAATTGAGGTTTTTCTGTTCGTGTAAGGGTAAAAACCTGGCTTTTTGTTGATGAAATTTGTGAATGCAAAACTTTCCAATCTTGAACGAAATGTTTGTTGACAACGAGTGTTTTTGTTCATTTATTATGGAAGACATCCATTTTTTGAAGATCAAATTTAAAATAGGCTATCTGTGTACGGTCGCGCAAAAAAACTACAAAAGTGATATATCAAGATAATATAATTTTAGTCAAACTTTCTATTTTAAAATGCTAAATATTGCAAGAAAAATTTGCCTCAACCTCACCTACTTTTTATTCGACAGCGCCCTTGTTCCTCCGTACAGGTTGGCAGAGAGCAACTTTTTTAGACTTGGTAGTTGACCGAATAGCGCCGATACCATGTTCTAAATTTATAAAATTCAATATTCAATTTTCTTCTTTTTTTCACGCACAATTTCATCATTTGAAGGATTCTTCAGCGTAAATATTAATGTTTTGCTTAGGAACAGATGAAACCTCCATTGTGCAGGTGGTCGCATCTTGTAGCAACCAACAGCGACAAGAAATAAGAAAAGAATTTTATAACTTATATAAGAAGGTAAAAAGAAATATTTTTTAAGGGTGAAAAGATTTTTGGAAAAAGTAAAGCCAATTTAGAATCAAAGCAAGTGGCCCTGGAAGTAAAATCCCTTTTCGGAATAATCAAACTCAAACATTCCAAAGTCAAGTTTAAGTCCAACTTTTTGACTTGACCATTTAGCTATGTTTAAATCAGTAACTACCAGATATGTATAAATTGCATGCTTTTAGATCGATTACGATTACTTTTACATACCACGCAATCGAATTCGATTAGGATTGCGATTGTTTCGTCTTGTAATCGTCGCGTTTACGATTGCAATTACAATTACATTGTTTCGAAAAAAAAATGTCACAAACACCGTTTGTTGAGTAAATGAAAACAAGATTTTGATCTCAGTCAAGTCTCACTAGTGTACATCTGCTATGTATACATTACATTTCTCCATCTCAATTACGATTACGATTACACAGAAATGCTGTAATGGATTACAGATTATCGATTGCGATTACAATCGTATACATTTCGGGTAAATATTGCCAAACTTGTAGAACCATTTTGAGAGTAGAAAATGTGGAGTAGGGGCTACGAGTAAAAAAGGCCTCCATAAAGATTATCATCGTTACAAACGATGCAAATCTTTGAGAAAATAAAGTGTTTAAACGCATGGAGGCTAGTCCTCTCAAGTACGGCCACGAAGTAATAGTTCGGAGAAAAGGGAAGTTGAATATTCCCACATCTAAACAACTCAACCTTGAGATGAGAAGGATACATAGCGTTGGGAACATGGAAGTTAGTCATTAATACATTTTAGGATCTCATCAAAGAATTCAAAACAGAATTGAGAATTTGTTTATCGTTGGACTTCAAGCAACTACTCGAGTCGCTTTTCATGAATCCAGACGACTTTGATGCGAATCGTTTGAAGAAGTCAGTTAAAGGTCTTGGTACTGATGAAAAGGTTTGTATATTTCCACTCGTTTCTAAGCCGAAGCCGACCTATTGCGCATCTTCCCAATGTTAGGGAACCCATTGCCATTTTGTAAATAAGTATCTCAAGAGATCCAATCTCTTTTGTGGATTCGTCAAGGTCAGCAACATACATTTTTATCGATAAGAAAAAAGCCACGAGCTGCAGAGAGCGCATTGTTAATTGTAATCGTGTTCCTCTGATATACTTTTACACCATTCAAAAAGAAAAAAAGCAGAAAGTGATGTAGCTAAATCATTGACAGATGTAAATCAGGGAAACAGGGCATATCTATTGTACCTCTCAAATAATATTGTTTTGCAGTAGGCCTATATTGTTTTCATAGCGTTTTATTTTTTCATCCAAATGAAGAGAATTGGCATTTGACATGCTTCCCTGCTTTGCCCTTCTGCAATCTTATTACGCTGTGCGCTACAACCTTCAAGCGACAGCAGTTAATCTGTCCCAAAAGACAAGATGACGGTGATTGAAAACATTGAGTAAAATGTAGCGGAGAAATCGATGCTGAAGCAAGAAAATTAACACCGATTTAAATTACAATCCACAATTTAGTTTTTTTTCTCGGCTGCAAAGGTTAGACTTCAAAGACTTAAGGTCAAAAAGTTTTTTCTTTTCGTTACCAAAGATATTCAGTTGAAAAATTATCATAAAATTTTGATTAAGAGGAGGGCGAAGTTTCGAGAATCGTTTTGGGCCTTCCGACAACAAAAGAGATTTTATTCAAAATGCCAAATTCAAAGAGTCCAAAAGAGTGGCCGTCATTTATCTATAGCTTATTCTGGGCTAAATCCCTAAAAACTTCTTGTTTTGAATGACTTAGTATTTTGTTGTAAGAAAAAAATATTATTTCAATAATTATAATAGAAACATTTGCTCAAAAATGATCACCAGCATCATACGGTACCTTATAGCCAGGGATGTGGAAGCGGTTATTTTTCAACCGCTTCCGCTTCCGCTTCCACCAACAAAAAACGAAAAAACGACCGCTGACAATTTTTTTTAACTTTTGTGGGTCTGTAGCCTGCCTTCTCCTAGACTTTATCATTTTGAGAAAACAAAAACCTTCATTTATTGCTATTACTTTACCTACTTCGCTTGAGCTTATTGTTTTGAACTACTCTGTGTTTCTTTTTCTTAGATATCAGAACTCGTGCTGAATGTAGAACAGTGCTTTTCAATCTTTTTGTCATCGCGGAGCCCCTAATGTACTTTCGCGTTTGTCATGGAACCCCCACCAACAAAACTTCAGAAATCACGAATTGCTTGCAAGAAAATCAAATATTACGTTACTACACTTCAAAAAATAATTAAACACTTCCACAAATAGACAGTTATAACAAGTTCCTTCACTACCTACAACTACTTTTACAACAGTTAACCTAATGCTTCTCAGATCTAAATCGTATGACCACATATTACAGCTCTCGACAATAACCTGTCGTCACAACAACAAATTACACCGTATAGCGTTGATTTTCCCTCTTTATTCTTAACTAACTCTGACTTTGAGTTAACTCTAACTCTAATCATCATTACGGACTTTCTGTCCGTCCTCAAAACACGTATTGACTCCGATCTTCTTGGATAGTGAAGTGCGAAATTTCTGTCACATATATAGTACATACATGTAAAGCGAGAAAATTAAACTGCACCAATCAATAGCCGCCTCCACGTGGTGGTGCGGTCCCCGACCCGTTTGGATTGGGTCAAAATAGCTGTTGGCCTTCCCGAGGGTCCCAGTTACCCTGGGCACTTCCCTCACACAAACCATTTTTTTGCCGTGCAGCCCCCTGAACGACCGCAGAAGGGTAGCACGCAGCTTCTTTGAAATTGGCCTGTCTTCTCTTTACTCCTGCCTTTCTCTTGACTGTCTTCTCATTCTTCTCCTTCTTCTGATGAGTGGCAACGTTCATCCTAGCCCTTGTCCTGTCTTTCCCTGTTTAGTGTGGGCTGGAAATGTGACCTGGCGGGTAGGTCAGTGCAATGCTGCACATGCTCTAATTGAGTTCACTTAAAGTGCTCACTACTCTCTTTTTCTTGATTCAGAACTTTTGGCAGCTCTCACTTCTGGAGCTGCCCTCCCTGCTTTTTTTTTGAGATTCTGCACCTACCAGCAGTGTGACTTCCTCCTCGGACTTCTCCAGCTGGTATACCTTCACTGCTCAATCTGGCCCTTTTCTGCTAATGCAGCACTCGCACCCCACCCTCGCTTTCAAACTTCTTATCCCTTTTCCGCCCACTTTGTATCTTCTCCCACTGCACCCTCACCACCGCCTCATGCTCCTGGCTGTTTCTCTTTACCTCCTGCTTTCTCTTCCCCTTCATAACTCTCTCAGGGCTCTTCAACGGAATGCTGGGGGTCTCAAAGCCAGGAGCTCTGAACTGTTACACTTTATTTCGTCTCATCCCGTTGGCCCTATTTATATCCTGGAATCTAACCTTAATTTATCTTCTTCTTTCCGGATCCCTGAATTCGATTCTCTGCTCTGCAATCCCACGGCACCCACTCCCGATCTGGTATTTTTTCTACTGATGTCGCAGACGCTTGTGGCGGCGTCATCATTTCGTCAAGCGGGGCTTATTCTTCTCTGAGCTTTCTACCTCCTCTCTTTCTTTGCTTGGCCCCTACTCTGATTATGTAGAGGTCAACATCTCTCTAAACGACTTCTCCTCGCTCTCATTTCTTAATGTTTATGCTCCCCCTATTCGTTCTTCTACGAAGGATAGCAGAACCAATTTCTTTTCCTTCTCCATTCTTCCCTCCTATGTGGAAGCGGAAGCGGTGGATTTTTCGCGCTTCCGCTTCCACAGAAGAAGTACCGCTTCCACCGCTTCCGCATCCCTGCTTATAGCAATCTATTGCATCATGTCAATAACCCGCGACCGGTTTTGACCTTGTTGGGTCTCATCAGGCGGGTGCAAAAAACACTCAATAATAAACATGCTGAAAAAACAAATTTGCTATTAAGTGCAAAAAAATGCAATACAGAACAATATGATACAGCAATACCTATATCATGGGGGTCACATTCAAGGACACACACACACATGACATGGACAACAAGTCACATCGGTAAGCCCTAATAGGGTTGCAGGATCATTGTCAAGACTTATCATTAATACATGAGCTGCTAGTTGTTAGTCAGCAATTTTCAAGGCGATCTCCTATCAAGAGGGATCTGCCTCCAGCATCAAAGTACAATAGAAAAATTTGCTCAAAAATGATCACCAGCATCATACGGTACCATACAGCAATCCATGACATCATCTAAATAACCCGCCACCGGTTTCGACAGTATTGGGTATCATCAGGTGGGTGTATTAGGATTAGGATTCATCATATTGTTCTGTATTGCATTTTTTTGCACCCAATAGCAAATTTGTTTTTTCAGCATGTTTATTTTTGAATGTTTTTTTGCACCTGCCTGCTGAGACCCAATACGGTCGAAACCGGTCGCGGGTTATTGAGATGATGTAATAGATTGCTGTATGGTACCGTATGATGCTGGTGATAATTTTTGAGCAAATTTTTCTATTGTACTTTGATGCTGGAGGCAGATCCCTCTAAATTGAAGATTGCTTTGAAAATTGCTAACTAACAACTAGCAACTCATGTATTTTAATAATTGCTTTAATATTTTTAGGCTTTAGTAGAAATTCTTCTCACGAGATCTAAAGAGCAGTTAAATCACGCAAAAGAAAAATATACCGATATGTTTGGAGTGTCACTTGAAAAAGATGTTGCAGATGATACTAGTGGAGACTTCAGGAAAATTGTTTACTCTCTAAGCAGAGTAAGTAGTTTACAGTAATCAATTTTCACGCTTCTAGCACTCCAGAAAAATTTCAACTTTATTTGTACCTTATTTGTAGGCAGCAGGACTGGTTGAAAATGCATTCAAAATCCAAGATAACGCCAATGAAATGCCAGTAAAGTGCCTTTTCCGAAGACTCAGCAGCGCAGAGGTCAAGTAAGCATTAAATCTGCAATCTCACAAGTACGAATCACCTCCCTCTTACTTTGAACTGACAATATGAGCGCAGCACGTCTTTACAAAACAGATAAAATGAGCAAATATTGGAATAAAAGATTTTCACCAACAAATCTTCCTTTATGAGTAGTAATCATGTTTTTTTTTTTATCGCAAACTGATATTTAGCTTAATGTATCAACCAAACGTTAAGCTAAATACTGTAATTTGCTCCGTTACAGGCGCTTCGTGATGGGGCGGCTTCTGTAGACCGAGAAAAAGCGCGCCAAGTAGCGGAGGAAATCCATCAAACATACACCGATTATCGTGGCACTGACACCCCAAGATTTGACTTTATTAGATTCTGCTGCAGTGAAAATTTCAACCAAATGAAAGCAGTTTTTGAGGAATATCATATTGTAAGTAGAACTGTTGGAAAAAGAAACAATACTTTAACAAACAAGTAAATAAGTATCAAGATAAACGACGTATGCTTGCAATTATGTCCTGATGATAAATTGCGTTAAATCGTTTTCTTAATAATTGTTGCGCGCTTAAAAGAGGCATTTTGCAGTAATTTAAAAGCAGCAAAGTTTTGGAAGTAAAGGGCTTGCGGCTGAACCAAAGTAAAACAAAGAGAGAACCAGCGCCTGCCTTCATAGTAGACCAGACTTAATATGAAACAGAAAGTAATTTCTTGCAAGCTGGTAGCACGACTTATTACTAGCACAACCCTCTCGTATTATGTGTGAGATTGAAAAATCATGACTTTTAATAGTGAAAGCTGTATCTTGCGGAGAGAAATGAAAAAAGTTAACTCTTACTAATTTGTGAACCACCTGCTTAGAACGTTGCTACTGTTAGAACAGGTACCGGTAAACACTTAATGTTTTTGCTTGTTCAATCTCGTTATTTCCAAAAGAAATTATTTGAAAAAATCACAGTAGCGAGACACCAAATTATGATTTTGGTGAAGAGATGTAGCTGAAATTTGAATTCGTATTGGAACAGAATAGCAAGGAAAAATAATGCTTTCAATTTGTTATTGAAAACTAAAACTTTTGGGAGGATTATGACAGAAAATTGGGATTAGCAGCAATGGCGTATTAAAGAAGGGTGATAACCTCCCCCCAAACAGTATCACGGGAACATATAATGTAAAAAATACTTCGGAGAGGTTTACCTCGAAAAAAGGTCTCGTGTTTGTTTCCAGACTTAAATAGTTCGCTTTCGAAAAGTTGTCTAAAAAAAGGTTTTTACGTATGTTTTGAGACTAAAATGAACAAAGTAAAATCTCGCTTGGAAAGCTCAAAGATCTTGAAAATGAGAAAAGTCAAGAGCATCAATTTTAGCACGCGATCAACAGAAAAACTTCCGGCTGTTGATTACTAAGTCCAGTAGTGTCACTTCTCGGCTCGTAAGCCTGGCTAGAAGGGCACAGGGGCCATGTCCCAAATTTCTTGAATTAGATCAAGGAATGACGATGTTATCAGGTATAGCATTTACAAAACGTTGGATCTTCCAAAAAAAAAGGGTCCTTAAGTAAATTTAAAATACAGATTGACAAAACTAGGAATTAGAAAATCGATCTCAAAAAAATATCATTGGATGTGTTTGGGCCCCTTCCAAAAGATTTGGTTTTGGCCGCGCCAATAATTTGCCTCCTCCCTCCCCAACAACTAAAATAATATTCTTAATGCCCCCAGTTGGTTAGCACAAAAAAGTAATGTATTTTGCTTTTTTATTGTTAGTTACTAAATTTTTTTGAGGAAACACTACAGAAGCTCACGAAAGGATTGGTTCCTTTAGCCAGTCCATGGTGCGCAGCTTGGTTTAAATTGTTCATATTTTTAATTTGTTGGTGGTACAAAACTTAAATATAGCTCTTAACTGCACAGTTATATTGCCTAACACTGCTAGTTTCTAAAGCGGTATCAACTTTAACTTCGTAGCTGACGGGAAACACAATCATTAAATTCATTGAAAAAGAATTTCACGGGGATGCTTGCTATGCCCTGAAGGGGGCAGTCAGATGCTCGCAATCAGTGGCGGAGTTTCTTGCGGAGCGATTATGGAAAAGCTTGGATCGGATCGGGAACGACGAAACGTTGATCCGCATTATAGTCAGTCGATCGGAGGTAAAGAAATTAAATTAGAAATGTTGTTTGTTTGGAGGAAGGGGAGCGTATGCTTCCAAGGTGATGTCTAGAATTGTTTTCCGAAGTGAGCTAGAAGACCAAATAAAAGAGAAGTTCCTCCAAACACATTATCAAGTGCTAAAAAGTTTACAAAATAAAATTTTACGTCTTTAATGTGTTTGGGATAATCGTGAATCGGCACGTCTTCCCAACACTAAGTAAGCCTTGAATGTGTCCTTTGATTAGCTTGGGCAGTATATTCCGCAAACGTATAGAAAACTATTTTTTATTCGATTCAGCAAATTATCAGGCAGAAGGCATGTGACAAAATAAATAAAAATGAAGCGCATTCTTGCCAGAAACGCAGTTTTTTTTAGTTTGTCCGACCGCTCTGTCCACATCCGAAAACGTGTAGATCCTGAATAGAGTAAAAATATAACTAATTTGATGTAATTTTCTTCTAATTTTCAAATGGTTTTAGGTTGATTTGGAAGACATAAAAACCGAATTCAAATTGAAATATCATAAAAGCCTTGAAGCAAAAATTAAGCATCACAAAAGCGGACAGTTCAAACACCTGTTACTGGCTCTCGTCAGAGGAAATGCTGAAAAATAACTCTAAATCTACCGAATCTTGCTGAGTCATTTTATAGTCGTCATCTTTTAAAAAGACAATTAAAAAAATGTTTTACAAAATATCGTTGAACGCTTTGTTTTTTATCCATGAGAGAATTGATAGGTGTAGCTTGGAGAAGCTGAAAACCTTACCCAACGACAAATGGCTTGCAACTGAGATGGAGAAATCAACTCAACTTCAAGAACTGAAAAAAGTTGGTCAAGAAACGCAGTCAAAATTTCCGAAATTTACGAAGCAATATAATACTGGAATAAAGTTTCTTGTGTAATCTTCCTTTAGTTTGAAAATATTGTTCATTTGCGAGAGCACGTATTTAAGTGTACTTTTTAAGAAGCCTTTAGGCTATTTTGTTATCTAATTCTAAAATCAAAAAGTTGGTCAAATCTAATGTTAGAAAAATGAGACAGGAGCAAGGTGGTGTGCGGCTCGTACACCGACTTCACACTTGCCTGCTGCATGGGCTAAGAGGTTCCATTTATACATCAGAATTTTTTAAGGGCAAATGCTTCCGAGGAGAATTTTAGCCGAACCTAAGCCAACCTGCTAACTTTGTTGAAGACAGACAGACAGCTGCTGTTGTAGAGCGGTATGTTGAAAAAGTGCTCATGAACACGTAATGCAATTTGATTTCTATTAATTAAGACTGACGTGCTTAGCGATACACTCGTTTCTTTGTGGTAGCTTTCCAAATGAAAAATCTTCTACAGGCATGGTTCAGGTACAGACAAGAAAAGAAACAGGGCATCGTTGAGATGGTTTATTACCGCGTGGGCCAAGTCGGTCAATCCCGCCAAAGCATGTAAAATCTTGTTTCTTTTTTTGGTTTTTGGTAACCATTTCTGCAAAGGTAACTCCCTATACAGCCCAGCAACCTATAGAGAAATTTTACGTAAACAGTCGATTAATGAACCAACAAAAACAGTTAACACCTTAAGCAAGGAAACTGATCTAAATTTTTGATCCTGTGATAGATAAACAAAAAGACACAGTAGGGTGCATGCAAATTGAGAACCATCCGTGAAGATGATGCTAGTCTCGAAGAACCACTGATCTTCTTAGCTACATAAATAGCATTCTTGTGTCAGGATAGACCTCGGTTCTGCATTTAGGTTACTCGCATGACCAATTGTCTTCTGCACAAGACTGATGATGGAAAAATGATAGCTATTGTCTTGCACTTGAAACAGAACGATTGCAAGTTCAAGCCACAATGTATCATTTTCCCTTCATTGGCCTCGTCATTTGTCATTTTGCCTTCAGCACTTGCAAAAAAATATTGCAAATTTAACCCTCAGAGCAGCCCTAAAACTCGCTCGAATAGATGTGCACCCCAAGAGAAAATCATGCCCGCATTACTTTTTGAAGACTACGGAAGTGATTTTGAAAAATTTGCACAAACGAAAGAGACGTAGTTGGCTCCCCGCTAGCATTGCCTTTTGGCTGCGGCCCTAGCTTCGAGTGTTGTGTTGTATATAGCATGGCGGAGCGTAACAATTTTGTCGTATACACCATGGCGGAACGTAACCATCTTTGTCTTATACAGCATGACGGAGCGCAACCGTTTTCTTCTATGCAGCATGGCGGAGCGTAACCGTCTTCTCGTATTCAGCATGGGGGAGCTTAATTGCCCTTTCGTATACAGCATTGCAAAAGGTAGCTGTCTTTTCGACGCTCTGCCATAAACATTTATTCGACATTCTTGTTACAGATGGCACCTGACACGTAGAATGTCAGTTCATTTTTCGCTCTCTCGAACTGTCCTTCTTCTTTGCTCGATGAGTTCAATAAGTTTTCTTTTTTGCTGCTTTTTAAACCTGTTTTTGCGTGACGTGGTTGAATTCAAAAACAAGTTACATCATTGAACGAAATATTCGTCTAGAGTTTCTTAAATCAAAATTATGCTGAGTCGCTTTTCATTTATAGCCCGCTCCTCGCTTTTGTTTTTTAAAAAGATCTTGCCATTAAAGTTGATTTTTCCTTGAGGGGCGTGTGACGTATTGCTATCGAACTGAAAATAAATTTGTTTACCTGAATTTGAAAGCGTTTACCCTCTGAACATCACGTTTGTTGGTCTATTTAAAGTGCGACTAATATTTCAAACAGTAGCCTCTGCCAACTTTATGAGAGCATCATATTACGTTTAATGTTAAGAGATTCTTTTACAAATTGAAACATTATTATTCTGCAACATCTATTTAAAAGTCACTATTGTTACTCGCGTGTTGACGTAGGATTGTATTGCGAAAACAGAAGTTTGTAATTGAATTCTTAATTAAATAAAGGAAAAACAGAAGGTGAAAGTAACGGATGCCATTTTTATATAAACTAGCGGTTACTTTGATTCATTTTGCGAGAACGGTAGATCAATAAGCAATTGAGTAGTCACTAGCCTACCAAGGATTCGAAAAAGACTATTGTAAATTATCAATCCAGCGCAGCACTTTTCAAAAGCAACACAAAGTTTTGCCAAAGCAAATGTTTTTTCTGATAAATTTAAAGAAACTTTTTTCGAAATCACGCAGAATTTTGAGATAAGCGGAAATTTCGGAATAAAATTTTTTGTTAAAAATTTTTGAAAAAGTCGCTCACCAAGGCGAATTAGCTAGTTCTGTAATTGCGGCAATAAGTTAGGAGCCGTGGTATAACAATCCACTCAAATATGCTAGTAAGCATTTATTCATCCAATCAGTCGGTCAGAATTGCAAGCGTCCATAAAGAGACTTCAGTTTTTGTGATTGAGATAATGTGGAGAGCACGGAAAGTTTCGTATAAACGAGAATTATTCCTCAACGCAGTGCTGTTGCTAAACTTTGCTCACCAGGTGACGACTCTAAAAGCCCCCCCGAAAGCATGGAAAGAAAGCGACCTTTGTTGAAGACCGGTTACTATTTGCTTTGAGGGTTGCCTCCTTCCTCCAATTCTCCTGGCTACTTGTTTTGCTCGAATAAGAATATCAGCCTCTATTAAGTTTAATGGTATGGTCTACGTCAGTGCTTTCTAATCTTTTCCAGTCAGCAGCCCACTTTTTCTAATATGGAATTGCTGATGGACCACCAAATGATTTTTTCCTGAAGAAGGCTAAAGATCTTTTTTGGGTTGGGGTTCAACTTCAAGGAAAGAATTATTTATCCAATTTTGGACCATATGTTGTAGTTTTTAAAACGAGGAATTCTTTTTTTTTTTCGAAGATCAACTTCGACAAAACGCATTTACCATTTTCGTCACCTTTTTTTGAAATCAGCTCCTAAAATTCGTTTTGAATAGCTTCTCAGCCCACCAGAACTGCTTCTCAGCCACCAGAACTGCTTCTCAGCCTACCAGAACTGCTTCTCAGACCACCAGAACTGCTTCTCAGCCACCAGAACTGCTTCTCAGCCCACCAAAATTGCTTCTCAGCCCACCTGAAGTGCTTCTCAGCCCACCAAAACTGCTTCTCAGCCCATCTGAAGTGCTTCTCAGCCTTCCACAACTGGTTCTCAGCCCATCTGAAATAGCTTCATGGACCATCAGTGAGGCGCTACCAACTAACCTGTTCGTTGAAGCTGGTCTTCCTCATCCCCATAAAGTTTTCTTTTGTTGGCAAAATTTTTGACCGAGTTTCTTCGAAATTTCCATTTTCTTCCAGGATTGATCGCAGTTCGTATCTAAGCTCTTTGATGCTATTTTTAAATTGACTTAACTACAACAGATTTTAATCAGTGCAAGAAATATTAACTAACCTAGTTTTAATTTACTGCTGCTTTTGAGTTATTGAAAATTGTAAAAATGACCAAAAGGTCGGAGGACGTGGCGTCTGTTCGAAAAAACAACGCGAGATTGCACAATAGAAACGTTGAGGTGACTATGGCAAAAAAGTTTCATGACACGAAAGGTCTTGAACACCAGTGGAGGTATTGTATTTACAGGAAATCTATCCAATATTTTACATGAAGTGGCCTATCATGTTTAAACATATTGAACCATGCTTTCGGCCGAATAGGCAAGAATGATTTGAAAGTGCAAAACATTCTTATCATCAATTACTAAAATTACGAGAGATAACCTTCTTAGGAAAGTTTGCATTTATGCATAATTAATAATTGAGGTTACTTATGCTTACCATGGAGCCTCCGGAATCATTTTTAGCCTCTTGCACTGCTCCATGTTAAGTGACCCCAGTTTTTAAATAAAATTAAGCGATTAGCTAATTTCCTATCCCAATTCTATAACTTGCTAAGAATGGCACCCTTTTAATCCATTTCAATGTTGTTTCCTGCTCAATGGCAATTTAACCTTTTGACCGCGCCTTATGCCCAAGAGCAAAGGCAAGTGCACAACAAGTCTTTTCGTCTATATTTTCAAAACCTCCAGGCAGCCCAGCGAGCTTGCAACATTTTGATTGTGGAGAAGTTCACCGGCGTCATTTGGTTGTTGGTAATGTTTGGATATAAACCTCAATGCTTTTTTTGCTTTGCACTGCTTTCAAGATTGAGGGTTATTCAACCTATCGATTTTTATTAGATATCAGTTGTATGACCTCAAGCGAGAGCAAGAATCACTCAGGAAGGAATTCGAAAAATTGAAGACGTTGGCAATCAAATCTCCACGATTCCAACGAAAACATGGTGCGATATGCAAAAACACTAGTTTATTTCATCAGTGCAGTTACTACATCGTCATCTAATAACATTGTAGCAAGCCAGCTTTTTAAATTGGGGGAAGGTATGCGCAGATAAATCAGGGCCGGATTCGTTTTGTGTAAACAACCTCACAACGGTTGAGTCTTGGTACAAAAGAGCAGACAGCCTGATACAGGTAGGAATAGAAATAGGGTTAAAATTGATTTTTTGGCGTCCGGTTTGCTTTTAAAACAAAAATTTTATTAGGTTATACAGAGAAAGCCTGTCAATTACAGAAAGTAACTTACTTAATTTTGGGCCAAATTGAAAAGAGACTATGTTTCACTGTGAAAGAGTTAGATTTTTCTTGGAAAAGCGAAATTTAGCTTTCCCTTTATGAGTAGACCTAATTAAAATTTCAAGAGCAATGAAATCAAGATTGACCATCGTTTGTTCATTCTTACTATGACGTAGGTGTGATTCATCATGCGGAACCGAACTTTTCACAACACGATGACGATAATGAGAATCATTTAACCTTCCATGATAAAAGGTTATGTCCAGTTACTGTTGCAAGGAATGCGGGTGAGTTGGAAGTGACAATGGTAGGACCAACTCAGGTTTGAAGTTCGAAGTGTTGCAGTATATAGGGTCACAATAGCTTTTTATAGGAAGTTTGAGGAATATTTTGCGCAAAATAGTTAAAAAAAGCTTGCTCCATTGACCTTTCTTAGGTAAGCTCTGAGCATAACAGTCTTTGATTTACTTCTTTTAAGGTTTTTTTCAGGAATTCAAGTTGTTGTTAAAGTATCAACTCTATTGTAAGTCAGAAGTAGTTTATAGAGTGAGCCCAACCTAAAAGTAAATTGATGATTTTAGTTATTTTAAACTTATTCTTTGTGTAGAGCCGGGAAAAAACTTTTTTGGTTACCACAGCTTGCCGGGATCGCATAAAAAGCCTGCAGAAAAATCTGTCGTCGAACTCGAAAAAGAATTGGAGTATGTACTGATTTCGCGCTTGTGTTTTTGTAACCTTTTAAAGAGTAACGTCCCTGGAAGAGAGAGTCCACCCCAATGGCACTATTTTGGAGGTTGACGTTTTTTTAACCCTTTGAACCCGAAAGGCCGGTTTTCCGGCCAAACATGAAAATGTACAATAAGGATCATATCTGCACCTGCAAAGGCTATTTCAATGTTTATTACACTGATTTTGAAGTTGGTTTGAGAGCTGCAGGCGATTCATAATCCCAAAACGAAAAAAAAAAGAAAATGATTTTTTTTGAAAATTTTTGGCTGGGAATCTCGGGTCGGAGAGCTTTTAAATGTGGGAATGTCGGGTTCAAAGGGTTAAGAACACAATCAACAAAATTGAAGTCGAATACTTTTCAATTTTTGGGTGACACTTTTTGAATTTATCCTGGTGACATCAGTTCTATGACTGCTTGTAATGGAATTTTTTGACCACAGAAAGAACATAATTCTGCGATTACTTATCAATTATTATTCCATCAGTTCTATTTCGGTTTGTCTCAAACAATCAACAAAACCACTCGATTTAATGCTCGTCACTTTACCTATGTAAAAGCTATTAACAAAGTTTTTTATTCATCTTTTGGAGCAAAACACATTTAGCCGCTTTTAAAATTTGGCGCTTTAAATAAGTCAAATTGCAAGTGCTCGCTGAACTGCTATGGTGATGGATCACGTTTGAATTTCTTTTGTGTCAATTTTTAAAAGTCATAAATAATAGAAGGCTAGGCAAATCTGTACAGCTCTTTGAGGGAAAAGGGCAGGTTTTTTTTTATATAAAACGGAATCCAGCAAGAAACACTTTACGGCATTTTTGACAGCATTTATTTTACCTAATCCTCTCATTCCTCAAAAAAAATTTTTTATAAGTACTGTATTGCTTTTGAGCAATAGTATAAATCTAAAACGTCGCGTGCTATCCGCTCTAGGTCCAAACCGAGTGACTCAATCTTAAATGGAATTGACTGTTCATTGGTTATTTTTCATCATGCAAATCTTTTTAGCGATTATTTCCACAAACCTGAGAAATACAAAAGAAAAGAAAAAGTAATCGTGTCGTTGAAAGAGCAACGGAAAGAAAATGAGGAGGTGCAGGAGAAAGTAAAAAAATGGAAATCGAAAACATCATCAAAAAGAAGATGTAAGCACAAATTTAAGGCCGTATTTAGATAGCCTCCCAATCTCATAGTGATGTCATCGTCTTATTTTAATTGTCCAGCCTCAAGGGAAATTTTACCGTTCAGCGAAGACCATATTTGGGTTTAAATTCACTTTGTAGTTCGAGCACTTTCCATAGACTCATTTTTCTCTTTTAAGAAGAAATTCCTGTATAGCACCTCTCCAAAATGCACAACTATCAGGAGCATTGAACTATTAACCTCACGATTGCAACCGAGTGCATTGTGCGGTGAGCAGCAACATTGACGACGATGATGTGTTTTCTTTAATTATACTGGCAACGTGATCGAGTGAGTCGATAGCCGTTTTATGATGGATATGATCGTATGGTTGTGCGTTCAAACGTCAAGATAGCTACATTGTAGCATACTGTATGTGCCAAAGGAGCGTTATATGGCTATTTTCCTGCTTGTTCTTAGGGGCAACTGCTTGCGACAAAAATACTCTGCGCCCACACTATCGAGACCACAAATTAGATCTGAACACAGCGATGTTCCAGTAAACCGACAAAAAGTTTTCCATGACTGGAGATAAAACTATTTAACTCATCTAATACATAAAGCGCAATTCTGTCTGTCTGTTTTAACTCCTCTGAAACTGCTGAAGGTACAAGCATCAAACTTGGCAAGATTGATCACCACTCCGTGGTGAGTGTCATAAAGGTATTCGTGACGTCATGATGACGTCATAATTGAAAAATACTTTTTTAGAATTTGCATTATTTAAAAGAGGACAACCGCTTTTTGCTCAAACGAAAACGAGTTTCCGATTTACCACATTTCAAAAGCTTTCATTTGTTTGGGGTCTAAAATGACGTCACAATCAATGATTCATTGAATAATCTGTTTTTTGTTCTATCTCAAAAAGTACTCATCGCGCAAACGCGATTAAACGCTCTTTTAAGAGATATTGATAATGCAGTATACCACTCAAAGAGTTTATAGTAAACGAGATCTATTTGAATAAGCTACTTTTGATAAAAACAACTTTACAACAATGAATGTTTACTTGATTATGCTACAAGCACTTTTTTATTTAAACACTTTAAGCGCTCTAAGCATTTTTTCTTCTTTATTTCGCTTTCCCGTTTAAACTGGCTCTATGACGTCACAATATGTCTCTACGATTAACACAAATGTTCGCTACCGCAGATCATAATATGAAGATGTTTTCAAAAATTGCAACCTTTTTGCAAAATCAGTTTATTTAAAAACTGATTTGTGATCTCATTTCTCAACTGATTTTCAAACTTTATTCAACAAATTAAAAGTTATTTCAAGGCATGTCCGATAGTGTATAATATTTACAATTAATATTAGTTTTTATACTGAACAAATTGAACTTTAAGACCTGTGGTGTAACTTTTTACCTCTCCCAAAAGTGGTAAGCTCAATAAAAACTGGTGACTTTAAAACAAAAACGTTATAATAAAGTATTGACAACTACTATCCTTTGAAAGCTTAGAAAATTTCTTTTACATCAATATGTGACTCCAATTACTTGAGGCTAAGGATTAGCTTATAATGGCTGATCAAAATTTGGTTGCCATTCATGATGTTTCATTTTTAGTTGTAGAATTATCCTACCTCTTCTTCTTCTTTCGGCCTCTCCCTATTCGGGATTGCCACAGCGCGAAAGTATTTTCCATTTGACCCGATCGACTTCGTCTCCCTCTTTAGCTCCAACGCTTTTCAAGTCTTCTCTCGCCAAATCCATCCATCTTCTCCTTGGCCTTCCTCTTTTCCTTCTACCTGACATCACCATCTCCTTCATCCTTTTTCCCACGTAGCCTTCTCTCTTTTTTACGTGTCCATACCAGCGTAGCCTTGCATTCCAAAGTTTTTCTCCTAGCTTTGCGATTTTCGCGGCCCCTCTCACGTATTCGTTTCTTAGCTTGTTCTTTGTTGTCACTCTCAGCGTTCATCTCCTCATGTTCAACTCTGCAACTTCCATTTTTTCCACCTGTCTTTTCGTCACTGCCACAGTTTCCATTCCATAAAGCATGGTTGGTCTAACAACACTCTTGTACATTTTACCCTTAACCCTTGCTCATAACTTCCTGTCGCAAAAAACTCCCGACAACTTCTTCCAACTCATCCAGCCTGCTTGGATCCTTCTTCTCACTTCTTCTTCACATCTTCCATCGCTACTAACTGTCGAGCCCAGTTATGTAAAGTTTTTCGCTCTCTCTAGCTTTTCTCCTTGCAGGTTCAACTCTTCCCCATCATCGACACCCCCAGACTTCAAATACTCGGTCTTGCTCCGGCTCACTTTCAGGCCTCTTCTCTCCAGTGCATTTCTCCAAATTTCCAAATCATCCTCTAGCTCCCTATGATTTTGCCTAGACAGCACTATGTCATCTGCAAACAGCATATCCCATGGTGTGTCCATCCTGATGTTCTCCATCAGCTTGTCCATGATGATGGCAAAAAAGGAATAGGCTGAGTGCTGAGCCTTGGTGAAGTCCAACACCTACCTTGAATTTCTCAGTTAACCCTACTGCACTTCTCACAGTTGTTGTCGCTCCATCACACATATTCTTGATAATTCTTACGTAGCACTTTGATGTTTCAGCTAACCGCAAGCATTCCCACAGTTCCTCTCTGGGTACCCTGTCGTATGGTTTCTCCAAGTCAATAAAGCCACAGTGCACATAATGGACATCACAATGCTTGCCACTATGTAATGAAAACAGCAGCAGGCAGCACAATTATCCACTATCATTTTAATAGCAAACATAAATGGTAAAGCCCATCACTGATTTTTGTAATTGCAAGGATAGGCCTTCCGGTACCAAATACTAACCTTCATTTTAAAGTAGGGAGGTCTGGATTAGGGGCAAAGTTAAATGTAATAAAATCCCAAGAAAAGATCAAAATTAAACAATAATAGCATCAATGTGTAACATTGGATTGAGAAGAAATGTTTTTGTTCGAAAAAGGCTTAATAGGTGCCTATTGCAATACGTTGTATGACTTAAAGGAAAGGCAGGGTCCCTTTTCTTGTTAAGGCCGAAAAAAAGCAAACAGCGCAGGCAAAAATCTTATGTCACCAATATTAATACAAAAGAGGGCCCACCAAATTGTCGAACATGCCTATCGCCAAACAGCTCATTTCTTTCTAAATCAAAACAACCACCATTTGGGCTACGCCATCAATTTTGACTATGTTTCACCTCCCGCCCCCTTACTCTTTTAAAAATTACGAATGGTAGTTTGTATCATCGTTCTTTCTTTTTGATCACCATTACATGTACAGGAGCTATGGCTTGTATTTAGTAAAGCATTTCGTTGTGGCCCTAACAAATATTTGTTCGGTTTAGCTGGCGCCGCTGCATTAATTGATACGTTTTAAGTCGGCACGGGTGATAGTATGGCCTGCCAGAGTTAAATCGCACCATACTTAGGAGAAATATTTTTTCTATTTTGCTTGATAATAGCTTTATAGAGCTACCGGAATCAAACCTGAAAACTTGGGAAAAGTAAGAACTTATTTAACTCCTATGAGCATACCTAAGCAAAAAAACAAATATGAATCATAATGCATAGCAAGCAGGGAGTTGAGAAAGTTCAAATTTGACGTGGGAACGTGAAATTTAACTTTTTGACGTTGAGAAAGTTCAAAGAGGCGAAATCAAAATTAACGTTACTGTGTTAAATCGCACCACATGGAAGATATTATTGGTATTTCGCTTTCAAATAGCTTTATAGAGCTACCGGGGTCAAACCAAACATCTGAGGAAAAGCAAGGACACTTCAAACTCCCAAGGGTACGTCAGGCAGGGAGATAAGAATTTGTTACATAATGACTAGCCAGCGAGAACTTGAAAAAGTTTAAGGGGAAATCAAAAGAAAACAGCGCGACTGCGTGAAATCCCACCACACAAACTACATTTTTGCCCTTTTGCTTTAGAATAACTTGATATCAGAAATGTAACCCCTACTTCCAAACTATGGGAAACGCAAGGCTTCCTTGGGTTCGTGTCAGCAATGAACAGAGCACATAGACCTAAGGCATAGCCAGGATCTTGAAATAAGATATCCTATTCGGAAAAGGAGCACAAAAAGTCGTGAAAATTTTTTGTGCAGAAAATAAACGTTTGATAACTCTTCACACAAGAGCCTGATATGTAAAGCCGGCTGGGCCAGCTGAACCAACATTCTCAATCCCGACGTTACTGACGGGGGCTCTTCAGGTAACGCCGTTGTATATACCGTAAAGCAAGGATTTTTTCTTCTGCTGATGTGCTGCCTGTTAAAGTATCTATGTCTATACTCTACATCATTGTAATAAAATTCCAAGTTTAAAAATAAATCAGCATAAAACCACAACCAGAGCAATTTGTAAAACTGAATATAGAGAGAACAATAGCCGCTTTTGTCGCTTTGCCGGAAACAAGACCGATAGCGTAGCCAAATTAAAAACTTAATGCCACAAATATAAATATAAATAGGAATACCAAAATATAAATGGGAAAGCGGCAGCACCAATTGGCAAAATAGGCTTACCATTAAATAGTTTATGTCTATAATTGTGAAAGCAACCACCATTTTGCCGCTACAATCAGTTTTGATTATGTACAATCCCTGCTCCCTCACAAATATTAACGATAATTTGTGGCAAAATTCTTTGTGAGCATTGCCAGTCAAGAATATGATGACCTCAATTTCGTGTACAAGAATTGTGAAAGTGCATGAAATTCATTAACTTTTCGCTGCTGCTCACACAAGAGCCGAATGGGTGAACCCAGCTTGGCCGGTTGAACCAAAATACTAAACCCGGATGTTACTGATGGAGGGCCCCTTACGGGCGACGCCGGCTGGTGTAACCATATTTTTGTGTTTGCTTTAGTCCAAGCCATATAGCAGTAAGCTATTTCACTGTTTAATTGCTTTATTTATTCACAAAATAGCTTCTTTTTGATCACTTGAACATATTTTGGAGAAATTTTGCCTTGTTAAATTTAACCACAGTTCTTATACTCCTCCAAAGCTCTAAAACCCATTTATGGCGTCAGACTGTTTTCAATTAAAATAAAAACATTTTGCGTGTTTGCACTCAAGAATATTTTTTCTCAAATTTTTGGATTTATTGACCTTCATTTAGTTTGTTGACAAAGACGAACGGAAATTGGAAACTTACCTGACTATTTGAATAAATTTAATCTCAATTAAAGCCGAAGCCAAATTCCACTTTCGTAATTAGTACCGAATGGTAGTGGCGTGGAAACGCGGAGTAAGGATGTTCCCAAACTGTTTCACGCTAACCTGACTGGAAGATGTATGTTTCCACTCTGTGCGATCCCACACTTCTTTTTTCTTGCATTACATCCCTAAATAAAAATAAAATTTATCTCAAAAAAAATTAAGAAACATAAATTAAAAAAACAATAAATTTTATGTCTCCGGTCAAACTTCAAAACTTTATGGAAAAATATGTTTCCCCCCAAATGTTTTTTTCTTCATATGTCTATGTTGAGCAGCTCAGCTATTGTTTGCATTTAATTTCCTAACTTACACTCTTTATTTCATCTTTCAGTTTCAGTCAACGAAGCTCCACATATACGTCATTTGGCATTTTTACGAGATGAATTAAATCACGACGAGAGTGCCCGCGGTGAGATAAAGAAAAACTCTCCTACTGAGGGAAATCAATTGGCGGCAAGACCGAAAACGGTTGCAGTACCGGAAAAAAGAGTGTCTCAATGTAAAAGCAAGTCAAAACCGGATATCCAATCAAACGACTTCACCCTAGGAAATGATAATAGATCAAGTCCCCTTGAAGGTGATGATGGTCAGGTAAATATTTCATCTGCTTTTTAAAGGGGATAGTGGTCCAATTCTGTCCCGACCACTTGCGTAAAAATCTTGTTTTCTTTGAAACACGAAAACCTTTTCAGAACTTTTTTCTTCATCAGGTTCTCTCTTTTTCCTGGTTTTTTTCCACGACTTGCATATTCATCTTGATTGTAGCAAACCTTAATTGAAAAATCATTTGCTCAAATCCTGCAATAGCTTTATGTTGTTTTTGGATTGGGCTGCGTAGCTTAGTGCGTTAAAGCGATCTTATGATTATTTGTTCAATGCCCCTCAAGAGCTTTGTGCTTTTGCACTCTTAAGAAAGGCTTGTTTTAACAATTTCTCAACTTGACTGCAGGCTTGCAATATGTCAGGAACATATTGCAAACTCCAAAGCGGGCCTGAACACAAGATGTCTTACACATAACTGAAATGAATTTTCCGTGACCGGAGGATAAATATATAATATTTTGATAATAAAAGCATTTTGTTTAGAAAAATAGGCCTGGGAAATTCTTTTTATGCTTAAGCGCCAGTTTATTGTCGTGCTGGCAGTTTCACTGACCCTTATGCTCTTTACAGTTCTAATGAGGAATTTGGGAGATACCAGATATACAATTGTGCTCTCCATCAAGAATCTAAAGAAAACATTTTGTAAATTGCTGCTACTTTTTTAGTGACCAGCTAAAATGAGTTAAAAGTCCAAATTTCTCAAAATCAGCATCCCTTGTTAGAAAATTCTGGGTCTTCCAGTCCAGTTCTCCATTCACAATTTTAACATACTGCTTAACACCAGTACAAAAATATGAAATTTGCTTTAGGTTAATGGAAGCGCTATCTGTGAAGAAAATACAGACAAGAATAAAGCTGATTTTGGATTAGATTTTTACGCTCCGGACGGGAAGTAAGATAATGCCTTGAATATTTGCTGAAAATTTGCATCTAATTTGCTTTACTGAGCCATTCATCTAGAGCTTAGCGGTGTCAACTGCTACTTTTCCTTTGTAGGTGGGCGAGGCATCAATTCAATTAATTGGCAAATGTAGCCTAAAAGGCCCACCTGTTTTTTAGACTACGAACTGTATTCCGTATGCCAGATCTCGAGGAAGCCTTCAAAGAAGCTGAAAATGCGCGCTACGTTAGAACCAAATATAAAAGAGAATTTGAAAGACAGATGTCTGTAAGCGAAATCTTCAAGAAGAAAGCAAGTGATTAAATGTTTCCACTGCTCCATTTGAAACCACGAGGCACATGTTAGCCCTCCAGTAAGGGCTATGTAGTTTGATATTGCATTCAAAAACAAAATTATGTGTATTATTAGAAGTGTTGTTGTAAGCCAGGGTGTAGGACGAATTGACTCTTCTTGCTTTCAACACTAATGGCACACAGCCATTAGATAAAGCAATGTAGTATCCGCAGAAGCGCAGTAAAATCTTTTTACATTATATGAAGTTCTTAAAGAAGCCTTGACTGCGTTTGTTTCCATTATTCCGCAATAAACTACTTTTAAAAATGTGTTTGTCTAAATGTATTGCAACTAGGATCGAGAGGAAGCAAAATCGAATGCACAGCATGGAATAAAACAAAATTGTCGGAAACGCAGTAGAATCGATTGTAGCGCCGCTCATGCCAACGATAATTGTACAGCTGTGCGTTCAAACTTAACGTGATTGCGTTCTTGTATCTTATAGTTGAAGACACTTTGAAGCAGGGGTCGGCAAACTGCGGAACCCTTGCTATTATTGCAAGACAAATTAATAGCGCAGTGCTACCTTGACAGAGCCACTTCGATCGCGGACAGTATAGCTGGTGGCAGCGAGAGTGATGACTTTTTTTGGGGTGATCACCTGCCTTTCGGGCGAAATAACACGTTTTACCGTTACTTCCAACTTAATTTGAGTTAACTTTGGCTCACGCGTCCTTAAAATATCAGCAATGTAGCTCACCATTGAACATGTTTGCCGACCCCTTGCTTCAAAACATTTTTTTTGAGGTAGAAGGCCACGGTCTAAGAAGTAAGTTCGCAGCAGATTCGAACCTTAATTGTTCTACGCATGATTGGCAAAGGTCTACATAACATAAAATTTTTTGATATTGATTTTAGAACAAAACACTGTGAGCAAGCACAAAAAGTGTCAACATTTTATTCTATTCCATTAAAAGTGCAAGTAAATATAAGCACCACACAAAGAATGCGATGAACTGAAACAAGTTTTAAAAATAAACTAGCACCAACCAATACAAAAGCTTGCACATATAAGCCACCTAATTTATACAAAACATCAACCTGGAAACAATTGCTAACCACTGTACCTTGGTCTTAGTTGGTAAAAAGCGCTGTAACCCCCAGACCCCTAAGAGAGCCTCTTTACCAAACATCTACCAGCTCTGAACCTCCGTTGGCCGTAAAAAGGCATTCACTACGTTTTCAACGCAAACTTTATGGAATTGGATTTTACTTTAAACGGTTGTGATGTCATACAAATGTATAAAAATATAAATGACGTCACAATTGTTTCAAGTAACAGTTAACCCATAAAGTTGGCAGCGAAAACTAAGTAGAGTTAATTTGCTTGACTACATGCACTTAAACGCGAGGAATAACCTTTTCTTCCTGGAGTGGGGGGGTGGGGCAATATACTGAAACTTCGTTACAAGTCAAGCCCGTCACTTCGTAGTGCCAAAATGAAAAAAGTGAAATAAAAAAAATCCAGCCGAAAGTACAATTGATAGATTTGATTTCACAATGAACCGAGGAATAATACTTAGCAACGATAAGAGCACAGTTTAACGAAGTTGAAGAAATGGTGTTATTAATGCGGTTGTGACATTGATAGTTCATACATGCGAGTCGCGACGTTGTGTATGTACTCGATATCAGGTCGTTGTTCCGGATCTGGATTAATGCACATCGCAACCAAGTCACGTAGCTGAAATAAAGAAGTTTTTGGTTACGCTTCTGCAATTTCAGCCAGACGCACATTACCATTTCGGCAACACATTAAAGTCGTGTTCGGTCCGCTTCACAGTTGATGCATATCAACGAAAAACCACCTCATATTGCTCTCCAAATAGCTTTTCTTCCGTGGTTTGCAATCAAGCAGTCACCCAGCATGTCGTAAAAGGTGGACTGATGCGGCAGCAAACAAGAAATATCAGTTATGACGGTGGTTTGATTAGTTTACCCCTCCTCTTCCTTGAGATGGAGGAACCGCGCGAACGGCAGTTCATGCCGTCAATCTAATTGAACTAGGCTAGGAGAAAAGTGGCAGCCCATGTCGAACCAGTCATGAATGCAAATTACTGACTGGTAGCACCACCACTGCCAAGGCGGACTGGCGTTGGTGGGTTTTTCAGAGTCGCTTCTTACAACGTGCTGGGTAAGCAGCTTCACAACCCTAACCAGGTGAAGCACGGGTAATGATGGTGGTAGGAGAACTAGTTTACATTCGTATCTCTTTGGAAAAGGATTGCTGCATCCTCATAACGTGCTCTGGATATTTACGCCTTCTCCTATTCGGGAAGGAGACGCGATGGAAAAAGGCAAAGCAATCACATTCACACCACAACCCCAGCCAAGATTAGGGCGGAGAAAAGTGGAAATCCACTTTCAATCAGCAACGAACACTAATCGAAGACTAGCATTCCATCACCACCAACACATGCTACCATGATCGGTAACCACAAATTGCTTATCAAGCCACGCTGGGTGAGCAGCAGCTATTTTATTATCTAAAACTTGAGAAGCACAGGTGACTAGATAACATAACGGCGATGTGTCTGCTGCTCGGTTAGCTTTGCGGTGTAGTTCTGACTATCTTCTTTTGAATCGTGCATTCAAGATAGATGTAGTGCAATAGCCTGATCATGTACATTATCAGTCATAAATTAAAAAAGTCAGCGCCTCAAGACTATTTTACTTTTGTCAAGCTTTTTGCGACAGAGGTTATAGCCAATACAAAATTAGGAAGTCGCTATTTCAAATTACTTATGAAGTGTATGTCAAACTCTTGTACACACGTCTGTTAGTTGAAGTAATAAGCGACAAGTGGAACGTGTTGAAAGCTTAAAGCAAAAACAAATTGAAATGTAAAACTATTTAAGACTACGCTACCGGAACAAGACAGCGAGCCACTCCTCTATAAAAAATTGAATGAAGCCCATGCGAAAAGTTGGTAAAACGTACGTTTTTGCATATGCCAGAGCTTGCCTTTCCTTATGTGGTTTAATAATCGTAGCTGTGGCAGATCTTAAAACATCATTTACTTGGCCTAAAAAAATTTAAACACTAACAAAGTAAATCAGACAAAAACTAATTTTCAACTCGCACCTTACAACGACCACAGAAACAATTAATTTCCTTTGAACAAGCGATTTTAATTCATATGAAAAACTGTATTACGCAATTATTATGGTTTCAAAACCAATAACTTTAACAAAACGTGGTCATTACCACTTTAGCAAGAGTCTCGCACCTGCAGAATGGCACTTGACAAAGAACAAAATATCGAAACCACAAGGAAATTGCGCGCTGTCGATACACGACTCAAGTCATTTGACGCAAAACAAAAATTACTTGATCCACGCACCACGATTAGTGACATCGGCAAGCAAACAAACTGTGGGCCGAAAACAGTAAATGAACTATCTCAAATATCCACCACGGCATTTTCTCCCACTTACAAATGAATTTCTCATCTATTACACCAGAGTTCCCATAACATATTTGACTGGTATTAAATCTAATTAACGGAATATCAAAAAAAAATGAAAACATTTAACAAGTTATTCAAGGCTAGTAAGGTTGTGCAGTAATTAGTTATATATGTCTAATAGTAACACTTATAAGCAAAGTAAAATCAAAAACCAAGCGTGATCTACGTCAATTTGTAACTTTTTAGATGCTAAAAAGCTCGCTCGTTGTAAAATAAATAAATGTTGAGGACAGCTATATTACAAGACGTGGTTGCCAACAAATAATTTTTCTAAACCAGTTAAAACATTTAATTTTGACACTAAACGTTTTTGCGAAAAATACCATGGGGCAATGGAATCACGGGTCACAACACGTTTCTATCTCGGTAAGTGTTTTAATCTTTCACAAAATACAAAAGCTCATTTCATACCTCTTTTGAATAAATATCAGCAGGCAGTGGCGGGTATTCACAACTTTCAATCTTCTTACATAAAGCATACAGATTCATTTTGTCGCCATAAAAAGGTGATTGCAGGGCTGCCATCTCGTACAGCAAGCAACCCAATGACCAGATGTCTGAACGAAAATTGTATCCATTCTCGTGTATTCTTTCCGGCGACATGTAGTAAGGAGTACCCACTTAATACATACAATTTACTTTTTTAGTGCTATTTGAGGTTTGTAAGGTGCAATTTAACAGTCAAGAGATATAAGAGCTTAGTTCTGCATCCGGCTTCACTACTGAGCAAGCGCGTCTTTGACTCCTCACGCCATTTATAATCAATTTTAATGCGCTATGAAAGTTAAAAACCTTTCACAAAAATTAACTTGTAAAGCGGATAAAAAGTTCTAAAGTTTTGTACAATGGTATCTAAACAAACAAAAAAAAAAAAAAACAGCAAAGCTATTGCAAAAGTTACTCACCTAAGCTTTGAGCAAAACTTGTTTTAGATGAGAAAAATCGACCTAATCCCAAATCACCAAGTTTAACAACACCTTGTGCGGTAATAAATACGTTTGCCGGCTTGATGTCTCGATGCATGACTCTGGAAGACAGAACGTTAGAGAGAAATAAAGAACAGCTGGTTTGCCACTATCTAGAAAGAATCTACACGATGTCGCCGTGTGCTCGCATTTCTCAGTAGTGTCTATTTGATTGAATGCTTGGAGAATAAATGTAGTATTCTAACCTCTGACAACCCCGGAGCGCACCAGAGCACTAGTGGTCTACACAGTAGATTCCGCTTAATTGGGCCGCCGGTTAATTGGGTCAGCCGTTTAATTGGGCCAAATTGTGAAGAAGGAAATCCAATCAAAGATAATGCACTACGCTATATCCGCATAATCAGGCCACAACCGTAGCCAGACATAAACCTGTGTAATTGCAAAACCGCCTTTGTAATGTAATAGAACTCAATATCACAAAACCAACTTTATTGTGCAACAATTGAACAATACCGGCGCAACTTATTTCGTTATTTCATGCTTTTGGACATTGTAATTGTTGTGTTTTGATGCAAATTTTGTGAAGACCTAAGCAGGAATTCCACGAAAACATTTAACAATTGCTGAAAAGATTGTTGTTCCAACTAAAATTAGAGAACAACCTCCAAACGATGTGCACATTGCTTGTGTATGCGCATGTGTTTATTTATTGCCGTTAAGACAAAGACGTTATGTTAACTTCGGATAATCGGGTCACCCGCTTAATCGCGCCAAATGGGGCTTGTCCCGATGTGACCCGATTAAGCGGAATCTACTGTATTGCGAAATATTAACATATCGTTAACCATAAATCTATACAATACGAAAACTAGCTGAGGATTTCTCAAAACTTGACTCATGTCAGCTGCTCTAGCAATATTTACATGAGAATCGATATACAGAGGTATGACACAAACATGAAGTTGCTGAACTTATGCGCAGCTCAAAAGTAGCTTCTTACCTTCGCGAATGCATGTGTGCGACAGCTCGTGCTAGTTGTACGAAGTATTTCCATACCGTTCTTTCTGGAATTAATCTTTTTTGTTTCTTAAAATGCTGAAATAAGAGTATAACGTTTGCTGGCTATTCATATTTTCATAAAACACTAAGTGTATCAACAATCATAGAATGTTCAGCTTTCACATACTTAATGCCTAGAAAAAATACTGAAAAATGTACGAGCACGTGCTAACCTAATTTGCAGAAGCTCAAAAATAAAAACTTTTTCCGCACAATTTCTACGTTATTTACCCAGAACCATTACATTGCAGTTCAGAATACTACAACAATTACGTATCTCCTAAAAGAAAACCTCATGCGATATCTCTGTGATTTAGCAAAATGACCATTGAGACATTTGCTGACAGGACAAAAATTTTACCTTTATCATGCGACTTAAATCTCCAGCATCAGCTAGTTCCAGGACAATATTAAGTTCATTGTCTTCGATGAAAGAAGCCAAGTAGCAGATCACATTGGGATGATTGAGTTGCTAAAGCGGAAAGAATTTAACTACTTTATTTGTTGGTGATATAGGACTTCAATGCGGCTTTGAAAAACCAATTTTGTCGGAAACTTTACACGTTGCACTCATCAGTAGGGGTTATCGCATCAAGAAAATACGTCTTAGATCATGAGTATTCAAAGACAGGCAAAGCTATCATAACTGCCACTGATAAGAGCCAAACAAAAAGCCTACGCAAACCACTTTTTTCAATGCTATTCAAAATGAATTACTTGTACGGATTTGTTCTGGAGTTGCATCTGTAACATCTTATCTCAGATATTAATTATAGATAGCGCGCATAGCTTTACGATTATGCGCGAAACAACCTTACTTGCTCGGATCGAAGTTGTCACACCTTATAAAACAATGGCGAAACAACCTTACTCGCTCGGATCGAAGTTGTCACACCTTATAAAACAATGGCGAAACAACCTTACTCGCTCGGATCGAAGTTGTCACACCTTATAAAACAATGGCTGCAACCAAGCAAGGAATACTGCTGCTTTTCGTTAACCCTGCTCTGGAACCACGAAAAAATCATGTTGATGGTACTTTGGCCTCAGTATGACCCTACCACTAAAATGGGCTTCCAACACCACAATAAACGCTCTATAGATGATCAATCAGTGTTTACTCGTAGAAGAATGTAACAGAGTACTCAATATACCATTCATACCTGACACAAATGACAGGTCATCGTGCGGAGTTTTTCGCAAATGGTGGTGACATTTACTGCAGATAAATCTGTACTTTTTATTCATTAATTTCGGACAAACGTAGCGTTAGGGTGGTTCTTATATGGATTAAAAAAAATTTGAAAATCGTGGAGGCTACCCTTAAATATCATGAGACTTACTGAAATGATTATGGAAAAAAATTGGGCAATATTTAGAGGTAGCGCAAGCCTTTTAAGTTATCCTTAAGTGATTTCTCCAATTTTTGTCATTGTTTTGAGACGTTTTTGTTGCACCGCAGCATTCACATTTTGTTCTTTCAGTGATATATCATTTTTCACAAGACTCTCTACTGCATTTGCCCCACTTTGTTAATTTTAACACACAAAGTAGTGGTTCATCTTTTCGTCAAGACACAGCTACGGATTGTGAACTACCGGTACCTCTTTTACTGCAATATCTGAAAGCTTTCTATCCTACGGCATTGATAGCGGTAATTACGATTGAAACTCAGCGCTCGTTTTGGCTGAAACTTCTTTTCTCTTCTTCTCACTACCTTACCTGACCGACGGTCTTTTTTTATTGAAATCATCAATTCTATGTCCAGGCGATTGAGCAGTAGCTGCAATTATGAACATAGCTTGCCGATCACTCGTTTTGGCTGTATCCAAAGCCGAAACTCATAGAACTTTCAAGCCCTTTTAGTTGGTGGTGTGGTGGTTAACACTGAAGGCCCAGCCATTGGTATTAAATCAGCTGATTCTGACTCTTAACTAGTTGACTCAACTGTTGTCAGTTGATGTCGTTATTTAGTTACCTCTAGCCCAATATCAATTCTATTCTTTTCTTCGAAGGGAAGCTTTATTTTCTTTTCTTTTTTAATCAACGAAGTGTCTACTGATCCTATTTTCCCTCCACGACCAGGTTCCTGATGAGCTAGCAAGAAATTTTTATGCTCTTCAATAGACATCATTTCTAGGGTTTTTGGATGTACAATATCAAAAGTTTGTTGTCACTTTCACATTTTCTTTGATTTTCCTAATCTTTTTCGATGTTAGCTCTTGTTCAGATTTTTGCCATGCTTTGCATTCTTTTTTAATGACTGGAGATACAGTAAATGCTTCTTTGACTGGCAAGGTAATCTGGTTTTATTGCGGTATTCTAAAACCATATCAGATAATGCTTGCATTCTGCCTCAAAGTCCTGCTCTCAACCATGCTCATAAAAAACACAGATAATATCTCGCTTTTTGTGGGTAGTTTGGTAGCAACAAGTTTTTCATTGTGAAATCCACTAGCCAAATTTCCGTGACACTTCAAGTGGTTACTGTCATGGCATTGTTCTTCGTTTTGCATTGAGAAAGCAAATACGAAGAACCCAAACTACAAAATAAGTGATTTAACTCTATACCTGTATACCACGTTAGTGACACTAAAATACTGACTAATAGGGCTTAGACCGGAATGTACTCCTAATGGTCATCTTTGTAGCTGGATGCCAGTCCTTCTCAAACAATAAATTTCCTTGAGCAACATACAATTATCCGATCCACATGCCCAAAACCCCGAGAGTTTCCTTTGCATTTTTTTATTGACATCAAATATATGGGCCAAAAACCTGAGATATTGCGGTTCTTTTTGGCCCAGTCAAATAAATGGTCGGAAAACCAAACATCGTGGACTTTTACAACAAAAATCATGGGCTATAGGATCAAAAGTCTTTGCTTTTCAATATCCATTAGAAATGTTTTTACTGATAGGAATAAAAAGGTTTGTAGATCTCATTTTCTAAGCAACAAAATGTGGTAATTAACCAAATTAAATTTATAATTCAGGAAAGTAAGTCTGTGAAAGTAAGACTAAATGCAACGACATATTGGCGAGTATTTTAACTACGATAGGCATATTTTGCTATATATAAGCTTTGAGACGAGAGCAAAAAACAATTTTAATAATGAATAGCTGTTAGCATATTGACCCAGCATCCTAGCTTATTCACTGTTTTAGCATCACAGGTACAGTGGTACAGCAGCCAGGTCAAGTTACTGATACTTAGGTTTGAACTTTATTTCAAATGTTTATATTTATCATGGGGTACAAATCGCAATAATTCATTGTAATGGTAATAAGCAAATTATAAGGTTGTTGCAAAACGAGGAGTAAAGCAATGCAATAAAATTGTCTCTATTGAGCAACTTTATTATAAAAAAGCAGTGCTCATTCATTTTAGTTCAAAAACAAAAAAAGCCAGGGCATTTAAATACTGATTTAAATATGCGGATGCAAACGTCAAAAGCCTGCGTTTTTGTGGTCCTTCCCTTACTAAACCGCCCAAGGCTTTTTGGACATGTGGGTCAGTTTAATGTAATTTATATTCCACAACGTGCTTACGTGGGTAATAAAAATGAATAGAAACACCGAATAATTGGGAGGATAGTCAAAGAATAATTTGGTTCGACAATGTCCGCTGTTTAAGATGGAATAAACATAGTTATGGCCAAGACTTAATGCAAGACACGATTAGACTCATCCAGGAAAAGGATCAAGTGTTTAAGTGGATGATTCCACTCGCAACGGGCATGTTCACATCTCGCTTCCTAGAAAAAGAAATGTACACCAAGCGTGCTTTGAATTTTGTGATCTTTTGTTGCTGCATGACAATCCCATCTTTACTCTCACTGAAAAAAATTCTTGTAAAATGTTTAAGTAGATCATCAACAACTTCCATGTTGCTGAATAAGGAAAAATCATCGCAATTAAAACGTTCTGAGATTGCTTGACAAATATCACAGAAATTGAAAGAAAGACATAATAAGCAAAATTTCCCTGGGCTTGCGCGACCCATAAAATTAGTTTGATTATCCTCATCAAACTTTTTCTGATTGTTTTCTCATAGTCTCAAAATAATTTAGGGTAGCCCACAAGAAAACCCAATACCTATTTTTAAGGACGATGCTAACGTAGCACATCTTATATCCTGATGAACAGTGCTGGGCAGTTTTTTGTTCAGTAGGAAGAAATTCTGGCAAAACCCAGTGACTGCAAATGATTTGTTACGTGTTTTGAGTTTGAGGTGTTGTCAATCTGTGCCTAGCTTGAGGAACGATTAACTACCATGGGGCCAATATGACCCCCAAACAAAAAATGTACATGTAAACTTTTAATAAAAGCAAGCAATAAATAATAAAACAAACTTGATTGAAAATATACGGTCTGTAAGAATATATAAAGAAAATAGGAGACAAGAGTGCATCACAAAATCTTAGTATTGCAAATACGGATGGGGCGATATTACCCCATGGAACCAGAGTAAGGTTAAAGCGCAACACAGAAAAAACATCTTGGGTTCAAGCTGTAATCTCTTGGTTAACCAATGCAAGTCCGTTACCTTGTTGCACTCAGATATAAATGTCAAGCGTAATGAATTAACTGGCAATTGTTGTGTTGTTTACAACATTACATTCTGTATTTTATCTAGAACAAGCACGCAAACACATTTAACATTAGAATTTCAGGAGCAATCATTTTGATCGTTTTTTGATTTTTAATCGTTTGTACCTCTGGTTAGGTAAGTACAATAACACTAAAACTTTCTCACTTTTCCCACACCTTGACTGACTTTTAGCATGTCTATTTTCATTGCATTGCATTGCAATGAGCATAGGGTGGGATGGGAATGGATTTATCTTAAATTAGTACCAACGGTCATTTTGACCGAGCAAAAACCTCTAATTTTTTCATCATTAAAATTGTTTTGGCAATTAAGTCTTTTGTTGTGCTATTGTATCAAAATAATCTTGCAACAATAACTGCACTAACTGGTAAAAGTTACTTACCAAAGTCGCAAAAGATAAATATGTTTGCCAACATAAAGGCAAAAGTAAGGTAACTGGTAGCTGAAGACCCCACAAACTATTTTCAGCCATGTTATAGAAATTTCAAAAATAAGCAAAAGTACTCACTTTCTAAACGTTAATTTTCAAAAAGACTCTTTCAACTTTTTTGGGGACAAAGATGCTTTTAGCCCTACCCCTTCTCTCAAGAGATTTCAAAACTGGGCAAATCATTCACTTTTGAAGTTTATTTCCAAAAAAAAAACGCCTCCACCTTTGTTTGGAGCAGAAAACAGTAAAAGCGTCAATCTGAAAATATTGATCTCCAAAAAAAAAGCACAGGTCTTTAACCTTTCTTTGAGGCAAAAGTGCTTTCAGCCCTCTACCAATGCAAACGAAAGT